>CM061033.1:19432936-20182936 GCA_030763125.1 Hippophae gyantsensis | reverse complement strand
ACCAAGTATCGCATTTCGCTATGTTCTTCATCGATGCGAGAGCCGAGATAGCTGTTGCCGAGAGTTGTTTTTTACATATCGAAGACAGCATAACCCTCACAAAGACACCGTGTCCGGGCCAAGTAGAGCACGCTCATTCGTTCGAGTTCCTTGGCGCGATCTGCGCCGGGGTTAGTTCGTTTTGCCAGGGGAACATCATCATTATTACACCTTTTAACATAGAAAAGGTGCAAGCACAAACAACATTCCAACTAGCAATGGGTAATAATCATGGCCAAGAGGCTAGATCATTCCCTATTTTTAAACCAGTTTGCAGGTCATTCTGCATGGTAGGTTTCGACAATGATCCTTCCGCAGGTTCACCTACGGAAACCTTGTTACGACTTCTCCTTCCTCTAAATGATAAGGTTCAGTGGACTTCTTGCGACGTCGTAGGCAGGGAACCGCCCACGTCTCTGCGATCCGAGCGGTGTGTACAAATGGCAAGGACGTAGTCAACGCGAGCTGATGACTCGCGCTTACTAGGAATTCCTCGTTGAAGACCAATAATTGCAATGATCTATCACCATCACGATGAAATTTCAAAGATTACCTGGGCCTGTCGGCCAAGGCTATAAACTCGTTGAATACATCAATGTAGCGCGCGTGCGGCCGAGAACATCTAAGGGCATCACAAACCTATTATTGCCTCAAACTTCCTTGGCCTAAAAGGCCATAGTCCCTCTAAGAAGCTGGCCACGGAGGGATCCTCCGCATAGCTATTTAGCAGGCTGAGGTCTCGTTTGTTAACGGAATTAACCAGACAAATCGCTCCCCCAACTAAGAACGGCCATGCACTACCACCCATAGAATCAAGAAAGAGCTATCAGTCTGTCAAATCCTTACTCTGTCTGGACCTGGTAAGTTTCCCCATGTTGAGTCAAATTAAGCCGCAAGCTCCACTCCTGGTGGTGCCCTTCTGTCAATTCCTTTAAGTTTCAGCCTTGCGACCATACTCCCCCCGGAACCCAAAAACTTTGAATTATATTTAAATTAATCCCGATTTTAATTTAAATTATATTTTTAGACTTTTTATAAATTGTAATTAAGCACTCTTTTATTTGAAATTATATTTTTATACATAAATTTGCAATTAAGTACATTTTCGATTCAAAATATTTAATTTTCTTAAAAAATATATTCCTTAACAAATAAACAGAAAATATTAATTTATTTACCTAAAATTAACCAAAAATGTCAAGAAATAGCAATTATAATTAATAAAATAGGTGAAAATAACTATATAAAATACAATTATCAATACCCCCAAACTTAAGTTTTTGCTAGTCCTCGAGCAAAAGGAAAGAAATCAAACAAAGATAATTGCATATAAAATAGTGATTTTTAAAATATTTCTTTTTAAACATTCCAAATAACATAACTCAAAGAAATAAAAGAATTTTATCTAAGCATCAAAATCAATTTAAAAGTATATAACGTTTTCACAATGAATTTTAGTGTGTGTGTGAAGTCTTTTCATATTTCATCATATGCAATCCGGATCAGTTTATGTAAATATAAAATCATAAGTTTATTTTTCTTTTCTCTCTCCACTAATGTAGACAAACACAAAACACCAAATCAATAGGACTTTATTAAGCTTGTAATGTATGGCTTAGGTAAAGGTAGGATAAAGGATAATATTTAGCTCAAAACTTTTCCTTAACATAACATTATAGGATTGAAAAAGATACCTTCTATCATACTTGTTGTCTCTTTTAGAGAACATAAACGTGCAAGCATACACGGTCACAAGTAATAAGATTTGTAAGTAAAGTATCATTCCTACGGAGATTTGTTACTATAGTTTGTTGAATACTAAAATTATTTCTCTCTGATTTTATCCAAAACGATCGTTGATTTGGAAAAAGTGTAAGAAAAGAGTTTTATAACAAAATAAAAGAAATCTAGGATTGTAGTTTTTCACCAAATTAATCCACTCAGATCATATTATTTTCTCTTGATTTATATTTTTTAGTACATTTAATTTGTCAACCGAAAACTTCTAATTTTATCCATACATCTCTTCCGAGCTCCGTATAGACACACCTCTTTAAATTAATTCACTATATTCCTATGAGAATTAAATTCACCAAGATTCATTACGTTCTAAGTTCTCAAATAGCCACACATACAATTAGGGTATATTCCTATCCTTCATCATACATGTCATTCTATCCACGAGCAATATACACAAAAATGCCTCTTCCAAGTTTATTTAAGTGTCACGGATCATTTGATAAAATTCGTAAATAATCAAAAGCATTAAACACAGATAGAATAAACAAATCGAATGTCTTATAAATCTTTCAAAAATAATTAAAATCAAAGCTTCATAAATTTAGATAAAATGCAACCCTAGAAAAATTAAATTACTTCATTAATTAAAATAAAAATTACAGCAGTTAAGGAGTTTCGCTCAAGAACACAAAGAAAATTAAAACTTCATCTGCTTCAAAATATTTGGCACACGCAGAACACAACAGAAGGCAAAAAATGGCTTCTGCGTGTTCCACAGTCCAACCCCAAACTCTCCTAAAATTCCAAAACTCAAAACTCCAAAACTCCATTTTTTTAGCAATAAATGCCCTATTTATAGCTAAAAATTACATCCAAAATAATACATTTTTTAAGACACGCGGGACACAAAATAATGAAAATAAAAAGCACGCATGTCAGACATTTTTATTAAAATCCACGACCACGGGTACGAAAAAAAGAATATCAATTTTGTTATTTTAATGTATGCGTGGAAGACATGAAACAGAGGGCGCCGTTTCTGATTTTTTTTAATTCAATCTGCATGCCACGTGTTAGCGTCTAATTCACTGAAAGGATTAATGCTGACACGTGGCAGCATTTTCATTCGGTGAGGATCCGGTTGCACACAGAGATCAACGCACAGGAGTAGAGGCGCACGAACGTGGGGGACAACGACTGGAACGCGTGCATGATTCTGCGTTTTTGCGCTCACCAAAAACCTTGCCACGTGTCAGAATCTCATTGGCTGAAATATAAAGTGGGACACGTTGTAGTTTTCTATTCGCTGTATAACCGGGCACATGTGAAATTGCCGCACGAGATCATGCCTTGAAAACGTGTCAGACACGTGGGTCCCAACCTGCACCGAGTAGCATGCACCTGAATTCACACGTCCATTCTCTTTTGTCGGCTCTGGTCGCACGCACCTCATCTTAGCCGTTCGTCGCCTGATCGAACGGATGGAGTCACGCGTTGGAGATTGTGCGCGTGGCCTACTTTTCTTGCACCGAAAAATAAGTTTTCTTAATTGCATTTTAACCCACAAATATATTTCAAATTACATTTTAAACTTTTTTTAATTACAATAAAGCCCTTTTTTAATTACAGTGCGTTCCAATATTCCCTTAATTTTCCAATTACTTACTTCTACTAAACCAGAAGTTTAAGGATGATATGGAGTAGCTACTTTATGTGTGATGTTGTACTTGTTTAGTACTCCATCAAAGATCTTGTTACAAAAATGGCTACCTCCATCACTTATTATAGCTCTAGGCGTTCCGAACCTGCTGAATATTAAATCCTTCAAGAATTTAACAACAACATTAGTATCATTAGTTTTAGTGGGGATAGCTTCTACCCACTTGGACACATAATCCACAGCAACCAAAATATATTGAAAACCACTGGATGGGGGAAAAGGACCCATAAAGTCAATCTCACAAACATCGAAGAGTTCAACAACTAAATTAGATGTCAAAGGCATTTCATCTCTTTTGCTTATGTTTTCTGTTCTTTGACATCTATCACATTGTGCACAAAACATATGAGCATCTTTAAAAAGAGTGGGCCAAAAGAATCCAGACTGTAACAACCCCTATAGCAAAATTAGAAGCATCACACTTGATCTCAAGAGGTGTACATATTACTTTCCATTTCAAAAAAGCAACAAGGCAATCATTATCAAACATAAACGAAATATCCTTGATCAATAAATTGCATCAAGGATGACTTATTTCCAAAAACAAATCTTTAATAAATCTCTTATAAAAATCTACATGTTCTAAGAAAATCCCAATGCCCTTTACATTAGTATAAGATGGCAATTTAGCAATCGAATCAATTTTAGCTTTGTCCACTTCTATACCTTTACTAGAAATAATGTCCTTACATATTGCCTTGTTTAACCGTAAAATGATTTTTTTTCCTAACTAAGAGTTAAATTACATTCAATGCATATTTCTACAACAAAAGTCAATTTATGTAAACAATCATCAAATGAGTTTCCAAAGATAAAAAAAATTAATGCACGAATGCCTCAATGAATTTCTCCACCATATCCAAAAATATAGATATCATGCATCTCTAGAATGTCACAAGAGCATTGCATAGACCAAATGGCATCCTCTTGAAGGCAAATGCCCCAAATGAACAAGTGAATATGATCTTCTCTTGATCTTTTGATACAATTGTTACCTAGTAATATCTTGAAAGACCATCAAGAAAACAATCAAAGTCTTGCCCCCCTAATCTTTCCAATAAAAGTGATCTTTTTTAATATATAAATTCAGTTTTCAAAAATAAATACAAATCCTCCATCTCTTGATGATCCTAGTAAACACTAACTTATTCTTATTATTTCTTACCACCGTAATGCCTAATTTCTTAGATATCACATGTATGAGACTAACCCACTTGTGATAAAAAATAGGATAAATAACTCCTACCTCTAAGAGTTTTGAAATTTTAGTTTTCACCACCGCTTGCATAATAGTGTTAAGTCTCCTTTGGGCTTCTCTCATATGTTTGGTATTGTCCTCCAAATTATCTTATGCATACACATAACCAGACTAATACCTCTAATGTCCCAATACTCTAACATATAGTTTTCTTAAATCTCTTAAGCTCTCTCACAAGTTTTTATTTGTGGTTAAAGCAGAAGAAATAATAACTATGTATGTATTCCATTCTCTAAAAACACATATTTAAGTTGCTTAGCTAACTCTTTAAAATAATTCATATAAAATCCTTACAAGAATAAATGAAATAACAAAATGAAGGAAATGAAGAAAAAATAATTTTGTAAGTAAGAAAGTGAAAAAAAATGGGTATGAAAAATTTGAGTATTATGCTCAAAAAAAATAATGGACGTAAAAAAGAAATTGGATAAGAAAAAAAAACAATAAACGGTGCCAAAAATGGTGGTAAAAGGTGGCCAAAAAATGAGAAAAAATATGAAAAATAAGATAGTCTCGATTGACACGTAGAATCAATGCTATTTTTTTTTAATTTTTTAAGTTAGTCTTCCAACGTACTAATTTAAAATTTATTATAAGTCCCTTTTCTCCAAAAAGAGACTTTAAATTCATATTTAATAGCTCCTTTTTGTAGTAGGGTGAGTTCTTCTCATTCTCAAGAAGGATCTCGTTTATGTCCAATTCTTACTTAATTGACATATAAACCCTTCTTAAAATTTTAAAAATTTTGATTAAAATTTCAAAATTTCTCTTTAAAATAGGAATTAGATATAAGTCAATTTCTTCCTAGATTTCGTAAAAATTGCATAAATTTTGGTAAATTTTTGAATTTTTTTTATTTTATGCTTGAAATTACTTTTTTCACCTAAAATGAAATAAATATAAAATTTATCATAAAAAATAACTACAAAATTAACTTAAAATAATACTTTCATAAGATACAAGATCAATTATTAATTTTATACAAAATCTTATTTCATAATCCAGAACCATTCCTTTAGAATTATGCTATTACAATTAAATTATTTAAACATTTTAGGTGAATTATGTATCTCAAATAATATTACATAATATACTAATTGTGATAGTGACTTGGCTGGTTTTACTTCTTTCTTAGAAGTAGATGGCAAACTTTCAGTCTGCTTTTGAACCGATCTTTCAATTCTTGTCAACTGATTCCCAACTGTTTGTAAGAATAAGTTGGTGTAATTTGCTTGTTCTATGACTTGATTCACAGATTCGTCTGTGGCTTGTAGCTCCGGTTTTGTCGAATTTCCTTTGTAAGGAACTGCTTGTACCTTTTCTGGACTGAAACTTTAAAGTTTATATTTTATAATTAACATTTATAACATCATGCATCATAATGGCTTCTTATCACTAATTCATATTTCATATATTTGTTTATAATAAATTATTTTACTTAGAAAATAATGATAAATGATGATTACTAATTAAAATTGTTGATGATAGAATTTATTTATAATTTAAGATTTAAAAAATATCAATTTTTTAAATAAGATTTCACTAATATCAAACAAAAACTGAAATTTCAAATTGAAGTACAAAAATGTCCACCAAAGCCAATATTTTCATTGTTACACAACATAATTTCCTGCAAACATGGACTAAAGTAACCCTTATAAATAAAGTAATATACTCCTAAAGTGTTCAAGTAGGCAAAAATGAGTCATCACCTTCAAAACTTAACTGTCATCATGTGCCAAAGAATGGAAAAGATCAAAAACTTCACATTCAGCACTATATCTACTAACATCCTACCCTCAAAAACAATTTAGAAGACAGCTTAATAAATTTTGTTAACTTCTCTTGAGATCGTGTTGAAAAGCATAGTGTTGGATCATGACATGGACAAAGTTTAGAATGATGCAGAGCTACTATAACATCGATTTCTTGCTGTCATCCTTTTGCCATGACTGGGATGCTGTTAACCTGGCTTTCCTATACCTGATTGAACTCCTAAGGATTGTATCCAACGTCAAATACTTTGCTCTTGAGGAGCTGCTCCAAATAGAAGAGATGAAAATAAGAGAGAATAAGAATGCCAAATCTAAAAAATAGTACAAATAAAAATCCAAGCGAAGATTATCAATAACCCATTCAATTTTCATTAATTAATTTTCTTCAAAAGAAACATTGACAAAATGATAGAATATGGTGCAGAGAGACTCAAAGAACATGCAGGTCTCTTAATGATTTCATGCAGTATAATTACCATTAAAAGCAATAAGTAGCTTATACATGAAGCATATAAATATGAATTACAAAACTGATGAACATCTCTCGAGGAAAAGTATAGGGTTTTGATGAACTTACAATGAACTTTTCCTGCTCCTCCTTCCAGTTCTCTCTCTTTCTCGGGTACAAGATCCTGTGGATGCAATTCAAATCAATTGGAAAACTAAACCTCCCAGTCTTTATCTTAAAAAAAAAACAATATTCATAAACATAAATCCTATTATTTAAGAATTGAAAGTGGCCAATAAGTCAGAGTGAGAGCTGAGGTGTATATGTGGGGGCCTGAAAGGTTAAAAGTACGATTCATTACCTTAAGTGTACGCTATAAAATATCAACATAATGTATATAATCTCACGATATAACAAACCATGGTATGCCCAAAAAATACAGGTTTTTCATTACCATCCGCTGGTGATGTGCAGATTGAATTGCTTTCTCCATCAGATTGAGAGAACGCTGAGTAATCTGATGGAGTTTTGGGCCCATCTTCAGAACTTTCACTAACATAACCACTGCAAATTGATGTGGGTACAGCTAATGCCTTGTTCCTGCCTTCCAAGTTGTTCCTAGCATTTTGATTATTCTTACCTGAAGGTGCTACATTCCCTTTATGATAAGGCCCGGACAGATGCTTGTAACTTGGGTTATTTTGACAAGCTATGTTGCTAGACTTTTCCCAATTAGAATTTACAATAGTAAAAATCTCACCCTTTCTTTCCGAATGAGTATTAATCCCAGAATGGTTGCCGACATTGTAACTTCTTGCTTCTTCAGGGTTGGAATCTAATTTACCAAACATCCCATATAGCAAAGGTTTTGTCTCTTGCCTGGAGGCTTTTGGCAACTTCTCACACATAGTCTCAAAGTCGGCAGAGTTTCCCCTTACAAATGACCCTTGAGGCGATATAGTGCTAGAAACTCCAAGTTGCAATTTTCCTACAATCCCTTGTTTATCACTTGACTTCAAGGAAACCAGCAAATTCTTTTTCTTTATCTCTTTTGGATGATTATTTGCTCTGTTTCTATTACTCTTGTCGATCAGCACTTCACTAGGTGCATCAACTTCATGCTGGTCCTTGAGAAAATATTTTTTGAAGTTAATACTACTACTCTCGCCAGAAATTTCAGAAGGATTATGAGCTTTACCCTCAGAACCAACAATGGGAGTGGAAGCATTACAATTGAAGTTACCTTGAGAGTTGGTAGGCTTATTTGAATGACCAGGAACGGGATCACTTTTGACGCTTAAATTTTCATATTCAATTTCTATTCCATTTAAATGGTCTTTAGAAGCTGGCTTTTCCAAAGTTTTACTTTTAAACTGACTAGATAAAATGACCGCCCTATTATCATTGGTTTCTAGTATTTTGTTCTGATGAACAACATTCTGATCCTCTGCTTCAGTGCAATTCTCTGCCAATGACTTTTGCTTAGATTTTCTCCTCACTATCTCTTCTGTATTCTCAGCATTTGTTTGTGTTAGCTTGATTTGCTGTGAGGAATCCACCCCATCATCTGCTTTGTTTTTATAATTCTTATCAGCAATCAATTCAACAGATGCATCACCTTCATGTTGGCATAGATTGCGAATAAGTTTCTGAGAGTTTATCTTACTACCTTTGGTGGAACTTCCAGTAGAATTATTAGATACATATTGAGAACTTGTAGAATGAGCAATACTATTGAGATTGACTCCGGTAGGCATCCTCTCATAAGCGTTGCCAAGTGTTTCTGATTGAACCATGTTAGGCTTACCTAATTCCAAATCTATTTCAACAGGAACAGAAGTTCTGAACCCAAAATTTTTAGATTCAAAGTCTGGTTCCTCCAAAGTTTTACTTTGAGACAAGCTATATGCAGATACCACCTCTCCCTTACAATAAGCTTCAACCATTGAATTCTGATGAAGATTCTTATTTTCAGCTTTAAAATCAGTGTAGAACTGTGCCGATGGCATCTGTTTCTTCTTAGATTTCTTTCTCACCCTCTCTTCCCTGTTCTCTGTATTTGCTTCTGTTACGCTAATGTGCTGCAAGAAAACCAAATCATTTCCAACAATGGCATCTTTTCGAACGACAGTATGTTCTGTATTCATTTTCATTAGTTCACTATTTGTTTCCAAAAATTTACTCTGCTTTGTCTCAGTTTTATTGCTTGGGTGTTCTCTGCACAAAGTTTCTTGAGGCACAACTGAAGGATTTTCAGACTCTGAACATTTGGCATTGTCTCTGTCTGAGCTAAATAAAATTCTCCGAATTGAATTCTTGGTTTTCTTTCTCTTCTTACTGGAGTTTTTAGGTTCAACAATTCCATCTTGATCCAACAAATCAAAGGTAACCATTAGATTGTTCACCTCGTTTTCAACCTTTGTTGGTGATTTAAACTTTTTTGACTGCCTTTCTTCAGAATAATTTTTCCATGGCAATGCTCTCTCCTCTTCTACGTGTTGAATCTGAACTATTGAAATATTCTCAAGGCCAGAAAGCTCAGTGACCATTTGAAGATTATTTGGCTCTTTTGCATTAAGGCAAGAATCCGCTTCAACACCAAAAACATACTGATATTTTGCATTCTCAGTATTGCTCCCATGAACATTGCTAGCATCACTCTTAGTAATATCAGCATCTATTAAAAAAAATAAAGGTTAATCACAGATATTTCTATTAAACTTAAATGGTAAATTCAGACAGATCAATATCAATGTTATACTGAATAAAAACACAGCAAAAGAGACTAACCTATTGCGGAGGGTTCTGTACTATGCCTCCCCACTTCTGGGATAAAATCACAATGCTTTGCCTCCGTATTACTCCTGTGTGGTTCGGAAAGTCTTTGCCTCTGGTTATGTCGTCTCAAATCACTTTCTATACTAGGTTTTATAGAATTGTTGTTATTTAAAACTCTCATTGTAACCTCCCCTTCTCTAACAGCTTTCCCGAAAGTTAGTAATTTAGCAACTTCTTTATTATGGTTTTTTCCTGGTTTGTTTTCCTTTCTCCAATTCTCACTGCTATGCACATCATTGACCAGTTTGATAAGTAAACCATCTAAGGGAAGATTTTCACTTTTCTCATTATGAAATAAAGAGAGCTCAGGTGTGATCACCATCTTTGAAGCCTCAACATTAGAAGCAGATTTCTCCATTATATTTTCACCCCCTAGCATATTGCATTGGAAAACACTACCATGCTTAGACATTTCAGTTTTAATAATAGCAAGTTCTTCTGATACTTCTGTTCTCTTGCCTGAATGAATTCCTTGTCTAGCACATCCATTAAGAGAATGCTCAACTCTATTGACAGAATTGTTGTTGGGGATGCCACCAATGGTCAATAGGTTTTGGGGACATTGATTTCCATCATGTTCCTCCAAGGTAGAAACATCAAGACTAAGAAACCAATTCTCTGGGATCCCACGAAATGCAAATTTTACTATGAAAGAATCTGGAATGTAATAGTGGTGTCCATGGCGTTTCACCTGCTAGTTACACAAATTATCATTTATATAAAGGCTTTAATTAACCAACAAATGGTTAGAGTCTCCCTGTATATAACACAAAGTTTACCTTTACAGCTTGAACTGCTATCTTCCCAGTGGCAGGAAAGCACAATGGATGCTCCTCCTCAGTTTTCCCTGTCCATATACAACATAACATGTTATTCATGGTAAAATCCACAAATAATTAATAGTATCACTATAACAAAACCGGAAATTATATACTTTCTAATACATTGTTGAGACCCAACAAATCATGATACTCACGAGACAATACTATAAACCAAGCACTAAACTACCCCAGTGATAAATTTTATAAGCTGTCTTTTTCTTCACGGGAGGAATCAATTTATCAACCAGATTGATACTAATAGTTAACTCAACAACACAAACCTTCGGAACCCAAATACTATCACAGGATTCCATTAAAACCATAAGCTACTTTTTAAGACTTATCAAAAAACTACATAAATCAAAATTGTTTTTTTATGATTAAATTTGAAAATAATAAACAAGTGGGCAACAATACTTTTGAGGTCAGAGATGGTATCAAGGTTGGAGATGACTATGATCAGGTGAGTATTGAGACTGGTATCGATGAACACTGTGTGATAATCCATCATGAGCTCCAGATAATTCAGAGTACCTAAGCAACTGTAGCAGAATAATTGTAATAAATATAGCATATAAGTAGCTTATTAGTTGTGGCAAACAATTTTGCTCAAAAATATCATGTATCAAGGAAAAAAACAATTCATACATGATAATATGTTTCTCTTAAATTGCAAATAACCTGTTAAATAAGCAGAACTATAGTGTGTTTTCAGATTCGTAATAAAAAAACTGAACTAAATTAAAAAATGATATTTAACGTAATGAGAAGGAATAACCTTCATATCCTTAATTTATAGAAAATTTGTATACAATCTGTTTGGAATTCATCTAGTTTACAAAGAGAACACTTAGAGAGAAATTAAGCTAATTGACTAAATGTGTGGATTCTCTAAGAGGCTCCTCTATTTATAGAACATTACATATACAGATGTCGATCATATAATAGGTACACATATATGGCTATCAGAGGGATACAATTGGGTATAAAACGTAAAACTTTCTATGTATTGAGATCGACTTTAGCTCGAGCTAGTGGAAAACCTTAGAGGGACAGTGGTCTTATGGGACCAACCTACTACTTGCTAGTGTGTTTTAAGTTCTGTCGGATGAGATAGGCCAGGCTTCTTACTCTGCTTGGAGCGTGCTGCTCACTTAGGCTTGAGTTGGACTACATTGTCTTGGACCGGGTTACAAGTCGATCCTTATGTCCAAACATCAAGCCTCCTTATTCTTCAGCTTGAACTCTAGTCTGAGGTGGAAGAATAATTACCGAGCAAAGGATACGAACCGTTCAACCCCCCTAATAAATGCATGTCAATTGATTAGAGAGAGAAACCAAGTGCTTCTATATAAAGAGATGCTTGGACTAGGACTTATCATCATTACCTGCACAATTGAGAAATAGTGAAGGAAAACGCTCTGTCGCATCACCTCAAGCTTGTAAAAGGTTTTTAGTTCGGTGGTAAGAACTCGGCTCAGTCTATAGTTTTTTCTGTTCGAGTTTTTAGAGTTCAAGCATCAAGAACCTAATGCTTTTCTACTTTCTTTTCAGGTCGGTTTTTAAAGGATCACTTTCTTTTATTTTCAAACTTGACCCTAGATAATCTCTTCTTCTAGTACCTTACCCATCATTTTTTTTAATGTTTTTGTAGCTTTTTACAAAATGCATAGAGAAGAGACCTCAGCCTCCGACTCGAGCTCCTGAGAAAGCCCCTAATACTCTCGTGCTAGTGACCACTCGGGGTCTTCTGACTCAGGCTCTTATAGTGAGGCGAGTCGATCTCTGCCTCTACCCCTCTCCCTCAGATTACTCCCACCGTTAGATTAAGCATGCCCTTGACTCAAATCTCAATAGCTAGGACATGGAGGAAGAAAATGAGGAATATAGGATCTGGGGAACCAAGAGGTCACACCAGGGGTTGGTCGGTTGTGCCTAAGACTTGTGAGTTGGTGTCCCAAGATGAAGAAAGATTAAGAAAAACCTACGACATTCCTTCCTCGGTTCAGATAATGATTCTTCCGAAAGGAGCTTGTGATAATGATCAACCTCCATCCGGTTAGACTATTTTTCATGAAAAGGTCCTGTGGTTGAGGGTAAGGTTCCCTCTATACCCTTTCATTAGGAGATTCTTAGTTAGGACGTAACTCACGCCAAGGCAGTTGATGCCTAACGGGGTGGAGGTATCTGCTCAGCCATATGCTAATCTGTCAAGAACTTGGGGTGAACTTAGAGATGGCCAAGTTTAATGAGGCTTATGTCCTGAAGCAAAAGCCCACATATCCGAGGAGGGTATATATGTCGATGAAGCAGGATCAGGGGATGAAAATGTCACTTCTTGAGAATGAGAAAAACTAGAAAGAGTATTTTTTATATGTTTCAGGTCGGTGGGAGTCTCCTTCCAGTGACACCAAATTGATAAGGAGCATCTGGAACGACACTAAGGTCGTGATAAGGAATATGACTTCCTTAATCATGACCTTGAGTCTTGACGCAAATCAAAGATTGACTGATATCCAAAACTATCTTCCTGAAAAAACCAACTGGAGGAACTTATTGAACATCCCACACTTTGTCGCATGTGGGTTGATGAGACATGGTGCAATGGAGCCCCCCCTTAGGATCATTCGCAAACCTTAAGCTCCTCCTGAACCCTCGACTCCTCCCAAACGCAAAACTCCTCTTATAGACTTCGAGGGTCAGTTCGAAGTGGTAGCTAATGATGGTGAACTAGTCCTAAGACTTGCCCCTTTTTTTCAACGCAATGTAATTAACTTAACATCCTCTCGCTTTTATTTTGTAGATCCCATGGATTTTACCGTCGCCCAGCTCTTTGCCCTTGTGAAGAGCAAGGTCGCATCTGTAGGGGCAAGCTTTCAAATGGGTACACCCCCTTCTCCTGGGGAGGGCTCCTCTATAGGTAAGAAAAGGGGGAAATCCTCTAGTCATGAAAGTCGCCCCACTTCCCTAAAGAAGAAGAAGGTGGTGGTCCATGAGCCTACCCTCAGCCCCGAGCCCCTGAATGTTTGCCCGCCCCTATCACCATTGCAAGAGCAGCATGTGATTCCAACTCTTTGCTCGGGTTCTAAAGAATCTGGTGATCCTTTAAGGGATTCGAGGAAAGGGAAAGTCGTCCTTAATAACTCACCGTTGATGCAAATGGGATAGCTTTAAATCAAGGCTTGGCGCCAAAGCACCTCAATCATTGTTTGAGCCACTTTTCTGCTAACTCATACGGGAAGCAACTCGAGACTATTTGCGAGGGTACAGATTCTGGCGAGGTCATCCGTCACCAAATGTGTCAGGTGAGCTATCTCGCATTTTTTTATTGATAATTAGCATAAATAAAGTGTGAGCTCGACACTTATTTGTTTGACCTTGTAATCTTTTGTTTCAGTTGGTGTTGCTCTATGACTTTGACAAGGCTCACAGCGTGGGTCATTTGAAAGTTGACCTTGTGTAGGAGAAGCAGAGCCATACGTGTACGCGTTCAAAATACACTGTACTGCTAACGAGAGAAAATAAGTAGGAAAGCAAGGAAATTGATAAGGAAGAGAAGTTGAAAAGGGCCGCGATCGAGCTGAATGAGTATGCCCAATGCATTACTGAGCTCGAGAAGGCTCAAAGGTGAGCTGAGGAGAGGACCCGAAGCCCAATGAAGAGCCGAGGCTTCTACCGAGGAGATCTGTAAGGCGAAGGCCGATGTGGATGCCATGGCTCAAAAGCTCGAGTCGAGCGTAGAGAGGAGGGCGTACAAGCTGGCCATGGAATCCTTCTAGATGGAGGCCAAGAAGAAGGATCTGCGCGAGTATTATTATCGTATTCTAGACATACCGGTCACTCCACCATGTATGCAGGCTCCTTCTGTGAAGGTGGAAGAAGGAGAAGGCTCGGGCTCCTCTGATGGTGAGGGTGGTCCTAAGGTTGTAAGGGCAGAGGTAGAGGATCATTGAAGTTTAATGACTCGATCCAATTTTGTTTTTTCGAGCTCAACGCCATTCTTGTTTTTGTGGTCGCGAGCTCAAACTTGTAAGAATGTGAAATAAAAAAATCAACAGAAAATTAGTTTGCCTCTTTTATTGTGTATTTAAGATGTTGACCTACCCACTTGTTTTTTGGGAACTTGGATCATTTTTTTTCATCAACCTTCATCTCCTATAAAAAGAGGTTAAGAACACTTGTTTAATCCATAAATTTAGGGATTTCTACCAATTCTTCCAACTTTTATGGTCGTACTTTATGGATTCTAATCGAACTAATAGACGCTCAGTTTGAGCTTTACGTGTTGAAAATTGTAGGCTTAAGGACGAGTTTAGGCTACTCAAAGCCGAGGTGGTTAAACTTGAGTGTAATGTAAAAGAGAACAAGTGTGAGCTCGCTTCATATAAAGAGCAGTTAATCCAAACTCGATCTCGAGAGAGGATGACCTTGGCTAGTATGGCCATGCTTGTAGATAGGGAATCTTAATGGGCAAGCTTCTATATGAAACGACCTGAAAAAGTCTTCCTTAAAGTCAAAGGTTACTAAAGAGTTGGAACGAGAACTGCTCGCGATGATATCAACTCACCTCGAGCCCGTGACCCAAGCACAGAAAAAAATTATTAAGATTCAGGTCGAGCTATTGCCCTTAATGGAAGAAACAGATGATCCAAACACTAGTCGCATGTCCAAGTGTTTAAAGAGTTTTTAACCTTCTAAGAAGACCGAGCTTTGTATTAATAAATATCAAAAGATTTGTAATTTTAAATAATGAAAGCATTCTCGATGGCATATACTTGTGATGCTCTGACATTGTGTGTGTGTGTGAATATATATATATATATATATATATATATATATATTTTATTTTTTTGTTACCGGGGCACGAGGCCCATAATTATTAAGGAGCCCTGCTCATGACATGTATCAATGGGGGAGGGAGTTCTATTTGGTTTCAAACCAGGGTTCTCCTCTCTCCCTTCAATGTCAGAGCACCGACCTGATTCATGAACGAGGTGAACAACTTGTGACTTTCGCAAGTATCAAGGTGCTCAACCTGGTTCTTAACCGAAGTGGTCAACCTGTGGCATAAATTAGTGTGGGAAGGAGCTCTACCTAGTTTATGACCGAGGTGCTCCTTTCTCCCTTCAATGTTAAAGCACCGACCTGGTTCCAAACTGAGGAGAACAACTCATGACTTTTGCAAGTATTAAGGCACTCTACCTGATTCTTAACCGAGATGATTAGCCCATGACATAAAACAGTGGGAGAGGGAGATCTACTTGGTTTCTGATCGAGGTGCTCCTCTCTCCCTTTAATGTCAAAGCGTCGACCTGGTTCCTAACTAAGATGGACCTCTCTCCTAGTTCCGAAATGAGGTGGACAACTCGGGACTTTTGCAAGTGTCAAGGCACTCTACTTGGTTCTTAACCGAGGTGATTAGCCCGTGACATAAAACAGTAGGAGAGGGAGCTCTACTTAGTTCCCAACCGAGGTGCTTCTCTCTCCCTTCAACGTCAAAGCATTGACTTGGTTCCTGATCGAGGTGGAACACTTGTGACTTTTGTTAGTATCAAAGCGTTCTACCTGGTTCTTAACCAAGGTGATTAGCCCGTGACATAAAACAGTGGGAGAGAAAGCTCTCTCCAGTTCCTGACCGAGATGTTGCTCTCTCCCTGGTTCCTAACCGAGATGCTCCTCTCTCCCTTCAACGTCAAAGCATCGACCTGGTTTCTGACCAAGATGGACAACTCCTGACTTTTGTAAGTGTCAAGGCGCTCTACCTGGTTCATAACCAAGGTGATCAACCCGTGACATAAAACAATGGGAGACTTCTAAAACGAAAGATCCGTTTATATGTGGTGATGCAGCTCCATCAATGTCTATGCTAACATTACATAAAAATGGTGAACTTTTATACATTAGAAGTGATATTTCTTCAAGTGCTTGGCATTCCAACTCGTGACTTCTTCAATTCCTTCTATGCTTTTTTGTAGATAGGCCCCTCCTGGTGTCATTTCAATTATTTGATAGGGTCCTTCCCAATTAACGCCCATTTTTTCGACTATCCACTCTTTCTTGTTAGATAAGACCATCCTGAGAACCCAATCACTGCTAGAAAATGCTTTGAAGCACACGATCTTGTTGTAATAATATGATATTCTCCTTTTTTGCTCAATCATCCTTCTTAGGGCCTCGTTTCTTTTCTCCTCTACAAGGATCAGTTCGTTTGATCTACTTGTGTTGTTTTGTTCTTCTGTTAAAACTAATCTGGAGTGGGTATCGTGACTTCGGTTGGTATTACTACCTCTGTCCCATATACAAGGGAAAAAGGGGTCTCATTAGTGCTTCCTTAAGGGCCAATCCTGACGACCCACAATGTTCTAGGCAGCTCTTTCACCCACCTTCCTTTTACACTTTCCAGTCTTTTCTTTAATAAGCTGATGATGAGCTTCTTGGAGGATTCCACTTGACCATTGGCCTGAGGATAATATGGCATGGAGTGGCACATCTTAATGTTGTACTTGAGGGAGAACTCTGTGATATTTCGTCCTGTAAATTATCTCCCATTATCTGTGACGAGTTTTCTAGGTAGGCTGAAGCGGAAAATTATGGATTTTCATATAAATCGAATCATATTTTCCTCTCATATTCTACCCACGGGTTCTACTTTGATCCATTTTGAAAAGCAATTAGTAGCCACAAGTACAAACTTCTTTTGAACTTTTCCTATAAGTAAAGGTTCTACTATGTCAAGCTCCTACTTATAAAAAGGCCAAGGACTCACCACCTTCTTTATGGTATTTGGGGGAGTGTGTGACAATGGGGCAAACCTCTGACATTTATTGCATGTCAGGGTGTGCTTAGTGTAATCTACCAACATAGTAGACCAATAATAGCCCTGTCTCATGATTCGTTGTGATAATTTTCACCCTCCTAAATGTGAACCACAGTCTCCTTCATGTGCTTCATACATTAATCTTTCAGATCCCTCTTTGGTTAAACATAAGAGCCTTGGACCGAGTATGATCCCTGCTTCTTTAAGGGCAACCACCTAGTGTATGATGACCTCATTCTTTTCTATTGGAAATTTTATTTTTCGTTGTTGTACAGATCTAGCCTTTGGATTGACGTTTAGTTGATGTGATATGACTTTTGAATCAATTGCGGGTATGTCAGTTGAAGTCCATGCAAAGACATCCGAGTTATTCCTGAGGAACTGTGGCCTCTAGCTCCATCATCACATCTTCACCCAATTTTAAGGGTTGGCTCTCGTCTTTTACCTCCATAGGAAGGTCCCTTACTTCATTTAAGTTGATTGATTTTACAAGGCCTTTGCTTCCTGGCTTCCTCTGGGAGAGACCTCTCGATAATTGCTATTTGCGAACCACCTCCTTCATAGTAATGTTATAGCAGCTTCTAGCCTTCTCCTGGTCTCCCCTAATCTCCTCTCACCCGTCATCAGTGAGAAATTTGATTGTGGAGGGTGGATGAGACTGCCTTCATCTTATGTATCCAAGGTCTTCCCAAGATGGTATTGTAATGAGCTAAGACATCAATGATTACGAAAGTGCTCAATACTATCATTCCTTTTGCCATAACAGGCAACACTATCGTTCTTTTGGCATAGGTAGTACTGTTGTTGAACCCTACAAAAGGAAGCTCCGTCTTGATAATGTCAAGGTCCTTTTATACCTAGAGCTCTTGTAGTGGTCATAAAAAGGTCTACCGAACTCCCCGTATCAATCATTATTCTACAAACGTCACAAGATCCAATCCTCAAGGTGATCACCAGAGGGTCCTCGTGATGAGACGAGGTCTCGTCCTTCTCATTGAAAACGATTTCAGTGGTAGGTCTCCTGTTGTCTAAGGCGTATACACGGGGGGGGGCACGGCGCAACTCTCTGGCAAACCTTTTGCGCGAGTTATTGGAGTTTCCGTTAATCCTTGACCCTCCATGTATGGTGTGTATAGTTCAGATATTGGTTTCTTTGTGGGGCTCTCTTCCGCCACTTGTCAAGTTTGTTGTTTTAGACACCTCTCCCCTATTTTGGTGATTTCTCCGATCTCCATTTCTTGTGACAAGATCTTTCAGATATCCTTAGGCTAATAAATCTTCTATCTTCTTCTTGAGTTGTCTGCAATCTTTTGTATCATGGCCCACATCTTTATGAAAAGGTGGTATAATTCTTTTCTCAAAGGCTTTTTGTAGGCATAGTTTGTGATAAAGAGCCGAGCGAAATGTGGAAAAGAGGTTATGGATCGAGGTGCCAAGTTGTTGAACCATTTTTAGCGCCCTCACAGAGAGTGGCTACGAATAGCTTACACATCATAGAATCTCTTTTTCCCTAGGTCAAGCTCATGAGACCCATGGCTATTTTAGAGTGTCGTACGTGCATCACCGAGTCATTTGTTTCAAAATAATCAGGGCATTTAAGGGTGTTGAACTTGGCTGAAGGTTCGTCATTTTCTATATTATCAAAAAAGGGGAAGATATACAATTATTCACAATCCCTATCCACATCATAAGGATTTTTACCCTTCTCATTTTTCTCCTGAGCTACCTTCAAGGCTTGGTCTTGCTTCTTATTGGCTTCCTCCAACGCTTGAAATTGTGCCTCCCAGTTCTTCCTTTCCTGAACCCATTGTTCCTTACTAAGTCTCGGCGAGCTAGAAAGGTGGTTCCTTCATCTTCTTGCTCTGAGTGGTATGGCTTAGGCTGACCCTGTCCTGCTATGTTTCTGTCAATTGGGTCTGCTGCTTGGTCGTCCAAGACCCTTCTCCCTGACTGGGACCGTAGTACCATGTTTTCTCTTTTGGTTTCCTCGAGTTCCTTTCTCAATTCTAGGAGCTGGTGAACGATCCCCTGGTGATGCAAGTTCTCTTCTGTCCTAACCTCATCAAGGGGTGGTGTAAGCTACCCTCGTTCCTTTGTTAGCCAATTTTGAATGCTTACCAGCACGAGTTCCCACCATATTGATGTGTGTAAAATGGCATGCGTCTTAGGTGCAATTTTTTGAAAAGAGCACGATAGATTTCTTAAGCTCCTCTCAAGACTCGGAATAAAATCTCAAGAAGTACGGGGTCAGAAACTTAAGCTTGACATAAAAATCTGAGCCCAATGATGGGTGCCAAAATGTTTGGGATTGATCTAGTTTATAGAGAAAAAAATTAGAGAGAAGTTAAACTAATTAGTTGAATGTGTGGATTCTCTAAGAAGCTCCTCTATTTATAAAACATTACATATACAAATATCAATCATATAATAGGTACACATATATGGGTGTCAAAGGGATACAATTGGTACAAAACGTACAACTTTCTATGTATTGAGGTCGACCTTAGCTCGAGCTAGTGGTCAACCTTATAGGGGCAATGGTCTTCTAGGACCGACCTCCTACTTGTTGGTGTGTTTCAAGCTATGTCAGATGAGATAGGCCAAGCTTCTTACTTTGGTTCGGGGCGTGCTGCTCACTTAGGCTCGGGCTGGACTACATTGTCTTGGGCCGGGCTATAGGTCGGTCCTTATGTTCAAACACACTCACTGACAGCTCTAAACTAAATATAGGCAAAACATAACAAAACATCCTAGAGGAATCCACATTTATATAAAATTACTTAACTAACAAAACATCCTTATAGGGGCAGTGATCAATCTGTAGAAGACGAACTAACAAATTGCTCAACTAAAGCCCCCTTCATAGAAGCTTTCCACACACTGCAAGTCCCAATCCCATCGTAGCACTTTCTTATTTCTCACTTATCCCAACTGGATGTCAAGAAATCAATATAATATTCGATGAAAATTCAACAAAAAATCATGAAAATTCCATTGAAATTGTCAAGGTCTCCCATGACTACAGTAATAACAAATCACATTGGGATAAAATACCTAACACATGGACTGCACAATCTTCATTTAAATCTTATATTCGTTTGTTGGAGAGACAACGCCCAAACACAAAATAAACAAATTCCACAATTCCACCCATAGAGAATCCCAGTACCCAATCCCTCAACTAGAATTATCAAAATTAAAAGCTAATGAAATCCATTCCAAAATCATCTCGAGTTTGGATGTCAATTGAAAAACACGCGCTAAAATAAAGAACTGAAGTTTTGTTCTCTTAAACCATATAATTTTCGAAATATGTTAACAACTTGGCATACCATACGCAGCAGATTAAATTGAAAATTGCTCAACATTTCATCGCATAACAAACCAGTAGTATGATTCTAACATGAACTTGTAAAATTTTTAAGGGCATTAAAAGAGAGAAAGAGAGAGGTGATGTTACAGAAGAAAATACAAGCAAAAAGAGAGAGAGATTCAAACTGGTAACAATGTCACTTGTGGATAGCTGTAGGAATCGCCAACTCGAAGTTTCCAGATCTCACAAACACACGCCCTCACTTCGTGAGAGAAGGAGGAGGAGGAAAACAGGAAGTTGTGGCGGGTCTTTTGACGTTCTGTCCCACGAATTAATAATTACACAAGCATGGAGGTCCAAAAGTTATGTACTTTTGTGCGTAGTCCAAAAGGTTTTTCTTTTTTCTTATTTTCTTCTATCAAGAAATGAAACCGAAGTGAAACCATTTTACTTTTTACTCTAAATATGACTGTATTAACAATTATATTAAATTAATATAATTAAAATAATATTTAATTTATTTTATGTAGTAATTTATCTAAAAAAAATTATTTAAATTAATATTTATTTTATTTTATATTTTCTTATATTTTAAAAATAAAAATAAATTATTTTGATTTGATATTAAAGAAAAATTCAAAACAAGTAATTTTATAATTAAAATTTTAGACAAATTAAATAAAATCTAGTATGTTTTAGACTCATACTCACTACTAGTACTAAATTTTTACATTTATATTTTTTATTTTGTACAAAACTATCTCACTTTACAAAAATATAAGCGAAAATAAATATAAGAAAAATAAATAAATAAATAAAGTTAATAAATAAAAATAAATAGAATAAAAGAAAATAAAGTTAAAATAAAAATCAGTACACAAAATATTAAAAGAAAAAGAAATTAAAATGTTAGTAAATTAATAATTAATTAAAAATAAAAATTTGTACTAAAAATAAAATTAAGTTAGTACATATATTAAGATATAAAGTAAAAATAAATTTTTTTTGTTTCAACTTTATATATATATTAGATTTTAAATTTTTTTTCAATTTGTTTTAAAATCTTTTTAGATTTTTGAATTTATGTTTTTATTATTTTGACATATTTTTTTAGATTTTTTAAATATTAAATTTTTCAAATTTTTTAAATTTGTTTTAAGATCTCTTCATTTATTTTTAGTTTTTTTATGCTTTAACCTTTTTTTAGATCTTAAAATTTTCAAAACTTTTCTATGCAAAAAGAAAACATCTTGTAGAAAAAGTCTTTGCTAATGATTTTTCAACTATTCAATGATAATCAATTAGTCAATTTGTAACTCATATTGTACTCGTGTTCGTGTGTTAGTTTTTCTTGTACAAAACATAGTATTTGTTTATTTTACTAAGTATATTTGTCTTCCGTTATGTAAGATTAATTACTGTAGATTAATATTTTCAAAATACGAATATGTTGAAAAAAGCATTTAAAAAGAACAAATATAAAATTAACTAAATTAAAAGAAAGAAAAATACTACTAAAAATAGTGTGTTGCTTCTTACCAAGCGCTTGCTTTAATTTCTTAGCAAGATATTTCTTGAGGTTAAGTTTCGTGCATTTCAATACACTCAATGTCTCCATTATTATCAACTTCTTCCAAGTAAGGCTTCACACGATGCCCATTCACCTTGAATGACATTTAAGTATTTGAGTTTATCAATTATACAGATTTATAGGGAAAGATAAACAACTTGAAATGATTCACTCCATTCCTCCAAACAACTTAAGATAAAAAAATTAAATAAGAGTATTTTCATTTCAAGATAAGGAGACTTATGGAGTAGGCCTTCGTTATGATAATGCTTAGTGCATTCTTTGTAGATCTTTGCATTTTCGTATGCTTCATCCCTAATCTCTTCTAGCTTGTTTAGTTGAAGCAAGCATTTCTCTCATGCTTATTCAAAGTCCATTTCAACATCTTGATGACCCAATATCCCGTATGCTCAAGCTAACGTGCAAATGGCATGCCTTTTCAAAAACTAACTAGTAAGGAGTCATTCCAATAGGTGTCTTGTAAGTAGTGTCGTGTGTCAAAAATGCATCATTCAACTTGGTTGTCCAATCCTTTCTTGAAGCCTTCATTGTCTGTTCCAAGATACCCTTGATTTGTCTATTGCTCACCTCAACTTGATTGGAAGTTTGTTGATGGTATAGAATGGCCACCTTATGTGTGATGTTATACTTTTTCAATAACCCATCAGGGAGCTTATTACATTAGTGGCTCCCTCCATCACAAATTATTGGCCCTAAATGTCCTAAACCTACTAAATATTTTATTCTTTAAAAATTTAACAACACAATTAGCATCATTAGTTTTAGCATATTTTAAATCACATAATGGAAGAAAACACTTGGACACATAATGAACCACAACCAAAATATACTCCAAAACAAAAGAAGGGGGATAAGGACCCATAACATCAACTTCTTAAACATCATATGATTCAACAATTAAATTATATGTCAAAGAAATCTCATCATATTATCCTATGATACTAGTTCTTTGACATCTATCATAATGCATGCAAAAGGTATAAGCATCTGGCCACTAAAAATAATATTACAATACCTTAAAAACTGTTTTTTAATGCTAAAATGACTCCCATAATGAAGCTCATAGCAAAAGGCCAAAATAATCTCATTCTTCTCCTTAAGCACACTTCTCCAAATGACTTTATCATAGCTAAGCTTGGACAAATAAGGGTCACAAATAGTGTATGCAAGAATGCAAAAATATTTTCTTTTCCTGAAAAGAAATGTTAGGCTCAAAATATCATAAGCAAGATAGTTAACTATGTCAACATATTGTGGGTTTGGACCTATTATAAATAGTTGATCATCATAAAAAGATTCGATAATATCTACTCCATTCTCACCATGAATACTGTCAAAATTAGAAATTAACCTAAACATATGATCTGCTACTACATGTTTAGTCCCTTTTCTTATCTCTAATCTCTAGATCATATTCTTGCAAAAGCAACACCCACCTAATCATTCTTGACTTAGCATTCGGTTTATTCAATAAATATCTCAAAGTAGCATGATTATAATGCATAATTACTTTAGACCCTACCAAATAAGATTTAAGTTCATCCAATGTAAACACAAAAATCAAAAATTATTGTCTAGTGGAAGAATAATTAAGCTGGATGTCATTGAGTGTTTTAATACTATAATAAATAACATGTAAATACTTATCCATTTTCTACCTCAAAACAACCCCTACACCAAAATTAGAAGCATCACACTTGATCTCAAGAGGTGTACATATTACTTTCCATTTCAAAAAAGCAACAAGGCAATCATTATCAAACATAAACGAAATATCCTTGATCAATAAATTGCATCAAGGATGACTTATTTCAAAAAAAAAAATCTTTAATAAATCTCTTATAAAAATCTACATGTTCTAAGAAAATCCCAATGCCCTTTACATTAGTATAAGGTGGCAATTTAGCATTCGAATCAATTTTAGCTTTGTCCACTTCTATACCTTTACTAGAAATAATGTCCTTACATATTGCCTTGTTTAACCGTAAAATAATTTTTTTCCTAACTAAGAGTTAAATTATATTCAATGCATATTTCTATAACAAAAGTCAATTTATGTAAACAATCATCAAATGAGATTCCAAAGATAAAAAAAAATTAATGCACGAATACCTCAATGAATTTCTCCACCATATCCAAAAATATAGATATCATGCATCTCTAGAATGTCACAAGAGCATTGCATAGATCAAATGGCATCCTCTTGAAGGCAAATGCCCCAAATGAACAAGTGAATATGATCTTCTCTTGATCTTTTGATACAATTGTTACTTAGTAATATCTTGAAAGACCATCAAGAAAAAAATCAAAGTCATGCACTCCTAATCTTTCCAATAAAAGTGATCTTTTTTAGTATATAAATTCAGTTTTCAAAAATAAATACAAATCCTCCATCTCTTGATGATCCTAGTAAACACTAACTTATTCTTATCATTTCTTACCACCGCAATGCCTAATTTCTTAGATATCACATGTATGAGACTAACCCACTTGTGATCAAAAATAGGATAAATAACTCCTACCTCTAAGAGTTTTGAAATTTTAGTTTTCACCACCGTTTGCATAATAGTTTTAAGTCTCCTTTGGGCTTCTCTCATATGTTTGGTATTGTCCTCCAAATTATCTTATGCATATACATAACCAGACTAATACCTCTAATGTCCCAATACTCTAACATATAACTTTCTTAAATCTCTTAAGCTCTCTCACAAGTTTTTCTTTGTGGTTAAAGCAGAAGAAATAATAACTATGTATGTATTCCATTCTCTAAAAATACATATTTAAGTTGCTTAGCTAACTCTTTAAAATAATTCATATAAAATCCTTACAAGAATAAATGAAGTAACAAAATGAAGGAAATGAAGAAAAAATAATTTGGTAAGTAAGAAAGTGAAAAAAATGGGTATGAAAAATTTGAATATTATGCTAAAAAAAAATAATGGACGTAAAAAAAAAATTGGATAAGAAATAAAACACTAAACGGTGCCAGAAATGGTGGTAAAAGGTGGCCAAAAAATGAGAAAAAATATGAAAAAGGATAGTCAAATTTTTTCAAGCAGTGAAGGAAACACACGAGTAGATTGTTTGTAAAATGGGGAAGAGAAGAGATAATAGGGGAAAAAAAATAGTCTCGATTAACACGTAGAATCGATGTTATTTTTTTTAATTTTTTAAGTTAGTCTTTTAACGTACTAATTTAAAATTTATTATAAGTCTGTTTTCTCCAAAAAGAGACTTTAAATTCATACTTAATAGCTCCTTTTTGTAGTAGGGTGAGTTCTTCTCATTCTCAAGAAGGATTTCATTTATGTCCAATTCTTACTTAATTGACAAATAAACCCTTCTTAAAATTTTAAAAATTTTGATTGAAATTTCAAAATTTCTCTTTAAAATAGGAATTAGATATAAGTCAATTTCTTCCTAGATTTCGTAAAAATTGCATAAATTTTGGTAAATTTTTGAATTTTTTTTATTTTATGCTTGAAATTACTTTTTCCACCTAAAATGAAATAAATATAAAATTTATCGTAAAAAAATAACTACAAAATTAACTTAAAATAATACTTTCATAAGATACAAGATCAATTATTAATTTTATACAAAATCTTATTTCATAATCCACGAACCATTCCTTTAGAATTATGCTATTACAATTAAATTATTTAAACATTTTAGGTGAATTATGTATCTCAAATAATATTACATAATATACTAATTGTGATAGTGACTTGGCTGGTTTTACTTCTTTCTTAGAAGTAGATGGCAAACTTTCAGTCTGCTTTTTGAACCGATCTTTCAATTCTTGTCAATGATTCCCAACTTGTTTGTAAGAATAAGTTGGTGTAATTTGCTTGTTCTATGACTTGATTCACAGATTCGTGGCTTGTAGCCCGGCTTTGTCAATTTCCTTTGTAAGGAACTGCTTGTACCTTTAATTTGAAAATTTAAAGTTTATATTTTATAATTAACATTTATAACATCATGCATCATAATGGCTTCTTATCACTAATTCATATTTCATATATTTGTTTATAATAAATTATTTTACTTAGAAAATAATGATAAATGATGATTACTAATTAAAATTGTTGATGATAGAATTTATTTATAATTTAAGATTTAAAAAATATCAATTTTTTAAATAAGATTTCACTAATATCAAACAAAAACTGAAATTTCAAATTGAAGTACAAAAATGTCCACCAAAGCCAATATTTTCATTGTTACACAACATAATTTCCTGCAAACATGGACTAAAGTAACCCTTATAAATAAAGTAATATACTCCTAAAGTGTTCAAGTAGGCAAAAATGAGTCATCACCTTCAAAACTTAACTGTCATCATGTGCCAAAGAATGGAAAAGATCAAAAACTTCACATTCAGCACTATATCTACTAACATCCTACCCTCAAAAACAATTTAGAAGACAGCTTAATAAATTTTGTTAACTTCTCTTGAGATCGTGTTGAAAAGCATAGTGTTGGATCATGACATGGACAAAGTTTAGAATGATGCAGAGCTACTATAACATCGATTTCTTGCTGTCATCCTTTTGCCATGACTGGGATGCTGTTAACCTGGCTTTCCTATACCTGATTGAACTCCTAAGGATTGTATCCAACGTCAAATACTTTGCTCTTGAGGAGCTGCTCCAAATAGAAGAGATGAAAATAAGAGAGAATAAGAATGCCAAATCTAAAAAATAGTACAAATAAAAATCCAAGCGAAGATTATCAATAACCCATTCAATTTTCATTAATTAATTTTCTTCAAAAGAAACATTGACAAAATGATAGAATATGGTGCAGAGAGACTCAAAGAACATGCAGGTCTCTTAATGATTTCATGCAGTATAATTACCATTAAAAGCAATAAGTAGCTTATACATGAAGCATATAAATATGAATTACAAAACTGATGAACATCTCTCGAGGAAAAGTATAGGGTTTTGATGAACTTACAATGAACTTTTCCTGCTCCTCCTTCCAGTTCTCTCTCTTTCTCGGGTACAAGATCCTGTGGATGCAATTCAAATCAATTGGAAAACTAAACCTCCCAGTCTTTATCTTAAAAAAAAAAACAATATTCATAAACATAAATCCTATTATTTAAGAATTGAAAGTGGCCAATAAGTCAGAGTGAGAGCTGAGGTGTATATGTGGGGGCCTGAAAGGTTAAAAGTACGATTCATTACCTTAAGTGTACGCTATAAAATATCAACATAATGTATATAATCTCACGATATAACAAACCATGGTATGCCCAAAAAATACAGGTTTTTCATTACCATCCGCTGGTGATGTGCAGATTGAATTGCTTTCTCCATCAGATTGAGAGAACGCTGAGTAATCTGATGGAGTTTTGGGCCCATCTTCAGAACTTTCACTAACATAACCACTGCAAATTGATGTGGGTACAGCTAATGCCTTGTTCCTGCCTTCCAAGTTGTTCGTAGCATTTTGATTATTCTTACCTGAAGGTGCTACATTCCCTTTATGATAAGGCCCGGACAGATGCTTGTAACTTGGGTTATTTTGACAAGCTATGTTGCTAGACTTTTCCCAATTAGAATTTACAATAGTAAAAATCTCACCCTTTCTTTCCGAATGAGTATTAATCCCAGAATGGTTGCCGACATTGTAACTTCTTGCTTCTTCAGGGTTGGAATCTAATTTACCAAACATCCCATATAGCAAAGGTTTTGTCTCTTGCCTGGAGGCTGTTGGCAACTTCTCACACATAGTCTCAAAGTCGGCAGAGTTTCCCCTTACAAATGACCCTTGAGGCGATATAGTGCTAGAAACTCCAAGTTGCAATTTTCCTACAATCCCTTGTTTATCACTTGACTTCAAGGAAACCAGCAAATTCTTTTTCTTTATCTCTTTTGGATGATTATTTGCTCTGTTTCTATTACTCTTGTCGATCAGCACTTCACTAGGTGCATCAACTTCATGCTGGTCCTTGAGAAAATATTTTTGAAGTTAATACTACTACTCTCGCCAGAAATTTCAGAAGGATTATGAGCTTTACCCTCAGAACCAACAATGGGAGTGGAAGCATTACAATTGAAGTTACCTTGAGAGTTGGTAGGCTTATTTGAATGACCAGGAACGGGATCACTTTTGACGCTTAAATTTTCATATTCAATTTCTATTCCATTTAAATGGTCTTTAGAAGCTGGCTTTTCCAAAGTTTTACTTTTAAACTGACTAGATAAAATGACCGCCCTATTATCATTGGTTTCTAGTATTTTGTTCTGATGAACAACATTCTGATCCTCTGCTTCAGTGCAATTCTCTGCCAATGACTTTTGCTTAGATTTTCTCCTCACTATCTCTTCTGTATTCTCAGCATTTGTTTGTGTTAGCTTGATTTGCTGTGAGGAATCCACCCCATCATCTGCTTTGTTTTTATAATTCTTATCAGCAATCAATTCAACAGATGCATCATCTTCATGTTGGCATAGATTGCGAATAAGTTTCTGAGAGTTTATCTTACTACCTTTGGTGGAACTTCCAGTAGAATTATTAGATACATATTGAGAACTTGTAGAATGAGCAATACTATTGAGATTGACTCCGGTAGGCATCCTCTCATAAGCGTTGCCAAGTGTTTCTGATTGAACCATGTTAGGCTTACCTAATTCCAAATCTATTTCAACAGGAACAGAAGTTCTGAACCCAAAATTTTTAGATTCAAAGTCTGGTTCCTCCAAAGTTTTACTTTGAGACAAGCTATATGCAGATACCACCTCTCCCTTACAATAAGCTTCAACCATTGAATTCTGATGAAGATTCTTATTTTCAGCTTTAAAATCAGTGTAGAACTGTGCCGATGGCATCTGTTTCTTCTTAGATTTCTTTCTCACCCTCTCTTCCCTGTTCTCTGTATTTGCTTCTGTTACGCTAATGTGCTGCAAGAAAACCAAATCATTTCCAACAATGGCATCTTTTCGAACGACAGTATGTTCTGTATTCATTTTCATTAGTTCACTATTTGTTTCCAAAAATTTACTCTGCTTTGTCTCAGTTTTATTGCTTGGGTGTTCTCTGCACAAAGTTTCTTGAGGCACAACTGAAGGATTTTCAGACTCTGAACATTTGGCATTGTCTCTGTCTGAGCTAAATAAAATTCTCCGAATTGAATTCTTGGTTTTCTTTCTCTTCTTACTGGAGTTTTTAGGTTCAACAATTCCATCTTGATCCAACAAATCAAAGGTAACCATTAGATTGTTCACCTCGTTTTCAACCTTTGTTGGTGATTTAAACTTTTTTGACTGCCTTTCTTCAGAATAATTTTTCCATGGCAATGCTCTCTCCTCTTCTACGTGTTGAATCTGAACTATTGAAATATTCTCAAGGCCAGAAAGCTCAGTGACCATTTGAAGATTATTTGGCTCTTTTGCATTAAGGCAAGAATCCGCTTCAACACCAAAAACATACTGATATTTTGCATTCTCAGTATTGCTCCCATGAACATTGCTAGCATCACTCTTAGTAATATCAGCATCTATTAAAAAAAATAAAGGTTAATCACAGATATTTCTATTAAACTTAAATGGTAAATTCAGACAGATCAATATCAATGTTATACTGAATAAAAACACAGCAAAAGAGACTAACCTATTGCGGAGGGTTCTGTACTAGGCCTCCCCACTTCTGGGATAAAATCACAATGCTTTGCCTCCGTATTACTCCTGTGTGGTTCGGAAAGTCTTTGCCTCTGGTTATGTCGTCTCAAATCACTTTCTATACTAGGTTTTATAGAATTGTTGTTATTTAAAAGTCTCATTGTAACCTCCCTTTCTCTAACAGCTTTCCCGAAAGTTAGTAATTTAGCAACTTCTTTATTATGGTTTTTTCCTGGTTTGTTTTCCTTTCTCCAATTCTCACTGCTATGCACATCATTGACCAGTTTGATAAGTAAACCATCTAAGGGAAGATTCTCACTTTTCTCATTATGAAATAAAGAGAGCTCAGGTGTGATCACCATCTTTGAAGCCTCAACATTAGAAGCAGATTTCTCCATTATATTTTCACCCCCTAGCATATTGCATTGGAAAACACTACCATGCTTAGACATTTCAGTTTTAATAATAGCAAGTTCTTCTGATACTTCTGTTCTCTTGCCTGAATGAATTCCTTGTCTAGTACATCCATTAAGAGAATGCTCAACTCTATTGACAGAATTGTTGTTGGGGATGCCACCAATGGTCAATAGGTTTTGGGGACATTGATTTCCATCATGTTCCTCCAAGGTAGAAACATCAAGACTAAGAAACCAATTCTCTGGGATCCCATGAAATGCAAATTTTACTATGAAAGAATCTGGAATGTAATAGTGGTGTCCATGGCGTTTCACCTGCTAGTTACACAAATTATCACTTATATAAAGGCTTTAATTAACCAACAAATGGTTAGAGTCTCCCTGTATATAACACAAAGTTTACCTTTACAGCTTGAACTGCTATCTTCCCAGTGGCAGGAAAGCACAATGGATGCTCCTCCTCAGTTTTCCCTGTCCATATACAACATAACATGTTATTCATGGTAAAATCCACAAATAATTAATAGTATCACTATAACAAAACCGGAAATTATATACTTTCTAATACATTGTTGAGACCCAACAAATCATGATACTCACGAGACAATACTATAAACCAAGCACTAAACTACCCCAGTGATAAATTTTATAAGCTGTCTTTTTCTTCACGGGAGGAATCAATTTATCAACCAGATTGATACTAATAGTTAACTCAACAACACAAACCTTCGGAACCCAAATACTATCACAGGATTCCATTAAAACCATAAGCTACTTTTTAAGACTTATCAAAAAACTACATAAATCAAAATTGTTTTTATGATTAAATTTGAAAATAATAAACAAGTGGGCAACAATACTTTTGAGGTCAGAGATGGTATCAAGGTTGGAGATGACTATGATCAGGTGAGTATTGAGACTGGTATCGATGAACACTGTGTGATAATCCATCATGAGCTCCAGATAATTCAGAGTACCTAAGCAACTGTAGCAGAATAATTGTAATAAATATAGCATATAAGTAGCTTATTAGTTGTGGCAAACAATTTTGCTCAAAAATATCATGTATCAAGGAAAAAAACAATTCATACATGATAATATGTTTCTCTTAAATTGCAAATAACCTGTTAAATAAGCAGAACTATAGTGTGTTTTCAGATTCGTAATAAAAAAACTGAACTAAATTAAAAAATGATATTTAACGTAATGAGAAGGAATAACCTTCATATCCTTAATTTATAGAAAATTTGTATACAATCTGTTTGGAATTCATCTAGTTTACAAAGAGAACACTTAGAGAGAAATTAAGCTAATTGACTAAATGTGTGGATTCTCTAAGAGGCTCCTCTATTTATAGAACATTACATATACAGATGTCGATCATATAATAGGTACACATATATGGTTATCAGAGGGATACAATTGGGTATAAAACGTAAAACTTTCTATGTATTGAGATCGACTTTAGCTCGAGCTAGTGGCCAACCTTAGAGGGACAGTGGTCTTATGGGACCGACCTACTACTTGCTAGTGTGTTTTAAGTTACATCGGATGAGATAGGCCGGGCTTCTTACTCGCTTGGAGCGTCTTGCTCACTTAGGCTTGAGTTGGACTACATTGTCTTGGACCGGGTTACAAGTCGATCCTTATGTCCAAACATCAAGCCTCCTTATTCTTCAGCTTGAACTCTAGTCTGAGGTGGAAGAATAATTACCGAGCAAAGGATACGAACCGTTCAACCCCCCTAATAAATGCATGTCAATTGATTAGAGAGAGAAACCAAGTGCTTCTATATAAAGAGATGCTTGGACTAGGACTTATCATCATTACCTGCACAATTGAGAAATAGTGAAGGAAAACGCTCTGTCGCATCACCTCAAGCTTGTAAAAGGTTTTTAGTTCGATGGTAAGAACTCGACTCAGTCTATAGTTTTGTCTATTCGAGTTTTTAGAGTTCAAGCGTCAAGAACCTAATGCTTTTCTACTTTCTCTTCAGGTCGGTTTTTAAAGGATCACTTTCTTTTATTTTCAAACTCGACCCTAGATAATCCCTTCTTCTAGTACCTTACCCATCATTTTTTTTAATGTTTTTGTAGCTTTTTACAAAATGCATAGAGAAGAGACCTCAGCCTTCGGCTCGAGCTCCTGAGAAAGCCCCTAATACTCTCGTGCTAGTGACCACTCGGGGTCTTCTGACTCAGGCTCTCCTGCTCGTGACATGTATCAATGGGGGAGGGAGCTCTACTTGGCTTCAAACCAGGGTTCTCCTCTCTCCTTTCAATGTCAGAGCACTGACCTGGTTCGTGATTGAGGTGACCAACTCATGACTTTTGCAAGTATTAAGGTACTCAACCTGCTTCTTAACCGAGGTGGTCAACCCGTGGCATAAATTAGTGTGGGAGGGAGCTCTACCTTGTTTATGACCGAGGTGCTCCTTTCTCCCTTCAATGTTAAAGCACCGACCTGGTTCCAGACCGAGGAGAACAACTCGAAACTTTTGCAAGTATTAAGGCACTCTACCTGATTCTTAACCGAGATGATTAGCCCATGACATAAAATAGTGGGAGAAGGAGATCTACTTGGTTTCTGACCGAGGTGCTCCTCTCTCCCTTTAATTCTCCCTTTAATGTCAAAGCGTCGACCTCGTTCTTGACTGAGATGGACCTCTCTCCCTTCAATGTCAGAACGTCGACCTAGTTCCGAACTGAGGTGGACAACTCGTGACTTTTGTAAGTGTCAAGACGCTCTACTTGGTTCTTAACCGAGGTGATTAGCCCGTGACATAAAACAGTGGGAGAGGGAGCTCTACTTATTTCCCAACCGAGGTGCTTCTCTCTCCCTTCAACGTCAAAGCATTGACTTGGTTCCTAATCGAGGTGGAACACTTGTGACTTTTGTTAGTATCAGAGCATTCTACCTGGTTCTTAACCAAGGTGATTAGCCCGTGACATAAAACAGTGGGAGAGAGAGCTCTCTCCAGTTCCTGACCGAGATGTTGCTCTCTCCCTGGTTCCTGACCGAGGTGTTCCTCTCTCCCTTCAACGTCAAAGCGTTGACCTGGTTTCTGACCAAGGTGGACAACTCCTGACTTTTGTAAGTGTCAAGGCGCTCTACCTGGTTCTTAACCAAGGTGATCAACCAGTGACATAAAACAATGGGAGACTTCTAAAACAAAAGATCCGTTTATATGTGGTGATGCAGCTCCATCAATGTCTATGCTAACATTACATAAAAATGGTGAACTTTTATGCATTAGAAGTGATATTTCTTCAAGTGCTTGGCATTCCAACTCGTGACTTCTTCAATTCCTTCTATGCTTTTTTGTAGATAGGCCCCTCCTGGTGTCATTTCAATTATTTGATAGGGTCCTTCCCAATTAACGCCCATTTTTTCGACTATCCACTTTTTCTTGTTAGATAAGACCATCCTGAGAACCCAATCATTGCTAGAAAATGCTTTGAAGCACACGATCTTGTTGTAATAATATGATATTCTCCTTTTTTGCTCAATCATCCTTCTTAGGGCCTCGTTTCTTTTCTCCTCTACAAGGATCAGTTCGTTTGATCTACTTGTGTCGTTTTGTTCCTCTGTTAAAACTAATCTGGAGTGGGTATCGTGACTTCGGTTGGTATTACTACCTCTGTCCCATATACAAGGGAAAAAGGGGTCTCATTAGTGCTTCCTTAAGGGCCAGTCCTGACAGCCCACAATGTTCTAGGCAGCTCTTTCACCCACCTTCCTTTTACACTTTCCAGTCTTTTCTTTAATAAGCTGATGATGAGCTTGTTGGAGGATTCTGCTTGACCATTGGCCTGAGGATAATATGGCATGGAGTGGCACATCTTAATGTTATACTTGAGGGAGAACTCTGTGATATTTCGTCCTGTGAATTGTCTCCCATTATCTGTGACGAGTTCTCTAGGTAGGCTGAAGCGGAAAATTATGGATTTTCATATAAATTGAATCATATTTTCCTCTCATATTCTACCCAAGGGATCTACTTTGATCCATTTTGAAAAACAATTAGTAGCCACAAGTACAAACTTCTTTTGAACTTTTCCTATAGGTAAGGATTCTACTATATCAAGCTCCTACTTATAAAAAGGCCAAGGACTCACCACCTTCTTTATGGTATTTGGGGGAGTGTGACAATGGGGCAACCCTCTGACATTTATTGCATGTCACGGTGTGCTTAGTGTAATCTACCAACATAGTAGACCAATAATAGCCCTGTCTCATGATTCGTTGTGATAATTTCCACCCTCCTAAATGAGAACCACAGTCTCCTTCAAGTGCTTCATACATTAATCTTTCAGATCCCTCTTTGGTTAACCTAATTTAGAGAATTCACTCCCTGGATGTAAGTCCAGTCAGTCAATAGCAGTAGAATAGTCCGGATGTTAGAGTCAATTCCATTGTTGGTTTGACCTCTTTCTTTTCATTACGAACGACACGCTTCGCCTGCCCATCCTTTCTTTTATCTGCGAGGCCATCAGCCATGGTTGGAGGAGTCTATCCATCGCTCCTTCGTCTGGTCGAGAAGGGAGAAAGCCCGGGGATATTAAAAAAAGGCCGTAGCAAGGAGACTGACGGATGAAATCCTTGTTCTTTCTTTGTTCTGAGGGTAAACATAAGAGCCTTGGACCGAGTGGAGTTTTCCAGTATAATTTCCCTGTTTGTATCATATGCCGACTTGCCTTAGACTTGATTTCTTTCGCAGACCTGCTAACCTTTGGTAGCTCCTCCCTTTCTAGAAAGTTATAAATCGGGATGTACCATGAGATAGTGGGAGTGTCTACACATCCAACTATTCGTTCAACCTCCTCCAAAGACACTTCTGACAGGATTGTTACCGATACTACTCGATTAAGGTTGGCCTCTCGTACCGATGCCAAAGTGGCTAAGGCATCAGCGTGACCATTATCCTTTCAAGCTATTTGCTTGATCTCAAACTTAGAGAATTGAGAACTCCTTTTTTAACCTTTCAAGGTACTCTTTCATCTTGCCATGTCTAGCTTCAAATGTCCCTAAAAACTAGTTGACCACTAGCCTCGAATCGCTATGTAAGGTGACCTTATCTGCTCCCAGCTTATTAGTGATCATGGTACCAAATAAAGTCGCCTCATATTCTGCAACATTGTTGATCACTTGGAAATCAAGTCTGATTGCATACTCGAAACAGTTGTTGTTGGGGTCTACTAAGACTACCCCCAACCCTGCACCATTGAAATTTGTGCTCCATCAACAAACACCTGCCAAATTGTCCCTTCTTTTTTATCTACCCCACATATCCTATTTTGCTCTTCGTCGACAACAATCTCTGGCCTTTCACCAAACTCAGCCACAAACTCGACGACTGCTTGCCCTTTGATGGATGTTCAAGCCATGTATTTAATGTCGTATTCCCTCAATTCTATGGCTATCTATGTCAATCTCCCTGCTACATTTGGTTTCGTTAGGACATTCTTGAGTGGATGAGAAGTGAGTACCACAATTGTGTGTGAGCCGAAGTAGTGCCTGAGCTTTCATGCACTAACTTTGAGGGCAAATGCTAATTTCTCAATGGTTGCATACCTACTCTAGGCATTGGTCAGAACCTGGCTGACATAGTAGATTGAATGTTGAATTTTATTTCTCTCAGCTAGGAGCACAGCACTACATGTATGGGAGGTCACAACCAAATACAAATAAAGAACCTCACCAGGACAAGGGCTAGCTAAGGAAGGTTACTTAGTTACTTCTTGACTTCTTCAAAGGCTCCATCACAACTCTCGTCCCAAAAGATTGATGTGCCTTTTTTCAACATTTTGAAGGGTAGACATTTATCAGTGCATTTAGAAATGAGCATTTTCAATGCTACTATTCTTCCATTTAATTGTTGAATTCCCTCAAGGCTAAGGTGGTCTCATGTTTATCAGGGTCGATATCTTGTCTGAATTGGCCTCAATCTCTCTGGCTGACATAAGGTACCCTAAGAATTTTTCTGTAACGACACCAAATATGCATTTTTTGGGGTTGAGCCCCATACCATATTTTTGGATTGCCGAGAATACTTCCTCAAGGTTTGTAACGTGGTCCACGGGGTCCACTACTGTTCTTTTGGCATAGGTAGTATTGTTCTTGAACCCTACAAAAGAAAGCTCCGTCTTGGTAATGTCAAGGTCCTTTTATACCTAGAGCTCTTGTAGTGGTCATAAAAAGGTATACTGAACTCCCCGTATCAATCATTATTCTACAAACATCACAAGATCCAATCCTCAAGGTGATCACCAGAGGGTTCTCGTGATGAGACGAGGTCTCGTCCATCTCACCGAAAATGATTTCAATGGGTCTCCTGTTGTCTAAGACGTATACACGGGGGCACTGCACAACTCTCTGGCAAACCTTTTGCACGAGTTATTGGAGTTTCCGTTAATCCTTGATCCTCTATGTATGGTGTGTATAGTTCAAATATTGGTTTCTTTGTGGGGCTCTCTTCCGCCCTTGTCAAGTTTGTTGTTTTAGGCACCTCTCGCCTATTTTGGTGATTTCTCCGATCTCCATTTCCTGTGACAAGGTCTTTCAGATATCCCTATGCTAATAAATCTTCTATCTTCTTCTTGAGTTGTCTGCGATCTTTTGTATCGTGGCCCACATCTTTATGAAAAGGTGGTATAATTCTTTTCTCAAGGGATTTTTGTAGGCATAGTTCGTGATAAAGAGCCTAGCGAAATGTGGAAAAGAGGTTATAGATCGAGGTGCCAAGTTGTTGAACCATTTTTAGCGCCCTCACAGAGAGTGGCTACGAATAGCTTGCACATCATAGAATCTCTTTTTCCCTAGGTCAAGCTAATGGGACCCATGGCTATTTTAAGGTGTCGTACGTGCGTCACCGGGTCCTTTGTTTCAAAATAATCAGGGCATTTAAGGGTGTTGAACTTGGCTGAAGGTTCGTCATTTTCTATATTATCAAAAAAGGGGAAGATATACAATTATTCACAATCCCTATCCACATCATAAGGATTTTTACCCTTCTCATTTTTCTCCTGAGCTACCTTCAAGACTTGGTCTTGCTTCTTATTGGCTTCTTCCAACGCTTGAAAGGTGGTTCCTTTCATCTTCTTGCTCTAAGTGGTGTGGCTTAGGCTGACCCTGTCCAGCTATGTTTCTGTCAATTGGGTCTACTGCTTGATCGTCCAAGACCCTTCTCCCTGACTAGGACGTAGTACCATGTTTTCTCTTTTGGTTTCCTCGAGTTCCTTCTCAATTCTAGGAGCTAGTGAACCATCCCCTGGTGATGCAAGTTCTCTTCTGTCCTAACCTCAACGAGGGGTGGTGTAAGCTACCCTTGTTCCTTTGTTAGCCAATTTGGAATGCCTACCAGAACGAGTTCTCACCATATTAATGTGTGTAAAATGGTTTGCATCTTAGGTGCAATTTTTTGAAAAGAGCGCGATAGATTTCTTAAGCTCCTCTCAAGACTCGGAGTAAAATCTCAAGAAGTAAAGGGTCAGAAACTTAAGCTTGACCTAGTTTATAGAGAGAAAACTTAGAGAGAAGTTAAACTAATTAATTGAATGTGTGGATTATCTAAGAAGCTCCTCTATTTATAAAACATTACATATACAAATATCAATCATATAATAGGTACACATATATGGGTGTCAGAGGGATACAATTGGTACAAAACGTACAACTTTCTATGTATTGAGGTCGACCTTAGCTCGAGCTAGTGGTCAACCTTATAAGGGCAATGGTCTTCTAAGACCGACCTCCTACTTGTTGGTGTGTTTCAAGCTATGTCGGATGAGATAGGCCAGGCTTCTTACTTTGGTTCGGGGCGTGTTGCTCACTTAGGCTCGGGCTGGACTACATTGTCTTGGGCCGGGCTATAGGTCAGTCCTTATGTTCAAACACACTCACTGACAGCTCTAAACTAAATATAGGCAAAACATAACAAAACATCCTAGAGGAATCCACATTTATATAAAATTACTTAACTAACAAAACATCCTTATAGGGGCAGTGATCAATCTGTAGAAGACGAACTAACAAATTGCTCGACTAAAGCCCCCTTCATAGAAGCTTTCCACACACTGCAAGTCCCAATCCCATCGTAGCACTTTCTTATTTCTCACTTATCCCAACTGGATGTCAAGAAATCAATATAATATTCAATGAAAATTCAACAAAAAATCATGAAAATTCCATTGAAATTGTCAAGGTCTCCCATGACTACAGTAATAACAAATCACATTGGGATAAAATACCTAACACATGGACTGCACAATCTTCATTTAAATCTTATATTCGTTTGCTGGAGAGACAACGCCCAAACACAAAATAAACAAATTCCACAATTCCACCCATAGAGAATCCCAGTACCCAATCCCTCAACTAGAATTATCAAAATTAAAAGCTAATGAAATCCATTCCAAAATCATCTCGAGTTTGGATGTCAATTGAAAAACACGCGCTAAAATAAAGAACTGAAGTTTTGTTCTCTTAAACCATATAATTTTCGAAATATGTTAACAACTTGGCATACCATACGCAGCAGATTAAATTGAAAATTGCTCAACATTTCATCGCATAACAAACCAGTAGTATGATTCTAACATGAACTTGTAAAATTTTTAAGGGCATTAAAAGAGAGAAAGAGAGAGGTGATGTTACAGAAGAAAATACAAGCAAAAAGAGAGAGAGATTCAAACTGGTAACAATGTCACTTGTGGATAGCTGTAGGAATCGCCAACTCGAAGTTTCCAGATCTCACAAACACACGCCCTCACTTCGTGAGAGAAGGAGGAGGAGGAAAACAGGAAGTTGTGGCGGGTCTTTTGACGTTCTGTCCCACGAATTAATAATTACACAAGCATGGAGGTCCAAAAGTTATGTACTTTTGTGCGTAGTCCAAAAGGTTTTTCTTTTTTCTTATTTTCTTCTATCAAGAAATGAAACCGAAGTGAAACCATTAACAATGCATATTAAATTATAGTATTTAATTTATTTTATGTCGTAATTTATCAAAAAAAATTATTTAAATTAATATTTATTTTATTTTATATTTTAAAAATAAAAATAAATTATTTTGATCTGATATTAAAGAAAAATTTTAAACAAATAATTTTATAATTAAAATTTTAGACAAACTAAATAAAATCTAGTATGTTTTATACTCATACTCACTACTAGTATTAAATTTATACATAGTTATTTTTTATTTTATACAAAACTATCTCATTTTACAAAAATATAAGCGAAAATAAATATAAGAAAAATAAATAAATAGAATAAAAGAAAATAAACTTAATAATAAAATAAAAATAAAAATTTGTGCTAAAAATTAAATTAAATTTGTAAATATATTAAAATACAAAGTAAAAATAAATTTTTTTCAACTTTTTATATATATTAGATTTTAATATTTTTTGAATTTGTTTTAAGATCTCTTTAGATTTTTGTATTTATGTTTTTATTATTTTGACATATTTTTTAGATTTTTTTAGATACTAAATTTTTCAATTTTTTTTAAATTTGTTTTAAGATCTCTTTATTTTTTTTTTATGTTTTGATCTTTTTTAGAACTTAAATTTTTCAAATTTTTACTATGAAAAAGAAAACATATGGGAGAAAAAATCTTTGCTAATGATTTTTCAACTATCCAATGATAGTCAATTAGTCAATTTGTAGATCATGTTGTATTTGTGTTCGTTTTATCTTTGGAACCTCATTTGATGATTGTTTACATAAATTGACTTTTGTTATAGAAATATGCATTGAACGTAATTTAACTCTTAACTAGGAAAAAAATCATTTTACGATCAAACAAGGTATTGTGTAAGGACATTATTTCTAGTAAAGGTATAGAAGCGAATAAAGCTAAAATTGATTCGATTGCTAAATTGTCACCCTATACTAATGATGTAAAGGGCATTGAGATTTTCTTAGAACATGTAGTGAATCATTTCAAGTTATTTGTCTTTCCCTATAAATCTGTATAATTGATCAACTCAAATACTCAAATGTCATTCAAGGTGAATAGGCATCGTGTGAAGTCTTACTTGAAAGGAGTTGATAACAATGGGGACATTGAGTGCATTGAGATGCACGAAACTTAGCCTCAAGAAATATCTTGCTAAGAAATTAAAGCAAGCACTTGGTAGGAAGCAACACACTATTTTTAGTCGTATTTTTCCTTTCTTTTAATTTAGTTAATTTTATATTTGTCCCTTTTAAATGCTTTTTTGAACATATTCGTATTTTGAAAATATCAATCTACAGTGATTAATCTTACATAACGGAAAACAAATATACTAAGTAAAATAAATAAAAACTGTGTTTTGTACAAATTCATGCACAAATGTCTCAATGAATTTCTCCACCATATCCAAAAATATAGATAGCATGCATCTCTAGAATGTCACAGGAGCATTGCATAGACCAAATGGCATCCTTTGAAGGAAAATGCCCCAAATGAACAAGTGAATATGATCTTCTCTTGATCTTTTGATACAATTGTTACCTAGTAATATCTTGAAAGACCATCAAGAAAACAATCAAAGTCATGCCCTCATAATCTTTCCAATAAAAGTGATTTTTTTAGTATATAAATTCAATTTTCAAAAATAAATACAAATCCTCCATCTCTTGATGATCCTAGTAAACACTAACTTATTCTTATCATTTCTTACCATCGTAATGCCTAATTTCTTAGATACCACATATATGAGACTAATCCACTCGTGATCAAAAATAGGATAAATAACTCCTACCTCTAAGAGTTTTGAAATTTTAGTTTTCACCACCGCTTGCATAATAATGTTAAGTCTCCTTTAGGCTTCTCTCATATGTTTAGTATTGTCCTCCAAATTATCTTATGGATACACATAACCAGACTAATACCACTAATGTCCCAATACTCTAACCTATAGTTTTCTTGAATCTCTTAAGCTCTCTCACAAGTTTTTCTTTTTGGGTTGTGGTTAAAGGAGAAGAAATAATGACTATGTATGTATTCCATTCTCTAAAAACACATATTTAAGTTGCTTAGTTAACTCTTTAAGCTCTGGCTTATGTAGAGTGTTTTCTTCGCCGGGTGGAGTCCTAGGTAAATCTAAGGATATACTAAGCTCTTATAAGGGTTTAGCACTACCTAACATTTCATGGTACCCTTTATTCCCCTCATCTAAAATTTCCTCTAATCTATCAAAAGTTAAAGCATATTCAAGTTTATGCTCTATCTCGTCCTACAAAAAAGTGTTATGAGCAAGAGAATCCACACAATCAATAAATGAACACTCATCAATAGTAAAAATAGAAGGAATAGGCGTGGAATCAAAAAATTTAAAATGTATCGTCTCTCATAAGATTGTCATAGTTGGCCTCCCGCGATGGACATCAATAATAGTTTTGGTTTTAGCCATGAATGGCCAACCAATAAGAATAGTGTGCTTCTTGTCCATAGATGGATTAATATATATAGCTTGTAATTTACTTGTAGAAATAGTAATAATGAAATTAGTATGTGATAACTTTATTTTATATAGTTATTTTTACCTAGTTTATTAATTATAATTGTTATGTTCTTTCTATTTTTAGTTAATTTTAGTTTAATAAATTAGTATTTATTATTTATGTGTAAATACATTTTTAATAAAATTAAATAATTTGTATCAAAAAATGTACTTAATTTCAAATTTATGTCCACAAATATAATTTCAAATAATAGAGTTCTTAATTACAATTTATAAAAGTTAAAAATATAATTTAAATTAAATTTGGGATTAATTGTAGTTATTAAAAGTTTAAAAATTTAATTTAATATTAGAAAAGGGTTTAACTATAATTAAAGAAAGTTTAAAATGTAATTTGAATTAAATTTGTGGGTCAAAATACAATTAAATAATGTTTAATATTCGTGCAGGAGAGAAGAATCCACGCGTCATCATGCACGCTTACAACGTGGTCCGTCCGATCAAAGCATAAACGGTTAGGATGCGCGCGTGTTGATCACAACCGACCAAAGCGAATGGGTGCAGGGATTTTCTATCACGCGACTCGGTGCCCGAGTGGGGCCCACCTGCCATGCAGGTCGGCGTGCAGGGTGGGACCCACTTGTTTGACGCTGTGTAGGCCTTGTCCCCCACCTTCTCGCGCCCTTTTCCCGTGCGATCGATCCACGTGTGCCCGGTTATTCCACGAACCATAATCTGCCACGTGTCCCACTTAATATTTCAGCAAATCATGTTCCGATACGTGGCATGTTACAATGAGCGCAAAAGCGTAGGATCACGGCCGCGTTGCAGCCGTTGTCTTCCACATTCGTCGTGCCATTTTCCCGTGCGCCGTGCCTATGTGTAGCTGGTTTGTTCACCCAATGAAATGCTGCCACCTGTCTCTATTAATTATTCAGCCAATGAGAGATTGACACGTGGCACGCAGATTGAATTAAAAACAATCACGCACGACGCCCTCTATTTCTCCGTCCACGCGTAAAAAATTTTAATATTCTCTTTCATACGTATGGATGCGAAATTTAAGGAAATTGTCGGGTTTTATTTTCGATACAAATATTTTTACGCGTGTTTAAAAAATGTAATATTTGGATGTATTTTTTAGCTATAAATAGGAGATAAGATGATAGAGTTAAAAAGTTTTTGGGAAGTTTTGGAGAGTATAATTTTTGTGTTGTTCGGTTCTGGACTATGGAACACGCAGAAGCCATTTTTGGCTTCTGTTGTGTTCTATGTGTGCCAAATATTTACGATACAAAATGTTTTAATTTTCCTTTCTTCTTCTTCTAATTTTTCTGTATTTGTTGTAATTTTATTTTTAATTAATGAAGTAATTTAATTTTTCTAGGGTTGCATTTGAACTAAATTTATGAAGCTTTGATTTTAATTATTTTTGATAGATCTATAAGACGTTCGATTTGTTCGTTCTATTTTGTGCTTAATGCTTTTTGATTATTTACGAATCTTATCAAAACGATCCATGGCACATAAATAAACTTGGAAGAGGCATTTGTGTGTATATTGCTCGTAAATAGAATGACATGTATGATGAAGGATAGAAATATACCCTAATTGTATGTGTGGCCATTTGAAAACTTAGAACGTAATGAATCTTGGTTAATTTAATTCTCATAGAGATATAGTGAATTAATTTAACGAGGTGTGTTTATACGGAGCTCGGAAGAGATGTATGAATAAAAATAGAAGTTTTCGGTTGACAAATTAAATGTACTAAAAATATAAATCAAAAGAAAATAATATGATAAGAGTGGATTAGTTTAGTGAAAAATTGCAATCCTAGATTTCTTTTATTTTGTTAACTCTTTTCTTCTTTTTTTAAATCAACGGTTGTTTTGGATAAAATCAGAGAGAAATAATTTTAGTACTCAACAAACTGTAGTAACAAATCTCCGTGGGAACAATACTTTACTTATCAAATTTTATTACTTGTGACCGTGTATACTTGCACGTTTTATGTTCTCCAAAAGAGACAACAGTATGATTCAATGTCCATGTTTTAAATGTAAAAATAAGCGGTTTCATGAAGTTGACGAGGTTAAGTATCACCTTATCCGTAGTGATATTCTTTTGAGCTATTGTTGTCTCTTTTGGAGAACATAAAACGTGCACGTATACACGGTCACAAGTAATAAGATTTGTAAGTAAAGTATCGTTCCCACGGAGATTTGTCACTATAGTTTGTTGAGTACTAAAATTGTTTCCCTCTGATTTTATTCAAAACGATCGATGATTTGAACAATTTTAAGGAAAGAGTTAATAAGAAAATAAAAGAAATCTAGGATTGTAGTTTTTCACCAAATTAATCAACTCCAATAATATTATTTTCTTTTGATTTATATTTTTTAGTACATTTAATTTGTCAACCGAAAACTTCTAATTTTATTCATACATCTCTTCCGTGCTCCGTATAAACACACCTCGTTAAATTAATTCACTATATCTCTATGAGAATTAAATTCACTAAGATTCATTATGTTCTAAGTTTTCAAATGGCCACACATACAATTAGGGTATATTCCTATCCTTCATCATACATGTCATTCTAGCTATGAGCAATATACACAAAAATGTCTCTTCCAAGTTTATTTAAGTGACACGGATCAATTTGATAAAATTCGTAAATAATCAAAAAGCATTAAGCACAGATAGAATAAACAAATCGAACGTCTTATAAATCTTTCAAAAATAATTAAAATCAAAGCTTCATAAATTTAGATAAAATGCAACCCTAGAAAAATTAAATTACTTCATTAATTACAAATTAAAATTATAACAGTTAAGGAAAATGAGATGAAGAACGAAAGAAAAAATTAAATCATTTTAGATCGTAAATATTTGGCACACGTCGAACACAACAGAAGCCAAAAATGGCTTTTACGTGTTCCATAGTCTAGCCCCAAACACAATAAAAATTCTAAACACCCAAAAAACTCCTAAACTCTTCATATTATCCCCTATTTATAACATCAAATTTCTAAAAAAATACATTTTAAAATATATTTTTTAATACACGCGGGGGACAACTAATGATGGAGAAATTAATTTAAAAATACGCGTGGGGGACAAAATTGTATCGAAACGCAAAAACTGATATCGAAAACGTAAACTGGGAACATGCGCGTCGCTGCTTCTTTTTTTTCAATTCCCGCTACCACGTGTCGCCATGTGATTCGCTGAAAGCTAAAGTGGGACACGTGGCAGCATATCATTGGCGCTCAAGGACGGGCGCACGCAGAAATGCCACACGGGAGTAGAGGCGCCGAGAAAGTGGGGGACAGCGGCTGGAACGCGTGCGTGATTCTGCGTTTTCGCGCTCGCCAAAACCTTGCCACGTGTCAGAATATTATTGGTTGAAATATAAAGTGGGACACGCGGCAGCTTTCTGTTCGATGTATAACCGGGCGCATGTGAAAACGGCCACACGAGATCATTCCTTGAAAACGCGTCAGACACGTAGGGCCCACCTTGCACACCGGCCTACGCGGCAGGTGGGCCCCACTCGGGCACCGAGCCGCGTGATAGAGGAAACCCTGCACCCACTCTCTTTGGTCGGGTATGAAGGACACGCGCGCATCCTAACCATTTATGCTTTGATCGGACGGTCCACGTTGTACGCGTGGATGATGACGCGTGGATTCTTCTCTCCTGCGTAGAAAAATAAGTTTTCTTAATTGCATTTTACCCCACAAATATATTTCAAATTACATTTTAAACTTTGTTTAATTACAATAAAGCCCTTTTCTAATTTAAATTAAATTTTAAACTTTTAATAATTAAAATTAAGCCCGATTTTAATTTAAATTATATTTTCGACTTTTATAAATTGCAATTAGGCACTTATTTATTTCAAATTATATTTTTGGACACAAATTTGCAATTAAGTACATTTTCGATACAAATTATTTAATTTTCTTAAAATATATGAAAAATAGTAAATACTAATTTATTAAACTAAAATTAACTAAAAATATGAAGAACATAGCAATTATAATTAATAAAATAGATGAAAATAACTATATAAAATACAGTTATCAGCTATAAATATTGGTATTATCATATAGAAAAATATTGATAATACTCACGGGGAAGAGATAAATAAAAATGTGAGTGGATTACATACATCTTATCATAATGTGCAGACAGAAAATATGTTTTATAGTGTTGAAGATGAACTACATGAGGATTATCCCGAAACCTTTAAAAAACTTCTAGAAGATGCAGAGAAACTATTGTATATATCCAAAATGCAAGAAATACATTAAAATGTTGGGATTGGTTCATTTGTACAATGTGAAGGCAAAACATGGTTTTTCTGACAAAGGATTCATAGAATTACTAAATCTACTAATAGATATGTTTCATGAGGGTATTGAATTGTCATCTTCAATGTATGAAGTGAAGAAATCTCTTAGTTGATTTGACATGGAATATTAAAAGATTCATGCTTGTCCAAATGATTGCATTCTTTATAGAAAAGAATATGAGACATTAGATGATTTTCCGATGTATAAAGAATCTAGATGGAAGCATGCTACAAATGAGACAAAACCTAAGAAAGGCGTGCTCATAAAGATTCTTTGATACTTTCCTCTGATTCCTCGCTTTCAAAGGTTGTTCAAAAGTAAAGAGATATCAAAGATGTTGACTTAGCATTCAGATAATCGATCTAATGATGAGGTGCTACTGATGAGTGCTCAAAAAGCACTAAAATAACCATGATTTTATGCACATTAATTGATTAATATATATATATATTTATATGTTTTATCATATATTTATATATATTTGTCTTTTCGGAATCACGGGTATTTTTATTGTTTTCGAGTATTTTGGCTTTAAACGTAACCCAAAGACTCAAGAGGAATACTTGGAAGCAATACATCACAAATATATTAATAAATAAATGGGGAAAGGTCAATAAATATGGAAAAATTGGATAAAATGGGTCAAAAAGGTCAAAAATGTCAAAAAGGAGAAAATTGCGCCGCCGCTTCAGGCCCGCCAGTGCAGCAACGCGCCGCGCCCGGACCGCGCGCGCCGGCGCCCAATGTACGCGCACACGCCGCGTCCAGCGCGCGCATCGGCCTTGCTTAGATCCCTGGTTCGCGCGCGCGCCCTCATCTCACCCGCTCCGCGCCCGTGCGCGTGCGCCTTTGCCATCAGCGCGCCACTGCGCGCAATTTGCCCTCCGCGCCGACGCCCGTTTCGCCCCATTTTCACGTGCAGCCGCCCGGCGTCATGCGCGTCATCAATGACTCGACATTTGCACTACGCGTTTTCACATTTTTTAACATTTTTCACTCATTTTTCTCTCCATCCTCACCTATAAATACCCACTTCACCTTCGCCAAAAACACCTTCAAAAGACACTGCTCTCTTCTTTATTTCTCTCTTTTCTTAGATTTTTAGGTTTTTTTAGTGTTTCTTAGTTTTTAACTTTTCTTAGTTAACTTCTCTTAGTTTTAGAGTTCTTCCCTTTTTGGGAAGGACTAGTTATGTTTTTGTAATATATTAGCTTTTGATTGACTAAATGGGCGTGCAACCTTCGCTTGGAGGTTTTCCAGCGGGAATAGCGTCGAAGTTACGTAAGGATTTTATTTTCTTCTGAGTTATTTTTATACTTTATTCTTACATATTTATATTTAATTTGTACGTGATTAAATTTAACTTTCTTTGGTTGTTTATAAACATCATGTAATAATAACGTTGTTATGCTTGCGAAATATTAAATACGTAAAATTCTTTAAAATGAATTGATTTTATTTTTATTCAAGATTTTATATTAATAATGTTAGAGAGAAATATATTATTTTTCATTACAAACTTAAATCGAAAATTAGATTTTAAGGTTTAGTTATCGGTCTAATTTAGAGTAGTGCTCTTTTATTTGTTAGATACAATGTCCAGGTAGTTAAATGAAGCTCTATTTCAAAAGTTTTATAAGAATTATTATCTGAAAATGTATTGACAACATGTTTTCGGTAGTGATTTTAAAACTTGAAAGTTAGTACTCGGATAACTAAATTCTTAGGTTTAATTTGGACACCTTGAATAAAGTTTAAAAATTTGTCTAACCCGCCCAAAGGTGGCATTTAAATGGTTCATTTTCAATCTCTTAGAAAAAGGAATTAATTTAATTAATCAAATTAGTTATCAACCCCACCCATAGGTGTTAATTGATTTGTTTAGTTAACAAAGAATATCTAACCCCACCAAAGGTGGTATTCATATAAAAAAGAGAGAATCAATAAATATCAATTCATATCTTTAATAACCTAATTAATATGAGCAAGCATAATTAACTTAGTTATTATATCCATAAATACTCCACCATTATAAATGATAAAATTTGCATAAATATTTATTGAATCTATGTTTATTTTTATGTAAGTAGATTAAGAACACAAAAACCAAACTATCGTGACAGGATGTTTAGGATTTAATTTCGTTTTTAAAAGTTTGAATAATAAATTAAAAACCACATACATTCCTTCCTTAGATCGACCTTGGGAGTATACTTATCATTTTCTACGAAATGATTCGTGCACTTGCGAGAGTTTTATAAATAGATAAAACCAAAGTAACAGGCGAGGATCAGCGATCCCGGTTACTGCCCCGATCAGATTTTAGCGCGTTCTTGATGGCGATCAAGTTTTTGGCCGTTGCGGGATGGTATCAAGTTTTGTGTAGTTGCCGTGAAGGAATAGCGTTTTTAAATTATTTATCAAAATTTTAAAAACTTTTTGTACTGTAAATAATTGTGATTTTTTTGTTAATTAAAAAATAAAAAAAAAAATAAAAAATTTTGTTGTTTGATAAAAGTAAAAAAAAAAATTCAAATTTCAATTTCGTAATAAATAAAAAAAATATAGCATGAATAATAAAATAATTTTGCATTTTGAAATTTGAAGTAAAAAAAAATAGAAGTAAATTTTGAATTAAATTAATAAATAAAAAAGAATAAAAAATAAAAAAAAAATAATAAAATAATAAAAATAATAAAATTAATAAAAATAATAAAAATAATAAAAAAAATAAAAAAAAAATAAAAAAAATAAAAAAAAATCAAAAAAAATCAAAAACTGTATTTTCAACTTTTTTTATTTTATTTTTGTTGTTTTTTCTTTTTCTTTTTTCTTTTACCTTTTCAATTATTTTTTTCAATTTATTTTATTTTATTATTATTATTTTTTTGGCTTAATTTTTATTTTTTCTCTTTTTCTCTTTTTATTTTATTTTATTTTTCAAATTTTTTAACTACTTTTTTAATTTTAGTTTAAGTTAATTAACTTAGGTTTTTAGTTACTTAATTTACGAAGTTATATTAATTTAATTTACTAAGTTAATTAACTTAAATTTTCATTAACTTAATTAACCTACCTTTTTATTAACTTAATTAACTTAAATTTTAACTTAACAACTTAATTAACTTAATTTTAATAGCATGAAAAGTAAAGATCTAAGGGAGTTACATACAGAGACTAGTTCTTGGAAGCCTTTGTGCCCTTAGTCTTTCACGAAACGTTACTCTGTCTAGGAGGATGGTTTTTAAGGAGCCTTTGCCCCTTGCATTCTTTCACTGGGAGCACTCTTGGTTATCTTGATTATGTTATTTTAACTCCAAAAAATTAAAAAAAAAAAAAAAAAAAATTAAAACTATCTCCAAAAATTTTAAAGCTTTAATTACAATCTAAGGAGTTAGTTGTTTTTGTTTGTTCTAGGTACAATTGTGTTTTGATGCCTTAATTATTTGATTTGCACCTAGATGTGGGTTATCTAAAACCGAGCATGCCACAGTTTTAGTGAGAAAAATTTGAAAATCAATAGGGCATGTTTGAAAGCAGTATAGGTAGACAACATTGTCTTACTTGTAGGTTTGATTGACTCAATGATGAGGGACATTGAGTTTACTTAAAAGGCAATCCCAAGTTCACGTCTTGCTAAGACGTTAAACTAAGCACTGGATGGGAGGCAACCCATCATTTTAGGTAATTTTTTTGTTATTTGTTTTAATTTTATTGTTTATTTTGGTTTAATTATATGTGAATAATTTTTAAATTGTTAAAACTAAAAATATTTTTTGAGTTGTTAGAAGTTCACAGCAATCTGTCTGTATACACTTTAATGATGAATATGATGAATGCACTTGCATTTCTCCATTACTACTTACACATTCTCAAGAAATAGGTAATCTTTCTTCTCTTTTCTCTTTATCTTTAATTTACAGTTGTTACATTGAGGACAATGTAAGTTCTAGGTTGGGGGTGGTGAAAAGTTACCATGCTTAATTAGAAAAGAAAAAAAAAAGATTTAACAATTTAAAAATTTTAAAAAAAATTAAAAAAAAAATTATTAATTTTGTCTTTTTTATGTTCACATCTTCATTTTTTGTGTTTGGTTTTATTTTCCTTGTGTGATTTAGTAATGCTACGTCATCCTTGTGATTCTCCAAATTGGAAAGTAGTAGATAATTTATCCCCTCAATTTTCATATGATTCGTGCAATATTCGTCTTGCCATTACTGTTGATGGAATTAATCCACATAGTTCCCTTAGTAGTAGATATAGTTATTGGCTAGTAATTATGGTAACATACAACCTTTCTCCTTGGTTGTGTATGAAAAGAAAATTCATGATGTTAACATTATTGATCTCCAGACCGAAACAACCCGGTGTTGACATTGATGTATATTTGCAGCCTCTGATAGATGATTTAAAGATGTTGTGGAATGGTGGTGTAAATGTTTACGATGCACATAAAAAAGAACACTTTAACTTGAGAGAGGTTCTTTTATGGACAATTAATGATTTTCGTGCCTATGAGAACTTATCAGGACTAGCAACAAAAGGTTACAAGGGATGCCCTATATGTAGTGATGGCACTTCTGCAAGTTATCTTGTTCAGGGACGAAAGATGTCTTATAGAAGATATAGAAAAATTTTTCCATCTAGACACAAGTTTAGATACCTAAATAAACCGTTTGATGGTTAAGAATATCATGATCATGCACCCCGACCTTTGCGAGGTGTTGAGATATTAAGGCAATTGAATGGTATGACATTCAAACGATATGGAAAGATGAAAAAAAGAATACTCATTAAGGTAGGGAAATGAAAGAGGTCAACTAATGAAAGGGGTGAAAATGAAAAAGGATGAGAATGAGTAGATTATGGTTGTTGGAATAAAAAATCAATATTTTGGGAATTACCATATTGGAAAGACCTACACATTCACCACATTCTAGATGTCATGCACATTGAGAAAAATGTATGTGAGAACTTGATTGGTACATTACTTAATATACTTGGAAAAATGAAGGATGGAATTAAATCAAGACTAGATTTAAAGAAACTAGGCATACGACCTGAATTGGCACCAAGGGTGGAAAATGCTAAAAATCGAACATACTTGCCATAAGCATCATATACAATGTCAAAAAAAGAAAAAGGATATGTTTTGTAAATGTTTGGTGGGTGTGAAAGTTCCTGATGGTTACTCATCCAACTTAAGAAATTTTGTGTCTTTCACCGATAAGAAACTTTATGGATTGAAATCACATGACTATCATATCTGAATGCAATAGTTATTACCAGTTGTTGTTAGATCAATTCTTCCAAAACATGTTTGATTATCAATAATTCATCTTTGTTCATTCTTCAATACAATATGCAAGAAATCTATATCAATTGGCGAGTTAAACTCTTTATAGAAAGATGTTGTAGAGACTTTGTTTCTAATGGAAAAATATTTTCCTCTTTCTTTCTTCGATATAATGATTCACTTGTATGTTCATTTAGTTCGAGAGGTTCAATTATGTGGTCCTACTTACTTAAGGTGGATGTATCCTTATGAGTGATATATGCAAGCCTTTAAAGGATATGTAAATAATAGAAATCGACTTAAAAAATGCATGGTGGAACATTACATTGCTGAAGAGACCATTGAGTTTTGTTCTGAATACTTTAGTGGTTGCATTGAAATTGAGAATCCTACGCACAAGTTGTTCTTAGAATGTCACATGATCCAAGTAGGTAACCATATGCTTGGTAGAAGTAAGAAATTGTTTATTGATCGCACTCAATGGGAAAAAGCACACCAGATCATTTTGGTAAATAATAATGAGGCACAACCGTACATAGAGTAAGTGATGTTTAACCTTCCCATTTATGCAAAAAATATTTTTTATTTAACTATTAATGATGATATCTACTTGATATATCTTTAATAACATTACAAGATGCATTTAAACCTATTGAAGATCGATCATCGTTACAAAAAAAGAGGAGAAAAATGGTTGTATGATGAATATAAGCGAGAGTTTATTAATTGGTTTTGCAACCATGTAAGTGTCACATACAAGAATTCATTAGTACTGCTATGCAATGTTTTAAAACTTTGCTTTAAAAACATTTCATGTTTTTGTATACATAGATTCGAGATGAACTCAAGAAACCCAATCATAAAATAACATAAAGTTTAGAATGGCTTGCACATGGTCCAATATTTGATGTCAAATCATTTTCTAGTTTCACAATTAATAGATCGAGGTTTACAACTCAAGCTAGGGACAAAGTCCGAGTAAATCAGAATAGTGGTGTGAAGATGGTTGCACAAGTATTTTATGTGAGTGATCAAATGGACACAATATAGTCTGTTGTGTTAACGCCTCGACAAAAAGAGTTTTACCATTGTGTTGCTTTAGAAGATGACGACCCTATGCTCGATACATTAACAAATATTAGTAATTTCTCAAACAAATTGCCTAATGTTTGTGATGATCTAGTTGATGACGATAATTCTCTATAATGGACTCGAAGTGATTGTGAAGGAATATATGTATACGATCAACAACCTAATTAAACATAATGTATGTTCTATATTGTTGTAATAACTCTTAGATGTTTATATTTATGTATGTTCCTAAAATTGTCAATTAATTTATATTTCTTCATTGTTTGTAGATATTTCATGGATCCTAGGGTAATAGAGCTTGTAGATCCAAATGATCTATTGAGGCATTTGAAAAGAAGGGGTTGGGCGAATATACTTGATGTCCCACTTAACCCAGATGATAGAGTACATGTTCTACTTGATGCTACTGGTAATCCAATAGGGAAAAATAGCCAACAATTGAAATAATCTATTGGTAGACTTGTGAAGTCAGTATACCAATCAATATAAATTATTGGACTTAGGTTAACGAAGCTAAAAAGTTAAAAATATGGAAAACCATTTGTGTAAGTCTCTTATATTTTATAATTAATTAAATATATTATATCTTTTTTTTGTATTATATATGTCTAATCTTTTGTAGTGTGTTTTTACATAATCATTACAAAGTCGATGACACTTGGAAGAGCAAGTGTTATAAGATTGTAAATAAGGCATGGAAGGAATACAAAACTTCTAGATTGGCAAGAAATTATGTGTTTCTATATTTGCAACCACTTGATAAAGTAGAGCTCTACAAAATCCCTGAAGGACATCCCTTGATTACACCACAAGTTTGGAAAGACTTCATGGATTATAGACGTATGGATGAATTTCAAATTATTAGGGAAGAACGTCAGAATATACAAATGCATAATATTCTTCCTAATCGTACTGGGAGGTCTTCAAATCCTGAAGTTAGATATATAATGGTATTATTAATTTGTGTTAATTTATAAATATTTTTATACTTATTTTCCTCAAATTTAAGTTGATGTCATGGTTAATAATTTTTTCATAATTTATGTAGGAAGCTGAATTGGGTAGATCTGCTACCCAATCTGAATTGTACATAGAAACAAAGACTCCCAAAACGAAGAAGTCAAGACCGATGACTAAGCGAGGATAAGAACAACTAAACAAGTTGGTTAGTAATTTCAATTGACACAAAGTCCATATGATTTTTAATAATTGATGTAATAATGTATGATATGTTTGTTTGCTTTATTATTTGTAGAGAGCTATTCGGGGAAAAATATCCAAGGGTGAAATAATCGAAGAACCTGGGAGAGATGCTATATATCATGCATTCGGATGTGAGCATCCTAGTCGTGTTAGGAGAGGTAGCCAATATGATGGTTATATTGAGTATTTTAACATTCCAAAACAAAAGCCTCAGACGGTCAGTAAGGAGAAGTACACTAAAATTGAAGAAGAACTTGGCTCCTTTAAGACCTCAATGTTAAGTGAGATTGCCACTATAAAATAATATCAAGCACAACACACATCAGTCATGGCATCATTCTACAATCAAGGCATGCCATATTGGCCAAGCATGCAACCATCCATGCTAGGCATACCACCCATGCAATCTCATGGTGCTCAAACTATATCCAGTATAGGATATAGTCGTCCTATTGGTCCTCCCTTTATGCCAAGAATGCATATGCAATCAAGTAGTGGTTCATTTTCTCCAATGCAATCTGCACATTCTTAACATCAATCACATCACGATGAACATTTTGGTGAGAATGTACATCCAATAGTTACCCCACATAGGAGTCCTCCTCTATTTGATGAATCATGTGTGGTAAGATTTTAATTTCTGGTGTAGATAATCTATTATTTTTATTTTTTATTATATGTTTTATTTATTATATATAACACTTAAATTTTTTACAGAATATGAAATGTTTATTGAAACATCCTTCATCAATGGACTTTGTTGCTATTGTAAAGGTACAACAATTGAGTGATGATCGGATGATTCATAATCAATATTTGTCAAATCATTAGCGAATAATAATGGATCAATCATTGCTTCATGATTATCCACTACTTGTGCCTTCTAATGCTACCACAGTCCAAGAAGCGACTAGACAGTATATGGCTTGGCCATCGATTAAAGTTGTTCTAAATTTTGACGTGGTACTATTTTTTTACTTAAAAAATAACACTTGTTTACTGCTATTATTTTATTATATCTTTTATTGTTACTAATATACATAATACTTCTTCTTTAGTCTATTATACCAGAACTCTTAAATGCGGTATATTTAAGATATACGAATCAAGTATCTTGTGCTAAATCTATGTCTAGTGGTCAATCATCATGTACTAAGTCATTCAAGAAGAAGCCTTGGAAAAAGTATAGTTATGATTATGTTTTAAACTTTAGCAGAAATCTTGGCGCTTTGATGACTATTGTTGCGAGGGCATTTAGCATATATGATGGATGGACTATGCCACTTCCCATAGAAATTTCTAGTGTAGACCTCGGCCAAACTTATATATCGATCGAGTGCATATTGCATCTATTTGAATATCAAATGATCAATTTAAGTATAATTCAAGTTTGGATAAGGTGAGTCCTCAATTAGTAAATTTCTTTCATTTATGTAGAATATATATAATTATATTTATATTATCTAATTACTTATATATATTTATTTTATATATGACATGTTATTATCGACTTCAACATAATCACTTATCACATTTAGCAATGTTCTATGATTCTTCATATGTAAATCAATATCAAGAGAAGGATGTTAGCATCAGAGCTAAACAATTATGTGATAGGACATTAACGCTTAACATAAATCAAAAGATGATAATCCCTTGGCCAGTAAGGTTTGAACAAGGTCAAGATCATTGGATGTTGGTAATCCTTGATCTGTTCAATAATCATGCTTGGTATTGTGACTCAGCTTCCATAGATTTAAGTAAAGATACAAAAGCAGTTGTTGAAATGTAAGAGTTATAGCTAGCTATTTTTCTTCTATTGTTCTTTGTAATATCTAATAAAAATCTAACCGTTTTAAACCTTGATAAGGCATGGAAGCTGTGGAACAAGTTTAGGGACATTGCCCTTAAAAAATCTCATAAGCTTATATGGCATAAAGTTATGGTATGTACAAACGAATATTAATAATTTTATTAATTTTACTATTTAATAATAAAGATGTTCGACTATGGAAAATCATGTACACTTATTTTTTGTAGGTTCCACAACAAAATAATGGAGTCATGTGTGGTTATTATGTCATGAAGTTTATGAGCAAAATCATCACAAATATCAAAATTTTCAATTGAAGATGTGGTAATCTCTTTTATCAATATACATTTCTAACATATATGAGTTATTTTTTGTGAATTCATGAAATTACATTCTTATTTTGAATTTAAATACATGTAGTTCTTTGGTTGGAACAAGACAGGCTATAACCTACAAATTTTTGATGATTTGCGAGAGGAATGGGCAGAACACATGGTTCAAATTATATCATCACAAGATGAATCAGGAAAAAATTCTGATGATCTTGAATAACATATGACAACATAATGGTAATTTTTATAATGCTTTAATCTCTCTATTCCTGTGTCTGAATTGTCCCTTATTTGATGGATATTTATGTGCTCATGTATTTAGGGGAATGCATTGTGTTTATGGACTTGTTTTTTGCCCAAACTTCATCTTATCTCTCTTGCCTAGTTCCCTTGTATGACAACATCATGGTAGCACTTTATTAAACATTTGTCTATAAATATGAAGCTATCTGGAATCAAGCTAGTATTTTTAATGCTATAATAAATTCTAAATATGAAGTCAAGTGTAACTCCGATTTGTTACTTGGCTTGGTTGAGTTTTGGTGCCCATAAACGTATAACCCAATTGTTTCATACGTTTAAGGGCACCAAAAAACTCAACCAAGCCAAGTAACAAATCAGAGTTACACTTGACTTCATATTTAGAGTTCATTATAGCATTAAAAATACCAGCTTGATTTTAGATAGTTTCATATTTATAGATAAAAGATTAATAAAATGCTAATATGAGTTCGAAGGGATAAGGTTATTATTATATCACTCGGATGTCAATTTGGTAATCTCTTTTACTAATTTTTTAACATATATAAGTTATTTTTTGTGAATTCATGATATTACATTCTTATTTTGAATTTAATTAATTACGTATATTTCTTTGGTTGGAACAAGTGGGGCTATGATATGCATATTTTTGATGATTTACAAGAAGAATAGACATAACACTTTGTTCACATTATAACATCAGGAGAAGAATACAATATTGAATAACATAGGACAAAACTATGGTAATATTTATAATGCTTTAATTTTTCTATTCATATGTCTCTGAAATTTAGACTGCTTGTTCGATAGATGTTTACGTGCTCATGTATGTAGGAGAATGAATTATTATATGGACCGACTGCTTTTTGCCCAGTTCCTTATCACTATGCTGATAATTCTAAGCCAACCAAGCTTGCTCGCAAAATTCATTACACTTTGACGACATCATTTTATTTGTAATTTAAGTTAACTATATATATTTGTATTGTATATACATTAATTTTTTTGTAATAAATTTAATAATCAAGTAATTAATTATATTTAAATTTTCAATTATTTGTATTATTATTTACACTTTGTTAAGGAGATTTTGTTTTTTTTATGCTATATGTAATTAAATCAATATATATTTTCAAGTCGGTTCAACGCGTGAACCGACTTTAAATTTTAAGTCAATCAATTTAAAGTCGATTTTTAACCGACTTTAATGACTCGTTTTGTAGTAGTAAATTACTTAAATTTTACTGAATATAAAGATATTAAGGTAATTGTAGTGTTTTACATTTCATTCCAATTGTAAACCAAACATTATGATAATGATTACTTCTTGGATTCTGGTAGTCAAACCAAAAAATATAATAGTAAATAATATTTTCTTTCCATTCAACTCCATTCCTATTCAAATTTCTTTTCCAATCTATGAATTAAACGTCACCGATATACAATTTTATCCAAAACCTTAAACACTAAACCCTAAACTTTATACCCTTTACACTGTAAATTAAATACTAAATCCTAAACTTTATACCCTTTACACTATAAATTAAACACTAAACCCTAAACCCTAAAACTAAACCCCAAAACCCTTTAACCTTAACCTTAAACCCAATATTATATATCATATACCCTAAACCATAAAACCCAAAACCCTAAACCATAAATCCAAAACCCTAAACCCTAAACCTTAAACCTGGGTATAGGGTTTAAGGGGTTCTAGGTTTTAGGTTTTAGGGTTTGATGTTTAAGATTAAGGGTTTTAAGGTTTTAGGGTTTTGGGTTTTAGGTTTTTGGTTTTGGGGCTTAGGGTATAGGTTATAGTGTTAAGTGTTTAAGGTTTAGGATTTTGGGTTTTAGGGTTTAGGGTATAGAGTATAGGGTTTAGGTTTAAGGCTTAGGGGTTAGGGGTTTTAGTTTTAGCATTATGGATTAGGGTTTAATGTATAGTGTATAAGGTATAGGGTTTAGGGTATAAATTATAAGGTTAAAGATTTAGTAAAATTTAAATAATATCATTTAATTGTTATTTTTTTGTCAAACATAATACATTATTCAAACCATTATTTTTCTAAATAATGAATAATTAAAAATAAAATATAATATTAAAATTATAATTTTTATAAATTATGTTAGTGTTTTGGATTTTGGGGTTTAAGGTTAAGGGTTTAGGGTTTAGGGTTTAAGGTTAGGGTTTAAAGGGTTTTAAGTTTTACACTACTACAAAAAGGGGTATTAAAGTCGGTCAAAATCGACTTTAAATGAAATGACTTAAAATTTAAAGTCGAGTTTAGGGATTAGGGTTTAGGATTTAAGATTTTAAGGTTTTAGGGTTTAGGGTTTTGGGTTTTGAGTGTTTGGGTTTAGGGTTTAGGGTATAGGTTTTAAGGTTTAGTGTTAAGTGTTTAGGATTTAAGGATAAGGGTTCCAATAAAAAGGTGAAAAAGATGTTGGAAATACATAAATTGGATGAGTTATGGTGGAGTACTTTTAATAATGCCAAAAAGTTCAAAAAGAAAACAAAAAATGACATGATAAGAGAATTGAGCACCGTGTTTGCAAACTAGAGCATAATGTTACGTCCTGCTCAAATTGTCCCTTAAAATCCAAAGAAATTGTTGTTACCTAAAGGGTCTATACTTTTCTACAAGTTACTACATGGGAAAGTTCTAGAGTGGCCTAGAGATGTCTAGAGGGAGCTAGAGTTGGATGGACTTAACTAAAAGGTCCTAGAACCTTGTGGCATATTGTAGATAAAACTAGAATAATCTTGTGCATTCTAGACATAGAAGGATCTAGAAACTTGTGGCATAATCTTAAGCTTGGTGCCACACTATAAATAGACCTATTGGTCTTCATTTGTAATCATGCTTGGAATCCTTGGAAAATTGTAAAATAACCTCTCTAAAGAGCAATACAAGGCATTCTTTACAAACTCTCTTTAGTTCTTGCTTTGCTCTTAAATTCTCTAAATCTCTAAGTCTCTTTCTAGTCTCTTTGGAGTGTTTCGTTTGGGTTTGAAAGGCAGGATTAATGCAACGAACCGTGCTAAGTGTCGTACGATCGCTATTTGAAATCTAAGGTCTTGACAGTTGGTATCAAAGCTTTAGGTTGAAGCATTACTATCCTTGGCATAATGAAGAACAATGCCCCATATACACCAAGTGTGGATGTTCCACCAATAGAACGTGGGTGTGAGGAAGTTCGGAAACCACCAAAGGAGACTCGAGCCAAGTCGAAAGACATGCTTTCTAGCTTAGAAGCATGTGTTGGGAGTGCGCAAGATAGCTTAAGGGAGCTATTCAATCGGGTGGACAACTTGGAGGAACGTTGCAACGGCTTAGAGGCAGAGGATGTGAAGATCCATGCAGAATTCAAGATGTCCCTCAATGAGCTAGATGGTAGGTTAAGGCAAGAGATCGATGGGTTGAAGGCTAAATTTGCCAAGGTATGGGATCTTGTCTAAAGAGAAATTGCTAATGTGTTGCTTAGAGTCGAGGATATGGGTGGTGAGCTAGCTCTTTGTAAGCGGGATATGGCCCCAGGAACTTGTACAACCACCATCATTGAGGCTAAAAAGGTGGATGTTTCCAAGCCAAAGACCTTCAATGGTGCTAGGAATGCTAGGGAAGTTGAGAACATCTTATAGGGGGCTTGAACAATATTTTGAGGCTACTGGCATAACGGACCATGGCAGTAAGATCTGACTTGTTGCCATGTACTTGTTTGACACTACTATGCTATGGTGGAGACGGAGGCATGGTGATGTGCAACAAGGGATATGTATAATTGAAACCTTTGATGATTTCAAAAGGGAGTTCAAAATCCAATTCTTCCCTATAAATGCTAAAGAGGAGGCAAAGGGCCAACTACGATAGTTGAAGTAGACAAATAACATAAGGGACTATGTGAAGGAGTTCACAACCTTACTGTTAGAAGTCCCTGACACTTCAGACAATGACGCTTTATTTTTGTTCATGGATGGTCTCCAATTGTGGGCTAACCTTGAACTCAAGCGATGTAGTGTCCAAGACTTATCTTTGGCCATTGCAGTTATAGAGAGCCTTATTGACTACTCCATAAACAAAGAGAGTAGAAAGGGCATAGATAGAAATTTTGGTGGAGGAAAGAGTGGGGAGGCCATGCCAAAAGTCAGGGCCACAAATATCATAAAGAAGGCTCCTCGTTCAAATCACGAGATAAGGGGAAGGAGAGGGAGGATCGTGGTACCTCAAAGCCCCGTGTGACGTGTTTCATATGCGAAGGACCGCATTAGGCATGTGAATGTTCAAAAAGAAAGGCATTGAGTGCCTTAGTTGCCTCCATGCATGACCAAGATGGAAGTGAGACTGATGAAGGCGCAAAGATGGGTTCTTTGCGGCTACTTGGTGCATTACAGAGCGCCTTGAAGACCCTCAAGGGCTTGATGTTCATAGATGCAATCATCAATGGGAAGGTCGCCAAACCTTTGGTTGACACAAGTGCATCTCATAACTTTGTTTCACTAGAGGAAGCAAAGAGACTCAGCCTTAAGGTTGTCAATGGAGGAGGATCTCTCAAAGCAATTAACTCGACAACAATACCTCTTTAAGGAGTTGCTCGTAGAGTTAAGGTCAGTTTTGGTGCTTGGACTGGCCAAGTGGACTTATCGGTGGCGCCTATAGATGACTTCTCGGTAGTATTCAGCATAGATTTCTTGGACCAGGTTAGAGCTTTCCTTGTGTCATGCTCAAAATCTATGTGCATTATGGATTGGTCAAAGGCTTGTGTGGTACTGACGGAGAGGACCAACAGACCTACTACCCAAGCTCTCTCAGCACTTCAATTCAAGAAGGGATTGAAAAGGGATGAAGAGAGTTACTTTGCCATCTTAAAGAAGTACTACGACGAGGAGGCGTCACCAAAACCAAGCTTGCCGATGGTAGTGCAAGTTGTCTTAGATAAGTTCCATGATGTGATGCCTGAGGCATTGCCCAAACGGTTACCTCTAAGGAATGAGGTGTACCATGAAATTGAGTTGGAACCCGGCACAAGGCCACTAGCAATGAGCCCTTATCGAATGGTAAACTCAAAGTTGGCAGAACTGTGGAAGCAACTCGATGAATTGCTGGATGCTGGCTTCATAAAGCCCTCTAAAGCCCCATTTGGTGCCCAGGTTCTCTTTTAAAAGAAGAAGGATGGCTCGTTGCGAACGTGCATTGAGTATCGTGCTCTAAATAAGATCACAGTAAAGAACAAGTATCCTATCCCACTCATTGCTGACTTGTTCGATCAACTAGGGAACATAAGATACTTCTCAAAATTGGACTTACGATCGAGATACTACTAGGCATGCATAGCCAAAAGGGATTATCCCAAGACCACCTGTGTGACCAGGTACGGTGCTTATGAGTTCCTTGTCATGCTATTTGGTCTCACGAATGCACCTACCACCTTCTGCACTCTAATGAACAAGATTTTCCATACCTACCTCGATCGGTTCGTGGTAGTATATCTTGATGACATTGTCATATATAGTCATACATTGGAAGAACATCTTGAGCACTTGAGGAAGGTGTTCGAGGTCCTAAGGGAAAATGAGCTATATGTCAAGAAGGAAAAATGTTCCTTTGCCCAAGATGAGGTGATGTTCTTGGGGCATAGGATAAAGGATGGGAAGCTTATGATGGATGGAACCAAGGTGAAAGCCATCCAAGAATGGGAACCTCTTGCCAAGGTCCCTGATTTAAGGTCTTTCCTTGGACTTATGAACTACTATAGAAGGTTTATCAAGTCCTACTCAACAAGAGCAGCCCCATTAACTGACCTACTCAAAAAGAAAAAGTCTTAGGAATGGACAAGTGAATGCCAAGCCTCATTCGAAGACTTGAAGAAGGCCATCAGTAGAGAACCGGTCCAAACCCCTCCAAGATGTACGACCTACATAGAGATGCTTCAGACTTTGCCATTGGTGGAGTGTTGATGCAGGAAGGGCGTCCGATAGCTTATGAGCGTCATAAGCTTAACGACACGAACGTCGGTACATAGTACAAGAAAAGGAGACGACAACTATCATCCATTGCTTAAGGGTGTGGCGACACTACTTGTTGGGTTCCTTCTTTGTGATCATGATGGATAATGTAGCAACAAACTACTTCCAAACTCAGAAAAAAGTTGAGTTCCAAGCAAGCCCAATGGTAAGACTTCTTGTCGAAGTTTGACTACAAGCTAGAGTACAAGCCTGGCAAGGCCAACGTGGTGGCCGATGCGCTAAGTCATAAGGCGAAGTTAGCAGCCTTGAGTAGACCAAGCAATCCCTTGTTGGAAAGGATCAAAAAAAGGTTAGAGCATGATGCCCTAGCTCAAAACCTCCTTGTCCTTATTAAGGAAGGAAAGACAAGACGGTTTTGGCTAAGTGATGGACTACTCTACGTTAAGCAGAATCACATATTTGTGCCGAAATGGGGGAACTTAAGGAAGGAGCTTATCAAGGAGTGCCACGATTCACTATGGGCTGGACACCCAGGAATGAGACGCACCCTTGCCTTAATCAAATCCATTTAACACTGGCCTCAACTACAGGATGATGTTGAAGCCTATGTGAGGACTTATCTTGTATGCCAATAGGACAAGACAGAGCAACATGCACCCGAAGATTTGCTAGAGCTAGTGCCTATCCTAGAGAGACCATGAGAGAGTGTCTCTATGGACTTCATCACTTGCTTGCCAAAATCAGAGGGCTTTGGCAGCATAATTGTAATCATTGATCTCTTCAGCAAGTATGCAACATTCATACCTGGCTTAAGAGAATGCATTGTGGATGAGACAACGCGATTGTTCCTCAAGCATGTTGTGAAGCATTAAGGAATTCCATCCAATATCGTGAGTGATCGAGACCCACGATTTACTGGGAAGTTTTGGACGGAATTGTTTAAGTTGTTGGGATTAGACTTGAACTTCTCCACAAGCTTTCATCCATAGAGCGATGGACAAACAGAACGTGCCAATGCATTGCTAGAGCTCTACCTCAGGCACTTTGTTAGTGCCAACCAACATGATTGGGTTAAGTTGCTGGATGTAGCCCAATTTTCTTATAACTTGCAAATAAGCGAGTCCACCATAAAGAGTCCCTTCGAGATCATTGATGAGTGCTCAAAAAGCACTAAAATTACCATGATTTTTTGCACATTAATTGATTAAAAATATATATATTTATATGATTTTATCATATATTTATAAATTTATCTTTTTTGGAATCACGAGTATTTTTATTATTTTTCAGGTATTTTCGCTTAAAAACGTAACCTAAAGACTCAAAAAGGAATAATGGAGGCAATACATCACAAATATATTTAAAAATAAATGAGGAAAAGTCAACAAATATGGAAAAATTGGACAAAATGGGTCAAAAATGAAGAAATCGCGCATGTAGCTGCCCAACCGCGCCGAGCAGCCGCCCAACCACGCCGAGCAGCCGCCCAACCGCACCGAGCAGCCGCGCGCAGCACGTCCATCACACCCGGTCCCGCGCATACTGCATTCCCAGTCCGTGCGCGCCGCTGCCCAGCTGCGCTCCAATCCGCGCGCAGCTACCCCCATGTCAACATGATGTCATCAAATGACGTCATCATTCACTACTCCACGTTTCCACCATTTTTTATCATTTTTTCACCCACTTTTTCTTCCCATCCTCACATATAAATATCCTCATTCTCTTAATAACTAAACACACCTCAAAACACATCTTCTCTTCTCTTTCTTTCTCTCATTTCTTAGTTTTTTAGTTTTTCTTAGTTTTTAGTTTTTCTTAGTTAGTTTCTCTTAGTTTTAGAGTTCTTCTCTTTTTGAGAAGAACTAGTTATGTTTTTGTAATTTATTTGCTTTTTGATTCAATAAATGGGAATGCAAATTCCGTTTGGAGGTTTTCCAGCAACGGGAATAGCATCAAAGTACTGTAAGGATTTTATTTTCTTGACAGTTATTTTTTATGCTTTATTCTTACATGTTATATTTAATTTGTCTGTGATTAAATTTAACTTTGCTGGCTGTTCGTAAACATGATATAATAATAACGTTGTTATGCTTGCGAAATATTAAATAGGTAAAAATATCTAAAATGAATTGATTTTATTTTTATTCAAGATTTTATATTAAGAATGTTAGAGAGAAATATATTATTTTTCATTACAAACTTAAATCTGAAAATTAGATTTTAAGGTTTAGTTATCCGATCTGATTTAGAGTAGTGCTCTTTTATTTGTTGGTACAATCGCCCGGTAGTTAGAGTGAAGCTCTATTTCAAAAGTTTTTATAAGAATTATTATCTGAAAATGTATTGACAACATGTTTTCAATAGTGGTTTTAAAACTTGAAAGTTAGTACTCGGATAACTAAATTCTTAGGTTTAATTTGGACACCTTGAATAAAATTTAAACTGTCTAACCCCACCAAAGGTGGGCATTTAAATGGTTCATTTTCAATCTCTTAGAAAAAGGAATTAATTTAACTAACCAAATTAGCTATCAAATCCACCCATAGGTGTTAATTGATTTGTTTAGTTAACAAAGAATATCTAACCCCACCAAAGGTGGTATTCATATAAAAAAGAGAGAATCAATAAATATCAATTTATATCTTTAATAACCTAAATAATATGAGCAAACATAATTAACTTAGTTATTATATCCATAAATACTCCACTATTATAAAAGATAAAATTTGCATAAATGTTTATTGAATCTGTATCTATGTTTATTTTTATGTTATTAGATTAAAAACACAAAACCCCAAAATATCGTGACAGGATGTTTAGGATTTAATTTCGTTTTTAAAAGTTTGAATAATAAATTAAAAACCACATACATTCCTTCCTTAGATCGACCTTGGGAGTATACTTATCATTTTCTACGATATGATAGCACTTGCGAGAGTTTTATAAATATATAAAACCAAATTATAGGTAGGAGCGGTAATGCCGGATCTACCCCATCAATCATCATGGGACATCAACCTATGACTCCTCATGCTTTAGCCATAAGCTATGAAGGAAAAATTCCTACTGCCTTCAATTTTGCCAAGGTGTGGCATGAGCAAGCTGAGTTAGCTTAAGCCTATTTAAACAAGGCATCTAAAAAGATGAAGAAATGGGTTGACAAGAAAATGAGGATAGTTGAATTTCAAGAAGGATATTTGGTCCTTGTCAAATTATTAGCCTAACAGTTCAAGTCCCTGCGCAAGGTTCACAAGGGGTTGGTACGAAAGTATGAAGGGTCATTTCCAATTCTCAAGCTAGTCGGTAAGGTATCCTACAAACTACAACTCCTTCCGAAGCTTAAAATCTATCCAGTTTTTCATGTAAGCATGTTGAAGTCTTATCATGGAGACGAGGAAGAAATGAGTCGGGGAGAATCAAAGAGGGCACCCACCGTAGTAGTAACTTCCTTTGATAGAGGAGTGGACTCTATCTTGGCAAACTGTCGAATTCAGTGTAGAGGTGTACCAAGCTATCAAGAATACTTGGTCAAGTGGAAGAATGCCCCAGACATAGAGGCAAGTTGGGAACCTGAAGACTCTTTGTGGCAGTTCAAAGATTACATAGAGAGGTTCAAGCTTGAAGGCACGACGAGGGCGTTGCAAACTTGAGTGGGGAAAGGTGTTATATCCCGCTCAAATTGTCCCTTAAAATCCAAAGAAATGATTGTTGCCTAAAGGGTCTATACTTTTCTACAAGTTACTACATGAGAAAGTTCTAGAGTGGCCTAGAGATGTCTAGAGGGAGCTAGAGTTGGATGAACTCAACTCAAGCCTTGAAGACTCTAGAATGTTCCAGAGTATACTAGCATGTACTGGAAGGTGCTAGAGAGGGTTGGAATATTCTAGAACATGCTAGATGGTTCATGAAGGATGTAGAAGTCTTTAGAAGTCTCTAGAAGCTTTCAAAACATCCTAGAACTTGCATAAAGGAACTAGACAATCCTAGAAGACTCTATAGTTGGCTAGACTTAACTAGAAGGTCCTAGAACCTTGTGGCACATTGTAGATAAAACTAGAATAATCTTGTACATTCTAGACATACAAGGATCTAGAAACTTGTGGCATAATCTTAAGCTTGATGCCACACTATAAATAGACCTATTGGTCTTCATTTGTAATCATCCTTGGAATAATTGGGAAATTGTAAGATAACCTCTCTAAAGAGAAATATAAGGCATTCTTTACAAACTCTCTTTAGTTCTTGCTTTGCTCTTGAATCCTCTAAATCTCTAAGTCTCTTTCTAGTCTCTTTGGAGTGTTTCGTTCGGGTTTGAAAGGCAGGCTTAGTGCAACAGATCGTGCTAAGTGCCGCATGATCGCTATTTGAAATCTAGGGTCGTGACAATAAGGTATCATTGAACAAATCAAGACTCAAATTGTTTACAGGCAAACTCAAAAGTAAATGGACACATAGGGATATGCCTTAGGACTTGATATGATTGTCTAGTCAAGGATGTTAAATATGACGCTGGTTGGAAGGCAACCCAACATTATGTTACTTATATTTTCATTATTTTTGTTTTATAGTTGAATAAATGTGGAGAACAATGGCACAATAAGATTGAGCAATTTCAGCGACATATGTGATGTGCCATGACTATGAGAGTTCTTTTCTTTTACTTTTTTCATATTTATATGTGCACATTGGGGACAATGTGTAATTTAAGTTTGTGAGAGGGTAATTCATTCTCTACATTAGTATTTACTATTCATTTTAAATTTTTTAGGAAAGTTTTTTTTAGGTTGTTTTTAATCATGATTTTGGTAGAAATTTTTAAATATATGAAAACTAAATGCATGCATGCTTGATATAAAACATATGAACTCGATGATAAAAATTGGTTGTCATGACTAGGATAAGGAATGTAACATATTTTTTAGGATATTTACATTAATCATGCGATATGCTTACTAGTTTTGATTAAATTGATTCAATTTTTTATGCACATGATCATGATTGATTTTGGTGTTCTTATTGATAGAAATTTTGTAGTGAGTTATGTGAGTGGATGAGATCTACCAGGTTTTAGAATCTATTTGATCATCTCCTGAGGCGAAATCCTAAATAGTATTTAGCAAGAAAAGTGATTTAGGCCTTATTTGGATTCATTTAACCTTTCAAGCTAACCATTGTTGATATACATAGTCACCTATTTAAGCTTAACAAAGAACCATTCATATATTTAAGCCACATTTTATGCCTAACTAGTAAGCATTACCTTTGTCCTTGCACCTTTAGCTTGTATAGAAAGAAAAAAAATGCAATCATATGTTATGCTATAGCGTAAAGTGAAATGTAATGCACCCTATAAAAAAACAAAGAAAAAAGCAAAACTCACAACATAATTATCCCTCTAAAGAAAAAGAAAATATAATTGAAAATAAGTTTAAGGGTATTGTGAAGTTACAAAAAAAAAAGAGAAAAGAGATGTGGAATAAAATAATATGAAAAGAATGACAAAAGAGGGTGAATTAAAATATCATGTTAAAACTCAATTGCAATTAAAACGTGCATGATAAACAAAAAGAAAGCTAAGGTGTGGAAAGAGCCTAAATGTCTTCATTTATCGACCCCCCACCTAAGCCTTATATTACAAGTATGTAAAGTCCTTGTTGATATTTAGCTAAGTGTATATTTATATTAGTGGAGATGGATGTGAAAAATAGACTTATGAGACTTGTTCTAAGATTGAATTGATTAACATACTTATATAGATAGATTTCATGAATGCATTGGATGATATCACATGCAGCACACACACGAATCAATTTGTCAAAAACCTTACATATTCTTGTATTGATGGAACATTGATTGATGAATATGTGAACCCCCTTATCATAGGATTGTACGACTTTTGAAAGGGATAGTTTTCGTGAAATATGCATGTATAATAGAAGTATATTTACGAATATACTACCCATGTTATTTTATTTAGTTATACTTGGTTTTACTTGAGGACAAGCAAAGAGTTAAGTTTGGGGGCGAGATGACTCTATCAAAGTAGAGTCATTAGTGCACTTTTTTACTTAATATTTACTTATTTTATTCAATAAATAGTATTTTTAGAGGTCAAAAATATTAAAATATAAACGTTTTGGTGAAAATGGGTGAAAATATATTTTTGTGATTTTTGGGAATTTTTTTGAATATTTATGGATTTTTTATAAATTTTAAAAACATGACCAATCAAAAGTTACCACATAAGCAAAGAAGCTGATTGGACAAGCCACATGGATGCCATGCAAGTAAGGAAAACAAATTGTAGATCGCCGTGTGTGAGAAGGACGAATCGCATGCCACGTGTCAGCACAACGTTCAATTCGAGTTCAGAGATCGGTCAAACAACACTACCATGTGGCGTCACACGATTACTTCCCATGTTCCACTTGTGATTGGTTGACACTATTCATTTTTCTTGTTTTGATCTCAACCCTTGGTTTGAAGCTGATCTAATGATCTAGATCACATCTAAGCTATAATTAAGCCTCTAATCATCACCCCCATAAACCCTAATGAATCGCCATTAGCATAATTTTGGTCAGTTTTTGGAGTTAAAAGGAGAGAAAAATATAGAAAAATTCAAAAAGGAATACAACTTTGATGGATATTCAAGAGGAGATTAGCACTACAATTCAAGAGATTGATTGTATTTCTTCTTTTACTCTTTTCTTTATCAATTTTTATGTCTTTCTTTATGAAGAATATAAGTTTTTTTACAAAATTATGTTTAGTTAATTTATTAATCTAGGAATCTTACGAACCAAATTCTCACCATGTGATGATCTAATATTTTATCTCAATCATAATTTTAATTTAATTATTTTATTTAATCTGATTTTTATGCTATTAGTTGTTTAGCCAACAATTTATCTACAGAGACAATTAAATAGATTTGAGAGAATTATTTAATTGTTTGTCTTGATTAAATAACATGTATAGTTTCTAGGTATAGATGTATGATTCTTATGTATGTGATCCATAATTGATGAACTTAATGAGTAGTATGCAATTTAATTAGCATGAGAATGTAATTAAATTAATTTTTATATGGTGAGGATTAAGTATTCCTATATTTTATAATATATCTTCTTAGTTATCAAATCTAATTTAATTAATTATTGTTATTTACTTTTATTTATTTTAATTTTTCTTCCTTAAAATATAAAAACACAAAAAAATTGATTTTCATTTTTTCAGTTTTAAAAATTAGTTTCTAATAAAATAATCTCTATAAGAATAATCTTTTCTTATCATTATATTACTTATTGTGATACGTATATTTTCATATTCATTGCATACACAATTTGTGTGGTGATCATCTTAGTGTTCTAGTTGTAGAACTAGAAGGATCTTTTGATCAACTTAAAAATCGTAACGACATCCACTTGTTTTGTTCATCATCATTGGGAGACAAACCTTGAAGTCCTGAAGCTTCCAACATTTGTTCTATAGATACAAGGGTATGATTTTCTTCTATTTTTATAATTAAAGGTTAGGGAGTGGAATGTCTAATAACTTTTACAAAATGAGTAATCTAATCTCATAGCTTTCAATTGAAGTGCTTTATTCCCATTACTTTGAAAATTTGTACTTTAGTCCTAAAAGTCCAAAGCTACAAGACTTATATACACCATTTTTGGACTAATGTGCATCTATTTTTCAAAGTTATGGAAGTAAAATATTTCAATTGAAACTAAGAGACCATTGATGCCCTTTTCCCTTAAATTAACAATATCAAAAGAATCTTGTTGGACTTTTTGCTTAATATGAAAAATAATTTTTCAAAAACAACATTTGTTGGATTGAATTTGGCCGATCCAAGCTTGCTTTATCCAGGATGTGTCGTGGTTGGCTAAGTTGTTGCAAGATGAACCTTCTCTCGTCGAATCCTTGATGTGATCTCTCTTCTTGTTACTAGATCCATTATTTATGTCTTTTACACTGTGGCTATCTGAGTCTCTTGCATCGTTCATACCCTTGCACTTCTGATTCTTGTTTTTTGGTCAAGGATGTTAAGTAAACTACTCACAAGTGATACTATTAGTAAGACATTGCACCTAGGGTCCTACAATGCATAAATAATGTAGGGCATGTCTTTTTAAACACTTCCTAGCCTACCGGTATTAGTCCCACAAGTGTGAAATGGATGTGATGATTTTTTTGAAGAAAAGGTAAAGTATATTTTGTTCTTGGTGTTCATGCAAAGTTCATGAAAAATTCAAGGAGAAAAGGATGGTTGATCTATTCACCAAGATTTTTGCTAGGCTCTAAGTGTTGTTCCAAATCACCTTACAAGAGCTCCAATTGTAGATTGATTGAACTGGTGTTGAACTAATGAAGACTTGGCCTATATGTAGGGCTGTAAGTTCAATCTCATGCATTCACCTATATTATGATCCAAGGGAGATAATTTAAGAGGATAAGCAAGTTCTTAGTAGGACAAGGATTAAATTTGGGAGGAAGGCATTAACAATACCATAACTTTGGGTAAATGAGTACTTTATTCTCGTAACTTTCAACTAGATCACTTTAATCTTGTAACTTTAAAAATGACCAATTTAGTTACATTCCTTTAGGTGGTGTTTGGTTCACGAAATAAAATTAGAATGGGAATGGAATAGAATGGAAATGAAACAATATTGTTTGGTTTGACCGCTGGAATCAAAGAATGAATCAGTATTACAGCGTTTGGTTTACAATTGGAATGGAATGAAAAACACTGTATATTACCTTAATACCCTTATATTTAGTAAAATTTAAATAATATCGTTTAATTATTATTTTGTAGTGAGACAAAATACATTGTTGGAATCATAACTTTCCAAAATAATTATTACTAAAAATAAAATATATTATTAAAATCATTATTTTTCTAAATAAGGTTTAGGGTTTTAAGGTTTAAGGTTTGAGATTTAGGGGTTTAGGATGTAGGGTTTAGGGTATAAGGTTTAGGATTTAGGGTTTTAGGTTTTAGGAGTTACGATATAGGGTATATGTATAATATTTAGGGTTTAAGGTTATATTTGTGGGTTAAGGTTTAGGATTAAAATTATTATTTTTCTAAATAGGATTTAGGATTTTGGGTTTTGGGGTTTAAGGTTTAGGGTTTAGAGTATAAGGTATAGAGTATAGGATTTAAGGTATATGGCTTAAGGTCTAGAATATAAGGTATAGGGTATAGGGTTTAGGGTTAAAATTATTTTTTAAATAAGTTTTAGGATTTAGGATATATGGTTTATGGCTCGTGGTTTATGGTTTATAATTATATTTTGAATTGAGGTAAAATTGGAACAAAAAATTAAGATGAGAATGAAGTCATGATTCCTTAAGGGGGAGAAGTAATTCTTTTTCCTTTTATTTTAAGAATCAATTACATTAAGGTGACGTTTGGTTCACTGAATGAAATCGGAATCGAAATAAGAATGAAATGGAAACAATTTTGTTTGGTTTGACCATTGGAATCAAAGAAAGAATTAATATTACAGTGTTTGGTTTACAACTAGAATGGAATGAAAAACACTGTATATTATCTTAATACTCCTATAATGAGTAAAATTTAAATAATATTATTTAATTATTATTTTTTCGTCAGACAAAATACATTATTGAAATTATTATTTTTCTATATAATTATTACTTAAAAAGAAAATCTATTATTAAAATTATTATTTTTCTAAATAGGATTTAGGGTTTTAGGGTTTAGGATTTAAGGATTTAGGGTTTAGGGATTTGAGATTTGAGGCTTATGATTTAGGGTTAAAACTATTATTTTTCTAAATAGGCTTTAGAGTTTCAGGATTTGGGATATAAGATTTAGGATTTGGGATATAAGATTTAGGATTTGGGGTTTAAGATTTAGGGTTTTGGGATTTGGAGTTTGGGGTTTAGGGTTTAGGGTTATATTTGTAGGTTAAGGTTTATGATTAAAATTATTATTTTTCTAAATATGGTTTTGGGTTTTGGATTATATTTGTGGGTTAAGGTTTATTGTTAAAATTATTATTTTTCTAAATAAGGTTTTAAGATTTAGGATTTGAGATTTGAATTTAGGATTTAGGATTTAGGGATTTAGGATTTAGGGATTTAGGGTTTAGGAATTTGGGGTTTTGGGATTTAAGGTTTTAGGTTTTGAGATTTGAGTTTAGGGTTATATTTAGAATTGAGATAAAATTAGAAAAAAAAATTAAGATGAGAATGAAACTATGATCTCTTAAATATGAAATTAAAATGAATAAATTTTGATTTTATTTCCTTCCATTCAACTAAATACCGCACAATGTTAAATGAGAGTAGCGTATATCCAATTATCATTGGATTCGAATCTTGATGGAGGCAAATTTGTTTATCTTTTAGGTAAATTTGTAGGGCTTTGATGAAAGTAGTAACCCCACGTTTGGTTGGAGGGAATGGAATGAAATCAGAATTGATTCCTTCCATTTTGTGTGTTTGGTTGGACGGAATGGAGGGCGGAATGGAATCTGATTACTAAAAGAGAAGGAATCACAATTCTTTCTCCCACCTTTGGTAATCATTATTCCATTCCCATCTTAACTTTTTTTTTCCAATTCTACCCTCACCTAAAATATAACCTTAAATTCAAATCCCAAATTTTAAAACCCAAAATTCCAAAACCCAAAACCCTAAATCCAAAATTTCAAAACCCTAAACCCTAAATCCAAATCCTAAAATCCTAAAACCTTAAACCCTAAACCTCAAATCCCTAAACCCTAAACCCTAAAACCCTAAACCTTAAAACATAAATCCCAAAAGCTTAAAACATAAATCCCTAAACCCTAAACCCTAAATCCCAAATTCCAAATCCTAAAACCCCAAATCCCTAAACCCTAAATCCCTAAACCATAAACCCCAAATCCCAAATCCCAAATCCCTAAACCCTAAACCCTAAACCCTAAAACCCTAAACCTTAAAACATAAATCCCAAAACCCAAAACCCTAAAACATAAACCCCAAAACCCTAAACCCTAAACCCTAAATTCTAAATCCTAAAACTCTAAACCTTAAACCTTAAACGCTAAAACCTTAATCCCCAAATCTCTAAACCCTAAACCCTAAACCTTAAAACATAAATCCCAAAACCCAAAACCCTAAAACATAAATCCCAAAACCCTAAATCCCAAATTCCAAATCCTAAAACTTAAACCTTAAAACCCTAAAACCCTAAACCCTAAATCCAAAATTCTAAAACCCTAAACTATTTTTAGAAAAATAATAATTTTAACCCTAAACCTTAACCTACAAATATAACCCCAAATCCTAAATCCCTAAACCCTAAATCATACATCCCAAACCTCAAAACCCTAAACCCTATTTAAAAAAAATAATTTTAATAATATATTTCTTTTAATTAAGTAATACTTATTTAGAAAAATAATGATTTTAATAATGTATTTTGTCTGACGAAAAATAGTAATTAAATAACATTATTTAAACTTTACTGACGTGTAGATATTCATTTACGCCTTTTTTCATTCCATTCCAAATTAAAACCAAACACTATAATCCTGATTCTGAGTTTAATTCCAGTGGTCAAACCAAACAAAATTGTTTCCTTTCCATTCCATTCCATTCCGATTCCGATTCCATTCCACGAACCAAACGCCACCTAAGAGTATACATCTAAAAAAATCCATTTCCAAAAAAACATAATAATGTTTTGGTATATATAATTAATAAAAAATAATGAATATAATGCTCCCTGCTCAGCCGCTGGAATTATCACTCCCAAATTTCGCAACCTCTTTCAAAGTGCGAAGTTAGGGCTCAGCCCTTCCCATCCCATTCCGCCGGCTAAGTTGCTCTGTGTTTCAGGTATTACGCCACCCCACTGTGCCGCCTCTCTTCTTATTTCTCCTTTTCCTTTCTCACGTCTTCTTTCTTATTCTGCGAAAATCCTTGTTAGTTTCTATTGTGTGGATATTTCTATCATTTTCTGTGAGGGTTTCTTGGACAGATTCTAAAATTTTGTTTGATTTTGCTTAATGAAAGCGGGCCATATCGATTTTTGGTGGAAATTTTTTAGTTTCCTGGGCGGATATCCGTGCTGACGAGGTACCTATTATCAATTTTCTTTGCTTTATCTTGTTATCAAATATATTTATTATTTTTAAAAATAAATTATGTGGATGAAATTACTTTAGAAAAATCTATGAAGTGTTAGATGTACCCTTTGTTTGCTAGAAAATATGGGTAAAGAAAGTGATTTTGTTTTTGATTTCTCTGCTATTGTTGGCTTTAAGAAACAAGTGTCACCAGCAGTAAATCAATATAGCTTAGTGCTTGGATGAACATTGGATTTCTTTTTTCTTTTATTTTGGTTAGTATCATTTGGGTGTAAATGTTTATGTTTTAACGTGAGAACCATCTGAATTGCTTTGAGAACTATAATATTTCTTTGAATACTGTTTAACAAAGAATATGTATTATGAATTCTTAAATTTATGTTTTATAAATGATATCCTTTCCAAACGAGCTCTTCTTGGGATAATGTTGTGATGGTAGAGTTATAAGCAGATAGGTAGAGTTATGGGCAGATAGATAATGTTTTCTGCGTTCTATTCTTTTATCTAGTGTTGTAAGTAGGAATTGCATGTTGCATGTGGATTGGTTGTTTAAATAAAATGGGAAACTTTAGTGAGGAGTGGTGGATATTTGTCTCTGATCATGAAGAAATATAGTTTGAACTCTCAACATGTCTAAAAGCCTTGTTGAAACTTGAGTATTCATTATAGATTAAAGTTTTACTATTGATTATACTCATGAATATAGAAATAGTTGGTTTGTCATTTTCTCTTTAATCTTTATTGTCATGAACGTTAATACGCGGAGTATCTTTTCTCATATTGTACCTTTCTCAGTGCTTTTTTTAACCTTTTCCTTTTAATTGTTCTTGGATGAAATCCTATTAATTATCTGATGTCTTTAGCTTTTCTTGCTGTGTTGTTATCATTACCACAGTTTGGAAACACAAATCTTTTTTCCTATATTGTAAAAGATTTAATTCATATACAGCCAGTCCCCACAGATACCTTACTCTATCCTCTCTCTCTCCCAGAAATTAGAATTAAATAGTTGGAGGAGAGAAGTAAACCGATCAAGAATCAAAAGGAAGGGGAATTGGGAAGTATTAATTTTGTTTGGGTTTAGGATCATTTGGACGATTAAAATTTAAAAAAGAAAACAATAATGGCGGAGTCTCCAACATCAATAACAGCAGGAGTGGCTCCTCCAAAGTCAAACGCAGTAGCAGCTGCTGCTGAGCCTCCTCAGCCTCAGATTTCAAAAAGGCCGGACTTTCGACTGACTTCGGAATTTGACAGCGAGAGTTGCCGCTTCTTCCACAAGGCCTCCTGCAAGCTGTTTGATAGTCTGGCCAAGCTGAAGATATCATTCATAAACGATGGAAAGGGTCAAGTCATGCAGCCCAGTTTGGCTTTCATCTCCAAGTATTTGTCCCTTCACCACGACCTCACCCACAACAGCACCTTTCTCAAGGCTTCCCTAGACTTATCTCCCTCCTTATGTCTTTCTGCCACCCATGATGTCAAGGTATGTTGTTTCCTTTCCTTTTAATTTTGTTAGTAGGATTTCATTACTTCAATTCAATTATTTCCCCTCTGATCATGTTTTACATTATATTATATGTTGCCCCTTTGATAAATATTGTTAGGCACAACAAGGAGAAATGGAACTTGTTGCAAAGCTTTCTGAACCTGGCTACACTTTGAATCTGTCTTCTCCTGTCCCATCTGCTGGTTTGGTGAGTTTATTAATGGACTTGCGATTTGCTTACTCTAAGAATGCACTCCATAGTCTAGGTTGGGACTTGGACCTCTCATCATTATCTTCATCTCATTCATCTCAGTTAATATCTTAACATCTGATTAAAACACTTATTAAATTACTGTGGCATTCTACTTCACCACTTCACTATTTGGAACTCCTGTATGAGTATATTATTACTTAAATGTCTTCTCTGTTTACGTTACTGAAGAAAACTATGCTTACTTTATTTCATTAACAACTTACCTCATAATGCAGCCAAATGCTGCCCTTAAATTCCCTTTTGGTGAATTGACTTTGGAGGAAAAGGAAGACGACGAAACAAAGAGAATGTTGTCAATAAATGGCATCATTAAAGGCCCAATCTTGAATGGTGTTTGTACTGCTCATTATGTTGACGAAGATTTGAAACTGACATATTCCTACAAGGTTATCATCATTCACTTTAAACCTTAATCATTTATTATCTTTTTCTTCTCTTATTTCCTTTGTTTAAGGGTCTGTTGCGGGGTAAGAGAACTTGTTGAATAGGTGCTGACATTTTTTGTAATTTTTTTTACAAATTGTTGTATCTGCAAGTGCATGTGTGGAGCTCATGCTTTTTCAGAATATTTTGTTCAGAACTTCTACTTTTATTGCAGGATGAAGAAATATCTTTCATCCCAACCTTATCACTGTCTTCAAATGCATTATCATTTGCATTTAAGCGTCGATTCAGCCATTCAGACAAAATGAGGTCACAAATCTGTCTTTCCCTGCAGCTGTGTGTCTAGTTATAGTTGATTCCCTAATTCTGGTTTGTTCATAAATATACAACTCTCACAATGAGATGCCTTACATTGTAGCTAATATTTAGCACAGATGAAACTGACTGCAATGATAATGGACTTATTTCTTTATAGTATACCAGTCAATTTGACTTGTTCTCTGATGTAATACTGAGTAGGCTGTCTAGTATTATCAATAGAGACGTTCTGTTCTCTTTGAAGATGATAACATGAAAATAAATGTTGAAATGGCAGAATATGAGATCCAAATTTTGTTTAGAGTTTAAAATATAAATGACCCTTTTTTTTTAAGGATGGTCTTTTTAGACCCTATACTGCATAAACATGCATGTTTACATGATGGTCCTGGTTCTATTAGAGTTTATAGTAGCACATCAATTAGTGTTCTAAACTGAAATAAAAGCAAAAGTTAGTGGCTAAAACAAAGTTGGAATAAGGGTGAAAAATCAGGATCAAACATTAGGAGGCTTTGCATCAATGCCATTTTTCTTTTCCAGCATATGCAATTCTCTATTAATGCAGTTTGCCAGAGTATTGTATGGTTTTTTCCCCTCCCAGTAATCAACTTTCTCTTTGGTTCTATAAAATTATTGTTCTTGTTATTTGTTTTAACAATTATATGTTCAGCTATTGGTACAATTTTGATGCCAACAACTGGAGTGCAGTTTACAAGCACACATATGGTAAGGATCTTAAATTCAAAGCTGGTTATGATTCAGAGGTGCGTCTTGGCTGGGCATCTCTCTGGGTAGGTGCTCCTTTATTTCTAGGCCTTTTTATTGTTGGGTCTATTGTAATTATCTTTGGCTGTTGATGTGAAGAATTTCTAATATGCTTATCATGATTAATTTGACAGTTTGAGTATGTCATATTAGATTTTTTTTTTTGGTCCTCTCTTTTTTGCTCAACAAGTATGATGCTTTGTTTTTCTACCTTTTATGTATAAATTCATGAGCATAAACATTAGGTCTCTATATGTTCTGGTTTTGTCCATTTAAGGGTTGGTAAGCTCTCCTAAGGTTTACTCTCTCCTCTTTCTCTGCCCCTCCGTTGCCAAAATCCAATCACAGATCTTCAGCTACTTTTATCCTCCATGGATTTTCCCCTTATTTTCCTTCTTCGCTCCTTTGCTGGCTCCTCTAATAATTGATTCTCCTTCTCTCTAATCCGAGTTCATCTACTGATTTTTCCTCTCCGTTTCCCTAACCCTCCATAATAATGGATATGGGCTTGTCACTCTGTTTGATTTTCTGCCCAATCTTCTTGATTGACTTGTTATCGCCATAGTATTGCGTTTAATGCTAGATTGGTTGTTTGTGTCAAATGTGTGTTCCCTCCTTTTCAAGGCTACAATATAGATATTGATTGTGAGATACTATTGTGTGTTCGTGACAGTGGGGTCAGATGGGTGGTGTGGAGTCTCAATAGGCCCACTTTTGTTTAGTGGTTTGATTTCCTTTTTTTATTATTATGTTAATTAGTTTAGTTGTGATGGTTTGTTTCTCCATTTAGAGAAACCATAGGTATTTTTTGTGATTAAAGAAATGCTATGCTTGGATTAGGATAAGATTTAGATAGAATTAAATTCTTGTAGAATTAGCTTAGTGTTTTATTATTTTTTAGGCTTATTTGCATTGTAATTCTAGGCATCAGATTATTTTGATTTCGGTTATTGATTATTGAGAATTTTATTATGCTATTTCGTCGACCCCTTTTTGCGTGCATTATAGCTTAAGCTTTTAGAATTTCAAACTTAAATAGCTTTATTTTTCTCCTTTCTTTTTTGCTTATGAAAACTTCTTTAAAGCATAATTACTTTTCCTTGCATATATACAATTCATGAAAGAGAAGGAAAGATGGAAACGTTATTATTTTGGGGTGGCATTTTATTGCTGTAGTTGAAAACTTTTTTGAATAATAACGATCCCTGAGTATTGAGTTGTATGGTAGTAATAAGTGCTCTGGTTTCAGGTTGGAAGCGAAGGTGGCAAAACAAAGACAGCTCCAAGGAAGATGAAAGTTCAGTTTATGCTACAAGTGCCACAAGATGACATTAAATCGTCAGTCTTAATGTTTCGGGTGAAAAAGAGATGGGACATATAAAATGTATCGATGATGTTTGTATTCCATTACCCTACATGGATGTCTTGCTTTATATGGCGTTGCTTGTCTTTCTAAAACAACATAGTTTCTTCTAGTTATCAAATGTACTTATTTCATTAATTAGCAGGTGAGAGGCAAACCTTATAGGAATAGGTCGTGGAATGTAAAACTAGGGAACGTGTTGCCATTGTTGCAACGATTTGTATATATTCATTTATTTCTTTTGGTGAATTCATTGGGTATGGGGGTAGTTTGGTTTTTTAGTGAAAAAAAGATGTTATATGTATCTTATTTGAGAGTATATATCAAGCTATTAAGTTAGTAGTGAGTTTTTTAAGTGGTAAAAACTTATTAAAATGTATGGAGGGCATAGTTTAATTTTATATAAGTAATTTATCTATAATTTTATTAATATTGTACCTAAAATCTTCTTTATCAAGAGTTTAGGGTTTATGGGTATAGAGCTTTAGGTTTTTGGGTTGGAGTTGGGTTTATATTTTTGGGAGTTAGGAGGTTAGGTTTTAGAGTTTAGGATTTAAGTTTTTGCGGTTTAAAGCAATGAGAGTTGTGCCAGTGGTTGAAGGGGAGAACGGATAACCACCAATCTATTACGTAAGCCAAGCATTAATAAAGTCTCATTAAAGATACCTAGTGTTGGATAAACTAGCATTTACTCTAAAGATGACAGTGCGAAAATTGAGGCATTATTTTGGTGGTTACACCATCATTTGTTTTGACCTCACACCCTATCAAGAATTTGTAATTTGTTGCAAAGACCATACGTGTTTGGGAGGTTGGCATATATTGTCAAGTGAAGTGGATTCAATATCTAGTACATGCCTTGACCAGCCATTAAGGAACAGGTAATATTAGATTATATTGTGGATTGGAGATGATAAAGCCAATAATATTAAAGGTGCAAGAGCAGGGATACTCACTTATGAAGGAGACATAATCAAACAAAACGTAATGATAACTTTCCCAATCACAAATAATGTAGTTGAATATAAGGCATTTTTTTTTTGCCTTGAAAGAGCCCAAAGAAGTAGTGACAAAAAAATTGATGTCTGTAGTGATTCACAACCAGTGGTTAATCAAGTGAACGACACCTTTGAGGCCTACAAGGAGAAGTTAAAGTGATATTTGGCAGAAATCAAGAAATGGATAGCAAAATTCAAAGCATTTATAATCGCATAGATGTCACACAATAACAATGCCCATGTAGATGCCTTAACCACTCTATTCTTTATTGTACAAAGAATATGAAAAGAATTTATCTTTATTATTATGGAATTGTAAGGAGAAAATGAATTGATTGGATCAATCATCGTTGTTGAGATCTAGAAATAAGGTGTACCCCTTTTGTTGATTGGGTCAATTATCGTTGTTAAGATTTAAAAGGAAGGTGTACCCTTTTTAGAACTATGTAAAGGATAGGATGCTTTCTACGATAAAAAAAATTGAAAGTGTGAATTAAAATAAAAAAGTTATGCCAGCATACAAGAACATATGTACATGAAAAATGCTCGAGGTTCTTGGTTGTGATGCCTTACTGAATAACATCAAATGCAATCATCATAAAAGGCAAAGCATAATGCTTCCTATTTCATCACATTTATAGATAACACTACATATTTCGATCATATCTACTTGATCTCTTATAATTCTAAGATATTAGATTATTTTAGACATTATCTTACATAAGTTGAGAATTTATTAGAAAAAAACATTAAAGCTTTAAGAATTGACCAAGGTCGTAAGTATCTATTTGAGCTATTCAAAAAATCATGTGAAAAAAAGAATTATGAAACAATTAACAATGTCTTATACTCTACAACAAAATGTTGTTACGTAAAGAAGGAATCATATGCTATTGAATATAGTTAGGTCAATGATGGCTCAAGTTAATCTTCTAATCTTTTATTAGGGGTGATGCTTTCCAACACCTTTAATCGAGTGCTTTCAAAATCAGTTCCTTTTATCCTATATGAATTATGGATCGTTAGAAAACTTTATCTAAGTTTTCTACGACCATGGGGTTCGACATCTTACATACACAATATTTGTTGTAAGTATGTGAAATTGGATCTCAGAGAAAAGAAGAGTATATTCATTTGGTAATCTGAACACTTAAATGGCTAATATTTATTAGTGAGGCATTAGATGGAAGTGTAACTGAAATTGAGTCATATGATGTAGTCTTCTTAGAAGAAGATTTTCTTGTCAAGGTTGAAGTGAACAATGGTTTAGAGTTATATGAACTTGACGATCTAGAAAATATTGCTCTCAATACTCCAGTCGATATTGAAAAAGAACTATTCATGCTCGTGGGAATAGTGGGAGCTATATGCCTAATAATGGGGAAAATGTTTTGAATTCCTATGAACTTGAGTTGCGGAAAAACATTCTATGTTGTCACTTTGAGATTGAAGAGGAAGCCTTCATGGTAGTTCTGCATGATGAAGCTGAGCCTAAAATAATACATGAAACTTCGACTTATCTTGATAGTGAAAAATGGTTTACAACAATGGATGATGAGATAGAGTCCATAAGAAAAAACCATGTTTGGGATTTGGTTAACTTTATTCATGGTGTAACACTATTGGGAATAAATGGATTTTAACAATTAAGCACAAGACGAATCACTCCACTGAAAGGTGTAAAGTTTGCTTAGTGGCAAAAGGTTACACTTAAGAGGAAGGAATGGACCATGAGAAAACCTTTTCGCCCATGGTTAAAGTTACATCAATTTGCCTTTTGTTGATTATTGTTGCACAAATTGATTTGGAATTGCATCAAATGGATGTTAAAACTGCATTTCTCAATGGATACCTAGATGAGGATATTTGTATGAATCAACCTAATGGTTATGTGGTAAAGAGACAAAAGCGCAACGTTTGCAAACTCTATCGATCTATATATAGCCTAAAACAAGAATCTAGACAATGGTATTTGAGATTCTATCATGCTATTACTTCTTTTAGGTATATGATAATTGATGAAGACCATTGTATATATATTAAATTTTTTAAGGGTAGTTTGATTATTTTGTAGTTATATGTTGATGACATACTATTAGGTAGTAACAATAAGGAAATTATTATCACCACTAAACAATGGTTATATTCAAATTTTGAAATGAAAAACATGGGTAAGGAAAATTATGTGCTTGGAGTTAAGATAGTTAGGGATTGAGCTCAAAAACTACTTGATTTATCTTAAGAACCTTATATACATAGAATCCTTAAGGGATTCCAAATGCAAAATTGCAAACCCATTGGCACTTCTATTGCTAAAGGTGGAAGCTTGAGCCATGAGATAGGACATAAGACTTCTAAAGATAGAGATTGGATGGCTCGTGTATCATATTTTAATATTGTTGGGAGTTTAATGTATTCATCCAGGCATATGTTACGCGATTGGTCTAGTTAATAGATATCAGTCTAACCTGAAATTTTTCATTAAGAAGTAATCAAGAGAATATTAAGATATCTCAAGGAAACTACTGATTACATGCTTTGTTACCAAACCTCTAATTTGCACATTGTTGGCTATTGTGATGTTGATTGGAATGTTGATATAGATGAACGCAACTTTACATCTGTATATGCTTTCCTCTTTAACTGAAGATCTATCACTTGGAGTAGTAAAAAATAATCATGTGTTGCCTTATCTACTATGAAGGCAAATTTTGTAACTTACATTGCTAAAACAATTGAAAACACACAAGTATATGTGATCATGTACAAGTGATAAGTAATTTTAAGAACTAAAATTGTCATACCCACAAGAATTGTTAACAACTTCTACTACTACTTGTTAGCTTGTTAGTGCGGCAATTAATTAAAATTAATAAATGGGTTTTTTTAAAGAAAGAATAACATAAAACAATAAAATGATATTTTAAAAGAATTATAAGTGATATGTGATCAAGAAATTATTCTTACTACTAGTTATAATTTAATCATGTTATGAATGTAAATTAGTTTATTAAGTTTTAAATTACTTTCATAATTTAAAATCATTATTGAGATCTTAACTTTAGTTTTATAAGTCTAGGTCAACTTAAAACTTTTTATCTTTTTTTTACCATGTAATTGACTGAGTTACGCTTATTAATCAACCTAAATCCTAAACAACCTAAAGGTACACTTACTAGATATGAATCATTTGTTACATTAAGATCTAAAAAGATGATAACTACTAGGCAAGATTAGAACAATCGTAACGAATGTATTCAACCTTACTTATAATAACAACCACAAGGTACCACTTCGAATAAAAATATAAGTGATTAAGTACTAATCTTAGACTAGATACAAACATATTTAAGAAATAAGCTAGTTATACACTTAATTCATAAAATGCATAATCATGGCATTCATACATTGAATTAAACACAATAAAGAATTGAAATTAAATTATTCATGACATTAAATTAATTAAATTATAGTCTATGACTTAGAATTGCCTACATCACATTATTAAAATTGGCTATACGTTGATTCTCTAAGAATCATCATTATAATCATAGAAAACTATAAAGAAGAGGATTAAAAAAGCTTATTAAGATCACCAAAAGTTTCCTAAATGTGCTATTTGATCTCTTATGTCCCTTGTTGCAATTCTTGTATTTTGAAGACCACTTGGGTTGTTTATATAGTGTATTTTCGAGCTTAATTTGAGTTGGATTAGAATTCGATTGATCGAATGGTTAGGATTAACAATTAGTACTGAAAAATGTCAGATTTGAGTTACAATCAAACTCTCACATACCTACTCTTTGCTTGTCCTCGAGCAAAGGTGAAATAAGTCATCACATTTAAAAATTTTGAAATTTTATCATAAGAATTTAATAACACTAATGTTCTAAAATCTAACAAACATTAATAAGGGTAAATAACTATTCATTCACTCTAGCATTATTCATAATAATATAGCTCAAAGTGAGTGTATATAGTAACTTTATTAGTGATAGTCAAACTATGTAATTTAACTCAGTAAAGCCCATGTGCATTTTTCTAAAATATCACTATATTTCTAGAGTTATATCAAGAACCACCAATTTTTTCTTAAAATTACATCTCCATTCACCAAATATATTTTCTAAAATCAAAATCTCTTTTGTTTGATTGTAATATGATTAGGATTGTTGGTTCAATCAAATAAAAAGAAAACAGGAAAAATAAAAGTTCATGGATCCATAAAGTAAGAGGAAGGGATCTATAAACAACACTATCCTAAGAATAACCATGCCAACAAGTAGGGTCAAATTTCTTTATTTTGGACTCAAACATCATTATTGCCATTTTATCTTTTTTCCATTTTCAATACTTAACTCTTTTTGATATTTCTTTTCAACTTATCTCCTTATTATTAAATTTTTTAAGGTTTGCATATTGTAGAAAAGGCTATTTTGCATATGTTCGACATTTTATCAATTATAGCATAATTTTGATACTCTTAAAATCATATTCTAGTATTTATATAGTCTAGCATCTTTTAATGCAACTCTACATGCAAGGGTTCTCAGCGATCGCACAATCCATTAACTTGTATAAATTGTTTTTTGAGTGTGGTAGATATAAAAATAAATGACATAGCATAGTGTACTCCATATGCGAGTGGTAGTTGTTGGATTTTGGACTTGAGTCTAAATGGGTCGTCTATGTATGTGATCCAACTCATTTAATTATTATCTAAATAATTATATTTAGAAGAAAATAAGAATTTTTTGGATAATTATGAAAACAACTATGAAGTAGTTTTTTTCTCTTCTTCATTAAATATGCTCTCCTAGTAAGAGAGTTGAAACATAGAAAAAAATGACAGAGAAAAGAGAAAAAGTTGACATACATTTATTCTTCTCTCTACCTAAGACCAAAATAAAAGGAGACTTTTGGATTGTGAATTACAAGTATTATAATTTTTATCATTGACTCTATTAGATTACAAGCACATAAAAATTCACAAAATTACCTTATCCCTAGTGAAAGTTACTTCTTAAACTAATATATATATATATATATATATATATATATATATATATATATATATATATATATATATATATATATATATATATATATATATATATTTATTGTTGTTATATTCTGTAAATATAAACCTATAATTGTACTTGTTTTGTTCATATCATCAAACTATTTTTTATCTCATTTATACCACTCAACTATTGTATTTGCTCCATTTATACTATTCAATTAATCTTCGTCTAATAGTATTATATGTCAGTTATAGATTTGGAACAATTAAGATAATTAAGTGGCAGATTTGAAACAACTCAGACAATAAGGTGGTATATTTGGAATACCAGTTTGTTCCATGGGGTGGTTCCTCAAGACGAGCTAAGGAAATATGGCTTAGATTGCATGTGCCTACACAAATGGTGATCAATAGGGGATGGCTAATTTAAAAAAAAAGAAAAATAAAGAAGAAGAAAAGGAGAGAAAAGTGAGCAAAGAGAAGATAAAAGTGAGCGAAAAGGAGAGAAAATAAAATAACGAATATTATTAATGAAAAGTATATTTCAGAAAGCTTTTGCTTTGCCTTCTTGTGTTCTTGATTGAATGCTTAAATTCGACTTATCAAAAGGAGTGATCATCCTTTGTAGCGTCTCAAAATTAGGGTTTTAAGAACTTTGTTTCCTTAGGGTTCTATTATGATCAACTTCAACACGTTCCTAGAAATTCAATCACTCATATTCCTTTGAGTTTGTGGGTTCCTAGGGTTATTCGCCTAGAGGGTCCGCATCATTTGGTATCAAAGCCTTAGTTGCTGAAAATAGGTTATCTATCTTCATCTATCTTCATTTTGACAACTTGATTTTGAAAAAAAAAATCATCTTGCTTTATTTCAGTCCTTTTTTGCGTTCTTAAATCATAAATCACAAAAACAAATTGTCCTTTTGAGTCTTGTGTTTTCTTTCATTTTCGTTGTTGTTATTTTCATCTTTGGATTTCATTTCGTAGTTTCTTTGAATTCTTTGTATCTTTTTCTTGTTCTTTATTTTTGTGTTCAACCTATCTTTGTTCTTAAAAAATATAGAGAAAAAGAAAAAAAAAGAGTAAGTGAGGTAGAGAACAAAAATGGAGAGAAAAGTGAGTAAAAAAGAGAGAAAAATAAAAAAATGAATATCATTTATGAAAAGTTTATTTTATAAAGTCTTTGCTTTGCCTTCTTGTGCTCTTTATTAAATGCTTGAATTCTACTTATCAAAGGGAGTGATCATCCTTTGTGGCGTCTCAAGATTGTGATCTTAAGGAATTTGTTTCCTTAGGGTTCTAATGTCATCATCTTCAACACGTTCTTAGCAATTCAATCGTTCATATTCTTTTGAGTTCATGGTTCCTAGGGTTATTCTCCTAGAGGGTCCGCATCAGCTGGCTTACCTATTATGTCTAGCTAATATACTTGACTACTTTACATGGATGGCTAGTCTACTAGGCTAATGGTGCACAGTAGGTCTAAGTGTGGTTCCCGTTCTGACAAGATAAGAAGTCTAGTTTCCTCAACTAGGTCAATGACTTTGGAAGCTTTATAATCCCAAGTACAATTGATAATATACACTTTGATAATGCACTTGGTGACCTTGGAGCAAGCGTGAGTATTATGTCCATTGTAGTTTTTCAAAAACTTGGGCTTGGAGAACCTAAAACAACCTCTGTCATCCTACAAATGGCAGATGATACAAACAAGAAGCCATTGGGGATAGTGAAAGATGTGTTAGTCAAGGTGGATAAATTTATATTCCTAAAAAATTTTATTATTCTAGAAATAGAGAAAAACAACAAAATATCCATTTTCTTGTGAGACCCTTCCTAGCTACGAGAGGGTTTTAAATGATGTGGAAAGAGGAGAGTTGATAATGAGAGTGGAGAAAGAAGAAGTGACTTTCAAAGTTATTAAATGTTTAGATAATCTTTATAACTTTAGGAAAATAGAGGAAGTGAATGCGGTAATAGGTAAAGAAAAAGAGAAAGATAACATTAAGAAGAAAAAAATGACAGTTCAAAGAAATAAAAAAGAAGAAGAAAATAAAATATATATGGATAAAGAAGAGATATTACATCAGTAGTAATGATGAGAACATGTCATTTAAGTAGGAGGTTTGTATAATGGAGAACCTAAAAAGTGAAAACATTGCTCAAGATGGTAGTGAAAATGTCAAGAAAGAAGTGAATTTATAGAGTATCACTTAAAATGCTAAATTAGTGGATCCATCTTAGAAACTTGTGGATTCATCTAGCTAAGGATGTTAATTGTGGAGCTTGTTGGAGGTAACTCAGTGTTTTTATTACTTACATTTTAATTATTTTTTAGGGAATAAAGAGTATAGGGCAATGGCACAATACTTGAATAAGTTTTAGTGATCACTACATTATGCTACTATCATGGGAGTTTTCTTCACCTTTCAGTGCTTTATTTTATTTTTTCACATTTTCGACAATATGTAACTCAAGTGTGGGGAAGAGAACATCATTTTTTTTTACTTTTGTACTAATTATCATCTTTATTTTAGGAAGTATGTTTAATTTTTTAGATGTTTTGTCATGAGATACGGGTAGAAATTAATGAATATGATGAAACCAAATGCAAATATATTTGATATGAAATATATAAACTCAATGATAAAATTGGTTATCTGGACTATGATATGAAATCTAGCATGTAATTATTGAGCTGATTACATTAACTATGTGGTATACTTGCTTGTTTTTAATTGAATTAATTTATTATTTATGCACAATGCACGTGATGGATTATTTAATGTACTTATAGAAAAACACTTAGTGTGAGTATTGTTATACGATATAAATTTTTCATGTTTTAGAATCTATTTGATCATTTTTTGAGACAAAATCATAGATAATATTTAGTTTGAGAAATAATTTAGGCAATAGTTGGATCCATTAAGCATTTCAAGCTATAGATATAACCTTATTCACCAATTGAGCCTAAATTAATATCATTTATGTCTTTAAGTTCACACTTGACTCCAACCTAAATGAATTATCTTTACCCTAACACCTTTAATAATAAATAGTCAAAATCATATGTAATTTTAAAAAGTTAAAAGTAAGGTAATGCATACAAAAAGAATAAAAGAAAAGAAAAATCCAAAAATCATTAACTCCATGAAAAGAAAATGAATAAACTTAAAATAAATTTAGGAGTGTTGAGTTGTTGATGAAAGGAGTTATATATATTTTATTACATTTAGTTCTTTTAAACTTTCATGTCATTTTCCTTTTTTATTCACCTTTAAGTTAATGTTTTAACCATTAAGCAGCCACTAGCAAGGCTGAATAGTTTTTTTTCTTTATGCGTAACTATTTCTTTATAAGGAAATGGTGTGAGTATAGGAGAGCCAATTTTGAAGTTTTGTTAACTTGTAATGAAACGAAAGTTAGACTCTCAACGAAATGATATTACATCTTTGGGTTTGAACTTTAGTTTCAATTCCCTGATTGAAGTGTTTAATTTCTTCAATCTGAAACTTGCTTCTATGCTAATTAGTATCAGAGACAACAAATGCTTCCCTTAGTTTTGATGTCAAAACCCATACCACCCATGAAGTTGACTTAGGGTAGATGATGATCACCTCGTGAAAGCCTTGCTTGAATTTCTTTATGAATCTGAGTCGCGTCATAAAGTTCTAGTCGGCGAGCTTCAACAATCCATCTCTGAATTTAAAATAGAAATAATGATTGATCTTTGAAGATTGAACCCCATTAAGCTAGACTAACAATCATTATCTTTTACCCATTTTCCCAATTATCCACATACACCACACCCAACATATACCCAAAAAAAAGCTATCGACACTTATACTAAACTTGATACACCCTATCACAACCCACGATATAATCGTTACCCATAAATAACCACAACCTAAAATTCTTAACCTAAACCCAAACATTCAAAACCCATCATTATTGAAAACCTGATTTCCCAAACTACAAAGAAAAAAATGATATCCCATTTTACAGTAGACAATTGAATATCAAAGAATTTCTTGACTAGGCAAAACTAGTGGATAATTTTTTTTGGCAATCTAAAAGTTCTTAATGAAAGACAAGTGAAGATAGTTGCATACAAACTTAAAGGAGCTGCTAGTGCATGGTGGGAAAGTGTTCAAACTACATATAAGAGATATGGTGAGCTACTATTGTTTCCTAGAATTGGATGAGAAGGCATATACATGAATTGTTTCTTTTCTATGATTGCAAACAAACCCTATACAAAGAATATCATCATTTTCAACAATCAAGCAAGAGTGTGGCTGATTATGTTAATGAAATCCAGGAGCTTCAAGCTAGGAATGATCTTGAGGAAGATGAATCATAGGAAGCTATCAAGTTTGTCTTTGGACTTAGAGAACCTTTACATTGAAAAATGGAGGTAAGAAATGTAATGAGCTTCCCAGAAGTAGTCACCCTAGCTTTGAGGTATGAAAGTCAATTAGAAATGTTCACAATGAGTAATTTCCCCAAAAGAAATTATTCATCAGAATTTTCTTCTAGTAATAATTATCTTTCAAATAACCAAGTACCTATAGCCATACTTAACACCCACAAAGGCATCCTAAAATCCCTACTAATCCAACACAAAAAACCTCAATAAACCTACCTTAACCTAAAAATTAAATGCCTACCTAAAAACAAACATATTCAAATGTTTCAAATGCAATCGACCTGGTCACATATATAGTGATTATCCATTGAGAAAGGCTATTAACTTAGTGGAAGGCATGGAATAATGGGAGGAAGGATTTGAAGATGCAGATGCTAAAGTGTTTGACGAGGTTGGAGTCATAGGTGGAAATGAAGTGGAAAGATTCAAAAAATCTTACAAAAAAATTTATTGGTACCATGGGAACTCGAACAAACTTAAGAACATGAGATATTCATAACCAAATGCAATATAAATAAGAAGGTTTGTGATGTAATAGTTAATGGAGGAAGTAGTGAAAATGTAGTGTCAAAAGCTTTGGTGAAAGCAATGGATTTAACAATTTTGAAACATATAAGACCCTATAAAGTAAGGTGGATTAAGAAAGGTCCTGAAACTAATGTCTCTGAAGTGTGTAAAGTACCACTATCCATAGGAAAGCATTACAAGGAAGAATTAGACTAGATGTATTGAAAATGAATGTTTGTCACTTACAAATAGGGAGGCCATAGCAGTTTACAAGGGATACAACTCATAAAGGGAAAGACAACACATATTTATATATTTGGAATAACAAGAAAATTGTGTTAGTACCTCACTCAACAAAATAGATCAACATAGGAGAAAAAATGTATAGAAACCTATGTTAATCACAGTCAATCATAACAAGATTAAGAAAAGTTAAAAATCTCAACAACTAGTTCTTTCCCTTTTCATCACAAAAATCTCTAACCATAACCTTACATATTCAACACTCTTGGAAGAATTGCTAAGTTAGTATTTTTATTTGACCCCCAAGGAACTACCACCTGAGCGACTCTCACTTAGGAATAAACAACACCATATAAGCTAAGTCACCTAACTCCCCATTATAGAATGAGTCCAAAACACCATGACACCCTTCAAGGAATGGTAAAGGATCTCTTGAAGAAGATACATGTTACAAAGAGTCTTAGCTCATGTGTAGTTCCAGCCGTACTAATGCCAAAAAAATATGGTAATTGTAGAATGTGCATTGATAGTAGAGCAATAAACAAGATTACAGTGAAGTATAGATTTCATATTCCACGTTTCAAGGACATGTTGGATAAACTAGTAGGATCAACAGTTTTTAAAAAAACTAGATTTGAGGAGTGGTTATCATTAAATTCGAATCAAACCAAGGGATGAATGAAAAACAACATTTAAGATAAAAGAAGGACTCTATAAGTGGAAGGTATCACCTTTTAGATTGTGCAATGTACCTAGCACATTCATGAGACTCATGAACTAGTTTCTTAAACTTTTTACAAGTAGATTTGTCATTGTTGAATTCATGACTAATGGCCTCGTATTATTGGGATTTGTAATTAGTTCTTAATTGATTTCAGTGGATTAAAGGAAAGTGGAAGTAGTCAAGGATTGACCATCTCCTAAAAATGTGAGTGAAGTAAGAGGTTTTCATAGATTTACCTCTTTTTATAGGAGATTCATTAGAGGTTTTAGTACTTTGGTAACACTTCTGAATGAATGTACAAAAAAGGAAAATTACATTGGGATGAGGAACAACAAAAGAGTTTTGAGCTGGTGAAGGAGAAATTAATAACAACCCCCATATTAACCCTTTCATGATTTTGACTTATTATTTGAAGTGAAAACTGATGCTTCTAGTGTTGGAATAAGTGCAATTTTTGAACAAGAAGGAAAAGTTATAGACTACTATATTGAAAAACTAAGTGAAGCAATAAGGAATTGGAGAACTTATGAAAAAGATTTCTATGGAGTAGTTAGAGCTTTCAAACATTGAGAGCACTATTTGGTGCACAAATAATTTTTTTTCTATTTATTGATAATAAATCTCTACAATTTTTAAATTCACAAAAACATTTGAGTAGCATGCATGCAAGGTGAGCACTTTTCTTACAAAACTTTAACTTTATTTTTCACCATAATATGGAAAACAAAACATTGTTGTAGGTGCACTTACCAGAAGGACTTATGTGCTAACAATTATAAAGAATGAAGTCACTAGTTTTGAAACTATCAAAGACTTATAGCAACTTGATAGAGATTTTGGGTTAGTATGACAAAAGTATATGAACAAAAAACCAATATCAAATTACCTGATATAAGATAGATTTCTTTCTAAAGGGAATCGTCTTCGCATTCCTAAAACTTCATTAAGGGAGTTTCTCATAAGGGAACATCATGCAAGTGGCTTAGTTGCTCATCATAAAAGAGAATAGGTATTTTTGGCCACATATGAAGAGACATTGTTGAATATGTCAAAAGGTGTACTACATGTAAGTCTACCAAAGGAACTGCACAAAATATAGTTGTTGATAACTCTATGAAAGTAGAGTCATTAATGTACTTTTTTACTTAATATTTTCTCGTTTTATTCAATAAGTAGTATTTTTAGGTTTAAAAATATTAAAATATGAACTTTCTAGTAAAAAAGGGGTAAAAATATAATTTTTAAAACTTTTTGAGATTTTTTTGAAATTTTTATATGAATTTTTAAAGCAAAACTAATCAGAAGATACCACGTAACATATGAGTTGATTGGGTAAGCCATATAGACGCCATGAAAGTACAGAGGCCCAATTGTAGATCACCACGTATGTAGTGTGATGTTACACCGTGTCACATGTCATCATGGCATTCATTCTGACTTCGTCTCGCTTGGTCAACACCCTTGCCACATGTCTTCACCTGATTTGTCTAGCCATTCCACCCATACACTACGCCATCCATAACTACAAATCACGTTATGCCATGTGTCAATGACTCAACTTTTGTTGACCACACCACTCTTTCCCTATCACACGTCACTCTCTAATTCACCAAATAAATCCCACGTGTTATGTGTCACTCTTCTATTCGCCAATGCATTTAATTTTCTAGTTTTGATCTCAACTCTTGATCTAAAGTTGATCTGATGGTCTAGATTTTACCTAAGCTATATTTAACACCCTAATCACCATATAAACCCTAAAGAGCTATAGTTAACATAATTTTTATCAATTTTTAGAGCCAAGAAGAGAAAAAAAACACATAAAAATTCAAAAGGAGATACAATTTTGGTGGAGTTTGAAGAGAAGATTGGTGTTATAATTCAAGAGATTGATTGTAGTCTTCTTCTTCTCATTTCTTTATCAATTTTTAAATCTTTTTTATGAAAAAATATAAGTTTTATGAACAAAATCATGTCCAATTAATTTATTAATCTAGGGATCTTATGAACTCAATTTTCACCATATGATAATATAATATTTTATTTCAATTATGAGTTTAATTTAATTATATTATTTAATATGATTTTTATGCTATTAATATTTTGATCAACAATTGATCTATAGAGATAATTAAATAGATTTGAGAAAATTATTTAATTATTTATCTTAATTAAATAACATGCATAGTTTCTAGGAAGAGATATATGATTCTTATGCATGTGATCAATAATTTATGAAGTTGTCGACAGAAAATTCCCAAGCCTCACAACAGGTGTAACTACACTACTAATTTTTAAAAGCAAGGCATAACGTACAATAGAAATTACAATTGAAAACATGCTATAGGAAGTCAAGCAACACTTAGAATTTTCTAATTCTAAGTACCAAAAAATGGTTCATGAAAAGAGGAGAGCTAATAATTTTTTAGTGGGAGATTTAGTGGTGGTTCATATAAGTAAAGAAAGAACTTTGATAAGGACCTATTCGAAGCTATAAGATAGGAAACTGGGTCCATTTAGATTTGTCACAAAGTTGGAGACATTACTTTGTTGAATTCACAGATCACCTCCATATCTCACCTTCGTTCAATATATCAGACATTGATCCTTATTTTCCAACAGATATTGGGGTCTCTTATATGGAAGACTCCAAAGAGCCTTCAATCTAAGGAGAAAGCAATTGATGTAGGGAGTTATATGTCTTTTATTACATTTAGTGCTTTTAAACTTTCATATCATTTTTTTTATTATTGTCATTTTTTATTCACCTTTAAGTTTATGTTTTAACCCTTAAGCTACCACTAGCAAGGCTAAACTATTTTTGTCTTTATGGGTAACTATTTCTCTATAAGGAAATGGTATGAGTATAGAAGAATCAATTTTGAAGTTTTGATAATTTGTAACAAAATGAGAGTTGGACTATTAGAGAAATGATATTTAATTTTTGAGTTTAAACTGCAGTTTTAATTCTTTTTTCAATCTAAAATTTGCGCTTCTACATTAGTTACAAAAGCAAAAGAAAAAAAATGTGGAAAGAAAAAAAAATAACAAAAAAGATGCACTAAGTTATTGAGAGAGAAATCCAATTGTGTGATAATAAAAGTAAGCTAAATTGTAGATTTGAGCCTAATTATGCTCATTTATCTACCCCACCTAAGCTAAATTGTAAAAGTTTCTAAGTCATTTTGATCTCAAACCACATACATAATCTACATTAGTAGAGATATATGTGAAAAGTAGACTTATGAAGCATGTTAAAACTGTAATTTAATGGCATGCTCATATAAGTATATCTCTTGAATGCATTGAATGACATCATTTGTAAGTCACATAAATATGGATTATTCCCTTAAAAACCATGCATACCTGCTTAGTAATATAATGTTGATTGATACCCATGTGAACAACTTCATCATAGGACTTTAAAATCTTTAAGAAGACTTTTTTGTGTGTCAAAAATGCATATATTAGAGAAGATGTGTTTATAAATATGCTACCTATGTCTTGATTATTTAGTAATTTAGTTTAGTGTTAGCTTTGCTTGAGAACAAATAAAGAGTCAAATTTGGGTGTGTGATAACTATATGAAAGTAGCATTATTTAGCCACTTTAAGCTAACCTTGCCTTATTTTGGAATAATTATTGTTAGAAAGGCCTATCTTATGTTTAATTATATTGATATAGGTGAAACAACATCAACAAGAGCTAAAAAGAGAGAATTGGGATAAGTTAGGATCAAAACAAGCTCGATATATTAAGCCATATGTTGATAGATAGAAAGAAGAGTCGATTGATTGAATATCGAATAAGGAAGCAAGGTACCTATACTAATGAGCAGCAAGCAGAATTAGACCGATTTGGAAGATCTCAATCGATCAAGAATTGATAGACTGATCGAGCTTCAATCGAGCATTCTCAGATTGAATGATGAATACTTGAATTGATCAAGTAAGGATCTCGACCAATAGATTAAGCAGAGCAAATTTTGACACACCAACCATATTTTTAAGTCCAACTTTCAATCTCAATCGCTGGATCAAAACAAATATGATTCCTAAACTGATTAAGACATATTTAAATAATACTAGAGGACAAATTGAAAGATGAAAGAGCTTGATTGAAGAGCTACACATCAAAAGCAAACAAAGCAATGAAATTGAAAGAGATTGAAGATGAAGCCACCACAAGTCAAGAAATTGATTGTATTCTATTATTTCTTCATCTTTTGTTAATTTTTATGATCTTCTACATTGAATTTATGAATTTGATCTAGATGTAAAAAAACTTGATTTTATTATCTATATGTTTTATGAACCCATTGTGATTGTTATTTATTTCATATTATTTAATCTGATTTTCATTCTAGAATTTTTTGGCCAATAATTAATCTATAGAAATAATTAGATAGATTCTAGAGAGTTATTTGATTACTTGTCATGATTAAATAACATACGTGGTGTTTTTAGGTCGATATGTATTATTCATATACATGAGAATGATAATTGCAAGTTTAATAAATAGTATGTAATTTTATTAGCATGAGAATATAATCTAATTATTTACTATATAGAACGTAGTTTGCTCAAGAGAGGAATTATGTACAAGTTTAAGATGCACTTGATTTTGTTATGACAATTATATGGAATTTTTAGTTAATCACATGTGTAGAAAATTAGTTGATTAAGATTCCTAGATCTTTCTATAATATTTGTTTATTCTTTAATTTACTAATTTTATACCATTTATATTTCCATTCTCAAATAATATTAATGATATTTAAATTGGTACTCAATTACAAAGCAATTAAACTCTTTATGGAATAGATATCTATACTTAAAATATACTATATTACTTACATAATCTGTACACTTATTATCAATCACCAAATCTCTAAAAGATTTGGGGTGATCTAAGGGATTATTAATGTTTAGATAAATCTTAAATGCAAAGGAGTTTGTAATTAAACTATGTTGAAATTAAAATAAAAAATATTTCATTTATTTACATATGTTATTATATTCTTTAAATAAATTATTACAAAATTCCTGATAATTTATGTATGCTTAAATCTTAATATATCAGCATATATATATATAAGGATTGATTTTAAGTGAAATAATCAAAGTGGCATGTGATAATTAATTGAAGTTTGTAAATTGGTTTTTAATTAGGTCATTAGTATGCCAATATCCATTTGAAAGGGATAACCCTTATTTGAGGTAACTGATGTGGAGATATTTAGTTGGGGTATTTTATATAATAGTTGATTATATATGACTAGATCATACATGTTAAAAGAAATTGTTAATATTTGCTTGCTCACATATGTTACTTGATGGCCATATACGACACGATCTTAATTTTGAGTGATTTAGCTGTTGTCTTACGTGACACCTTAATATTTGACTTACTTGGTGATGCTTGTACTAATGAGCAAGTATGCCTTGTATCTTGGTATCTCTGTATTTATGATGGGTTGGGATGTGATCTCATAAGATGTGGAATTCACTATGTCCATTCGTAGATGTTATATAACACTTCTCTTATTTAGTAATCAAGAGGTTAGATAACAGCGCACAATGTATAATGTGGTTATAGATAGTTATTTATATATATCATAAGTATTAAAAAAATGTAATTGATAAGATAAAATGGACTTAAGGATCTTAGTTTGTAATACGATATTACGAATTGTTGTAGATGATTGAGTTGCATATGGTAGTTATATTAATGTATTACATATATGATGATGTCTAAATTAAACTATCAAATATTTAATCTTACTTTTTACTTTATAAAAATTATATTGTTGTAAATATAATGGCAAATAAGGATCATTACCCACAGAAGATTGAAAAAATTTAAATTAACAAGAGAATCATATGATTACCAAATTTTCCTTGCTACTATATTACAATTAAATTTATAAAGTTATGATTAATTCAATTTCTAAATCTTAAATTTATTAAATTTAAGATACCTTTTATTTTTCTCAATTTTAATTTTGGGAATCCAAGTTCGTTTAAAATTTTCTACTTCTTCTTACTTTGTAATTGATTAATAAATTAATTATGATTAGTAATTTTGTACTAACTTCACGATCTTACAATAAACATAACTAAATATCAACTAAAGTAACAAGTTATAATTTTTATTACAATTGAAATTAAAAGCTTAAGTTAGAAATCGTTAACGATATCAATTTTATCTAATTTAGTTATTATTTTTTTAGATTAAAATGTAATAAATGACTTAAATCTAATAGTCATAATTTTAGATTATTTATGAGTTAAGTTGATTGATACTTGAGTTGCTACTAAATTACAAAGTAAAAGAAAGTAGGGAGTTTTAAGCAAACTTAAATTCCTAAAATTAAAATTAAATAAAAATGAAAATAAAAAGTACCTTAAATTTATATAATAAATTTAAGATTTGAAAACTAAATTAATCATAATATAATAAATATAATTGTAATTTAATGGTAAGAAAAATCATGTACTCACATGATTCTCTTATTAATTTAAAATTTTGATACTTTTTATTATGTTCTTATTTTTATATGTTATTTTATTTTTTGTAAAAAATTTAAAAACCTCATTTATTTTGTTTGTGACATTTAAAATTTAATTTTTAAACTAGTAATTAATAATTAAATTTTCTCAATTTTCTACGAATAATGATCCTTATTTGCAATTATATTTACAAAGATATAATTTTTATAAAGTAAAAAATAAGATTAAATGATTGATAATCTAATTTGCTCTATCAAAATTTTGACACCATAACGTGGAGGATTGAATTGATAATTTTTTATTTTTGTTTTTCATTTTATTTCAAAATTTTCATTCTTTTTCCTTTTATTTTTATTATCATTATTTTTAATTTTAGGTTTAATTTTAGTTTTGATTTATTATTATTATTTATAATGTATTTATTTTTTCTCTCTTTATTTATTATTTTTCTTTTCTTTTATTATTAGTATTGTTATATATATATTATTTTCTTTTTTTTAATATTCTTGATTCACATAAATTAATTGAATGTTATATAAAAAAAGACATAATTATAATTTAAGATCAAGAAAACCAATTGAGTTATCTTCATCAACCGATTCAGAATAATAATAAGAAGAGATTATCAAACACTTAAAGACATGGCTACTCTTTATTTAGAACAACAATCATTATTTGAACTTAAATATGGTGTGACTCACTTACTACCTACTTTTAGAGGTTTGGTAGAAGAAGACTCGAATAAGCATCTTAAGGAGTTTCATATGATCTGCTTAAGCATGAAACCAATAAGGGTTACTAAAAAACTAGTTAAACTACGAGCCTTTTCATTCTCCTTGGCAGATAATGCAGAGGAATGGTTATACTATCTCCCATCTAGGTAGATCATTACTTGGAGTGAAATGAAAAAACAATTTCTAGAAAGATACTTCCCAACTTTAAGAGCCACAGTCATAAGAAAATAAGTATGTGGAATTACACAATATAGTGGGAAAGGTCCAAAAGATTATGTGCTAGTTGTCTAGAACATCAAATCAGTGATCAAATTTTGCTCGAATACTTTTATGAAGGGCCATCACTTATAGAGAGGGATATGATTGATGCTACATGTAATTGAGCCTTGGTAAATAAAACACTCACAGATGCACGAAGCCTAATACTAACCATGGCTGCAAACTCTCAACAATTTAGTACTATAAATGATACAACGAGAAAGGTAAATGAAGTAATTACTTCTTCTCATCTTGAGAAATAATTGACTAACTGACTGTTTTGGTACATCAATTAGTTATAGGACGGGTGAAGTCATATTTTATATGCTCTATAATAGGACACCTTACAAACATGTGCCCCACACTTCAAGAAGAACATACCAATGCTATTGGTGGTTATTAAGGACAAAGGCCCTAATATGATCCATATGATAATACTTATAACCCTAGATGAAGGAATAATCCAAATTTCAGTTATGCAGGTAATAATTAAGCAGTCTCTCCTAATAATCCACCTAGATTTTCTAACCTCAAGTGACCTCAACAATACTAGCCGAAGTCACAGTTTTTCCAACAACCTCAAAGTAGGTATCTAGAAGAATTAGTAATTTCTTTAGCCAATAACAATGATAAAATTCAATAAGATATCCAAGCTTTAATTTGAAACCTAGAGACACAATTGAGTTAACTAGCCACAATTGTAAGAAGGTTGGACGCACAAGCATCTAGCAAACTCCTTTCACAAACAGTAATAAATCCAAAAGAGAATACCAGTGCCATTACTTTCAGAAATGGAAAGTGATGACTCTATAAAAGTAGAGTCATCAGTGAGCTTTATTACTTAATATTTGCTCGTTTGATTAAATAAGTAGTATTTTTGGGGATAAAAATATTAAAATATGAACTTTTTAGTAAAAAAGGGTGACAATATATTTTAAATTTTTTTTTAGAATTTTTTAATGTAGGATCAATCAGAAGACATCACATGAATGCTATGCAAGCAACGAAGCTGATGGAGCAAGCCATGTGGATGCCATGTAAGCGAATAAAGCCAATCATGAAACACTTTGTGTTCCAAGTGACACAACACCATGCCACGTGTTATTATGGTGTTCATTCTGAGTTGGTCGCGCTATAAAAGGTCTTACCACGTGACTTCACTTGATTCATCAATTCATTCCATTTGTGTGCCATACCATCTGTAACCATAAAATCGCGTTGTGCCATATGGTGCTAACTCAACATGTGTTGACCTAGACCAGTTCTCCTACCACACATCACGCTATGATTTACCCAATAAATCTCACGTGCCATGTGTCACTCTCATATTGGTTGGCAGTGTTAAATTTTCCTTTTTCATCTCAACCATTGATTTAAAGCTGATGTAATGGTCCAGATTCCATCTGAGCTATATTTAACCCCCAATTACCTTATAAACCCTAATGAGTTGAAATCAATATAATTTTTATTAGTTTTTGGAGCCAAGAGAGAAAAATACAAAAAAAATTCAAAAGGAGATACAATTTGGTTGGAAATTCAAGAGGAGATTAATACTATAATTAAAGAGATTGATTGTATTTTTTTTCTTCTCCTTTCTTTATCAATTTTTATATCTTTCTTTATGAAAAATATGAGTTTTATGAACAAAATTATGTCTATTTAATTTATTAATCTAGGAGTCTTATGAACCCAATTTTCACCATTTGATGAAATAATATTTTATCCCAATTATGATTTTAATTTAATTATATTATTTAATTTGATTTTTATGTTATTTATTACTTGGTCAATAATTGATCTATAGAGACAATTAAATAGATTTGAGAGAATTATTTAATTGTTTATCTTGATTAAATAACATGTATAGTTTTTAGGCATAAATATATGATTCTTATGTATGTGATCCATAATTCATGAACTTAATGAGTAGTATGCAATTTAATTGACATGAGAGTGTGATTAGATTAATTACTATATGGTGTATAGTTTGAAAAATACATGCTAGATTAGATTCAATTGATCATGTAATTAATTGATAATTATATTGACGGGATTTTAGCGATTCACATGTTTAGAAAATTGAAAGATTAAATATTCCTATATATTTTCTCATATATCTTCTTAGCGGTCAAATCTGATTTAATTAATTATTTTTAGTTCTTTTAATTTTGCTTCCTTAAAATATAAAAACACAAAAAAATTTATTTTTAGTTTTTTAGTTTTAAAAATTAGTTTCTAAATACATAATCTCCGTGAAAACGATCTTTTCTTATCATTATATTATTTATTGCGATACGTATACTTGCATATTCATTAAACACAATTCATGTCCGATCAGAAAGCAGCTAGAAGAACTATCGAAAGGTTCCAAAAATATCAAATCAAAAGAAGAATCTATTCAAGGAGAGCTAGAAAGAGATGGAGCAACAACTCTATAGGAAGATACTTTAACCCCTCAAGTAACCCCAAAACCTTATATTTATATTGATGCTTCTATACTACCATTTCCTAATTGGTTTAGTAAAAGAAAAAAAAATGAAAAAAGAGCATGAACAAGAGATTTTGGAGACCTTTCTTAAAGTGCAGGTTAACATCCCATTATTGAATGTAACCAAACATGTACCACGATATGCTAAGTTTTTTAAGGAGCTTTGTACTACCAAACGCAAGCTGAGAGGTAATAAGGTGGTTAGTTTAGGGGAAAATGTATCTGTTATGCTACAAAGAAAATTGCTCCTAAGCGTAAGGGCCCTGATAGTTTTACTATTCCATGCACCATAGGAAAAACTAGATTTGAGAGAATAATGTTAGACTTAGGAGTATCTATTAATGCTATGCTTTTTTTCTATTTATGCTTCAATTAAAATTAGTCATCTCAAGAACACTAGTGTAATTGACAACTACTTGACAAGTCTAATGCATATCCAAATGGTGTTTTGGAAGATGTATCAGTACATGTTAATGAGATAGTTTTTCTTGCAGATTTTTATGTACTAGACATACGAGATAAACTAATATCATATTTACCTTTATTATATTGAGTGGACTATTTATAAAAACTACTCGCACTAAGATTGATGTCCATAGTGGGACACTAGCCGTGGACTTTGATGCAGAGTCTATATGCTTCAACATCTTTGAAGTAATGAGATATCCTAATGATGTTAATACTTGTTATCATATTGATGTTATAGACTCGTGTGTAGAAAATATGTTTGAGCTTGAACATGAGGACACTTTGAAGGTAGTTTTAACACAAAACTTAGGAATAAAGGATCCTAAGGAGACTACTAGTGAAATATAACTCAGTAGACACATAGAAGCAATAATGGCATCCTTGGAATCTCTATTGTGTAGGCACCCACACTAGAGTTAAAACCCCTATTATTTCACTTGAAATATGTTTATTTAAGAGATAATAACTCATTATCGATTATCATAGCAAATAACTTGTCTTATGAACAAGAGGACAAGCTCTAGAGAGTTTTGAAGGATCATAATATTACTATAAATTGGACCATTGAGGATATAAAAGATATAAGTCCTTCTATATGTATGCATAACAGATAAGTAAGTCATGTTCAAGTGATACCAAAGAAATTTAGTATCATAATGGTTAAAAATAATGAAAATTCGGTATCAATGAGAATTCAAAATGAAGAGTTTGCATGGATTATAGAAAGGCCAACACTAATACTAGAAACAATTATTTTCCTTTGCCCTTCATTGATCAAATGGTATAAAGATTAACATGTCACCCTCATTATTATTTTCTTGATGGTTATTTAGATTGCAATTATATTGCTATAATACTTAAGGACCAAGAAAAGATTACATTCACCTATCCCTTTGGAGCCTTCGCCTTTCATAGAATTCCATTTGACCTAATCTCCTATTAGTCATTTTAATCGCTTTAATTTTTTTTTTTTACTTTTTAAGACACTTTTCTCTTCAATTATCTATTAACCTCTTATTAGTAAAATTCAATTCGATCCAAGGTAAGCTTTGTTAACAAAAAAATGATAAAAAAAACTAAAATTGATAAAAATATCCATTTAATCCTCATTTTTGGTAAGCTCCGTGCCAATTTAATAGGTATTGTTCTACTCAATCATGGTATGTTGGTATTAAATACTTGGTAACAATTAAAAGAATCAATATATGGTTATTAAATAAACATCTTTAATTTGATTTTATCTGCAATAAATTTTTGTTCTCTAAAATGCATTTTTTTCCCAACATTACAAACATCAATATGGATTATCAAATTTTTTGTAAGAAAATAGATATATGTCGTATGGTTAAATTAAAATAAAAATAACAATTTAAAAATGTAAGAGATTGTTTTGAAAAAACAATTGTTTTTATATTATTTTCTTGGTTGAAGTGTTCAGAAGATGAGTTTGTTTAAGTTAAAGATATTTAATTCATTTATTTAAAAAAATATTTTTAAATTCTTTTTTATAAAAAAAATATCATTTAAGTTCTTTCATGTATGAAAAATATGTCAAGTAAGGATATGATTAACTTTTCATCTCATTTTTTTTTGTGTAAAATACAATAAAATAATACATATATTATATATATATTTATATATTTTTCTAAGTACATACGTAAATACTAATATTTAATTAAAAAATTACTATTTTTTAAGAAATATTTTCCTTTTAAAATTAAATTATTTATTAATTTTTTTATTATTATTTAATATCTAAATTTAGCAATAAAAATATAATACTTATCAAAATATTTGTCAAAAATTTAAAAAAATTATTAAATATATATCTATAAAAAATACAAACATCTATATATTATATATATTATTACTTATTATATTCAATAAAAAATTAATTTTATTTTTATTTAATATTTTTTTATAAGTAAAAAAAAAATTTAAAAACACATTTTCTAATCAACAGTAACAAACAAGTAAACAAAGGTAGTTCTAGGTTTTCCTAATCTCTCTTTTCTTCTTTCCCTTTTTTTTTTTCGTCTAATCTTTCTCCTTTCTTTAGACAGTAAAAAAAAAAAAAAAAATTTGAAAGAAGAAGCAAAATTAAGCGCAGGCGAGCATAGATCTTCCGGTGATAGAGTAGGATCTGCGAAGCCCTTTCTCTCAGATGTTTTTTCAGATGCTTTCTTGAGGCTCTCAGGTCCTCAGCTCAGCTGGTGAGTCTTTTTTCCTTCTTTTTGTTTATTTTTTTTGTCCGTGAATCCTTACTTATTTGCCCCTTTTCACTCTACAATTTCGACTAGATGCCTTTCGGTTGTATTTTATTGTCTTAATTCTTATTAGATTCATAATATGTTTACAATTCCAATTAATATGTAAGGTTTCTAATTTCCTTATTTTCCCACGATGCGTATTATCGAAATTACAATACCTAATTCCAAATGATAATTGAATTTTTTTTGCAGAGCTGCCTGATCCAATCTGTTTTTCCATTTGCTTCAAGTTTCTTCTCTTCTGTTTAAAAATTTACTTGCCGATTGGTGAATTGGATGTGGGTTGTGTTCATGTAATCATCATCACTGACATCGTCTCTTCACCCTATGTTTCATTGATAATAAATAGTAAATGAATATCTTCTCACTTAACGTCTATGAGTGAGTAGCTTAAAAAAAGGCCCCAACTAGCTGAAGCAGGAAAAAAATTCAAAAAATTAAAACTAAGTGCTACTAATGCAGAAGAGTGGGAGTGTTTCCAGGAATAGTAAGATGCCGTCCCTGAGAGTTAGTGTGCCTCAAAACTCTTTGCGGCGCCTGGGTTTGTGCTCACAAATTGCCACGGCTACTGGGGGCCAGCATTCCTCCCCCATTGTGTTTCCCGAGAAACAGAAGCGTAGTAAGGTCAAGGCTGCAAAGCGGAGTAGTGATGCTTCTGGCCTTAAACCTGCTATTGCTTCTGCTGATGATTCTGGCAAACCCAGGAGTTTTGAACACAGAATTGACATTAGAGAAGGTGGACTGGGTACTGGATGTGGTGATGAGAAATCTAAATTGCTGGGTTATGAGGTCTTCTCTGGAAAGTTGATCTTGGACAAGAGTAAGACTACTGACAAGAGTGCATCTTCAACTGATGCACAACAGCCCACCTCCTCCTCTTTTGATGTTACCAACCAAGAAGCTGTGGATGCTAAGCTTACCAGCAAGGCTTTAATATGGGGTTCCCATATGCTGCATCTAGAGGATGTTATTTCGGTGAGCTCTCCTACACCAACTCAAAGATGTTAGCTACAGCACTCATTTCTTTGTTTACAGCCCACAAACATTCATATTACCTTAGAAATGAAAATGATGGAGAATTGATCATTTGTTTCTCTTACATACTTGTACAGGTTTCATACAATGTTGGTCTCCGACACTTTACTATTCACTCTTACCCAATGAAAAAGGCTTCCTGTAGCCTTTCTTGTTTCATTAAAGCTCGAAGAACACGCAAAGACTTCCGATTCTTGGCTTTTAGCACCGAAGAGGCAGTTCAATGGGTTGGTGGGTTTGCAGATCAGCAGTGTTATGTAAACATCTTGCCCCATCCTTTGGCTTCTTCAAAGAAGCAAGCATCTTCTGAATTACTACCAATGGATACTCCTTCAGAACTGATATTTAAATGTAAGAGTCCTCCTAAAATGCTTGTCATACTAAATCCAAGATCTGGACGAGGTCGCTCGAGTAAGGTTTTTCATGGTGTTGTGGAACCTATATTCAAGGTATGATATATTGCTGGATTTTGCTTACTTCCTTTGGCAAAATTTAAATGTTTTCTCTTCCTATTCTTAGGATGGATTACATTGTTTTAATTGGTCTTTTCACAAGCATCATGCATGTGAAAGTTTGTTTTTCCTGAATGCACATAGAATATCTTATTTTACATTTTGGTTTCTTATGAGCAAAGTCTTTCCATTTTGTTATATTTTACTCCTACATTCCTGTTTCAGTAATGAATATGGAAGAACTTGGATAAGTGTCTAACTAATTTTAATTGCCAAAATGTGGAACTTAAGAGACAAATAAATTTAGTGGCATTTTTTTGGAGCAAAAAATAATTTAGTGGTTGACTGCCTATTTCATTGATTTCTCTACAAGTGTCTTTTGATATATTTTCACAGATTGCAATATAAAAAATCATTTGTGAATAGCTCTCTCATAGTTTTCATAGCAACTAAAGAGACGCAAGAGAGAGGGAGGGAGAAGTTGTTTTCTCCCCTTTTACCTCACAGGTATCCTATCGGGGGAATGGATGATTCTTAATACCTTCCACTAAACCTCAATGAGACTGTGACTTTGGCAATGGAACCAAAGTAGCTTTAGGGTAAATTGTAGTGGAAGTCCCTAACTCTTTATCTAGCGTGCATTTTATCCCCAACTTTTTCAGTTTAATCAATTTATTCCTAAGCTTGTGCAAGTTTTTGCAATTTAGTCCCAAACTTATTGAAGTTACTACTAGATCAGTCAAACATGTGCCACTTAACTTTTAGTGTTAAGATCTTTCACATAATCGCTTGAGCTAAATTTAGCTGTCCAAATGTTGTTTCATTGCGAAATAGACTGAGTCTAATCTTTGTAGTACCAAATTTACTAGAGAGATTAAATTGTTTTGATTAATCCTACGACAATATGTTTGGGACTGAATTGATTAAATTAAAACATTTGGGACTACAATGCATATTATGTTAAAGGTTTGGGACCTAAAGTGTCCTATTGTTAACTAGAGTTATGTCAATCCTTACTGAGTTAAAGGATTTGTTAATATTTAATATTGATCGTAGAAACATGTTAACTTTACTTAGACCAGGGCACCTCGACCTTGAAGCTTAGTAATCAAAATCTTGTTTAGTAGGATAATCCGTGAGAAGCATCATCATTTGTCTATATTCTTAGGTATCATGCTTAAAAATTCATCAAGTTTCCAATCATTCAAGTTTCCAATCATTCAAGTTTCCAATCATTCAAGTTTCTTTTGAATGTGAGATTCCAACTCTTGGGCGAAGACAACAAGCTTATTGGGGTAGTCTTATCCAAACATAAACTATACAACCTTGGATATAATAGAAACTCCATCCATCCACCAAGAGTCCTCCCAAAACCAAGAGAGGAGCTATATAATTTTTGAGTATAATGAGAATGATAGAATTTTTTTTTTGAGAGAAAGTTTTGCTTTAAGTTTCCAGGAATGATAGCAATCTTTTGTGAGAGAAAGTTTTGTTCGATTCCAGGATTAAACATGAGTACACTACCTCGGAGCCACTTTAGAGCTAGATTATTGATCGTCACACAAATTGTGTGTGCAATGAATACACAAGTATACGTATCGTAATAAGTAATATAATGATAAGTAAAGATCGTTCCCACAGAGGTTATTTTTTTAGAAACTAATTTTTAAAACTAAAAATAATAAAAATCAATTTTTTTTGGTGTTTTTATATCTTAGGAAAGCAAAATTAAAATAACTAAAAGTAAATAGCAATAATTAATTAAATCAGAATTTGTGACTAAAAAGATATATGAGAAAATATTTAAGAATACTTAATCTTTCAATTTTCTAAACATGCAAATCACTAAAATCCCCTCAATATAATATCAATTAATTACATGATCAATTGCATCTAACCTAACATGTATTCCTTTCTCAAGTAAACTACACACCATATAGTAATTAATTTAATCATACTCTCATGCCAATTAAATTGCATACTACTCATTAAGTTCATCAATTATGGATCACATACATAAGAATCATACATCTTTGTCTAGAAACTATGCATGTTATTTAATCAAGACAAACAATTAAATAATTTTCTCAAATCTATTTAATTGCCTCTATAGATAAATTGTTGGCCAAACAATTAAAAACATAAAAATCAGATTAAATAATATAATTAAATTAATATTATAATTGAAAAAAATATTAGATCATCACATGGGGAAAATTGGGTTCATAAGATCCCTAGATTAATAAATTAATTACACATGATTGTGTTCATAAAACTCATATTTTTCATAAAAAAAGACAAAATTAATAAAGAAAAGAGTAGAAAAAGAAATACAATCAATCTCTTGAATTGTAGAATTAATTTTCTCTTGAATCTCCACCAAAATTGTGTCGTTTCTTCAATTTTTTTGTATTTTTTTCTCTTTTTAGCTCCAAAAACTGATCAAAATTATGCTAATGGAGACTAATTAGGGGCTTAAATAAAGTTCAGGTGCGATCTGGACCATTCGATCAGCTTCAAATTAAGGGCTACGATCAAAACAAGCAAAACTGACAATTTTAGTCAATCACAGTGTGACACGTGGCATTAGAAATTCATTGGGTGAATCAGGGAGCTACGCGTGGCAGGGGAGACCGGTCAGAGTCAACGCTTGTCGAGTTAGCAACATGTGGCGCGACGTGATTCGCGGGAACGGATGGCGTGGTACACGGTTGGAACGCGCTGAGCAATGGCGTGGTGACACGTGTCATGGCGCGTTGACCGATTTCCAAACTCGGATTGAACGCCGTGCTGACACGTGGTGCGTGTTTCGTCCTCCTCACACGCAGCGCGACGTGATTCGCTTTCTGTGCTTGCGTGGCATGCCACGTGGTAGCTTCTGATTGGTCATGCGTTAAAAATTCATAAAAAAATCCATAAAAATTCCAAAAAAATCCCAAAAAAAATTCCATAAATTGTATTTTCATCCCTTTTCACTAAAAAGTTTATATTTTAATTTTTTTTAGCCATAAAAATATTATTTATTAAATAAAACAAGTAAATATTAAGTAAAAAAGTGCACTAATTACTCTATTTTCATAGAGTTATCAATTATCTGATTACTAGCTAGATGAATTTTTTTTTGTGGTAGAACAGATGGAAATCCATTCCTCTCCACAAGATGACAAGAGCTAAACTCATCTTATCCATTATTTTTCCAAGAAGATACTTTTCTGACCCCTGCTTTTTCAGTACTTCTTGTATCTCAACTTGCTCATGGGGCATAATCCTAAGAGGCTCTATTCCATTGAGTGAAACATGCTTGTCGTCTCCTTAAGTGCAAAATTAATTATGGCTTTAAAACCTCAAAAGGAATGTTCTTAGAACCAAACAAAGTGTTTTCCTCATATACTTAAATGATTCCTATAGCTCCTAATAAAGCATCAATAACTATTGTTTACCTGCAATGTTATTAATACTAGTTATATCATTAATGACTTTTGGATTAGCAAGACTCTTAGTATTCTAAACTGAATGTGACTTAAAATGGCCTTGAGGATTTTTCATAATTTTATGCGTTAAATGTAGAGAGAGAGAGATTTCCTAAGGTTTAGTGTCTTTGGGTGAATCATAATGTCACAATTGGAAGTATGCATTTGGAAAATGGGTGGATATTAATAGTAGAAGACTTTGTTGGGGAGTTGAATTCTAGGATCTGATTCTTGAGGCTGGCATCATCATCATCATCAATACATATAGGCTGTTTAGAATGTGGGTGAGAGAATCTCGGCATGTTTACTTGCAAATCCTACTTTGCTTTTTTGATGGAAGGGTTTTTCTTGGTTCAAGTTTGATCGTTAAAACTGATTTCTAAGTCTCGGATTTTGTACAAAGTGAAAGTTGTGGAATGGTCGGTGTCCTTGATAGGATTTGTACGTATAATTGAACACACCTGTTTTTATGTCACTTCGGTTTGTTTATGTATAAGAAAAACACTGAACATATAGATCATATGTTCTTACATGTCCTCTTGATATTTCTATGTGGAGTGGGTTAACAAGGAGGATGTGAATTTCGTAAGCAGGGCCTGTTTCTTTTCATGTTTTGCTGCTGTAAAAGTTACCAATGCAAGAGAGCTTGAATCCATTAGGTTGAGTGGAAAAGGAGCTGCTTTTTAGATAAATTTGTTTGGAGGGAAAAAGGAAGGCATTTGAGAATAAAGAGAATCTTTAGAATTTAATTCAGGATAAGACTTTTCTTTGTTTCTCAGTGGGCTTCACTTAACAATTTCAGAATTTATCATGGTTTGATTCTTGGAACATTTGGAAAGCTTATTTGGCATAAAATTGTTTTGGTTATTTTATGTTATGGGAATTTTTTGGGTTGTAAAGCATCTGTTGTGTGGAAGTTATGGGTTGTCCGAGATTCTTTCCATTTTCATATTATTATTTATGGTATAAATTTTTACAGCTTGCAGGTTTCAAATTGGAGGTAGTCAAAACAACATCTGCAGGTCATGCCAGAAACCTTGCATCCAGTGTTGACATCAGTAATTGCCCTGATGGTACTGCTGCTCTTCTGTTTTTTTTTAACTACCTGATTACATCGGTTCTTATTGGGTTTTCCTATGCATATTTAGTTTCATTAACTCATAAAAAAAGGTTTAGTTTCCCTATGATGTTAACAGATTCTACAGACGTATCATTTTATGCTTTTTATTTTCCTTCTTCCTGTTTTTCTATTTGACCAGGAATCATATGTGTTGGTGGTGATGGAATCATTAATGAGGTTCGTGCCTTCTGCTTTAAAGAAATTTTTCCTTCTCGAATCACGTCTTTTAAAAGTCAATTACTATTTCATTTCATGCAATCTTAGTTTCTATTGTCTGAGGCCTTAGCTTCTGTACCATGCTTTCGAGTCATATCAAGTGATTGTCTTGTTAACCGTTGAAGCTTAAATGTCCTTTCATTTATTAAATGTGAATTTGATTATTTTCTTCGTGAAGTTGTTTAAGTCCGTTACCATGTCCAAGTTTCCTTTGTTTTCCTCTTCATATTTTCTTCCCTAGGCAAAGTTGTAGGATGCTAGTTTCTGCGTCAAGAGTTTGTTTATCTTTTTGGTCGAGATAATTGTAAGATTGTATGGTGTTACCTGCATCAGTGATAGCTCTCATCCTGCCTTACAGCCATTTTAATTACCCTTGATATTAACCTTACCTTTTCATGCTAAAGTATTAAATAGAGAATAATGGTGAGAACGAATCTCCCAACTCAAAGCAATCAGTACACTTGAGAGATCAATTGCTGAAGTATCAAACCTCCTTTTTCCTTAATTTTTTTCCCTTTACTTTTTCTTTTGTGGCAAATAATTGTGAAAATCAGTTCTTGTGACTTTTATCTTTCTTGACGTCAATCCTACTGAATCTTTGCGTTTGCCAATCTTTAGCATAGAACCCAACATTCAGTAGCATTCTTTCTCCATGAGAACTTGGGTAAGTTACTGTTGGTTTCTATTTTATCTTGGGACAAGTCCCTATTGTGACACTGAAGATTTTTTGCTTGGGAGATTGATGAGAAAGTTGATGCTAATAATATGGTCTAAAAAAGAAGGCCCAATTTGTCATATTTTTCACGGTGTAATTTAAGTTAAAATAGAGAGAGACATCTTTTCATTTATTTCTATTGTGAATTTGCAAATACTAATGTGGAGTAAGACATTGTCTTGGCTAATATGGTGTAGCAGTTTAGGTAGCACTCAAATCATTTATCAATAGTTCACATCAAAATTTGGGGTTTTCAGGAAGTCGTAGAAATGGAAGTTACTTTAGAGAAATTTGAGACTTTTTATGTTTTATTCATTTGACTGTTTATCCTTCTTTTGTTTCTGTGAACTGTAAGGTATTGCTTGAAAATGATTTTAGCGTCCTCATTTCTAAGTGACATGAGGTTGGGATTTTGCAGGTCCTAAATGGTTTACTTAGCAGAGAGAACCAGAAAGAAGGAATATCCATACCTATTGGAATTATACCTGCTGGTTCTGACAATTCACTAGTTTGGACTGTTCTTGGAGTTCGGGACCCAATATCTGCGGCAATGTCTATTGTAAAGGTACTAAATTGATTGAAATATGTGCTTTATTCACATTTTCTGTTTATACTTGGCAATGCTTTTGCTCATTTTCCTTTTATCATTGTTTATGCACAAGCTTAAAATTTTGTTACCATGCAATGATAGTTTGTAATGTAATAATGGCATTAAATACAATTGTGTATATTAGTATGATGCCATTATAATCGCAATTGCCATTAGGATTATTAATATTGTCCAGAATCCAATACATGGCTTTCTCAAGATGGTTTAACATTTTTTTTAATTTTTTAATAAGAAACATTATATTATATTAATATATGTAATAAATACAAAAATACAAAGTGGATCAATAATCCACTTACAAAAGATATCACCAAGCTATTCCGAAAATCTTCTAAAAGTCATAACCCTTACAAAGCTTAACATTTCATATCTGATTTAGTGGAAATTGTATAGCATACCTTCCATAATCCTTGATGGTAACAAATGCTTTTATTTTTGAGTTATGGCCAGTATTGTATTGTTTTAGGTTCGTTAAAAATTGGTGGGAGCTGGGCTTTACATGATGTGGAACAGGAAGTGGCAGAAAATTGAAAGAATGGAGAGATTATAATAGAAACTAGAATAAAGAATTAATAGTGTAAGGGAGAAAGTCATCAATCATGAGTAAAAGTCCATACTGAATTATGATTAAATAATCTGTTTATTCTTTTATTAGAAATATCATATTATATTACTATGTAAGTACTCAAGTGCAAGTATTGGACTAGTAATCCACTTAGAACATAAATGAAGCCATGAACAAAACTTTCTCCAACAAAAGACGACCATAATTTTTACTACCATCAAAATTCTGCTATCCTCCATTCACAAAACTCAAGGCTCCAACCCCTTATTTCCACAACATTCTAGTTTTCTTGGACTTTGTATTCCTCCCATGCATTTGAATGATTTTCAAGAATAAAGATTGACATGATTCCATAATAGCCCATTGTATCCCGTATTCTTTTGTGACATGAACAAAAGAAGATACACAAATGAGCAGTGTAGAAATAAAAATCAATGTCTTGTGAAGTAGTCTTGCAAAGCACACAGTTAGAGGATAGGCAGCACTTGGAAAATTCATTTGTGTTCACCTTTCCTAGAACAATTTTCCGTTTCAATACATTAACTTTACTTGAACTTTGATATTTAACACTAAAGTATAAAGATTGAAAACCTGTACAAATTTATACCAGAAGCATCCTGATGGATCCATATATTTTTTTGATAAGAAACATTATATTATATTAATTAATAATTACAAAGGTACAAAGTGGATCAATGACCCACTTACAAAAAGAGGTTCCAAACTGTACGAAATAATGGATCCATTTGTGTCTTGCGCTCATATTTGCATGTTGCAATAGGATGTAATACACATAGAATTGAGAATATAGTAAAAAAAACAGTGTACAACATGAATTTGGCAAAAAAGACAAATGATAGAAGAATACTAAGATCTCTCTCAACTGACCTTCCCGCCAAAAACAATTCTTTTGCATTTTTTGTTTTTTTTTTTCTTGGGTACCAAACAAGAATTTCTTGATCTTTCCTTCGCAATCTGCAATGCATTTAGCAACTTGTTTTTGCTTCGACAATGGTGATCTATTTGCTGGTATAATCTCTAAGTTGTTCTCGGTGTTTTCCTCAATTGAACTCCTGGCGTATTTTTGGTGGATTGATCAATTTGCATCTCATTTTTCACGATCTTGCAAAGGTAATCAAGTTAGTGTTTCAAGGTGAAGGTAATCAGAATTACAATTAAAAGGTTCCTATTCTTAGTGAAATTAGCTACGAATCCTAGTCCAAGATTTATATAAGAATTGAAGTATGATTCTGTTTTGTTTTGAATAAGCATTTTTATGCGATAAGCCTTGCTCTCATATGTTTGAGTGCTTGGCTGATGATATTTGCTTGGCTTTGAAGTGTGCCTTGTGGTTAGATTTAGCTTATTTACATGCATTTTCTTACCGGGAATTTTATTCCTTGGTCATCGTGCTACCTATTCTAGGCATCATGCTATTATGTGTCTGTTGTTGGTAAGATGATTCTTTTGGTGTGGAATGACATTGGCTTTGCTGATACAGTGAATGCTTTATTTGGTGTTGTTATATAAACCCAAGGCCTAACTCAACCCAATAAGATCTCATTGAGTTTAGGGTTGTCCACACTTATAAACTGCACTACAGTCAAACGCCTAGTCGATGTGGGACAATATAATCCTTCAACACCCCTATCGGACAGAGGCAACGAAGGCTACAAACCACGATGAACTCAGGGTCTAGCTTTGATACCATGTTATATAAGTCCAAGGCCTAACTCAACTCAATGAGATCTCATTGAGTTAAGAGTTGCCCACACTTATAAACTGCACTACAGCCAAACGCCTAGTTGATGTAGGACAATATAATCCTTCAACAGGTGCTAATCATGATCATAGGCCTGATATCATTTGTCTTCTGGAAACAAAGGCCAAAAGAAAGAGAGCTGCTAGGCTTTGTAGAAGGCTTGAATTCTCTGAATTTTTTGTTGTCAATCCTGTGGGTCTGGCCGAGTTATCTGGTAGTATGATGGTTATGTGGCATAACAGATTAGTAGCGAGCTCCTCTTTCTATAGTGATAGCACTATTGATATGTTGATTGATGGCATTGGAAGATTTACTTTTGTTTTTGGTGTTAGGGATGAGAAATTAAGTTATGAGGGATGTGCCATGGGTGATTGCTGGTAATTTCAATAAGATGCTTAATAGTGATGAAAAAGAAGGTGGCTGTGAATTTGGTTTTAGGAGATCAAAGAAATTGAGGGAATTTATCAATGAATGTGGGGTTATGGATACTAAACCTAATGGTTGTTTCTACACTTGGCTGAATGGGAGAGAAAAAGGTGTTTTTTATTCAGGATAGATTGGACAGATGTCTGGTTAGTCCATGCATGATGGAGTTCTTCCCTAACCTAGTGGTGATGGTTCCTCCTAACATTGGCTCTGATCATAATATGTTAATCTGTGATTCGGAGCCTAAGGTGAGTATTAATAAAAGAAGGCAGTTCAAATATGAAATGAAGTGGCAGGAAGAGGACTATGTGAATACAGTAAGGACAGAATGGGAGGCTGTGTCTAATGGGAGACCTATGGGTGGCTTATTGAGAAAGCTAGGATGCACAAGGAGGAGGCTCAAAATATGGAGTAAATCCTTGCATGGCAATCCCAGGAGGAAGTTGCAGGATCTATCTAGGAGGTGGAGGAGTTGGAGGGAATGGGGGAATTGGCTTGGTAAGAACAGTAGGAGATTAAGGCTGAAATATGCTCTATTTGGAGGAAGAAATCTATTGGGGCCAAAGAGCTAGGGTGAGGTGGCTTAACTTTGGGGACAGGAATACCAAGTTTTTTCACCAAACTGTATTGTGTAAGAGAAGTTTTAATAGAGTTGTCAAGCTGAAAGATTGCCGTGGGGAGTGGTGTAATGAACCTGAAAGGCTATCTGGGTTGATACAGTCATTTTTGTAATGTGGTTTTCCAATCTAAAGGCTGCTCTGGCATGGATGAAACTTTGCAGGTGGTTGAGCCCTTAGTCACTGATGAGATGAACTGTGATTTAACCATGATGCCCTCCTATGAAAACGTTAAGGTGGCTGCTTTTAGCTTAGGGATGGCTAAAGGTCCAGGACCTGATGGCTTTAATGTCTCTTTCTTACATAAGCATTGGGATATTCTGGGTGAGGATGTGACTATGTAGAATTTTTTCGAAAATGGTTTCATCCGTTCATCAGTGAATGAAACCTGCATTGCACTTGTGCCCAAGGTTGGTGTTCCTGAGAGCCCTAGCCAATTCAGGCCAATTGCTCAATTTTTTCTACAAGATTATTTCCAAGGTTTTGGTGTGTAGACTTAGCTGATTATCTCTGAAGAATAGGGTGTCTTTGTGGGGAAAGATACATCCAAGACAACATTTTGATTGCACAGGAGGCTTTCTATTGTTTAAAGCATAAAAAAAGGGTAAACTGGGTTATTTTACTCTAAAAACTGACGTGGCTAAAGTCTGAGAGGATTGAATGAAAGTTTTTAGACACTTTGATGAGGAAATTGGGGTTTTGTGAGAAGTGGTTACAATTGAGGCTTTCTATTATTTAAAGCATAAAAAGAAGGGTAAACTGGGTTATTTTGGTCTAAAAACTGACGTGGCTAAAGCCTATGATAGGATTGAGTGAGTTTTTAGAGGTTTTGAGAGTAAATTGGGGTTTTGTGAGACGTGGATACAATGGATCATGAAATGCATTACCACTGTTCAATATTGTGTTCTGTTCAATGGTGAACGTCTAGAAAAATTATCTCCTCAAAGGGGGATTAGGCTAGGTGTTCCTCTTTCTCCCTATTTGTCTATTTTGGAGTCTGATGTATTATCTAAGCTCATTAAGAGGAAGCTAGCTGGTGGGAGGCTTAAAGGTCTGAGAATTAAAAGAAGATGCCCAGTTCTTTTGAATCTGTTTTTTTGCTGATGATGCAATATAATTCGGGGTGGCTATGGAGGATAATTGTAGATGCCTATTGAGCTGCATCGGGACAGCTTGTTCATTTTGACAAAATTTGTGTTTTGTTCAGCAAAACCATGATTTGGGAGGAGCAATTAAGGCTTGCAGGTTTATTCAGGGTGAACTTGGTGGCTAATGTTGGGAGCTATTTTGGTTTACCTACAGATTGGGGTGATTCTAAGGTCAATCTTTATGGCTTATTGCAGGAGAAGATGCTGCAAAAAATTGGCTCTTGGAAGGCTAAGTTCCTGTCCATTGGGGGAAAATAAATTCTCTTAAAATCTGTTGCCCAGGCTCTTCCTAGCTATGTTATGGGTGTTTTCAAATTGCCAAAGGTGTGTAAGAGACTTGTGGGGGCTGTTTTTGATTTTTGGTGGTCCAATAAGGCTGAGGATAGAGGAATAAGGTGGTGATCTTGAGAAACTCTTACTAGAAGAAAGGTGGTGGTGGTTTGGGGTTTAGGGATTTGGAAATTTTTAATAGAGCAATGTTGGCCAAGCAGGCTTGGGGATTGCTGTGTAGGCCTAGTAGTGTGGTATATAAGGTGCTTAAAGGGATATACTTCCCTCACTCACTTTTTACAAGCCCAACCCAATAGTAAGGGCTCTTGGCCTTGGAAGAGTGTCTGCTATGGCAAGGATGTCTTGTTGAATGAAGGCATTTGGGGTATTGGGAATGGAACTCATGTAAGTGTATGGCTGCCCAATGTTGGCTTGTTGGTGGACTATAAAGTGGAGGGTGTTGCAAAAGTATGTGAGCTAATGGATCCTGTTCATTCATGCGGGAATGTTAATGCATTGAAGGCTTTATTTCCACCTTGCATTGTTAAGGAAATAAGATCTCTATTGCCAAAGTAGGTATAGTAGATACATTTATTTGGCCTCGTGAGAAAAATGGGAAGTTCTCTGTGAAATCCTGTTATAGAGTTCTGCACAAAGCTAGGGGAAACTATGGGCTTTCTGCTGCCTCCAGTTCTAGGCAGGTATGCCCTTGGTATTGGAAACATCTGTGGGAGCTTAAGTTGCCTGAGAAAGTCAACATTTTTTTGTGGAAGGCTGTTGGGAACTTCTTGCCTGTGTGGAGATTGCTGGTTAGGAGAGGAATTTGTTGTGAAAGTGTGCCCATTCTGTTTGATGCATGAAGAAACAGTGGAGCATTTATTGCTTGGTTGTCAAATGGTATGAGCATCTGTTTTTATCAAGCTTGTACTTTGATTTTAACATGGACAAGGTGGGGAACTTTGGGTGGTGGCTGCAAGAACGTTTTATGGAGTTTTGTAAACGAGCTGATGGGGGTGTTGATGTTTGCACCTGGTTATGCTATTTGATTTGGCAATCTAGATAGGGAGGAATAGGCTAATCTTTGCTAAGCAGATTATGGATCCTGTGAGAGTGGCTTTGGTGGTAGATAGGTAGTCGATGGAGTACCTTGAAGCCCAAAAATTTCAATGGTGTATCGGTGCATGTCCTCTGGTGCACAATGGTTCTACTGGTTGGTCTAGGCCTTGTGCAGGTGTGGTGAAATTAAATTGTGATGCTGCTCCTGACTGTGAACATCTATGTGGAGGCACTGGTGTCGTGGCAAGGGATTCGAATGGTGTGTTGGCTGTGAGTGGTATGCAAATGTTTTGTAGTTCTATTGAGTAGTTGGAATTGTATGCCATTCTAGTGGGATTGCACCTAGCTATGGATAATCGGTGGCTTAATGTTAGGGTGGAGTTTGATTCGTAGGTGGTGGTTGGCTGGATAGCCAATGGAGGTGATGGAGTTTTCTGGTCTGCTGAACCAGTCCTTTGGGGTGCTAAGTTTTTGATAGGTTTCTTTGGGCATTGCTCGGTGCAATGGATCGAAAGGGATGCAAATAGGGTGGTTGATGTCATAGCAAAACTGCTGAGGAGCTTGGTGGTTGTATTTCTTGTTTAGGCAGCCTTTCCTAGCAAAAGTTTGGCATGTTGCTTATTGATTGTGCAGGAAGTTGTATTTGAGTTTTTCATTTTTTCTTTGGCCAAATATATATATATATATATATGTACACACACACATCGAATAATGGCTATAATGCCCATACAAAATAACTTTCCAAAATCTAAGTAGGATAAACAAGCTTCTAAATTAAAATTTATGAGATATTGAGAATAATCCTTTAATTCTTTTGACATTGATGCCTAAGAAGATGCTAGAAATAAAAATATTTCTCATAAAAAAGTACTATCATTCTTATTATCATTAAAAATTCTCTTATTTTTTTCCATCCATAATTTCCTTGATGGGGAAAATTCCTTTGGAGATTATCTGGTTGGTTGGAGATAATGATGGAAACAACAAAATAAGAAATATGGAATGGGGAACGGAGATCTATATTTCATAATATGAGACAGGATAAGGATGGAGATTGTATTCTCTGTTCTGTTCTTCGTATATATCTTATTTTAATATATATATATACAAATATATATGTATTTTATTCTTTTTATTTTACAAATTTAGTTGTATTTAAACTCGAACTAATTTTGAGTAATATATACATTTTATCTTTAAGTTATGTTTTTATTATATTAAAACATAAAGCATCTTTCTTTATGAAAATTATTTTGACTATTTATTTAAATTTTAAAAATCTAAAATCTTATTAATATTTTACAATTTATTCTTATTATTATAAACTAGCTTGTAACAAGATTCTATCAATGTTTATTATAAAAAGATTATGTATTTATTGTACTTATATTTTATCTCTCTTTCACATAAATATTGTTTGTTTTTTATTATTTATTGGCTTGAATTTTTTTCCCATCATAAAATATTTATTATTGGCCTATTTTTATAATTTTTTTTTATAATAAAAATAAAAAAATAAAAGTAATATTTACAATATCACTTGGATTAATTTTCTCTATTTGAGGGTCCCCGTTTTTGACTAGGGATCTCGATATGTTATCGAAAGGATTTTAAGTAAAGATGGGGTAAATTCTACCCATCCCTGCCTTGACCCGTTGTCAACCCTCTCACCTCGTAGCTCTATAACACCTTTGCCTTTGAATCCTTATTGCTCCTTCCATATGTGTAAAATGATCCAGAAATAAAGATTGACCAAAGAAGATAAGCAACTAGACGATGTAAATAAATGATCAATATCTTCTGAGCTGTTCTTGTAAAGCACACACCAATTAGGAGTTTATCCTTTCCGGCTCTGACATTAAATTCGAAAAATCTTCAACTTCCCAGTCATTCAAGTTCCTTTTAAGTATGGAATTCTATCATTCAATTGAATGCAACCGGCTAATAAGAGTATTCTTTTCCAAACATATCTTTTGATCACTAATATTTTCTTTGATTGTGTCTCTATCCATACCTAACATCATACATGCAAATTCATCAACCTTCTAATTATTGGTGAATAAAACATACATATAGGGAACATTTTTGTCCAAATATAACATGTACAATCTTGGAAATCTAGTTTAAGGTATTCTTCTCAATAGATTTTGTCCCCATTTTCTACGATGTATCTCAAATTAGAAAAGAGATTCAAAGTTTTTAACAATTGTCATTCAAGGGATACAACCTAGGTTTTGCATATCACGACCCACATCCCACCCAATCTCGTATAAAGAATACCAAATTTTGTTAACTATTTTCAATCTCATTTAAAGAATACCTACTTTATTCTTCTATTAATATACAAGCACAAAAGCACAAATAGTGGACCAATAATCCACTTTAAAAGGATGGAGAGACGAAGCTTTCTTGAGAAAGGATAAACATGTTAGTCTCAATGACTGGTTGGCTATTGAAGGCTTGGCATTTTACTTGTGGAATGAAACAACTTTTAAAAGAATAGGAGTATTATTTGGGGGATTGTTGGAAGTTGGCCAAAGAATTACTACTTACTCTTTCTTGTTATATGCAAAGATAAGAATAAAAGGAATTAGTGTTGCATTCTTTGATTCCGATTTTGACTTTTGCTTCAATGATAAGACTTATAAGCTGTTTACCTAGAAATGCTATGACCTCTTCACTTGTTAGGACTCTTAAGGAAGTATAAAGGAGTTGGCAATTGTTGAATTTGTCAAGAAAACGTACATCTTTTAGGGTTAGCGTTACTAAAGGCAATAGTTTTTGTCAAAAAATTGGATTCCCAAGAAGGTGCATGTTAAGCCTATGGTGGGAAAAACGTGTTAAGACCCAAATATAAACATGTAAGATGATAGTTATCCCACTTTTTAATAACTTGAGCTTTTAGGAGAATTGATTGCGAACTATCTTCTAGTATGGTATTAGAGGCTTAGGTTTGGGTTTGAATCTTTCTAACTCCAAAATTTTCATTGGGATTATGTTTAACTCTACTTCATGAGCCTTCAAAATTCTTCTCATCAGTTCATCATATTAATATACTCAGTAAATGAGATTCTATCTATTTCTAATCGATGAACCTTCAAAACTAGCTTCTCAACTCACAAGTGAGCCCATCACAATCGTTTGCACGACCTACAAGTGAACTCATTAATTCAAGGGGAGTGTTGTAATGAAACCCAACAAGTGAGAACAAGTGAAAAGAAATGTTAAGACCCAAATATAACTAATAAATAAGAGGATAGCTAGCTCTAATAAAATATCAGACATTAATTCTCTCAAAAGTTTATGCTTGTGGGAGGTGTGCCTAACAATTCATTTATACTCTTTAAGACTACTTGTCACATGTGGGTTACTTTGTTTTTGCAAAGGTCCATCACTTGAATTTTTTTTAAGAGTGAGTTTCTTTGTCTTTTTGCAAGATCTATCGTGAACTTAGGAATTTTAATTAATATTGGAGATTGCTGCAAGATTCAATCATAGGATCTTGCTGCTTTGATACCATAAAGAAATGTCCGACACTAATTATCTCACAAGCTCAAGCTCAAGCTCAAAGCTCAAGCTCAAAGCTCATTGGAAGTGAGTCTAATAATTCATTTACATGTTTTAATAAGCCCACCTCCTAATGACATAAACTTTTAAGATATTTGGATTGCTAACTAGCTTCCAACAATATGGGTACTAAAGGATTATGTAGGGTTATTAAAGGGGGAGATTGTTAAGAGAAAATGTAGACTATGAGGGCTTATGGTGAGGACTTGAGTTCTACTATAAGGTTGGAAGTGAACATGAAGGTGGTTCCAAAAGAGAGAAATCAATTGGGTCATTGGAGAAGCTACCCATCATATATAAACTATATATAAATTTTTTATTGGGATACTCAACTTTAGGGCCTCTTAATGGAAAGTAAGTTGAATGCTTGGAAATAATCCTCCACCAGGCCCATCCCTCATGGAGGATTATTTGAAGAAAAGCTTGGACATTTAAAGCTAAGCATTTGTCTTGTTTAAGTATAATTTGAAGCAACGTGGAAAAGTGGATTGCCTTGCAGGCATTAATTTTCAATGCTTGAGTTCTTGTAAACCTATTTTTAGGGATATTGAGGTAGGGTAGGGAAAAGCAATAGTTAATGTGTTCGACTTTAAAGTGAGTATAAATGAAAAGAATGAAGTTTGTGATGTTGAGTATGATATAGACTTAAGAGTTGAAGAAATTCCTAACGCGGGTTTCATGGAGTATTGTTTAGAGGTTAAGGGACTATTAGAGTTGAATGAATTTCAAGCAGAGGGAATTGATATTCTACAAGCGATAGAAACATTGTTTAGAAGGTTTTTTCGGGGACATGTTCAGAGCTGATGATGGTATGAATGAACTTCAAGAAGTGGGGATTGATATTCTACAAGAGATTGTTAGTGACACAAATTTTGATATGGGTAACCTAGATAGCAGTGAATATTTTGTAAGAGTGAGACTGCAGATGAGGTTTTGGTTGACATCCAAAGTTCGTATTTTCCTTTTTGAGTTACTTGTAGAGGCAGTTGAGGCAAAGACGGTTATTAAGGTTGTGGAGTTAGTGGAGGTAGTTGAGACGGTGGAGTCAATGGAGGTTGTCGAGGTTGTTGGGGCAATGGAGTTCGTTGATGCTTCAAAACAATGGAGGTTATTAAGGTTGTGGAGTTAGTGGAGGTAGTTGAGACGGTGGAGTCAATGGAGGTTGTCGAGGTTGTTGAGGCAATGGAGTTCGTTGATGCTATTGAAGGCCATATCCTAAAAAAATGGCACTTTATTCCTTGAAAGAGAGGGGAAGCTGGCAACTAGAAGTTAAAGCTCATTCGTGTTAGATCATGTATAGGAAGATTGATTGCTTGGATAAAGTAAACGTGATGGATTTAGGGGGTGTGGCATGAAAAAATGGACATAACCTTGGGTTCATCAAATAAGGAAGAGAAGGTTGAAACAAGAAGTAAGAGTGAGAAGAAAGACTTGAGGGAGTTATGTAGTTTGATAAGCGAGGTCAGATAAATTGCGTCAATGGTGGGAGAAGCGTTTGCTTAGGGATGATGTGGTTATAAGTTTATAAAAAGTTACCTGAAAGATTTAAAAAAAAAAAAAGGTTAAAAAGGGGGAGCAAGGAGGAACTAATTGACTTGAAAGAGAGAAGAGAATGGAAATTGTTGCCTTGTTTAAAACAATTTATAAATATAAAGTTAAAAAGGGGGAGCAAGGAGGAACTAATTGACTTGAAAGAGAGAAGAAAAGAGAATGAAAATTGTTACCTTGTTTAAAACAATTTATAAATATAGAATAGCATATTCCTTACAGCAAAGAGTGAAAAAAGTTGTAAATAATAGATTCTCAAGAGAAATAGGTAAAAGAAATTTTTATCCAATATTTAATAGTTGGTCCATTCTTAATCTAGGTAAATGTCCTTGCTATAGAAATAAATAAAATCAAATAAGTTTTATCTAAAGTAATAAAGATACCAATTGTGTTGCGTTAAGAATTCCATGTGTTGTGTTTATTTCAAAAAGTTTAGAAACAATACGTAATGAGATATTCCAACTGCCCAAGTACTAAACTATTACAATTAATGAAGAAATTAATAGGTTTAGTTAAGAAGCAGCAAAAGCAAAAGACAGGAAAATATACCATAGCTAACATGACTAACATTAGAAATAATGATATAATGAAGTGAAAATATTTTAATATACTAATCTATGTTTATCTTTGGTTAGTGATCAACAAAAATAAATATCTTGGGCTTATGATCCTGGTGGTATGACTCCCCACCCGATCACCACCCCAATGGACCCAAGTTCGAATCCAATTCGTGTAATATTTTATTTATTTAATAAAAAAGGAGATTTAAGTGCCCTCTCTTTTTTAAAAAAAGTTCATACTAAATATATCATTTCAATTTTCAAAAATGTTTAATAATAATTTATTACAAAAAATCAAAATAATTATAAGTGCTATGCTACCCTATGGGACAAAAAAATTGATTTTTTTTTAACCAAAATTATTGCAAATAAGGTTAATATTTTGACTTACCGAGTTTTACTAAAGAATCATTTTAAAGATTTTTTATTAAGTTATATTCTATTTCCTGTAAGTCCCATTAATACTAGAAACAATAAAGAAACATAGAAGCGATTGTAGGGTAGTGATGGAATTAAACTTAATTTGAAAAATGGTACTTTAGCTGTAAAAAGTTTGAACCACACACCTACCATTTGATATAAAAAACAATGTACAAATGTTCCATTCCTTTAAAAAAAAAAGATTTTTAGATGTTCATATATAGTAGCAAAAAGTGCCACGATTATGTACAATGGTTATTATTGTTCCCTCCTTCTCAAGGAAATCCTAGAAGAAAAATTATTTATTAAATTATAACAGTATAAATTAGCTAAAATTTATGTTATTTATGTATGGAAATTGTCACATGCCCCTTTGCTAGCATCCTTTAATTTCCAAAAGGAGGGAAAGAGTTTACATTTATCTCATTATTTTTATATAATGTTAAAACTTTTAATATTTTTGATTTTATGAGCAAAAATTTAAAATTTTTATGATTGTTAAGAAGAATTTGACTTGAAGTAGGCATCGAAAAAACTTTGAAATTTAGAAAATAAAATGTTTTTTTAATGTTGATATGACAATAATTGTAAAAAAAATTAATATATAGATAATGGCAGCACTTGTAAATATAGCAAAGACTTGGACAAGATCGTCCAAACATTTTGACTGCTATTGGCCCTTGTATTCAGCTACTTTGGTTAATAAATTTATTTTTATTGCTTTCAGGGGGGTCTTACAGCTACTGATGTTTTTGCTGTCACGTGGATTCAGACTGGAGTTACCCACTTTGGGATGACTGTGTCCTATTATGGTTTCGTTAGTGATGGTAATTACTCGTGCTTACATTATCTTTTAACAAATACATGATTTGTGTTTTGCCCACTGCATTATCGTTATTTCTTGTGCTCTCTCTGTATTAACAGAAAACAAGGTGGTTAAACTTTTTGATATTGTTGGTAACAGTAGTAATAATTGTGGTGTTGCATGTGTATTTTAGAGTTGCATCCAGTAGTTTTTACCCTATGTTTGTTAAATGGTTGTTGTGCTCTCTCTGTATTAACAGAAAACAAGGTGGTTAAACTTTTTGATATTGTTGGTAACAGTAGTAATAATTGTGGTGTTGCTTGTGTATTTTAGAGTTGCATCCAGTAGATTTTACCCTATGCTTGTTAAATGGTGGTAGTAGGCGGATGCTGAATATCTGGTATCAAGAACTTCAAGCAGTTTTTCAGAGCATTTTTATTTGATAATACGTTTGATTGAAGTTTGCAAAATTGTTCGACTTGTGCATTTGCTCGATAATTTTAATGATGTATTTGTAAGTTGCAGTCTATTAATCAAATTAATTTCACTACGAGCGTTTTTGTTTCTCAAAACACGCACCACTCTCTACGAACCTGAGGCCCCTTTTATATTATTTTTCCTTCTATATTTTCTAAGACAGTAATATGTAAGCTTTTAGGGTGCAAGAAAATATCATCTTGGTTAATTATGTATAACTCTCGGTCATTTGATATGTTTATGGGGATGTTGAGTTAAGATTCTGTAATTCTGTATACTAACTTTATAATAATTGCAAGAAATATTTCAGATAGTCTATTTTAAATCTATTGTTCATAAACATAACATCAACCAGTGTTAAATCTAGAGAAAAATATCTCTAAGGTCTTTTACATATTGCAAAAATGATACTTAAGTCTTATACTTATTTTTTATAGTAGTTTAGTTTTATTGTTATAAAAAAGTGACCGTACAAAGATGAATGTAAATTTTTTTCATTATATTTTTTAATTTTTTCAATTGCATTAGATAGAGACTGTTATAACTTAAATAAACTATAACCGAAAGAATTGAAGAAAAATAATATTAAAATAGGAAAAAATAAAATAAAAACATATAAAATGGTTTTTTGTCCTTGTGTGGTTATTTTTTCATAATAATAAGACTAAAATATTACAAAATAGGTATAAGACTTAGTGTTACTTTTAGAATAATTACAATACCTTTATAGTCACCTTTCCTCTAATCTAATATCTTCATGTTGCATTTTTTCAATTAGAAAAGTCTATCAATCAAGCCTTTGAATTTTCAATCTTGTATCGGTAAGAGTCAATAACAAAGGCTTCTTTTTTCCCTTTAATGTTCGCTTTGAAGATAATATGAATTGACAACACATTGATAAATACTTATTTGAGTGTAGAATTTTAGAGATTATTTTAATTAGTTATAGATTAGTGGTTGTACATGTTGTAATAGTGATTGTACAGATTGTAATAGTTGACTATATTTCTAAATTAATGGTTTATTTGTCTAACTCTTAGTCCTATATATATTGTTGTACATACATTTGAAAAAACATCAGAGAAATAATAAGTAATATTTCAGTTTTTTTTTCTCAAAATTTTTTTATGGTATCAAAGCACTTTTCCATTTGAGTGAAATAGAGCCAATCTGATATTTATTAGTGCCGGTTCCATTTGAACGAACCCGAGAGCTAATTGGTGTGAACCAGAGAGCTAATCTCTACCCATCGCCTCCATTGCCATCGTCCCTGGATTTTTTCGTCCTCCATAGCCTCTTGTTTTTTCCTCTGTCATCTCCGCATCTGCTTCCGTCCTGTCATCTCCGCAATTGCTTTTGTGGCCATCATCTCGCGCGACCTCAGCCATCAGTTTCGCGAGACTTCAATCATCAAGTCTTCATTTCAATGCTTCCTGTTTACTATAGTTTATTTAAAAAAAAACTGCCAACGACCCAACGTCCAACCACATTATTACAAGATAGTCCAACTACATTATTACCCAGTCATCACTTTCACTCATCGCAATAGTCCGAGCATCAATGGCCACATGAAATCTATCATGAATGGTTCCAATGGAGGTTCCACTGAGAACAATATTTTGCCATCACTAGTCAGTCAAACACAAAGCAAACGATAACGTAGAAAGATTCAAGACTCGCCTTGTGGTTAAAGGATTCACTCAAGCATATGGGATTGACTATCAGGAAACGTTTGCACCTGTAGCAAAGCTCAACATTGTTCATGTTCTTCTCTTCTTGGCATCTAACTTGGATTGACCTATGTCAAGAATGCAATCCTCAATGGTGATCTTAAAGAAGAAGTTTACATAGACATTCCTCTTAGAATTGATTCTCCTTCTTCAACCACTAGAGTCTGCAAACTTAAGAAATCTTTATATGGATTGAAACAGTCTCCACGTGCCTGGTTCGATAGTTTATCTAAAGTTCTGAAGAGATATGAGTACAATCAATGCGAAGCAGATCATACACTCTTCGTCAAGCATTTCTCCAATGACAAAATAGTTATCCTAATTGTATACGTAGATGATATTGTTTTAATAGGTAATTCTACAGTTGAGATGAATAAACTCAAGGAGTTCCTAGCCAAAGAATTTGAGATCAAAGATCTAGGAAATCTCAAATATTTCTTAGGAATGGAAGTAGCCTGAACAAATAAAGACATATCTATATCTCAAAGAAAATATGTACTTAATCTTTTTAAGGAAAGTGAAATGATGGGGTGTAAACCGATAGAAACTCTGATGGACTCTAAAGTAAAACTCGGAATCAAAGAAACTAGTGCACCTGTAGACAAAGGCCGTTATCAAAGATTAGTGGAAAAACTTATTTACTTATCCCATACTAGATTAGATATTGGTTTTTCAATGAGTGTTGTAAGTCAATTTATGAAAGTCTCACTGAAGAACATATGGAGGCGATCTATCGTATACTCAGGTATTTCAAGATGACACCATGAAAATGATTGTATTTCAATAAGAATCCCACTAGGAAAATTGAAGTCTTTGCAGATGCTAACTGGATAGGTACTATAGTAGATCACATATCTACCACTGGGTACTGTACATTCGTGTGGGAGAATCTTGTAATTTGGCGAAGTAAGAAACAATCAATAGTCGCTTGAAGCAGTGTAAAAGTTGAATTCAGAGCTATGACCCATGAGATTTGTGAAGAAATGTGGTTAAGAAGACTATTCAATGAATTGGATTTCACAACTACTGAACCTATCAACATGCATTGTGATAATTAAGTTGCAATAAGAATTGTAAGAAACCCAGTTCATCATGACCGAACCAAACATGTAGAAATTGATCGTAATTTCATTAAAGAGAAGTTAGATGACAAAATTATGAACCTTCTATATACATTTATACGTCATTAAATTGCAGATATTCTTACCAAAACATTACCTCGAACCATCTTTGAAAAATTGAGTTACAAATTGAGAATGATTAATATCTATCACCCAACTTGATGGGAGTAGAATTTCAGAGATATTATCTTAATTAGTCCTAGATTAGTGGTTGTACAGGCTGTAGAGACTGTAATAGTTGACTATATTTCTTAGATTAGTGGTCTATTTGTCTAACTCCTAGTCCTATATATATTCCTGTAAATATATTTTAAAAAACATCAGAGAAATAATAAGTAATATTTCAGTTTTTTCTTTCTCAGAATTTCTTTAGTTAGTATACTTGACATGTACTCGCTCAAATTAAAAGATTTAAGGATCTTATCCATCAATGTAACATCAAAGAAATTGAATTGATAAGGAAATCAAACTTGTAATTGTGATGAATATTTTCCATTTCTGTTTGTTTTTCTTTTATTTGTATAAATGGTGCTCCTGCTCACTAAAGTTTTTAGGTTTAACAACACCGTAAGCAGGCAAACTTCATTTTATGTATACGTATCCAAACTTATTTTATCGACACCTAGATACTTGGACTTTTTAATTATATATTTATATTACATAAGTCCTAATTTGATAAGTTTGGGTATCTATGTGTAAAAAATTTGACATGAAATTTTAACACATGGTACCCAAACTTGTCAAATGTGATACAATTCAAAATTTCAGTTACCTAAATATATATATATATAAAAGAAGAAAAGTTTGGGTATCTATATGTTAAGCTGGTCAAAGTTTAGCCAACTTTCCAAGTCTGCAACTGATGATGCATGTTTTATTATTCCATGGTTGCAGTGCTGGAGCTCTCAGAGAAATATCAAAAGAACTTTGGTCCTTTGCGTTATTTTGTAGCTGGGTTTCTCAAATTCTTATTCCTTCCCAAGTACAGCTATGAAGTGGAGTATCTTCCTGCATCAAATGAGGATCGAGAAGGAAAACTCTCAACCGAGCAGGAAATACTTGATATGTCAGATCTATACACGGACATTATGAGGAGATCAAACACAGATGGCATTCCTAGAGCTTCTAGTCTATCGAGTATTGACTCCATGATGACTCCTAGCCGAATGTCTGGAGGAGAGATGGATACATGTAGTAGCAACCATGCCAGCACTGAACCCTCTGAATATGTGCGTGGTCTGGATCCCAAATCTAAACGACAGTCGACTGGTAGGAGCAATTTAACTGCTGAACCTGAAGTTATTCATCCTCAGCTCCCTCTGTCAACAACTCCAAATTGGCCAAGAACCAGATCAAAGTCAAAGACAGAAAAAGGGTGGATTGGACTCACAACCACAAATGATGCCTCTAGATGTTCCTGGGGCAATGCTGCGACATATGATAGGGAGGATATATCATCAACTTTATCTGATCCAGGTCCAATTTGGGATGCTGAACCCAAGTGGGATCATGAACCTAACTGGGATGCGGAAAATCCCATCGAGCTGCCTGGGCCATCAGATGATACAGGAGCAGGGCTGAAAAAGGAAGCTGTAATGCCCAAGTATGAAGATAAATGGGTAGTGACGAAGGGGCAGTTTCTTGGAATTTTGGTCTGCAATCACGCATGCAGAACTGTTCAGAGCTCTCAAGTGGTTGCACCAAAAGCCGAGCATGATGACAACACCTTGGATTTGCTCCTAGTTCATGGAAGTGGTAGATGGCGGCTGTTAAGATTTTTCTTGCTGCTGCAGATGGGCAGACACCTTTCTCTTCCTTATGTCGAATATATTAAGGTACTGGCATTTAAGGTGGATAGCAAATGATAAACTAGAATAGTTTGTAATGGATCTGACTCAATTGTCTCTTTGCAGGTGAAGTCAGTGAAGATTAAGGTATCTGGAAAGCGCACTCACAATGGTTGTGGCATTGATGGAGAACTATTTACACTCAATGGGCAAAACATTTCTTTGCTTCCAGAACAATGCAGACTTATTGGTCGTTCCCCCAGCCTATAGGTATGATAACTATGAGTTCCATTTTAGTCTTGCTGGGCTGCAAACATTTATGCTTATTTCTATAATGGAAGTGACGAATATCACACTGCTTTATTGTCCTCTTAACCTATGACATTTCCCCTTTTTAACAGCTCGGATCCCTGTAAATTTGTCCTGTAATGTGTATTTGTTGCTTGTTTGTTTATTTGTTCTTTCCTGTTACTTTGTCATGCATGTATCCTAGTCCCTTGTTTGATACCTGCTAGAGGAGTTGTATAATTTCACTTCTGGCATTCCCTTGCCTTTGATAACCTTTAGATTGCTTCATTGATATTTATTTTGTAAAGTAATTTGTTATTTATCATCCATTATTTCTTGAAACCTGTAATCCTTATTGATTCTGTTATTTGGCTCTTCGTGATCTTTAACACCGTGGTTATAGAGCTGGATTGTCTCCGATTGTCTAAAGAAATACAATTAGTTTGATAAATTATTTTTTTTCAAGGAAGAAATCATAAGTATATATTATTTAACAAAACTATCCTATATTTTAACTAACATGTTTCTTAGAAAAAAAGATTCTAATCAATCTAGGAGATTAATTCATCAAAGTACTCTAAAAAAAATATTCATATAGCTAGCAGCACATGATCTATTTCTGTTAATAAAATGGAGGGAAGTTAATGGTTGGGTATGATGTAAAATTATATAAATGTTGTAGGTATTTTTGCAACTTTAGAATTGTAATAACAATATATTTTTTTAGATCAAATGATATTTTTGGTGTAATTTGAACCTATTATTTGATGCAGGAGAGATATGAGTCTTATCATCAGATTATTAGGTAAATCACGTAATAACAGTGTTTATTAATAATTAAAAAAATTACAACTATATAAAGGAACACTAATCCTAAATATGGATGGTGCGGTATGGGCGAAAATGGTTATGTTAACAATTATAATTGTTTCATGTTTAGTTTCTAATAGCTTTGAAAATAACTATCAATTATGAATGTATATTATATTATGTAAACATTTTAGGTATGATTGTAGTTTTTGAAACGTTTTGGGTATATTTGTTGACCACCTTGCACGTTTTAAGCATATAATGTAATTAACCTCAAAATTTTCAAAATTGAATTGTAAAAACAATATATTTTTTAGATTAGACGAGTTTTTTGTTGTGATTTAAACCTGTTTCTTGGTACAGGAGAGATGTAAGTTATATTGTTAGAATATTAGGTAAATCACATAATATAATGTTTATTAATAATAAAAAGAAGTTACAATTACATAAAAAGAACACAATCGTAAATGGAGATGGTCCGGTATGGGCGAGAACGTTTATATAATAATCATAATTCTTTTACATTAGTTTTAGATGGTTTTGAAAATAAGTCGATTATTAGTGAATGTTAGTTTTTCCATGATTTAGCTAGGGTGGCATTCTGTCTTGTATGCTCAGAGGAACTCTAACCTAAAACTAAACATTATCTTTTACACTCCATTGGCTAACACTAATAAGGGAAATTTGGGATGAAATAAAGAAAACCCTGGATCTCTTCTGTTAAGGACTAGAACAATAAGTTGAACTTTGAGAATAATGGTCTCCAACTCTGCTAGCTAAAACATGTTTTTTCTATTTCTAAGGAGGACTTTCGATTGGTTGGACGCATTTACCCTTGCATGTCTCGAAGAAATTTTAGACACCAATGAGTCATTTATTTATGATTGATTTGAGGTTTTTACTAAATATTTAAAATATTGACATATTTTTCACTATTTTAATTTAGCAAATTTTTATAAGAAAATAAAAATATAACTATCGTTTCAAAATTATAATAATCATTATCATTTAACGTTTAATCAATAAAGGTTAGTTTTGAGAAAAATCGTTATACTTTTATAGATAATGATGACTTCATTTATACATTGATAAAATGTTGATTCCTACTTCTATATTTATCTTATTTTTTAAGAGAAAAAAAAAGTTTAGTTCGAATTGTAAGTTTGATCTTTAAAAAAGTTGGACCATTTTTGCTTAAGCTAGCAAAGTATGAAAACTTAAAGAAAGTGCCCAACCCAATTACACAACTTTTAATGGAAAATTCCCAATAACTATAAATGCAATAAATCGTTCAATTCAATTTGAATATATGAGAATGAACCCTCAATAATTAGGATTTTTACGAAAAATTTGTATAGAAAAAATCGATGGAGCAAAGTCGAGGCACCTAAAATGGCATAAAAGAGAACAATTGATGGTTCAACATCTACACGAGCTTCTGAACCAATAATGCTAAATATATCAAAGTTGATGAAGCATTTGAAATTCAGCCAAATGAAGTCCTACCTTGTGAGACATCGCTTCATTACATCTTTGCTATGTTTTGGAAGCTCAATGAGATCGAATGATCTACAAAACAACGATTGCAACTTTGAGAAAGTGCGAACCTATAAGAAGAAAAAATGTTGAAAGAAAGTTATGGTAGAAGCCTTCTTTGCTTCATCTCCAATAGCTTCTTTTGGGTGATATTGGTTGAAAATATATTTATTTGAGCTTTATCCATAAGATTGTCTCGTGACATCATTGATATCACAATTATTTATTTATTTTTTGATTGATTAAAGGAAAAGATGAAGAAAGTTAGAAATTCAAATTAGTGTTGCATGTTAGATAAGTGATTTGAAGAAATTAGTATAGCCAATTGACAAAGGTTTTTAATTGGCTTATCCAAAAAAGATTTCACTTGTAATGATGAAAATATCCTTTAAAAATTAACATGTGTTAGTCATGTGGTTCTTTTAGTGGTATGATAATAAGACTTACATCTCTCCCTTTTCAAGTCACAGGTTGAATCACACCAACTACCGCTTGATTTACAAAAATGATCAATTTTGTGGCTTAAATTGTTTTAGATAATGATTTTAATGGAATAGTCAATTGAAACAAAATTGAATATTAATTTATATTTTATATAAAGATTTAAATCAAACTTTGTAAATTTTTGGAAATTATTTTCATATATTTTATGATAATAACTAATCTTAATACAAAAATTAGAAACTTTATGACTATGGTAGAGCTCACCCTAATCCATGATGGGAAATTAATCAAGCCCAATGAATCATTGCTAGTCTGTAGAGAAGCCTACACTAGCCCAAGGATGACATACTCGTAGAGCATATACTAGCCTCGAGGATGACATCTCTATTAGAGTATGCTTCAACCTGAAACAGAAGGCAATATTAAGCTTGCATCGAGTCCCCACCTAAACTTAGGGATAACACTTGAGTTAAGGATTGTATGAATGCTAATCATGACATGCCAGATGATTCGCTGTAACCTTATATGTACCAAGACTCCTCGCTTTAATAAACCTCCAATAAGCCAATGCTACATGTACAAGCATCTCGTTATATATAAGTGAACAACATAATCAAGATGGGACATTTGAGCCATCTCATGTTGTAATATTCTTATTGGATTTTCTTCAATAATTATTATTTCCCTTAGATTTATTGTACAATTTATTTATAATTATTATTTTTTATTTTTTAATTAATTATTATTATTATATTTCAAATACAAACAATTATCTTTAATATTAGGTTAAACTACACTTTTAGTTCTTAAACTTTATTATATTTTACATTTTGGTTTTTTAATTTTTTTATTTATTTATTACGTCAATTATTTTTTTAAATTTAATAATTTTAGTCAAAATTTAAAAATAATAGACTAAATATATTAAATTTTAAAGGTTAATAGACTAAATAATGAAAAACAATATTTTTTATCAGGTTAATTCTACTGTTATAATACAATTTAGTCCAGTTTTTAAATTTGGATTAAGTATGTTAAATTTTAAAATATAATGAACGTAATATTATGAAATATAAATTAAGATACTAAAGTGTAAAAGCTTAAAAAGTTTATAAATTAATGATGTAGTTTAACCGAAATGTCAATTAAAGTATTAATTACATGTTATTTTTTAAAATATTAAAAAATTCATAATTTAATAAAATAAAATTTAGGTATAATTATTTTTAATATTTTATTAAATTATATAAAACATACCTATTTATGACTAATGATCCAAAAAATAACACTAGATTGAAACAGAAATATACTTTTAGTAGAAACTTTTATGTTTATAATATATGAAAAAATTTATAAAAATATTAAAAATATTTACTTTATTGTAATTATGTCTATAATGTATGGATAACGATAAAAATATATTCGTGTATTTTTAAAGTTATAATTATGCACAAAATATATAAACAATGATGCAATTATACTCGAAGTAGGACATATTTTTATTATTATTTATAAGTTATGAATATAATTATAACATAGTAAATATTTTTACAAATTATCTTATACATTGTGAACATAAAACATAATTAATCCAAAAATTACGAAAAACAAAATAAAAGATCCTATTACACCCTTTATTAGCATACCAATTTTAAATATATTCGGATAATAACCATTAGTTATGAGTCGATGGTAGTTTAGCGTACTAGTTTTAGATATTTTTTAACATTTATTTAAAATATATATTTAATTTAAAAAATCAAATTTTAATATAATTCTTACTCTATTATATTATTTAAAATATTGATATTAATTTTATTTTTTTTAACTATTTAACACATATTTTTAATTAGAATAAAATATATAAAAATAATAATAAATAAAATTATTTTAAATATTATATGTTTTATTATTAAAATTATATTTTTCTATATAATTATATAAATATAAAAAAATAATATTAATATATATTTAATTTCTATTAAACATAATTTTAATATTATAATATCCATCCCTACCTTAACGTTTACATTAAAATGTTTATCTATATAATTTGTTTTTCTATTATATTAGCAGGGTAGATTGAGACCAAGGAATATAAGGATAAGGAGAAGTGGAGAAGAAATACAGTAGCCAAGAGATTCAAAGAAGTTGGGAGATAATAATGAGTACGGCAACGGTGGGGCTGCTAAGCTCGGCCACAAAAGCGACGGCGACGAAAACAACGGTGTCTATTAATGATTCTTCGTCGTCTTCATCTTCTTGTTGTGGTGCTCCTTTTATAACCGCCGTTTCCTTATCGTCTTACAAATTCACCAACTTTTTAACAACATCAAGAAAGTTAAGGTTAACTTGTGAGGTCACATCAGATTCCAAGACCTCTTCTTCTAATTTTTCAGCGTCTTCTGATGATGATGGATCGGCTGTTTCCAAAATCGGAGCTAGGATAAAGGTGAAGGTGCCGTTGAAGGTGTATCACGTTCCCAGGGTGCCCGAAATCGACCTTACTGGCATGGTTGGTGAGCTTAAGCAGTATGCTGGTCTTTGGAAGGGCAAGCGCATCTCCGCCAATTTTCCATTCAAGGTTGAGTTCGTTATCGATGTCCAAGGGCGTGGACCCCTCAAATTCTTTGCTCATCTCAAGCGCGACGAGTTTGATTATCTTTCGGATTGATATATCAATAACAGTGAGTAATCCACATCTATACTTCCGTATGAAATGCAATTCTGTCTCTCCCTTTCTCTCTTTCTCTAAAACTGTATGTTTGGATCTCAAAATGAATAGAAAGTGTGAGAGGGGGGGTACAAAACTTTGAATGATATTGTAGTCCATCCACTCAAGCACCTTGCACAGTATTTATTATATGTAATGTAATGCAATTAGCTTAATTGGATTCTGTTGTTATGATTACATATTTCAATATGAACGGAATTGGTTATTCTGCACTAGATATTGAGTGATTGCTAGCTCTCTGCATTTTGCCTCTTGTATAATCTCCAAGCAGTGCGGTAGAACTAGAACCAATTACTTACATTCTACCTCTACAAGTGAATTATATGCCATATCTAAACCATATTTCTTAATTTATCTCTTAATGGATTTGTGAGATTAACTTAATTCGGTTATTTAAGTATTTATGGTAACAATCTCCCCATTTTGGTTACTAGGGCATCCGTGTGATGCTATAAGAATAGGATGATTAGAAATAAGTATATATTATATTAGGGATTTAAAATTCTATCATATATTTAAGTTATTTATCTAGTATTATAATTATGTTTATTTATAATTTTAATAAATAGTTAAAGGTATCTAATTTCTTCCTTTGGTTTCAATAAACAAGACTTGGTATTGTACTTGAGATCAGGCTATTAACCACTTTTCCCAAATTTTCTACTTTTTCTCCTATTATACTCTTTCTGATCTACATCAGTTTGATACAGAGCCAAATAATTCCGTTTTCTTAAACAAAATCTCCCATCTAAAATTTTCAATCAATTTTTTTCCCAAAAAATGAAAAAAAATCAGATTTACCGTCTAAAAAATTTATATATAAAAAAAATCAACACTAAAATTAATGTTCCAACCCCAAAACCAGTAACACCTATCCCAACCCAGCCATTTGTTGCCTCCTTTGTCACCAAACAGCAGCCAACTGTTGTCACCACATTACAAACATAGACCATTCAAAACCATCACCCACCACCCTTCGCATCCAACCACATTCATTGACTCATCCTCACGTGTGCTATACAATTTGACAACTCGTGAACCTTGGTGTGCTCTGTGCATTACTACCATTGCTTGACATGGGCTTGGTTCGAGTTTGAAGGTTTACTTGAGAAGACTCTGGCAGAAGTGAATGCATACCCTTCTAATCCATTTGAATATATCAATGGAATGAAAAATGCTAGCCTAATTCCTGGTTTTAACATCATTAATGGGCCAACTGCTATTGCCATTGGAGAAAACAATGTTTGGATGTTGGATTGTGAAGAGGAAGCTAGTGACCACAGAAGGGTAAACCACCTTGCTCAAAGGTTCAAGAGGAAGCCACATGGAAAAATGAAGGGGTTTTTTACTCGACCTTACCTGAATTCATCTTTGTAGACAAGGATTCTCAAAAGGAGAAGGAATGATACGGGTTGCAACTACGCGACTCGTAGACATCTAGGAGCAGCACTCGTGGGCATGGATAGGGGCTGTGCTGAGCGATTGTTGGGCGTAAGTGGGTGCAAAATCAGAGTAGAGGAAGGGACCACGATGGCGTGAAAATGCAGGCAAGAAGTACAGACGAGGGGACCACTAATTCGATTAAGATGTCAGAATTAGTTAGGCTATTCCTTTGTGATTCCCAGCTATATAACTAGACTCAGTGTATGAATTAAATAACAAGAATGATATAACAATTACCTCTCTATCTCAGCTTCTCTTCTCCTTCCTTACCCTCTGAAATTATACTCTAAACATTTTGAAAAATTAAAAGAGTTAGTCTGATACTCAGAGGGTTTCAAATCATTAGTTAGAATATTAGTTTGATTAGAAAAATTCTCACCTTGTGATCCATATTCTAAGGTTGAGTAAGCAAACATGGTAGCCTAACCCTCAAATAGTTGGCTACTGTAAGACCAGTTAGATAACCAAAACCCAGGTAAGAGACATCCTAATCGGGAAGACAAGTCCAAAACTAGCCTTGACCAGTTCGTATCCAAGGCTGAATCAAACAGTCACTATAATGTTGACCTCCCACCTCCATTGGTGCCTCACAGGCTAGTCATACCAGAGGCAGTGTAGATGTAACTAGAATTTTTGCCACAGATCGTGTTTCAGATCCAAAAAACAATCAATTTATGCAAGAATTGCTAGCTCACCAAGTACTCAAGGAAAGGAACCTAGTGCAATGCAAAAGCTCTAAGAGACAGGTTAACAGTTTGAACAATGATGATAATATCTCGAAAGAAGAAAATGCCCAATTAGTACACAAGGACATCGAAGAGGTCATACCACCTTAACGACCATTCGACCCAGACCCAATAAAGATTGAGCCTAGAATGAGAGGCCTATATGAAATGGTAGAAAATGAGCTCAAGGAACAAAAGGCTGGAGAGATGTAGGATGACATTGAGGAGATTTGTAGTCAGTTGGTTACCTTTACCTTAAGTGAAAAAATTGAAGTAGTAATCCCTTAAAAGTTTGTGACACCACAATGCTCATCATATCGTGGCACTAAAGATTTAGTAGCCCACGACTTATTATTTAAGAACTCAACAGCGTTAGTGCATCCTCCAAATGACAAACGTGATGTTATGATGTGTAAGACATTTGTTTCAACACTAAAGGATGATGCAGAAAATGGTGGACTTGCCTCCTTAAAGTATCTCTAGTTTTAGGGAACTTGTCAAAGTATTCGTTGCAAATTATGCTAGCAATAAACTTGTAAAGAAGGAATCTCATCATCTATTTTTGCAAGTCCAAGGTCCAAGTGAGATAATTGAAAACTTTATAAAAAGTTTAAGATCGAGAGCCTAGAGATATCTGATTACCTAAACTATGTAGCAATCGAAGCATTTGAAAAAGAGGTCCTCATAAGTTAAAGCCTTTCCATAGGACTGACAAAAACCATGTCTTGGTCTCTAAACGTGGTGTATGAGAAAGCCCAAAATTTTGTACATTTGGAAAGAGAAATGGAAGTGAAACATGGTGTGGAAAAAGGAGATTTGAAGATTAGGAAGGAAAACAAAGAGACAAGACTATGTCGTCAATGGGGTGGGCCAACCCTATCTTATTTTTTCAAAAAAGGTCGTAGATAAGGCAAGTTGGGCTATGTGGAAGGTCATTATCCCCTCTTTCGAAGGCCACCACTTCCCGTATCTTTGGCTAAAGTAGTCAGGCAGATGGAAGGGTGAAAACGCCAATCGATGGAATCTTTTCTTAAGCTTTATAGAAAATTGGCCAAGCAGGTCTTACAAACATGAATTAAGCAAGTAACACAACGAAAGTACAAAATAACATAATTCAACACATAAGTAAAATAATCGACAAATACGAAAAGAATGATCTGTAAACACTGATGACTATATGAAAATAGAGTCATTAGTGTACTTTTTTACTTAATATTTACTTTTTTTATTTAATAAATAGTATTTTTATGGCAAAAAAAATCAAAATATAAACTTTTTAGTGAAAAGGGATGAAAATATAATTTTTGAAATTTTTATGTATTTTTAACGTAGGACCAATCAGAAGTTACCACGTGGTATGCCACACAAGCAGAGGAGTTGATTGGGTAAGCCACGCGGATGCACATAAGCACGGAGAGCGAATCATGTCGCGTGTGAGCAGGACAAACACACGTCATGTGTCAGCATGACGTTAAATCCGAGTTCAAAAATTGGTCAACGCGTTATGCCACATGTCACCATGACATTCTCCCCGCATTTCACCTGTGTGCCACGCCATCCGTTCTCGGGAATCACGTCACGCCACGTGTTGCTGACTCGGTGAGCGTTGACTATGATTGGTCTCCCCTGCCACGCGTCACTCCTTAATTCGGCCAATGAATTTGTTATGCCACGTGTCGCGCTATGATTGGCTAAAACTTGCAGTTTTGCTTGTTTTGATCGTAGCCCTTGATCTGAAGCTGATCGAACGGTCCAGATTGCACTTGAGTTTTATTTAAACCACTAATCACTCCATAAATCCTAATTTGCCCTCATTAGTGTAATTTTGGTCAGTTTTTAGAGCTAAAAATAGAGAAAAATACAAAAAAAATCAAGAAACGACAAAATATTGGTGGAGATTCAAGAGAAAATTAATTCTACAATTCAAGATATTGATTGTATTTCTTTTTCTATTCTTTTTTTTATCAATTTTGTGTTTTTTTATGAAAAAATATGAGTTTTGTGAACACAATTATGTGTTATTAATTTATTAATCTAGGGATCTTATGAACCCAATTTTCACCATGTGATGATCTAATATTTTTCCCAATTATAATATTAATTTAATTATATTATTTAATCTGATTTTTATGCTATTAATTGTTTGACCAATAATTTATCTATAAAGACAATTAAATAGATTTGAGAGAATTATTTAATTGTTTGTCTTGATTAAATAACATGCATAGTTTCTAGGCAAAAATATATGATTTTATGTATGTGATCCATAATTGATGAATTTAATAAGTAGTATGCAATTTAATTGTCATGAGAGTGTAATTAAATTAATTATTATATGATGTGTAGTTTACTTAGAGAGGAATACATACTAGGTTAAATTCAATTGATCATGTAATTAATTAATATTATATTATGGGGATTTTAGTGGTTCGCATGTTTAGAAAATTGAGAGATTAAGTATTCTTAGATATTTTCTCATATATCTTATTAGCCCAAAATCTGATTTAATTAATTATTGCTATTTACTTTTAGTTATTTTTGAAATATAAAAACACCAAAAAAAATTATTTTTTATTATTTTTAGTTTTAAAAATTAGTTTTTAATAAAATAATCTCCGTAGGAACGATCTTTACTTATCATTATATTAATTGTTGCAATACGTATACTTGCGTATTTATTGCACACACAATTTTTGTGGCAAACACACTAGTGATAGTGTGCCTTACAAGTTCCTGTTCAGGTTAGCAACATGCATATATGAAAAACAATAGACAATATGTGATTATACAAAACATAGTAGACCAAATAAAGAGTTCAACACTTGGTAATAACCTGGGTGAGGAGATACCGACTCTTTAAATACTCGAACCAAACACACAACATCAATATGTGAAACACTTAACAGTAAGTAATGAATACATTAATCATAGCCAACCTGAAATATTATACAGTTGTTAGAAAGTAAACAATGAATAATAAAAGCTTTCTAAACAGAGTCTAAACTCTAGTATGTAGAGACATATACAATTTAAAATCTGATTGTACTAGTTAAACATTAGAGCATGCATAACAAATGATGTAACGAGGTAAACCCGCATTGATACCCTATCCACATGGTAACATCCTCCGATTTCTTATGATAACCACTCGGTAGCAAGCAATCCACTAAGCAATAAAACAATTAAAATCTTGAGAGAAAAAAACCCATTACCTTTATTAGTCGGGACCACTGTTCGAATTGCCTATTGCTGCTCTCGTTTATTGCCTCCATAGTGACTTGGTTCAAAACATGAACCTGGCTTTCCTTCAATGTCAGTACCACTTGATGTAGTGCGATCAACTACCATAGATCGGTATGTAAAACGTGAACAATCAATCGTGATGGTTACCCTCAATCACAAACACCCAGTAACCAACTAGCCGATACATGGTTCACCACTTAAGAAAAAGTTGCATAAAGACAACTACCTGTTGACACACAACGTGATGACTACCCTCAATCACAAACACCCAGTAACCAACCAATCAATACATGGCTCACCACTTAAGAAAAAGTTGCATAAGCTACCAGTTGATACACGGCTCAGCCACATAGACTCCTCACATAAGAAAAAGTTGCACAAGGGTAACTACCAACCAAAACATGGCTCACATAGTCACGAATCCCTAATACCAAATAACGTTGAAGGTATTAGTGATCCAAAAATAGAAAAAAGAGATGTCAATTTTACAGAGCTTTGTTACATATTTTTTGGATAAAAACAAGGAGAAGGGGTATTTGTAGAAGTTACCCAAGCTTACAGCTAACCTTGCCATAATTATCGCATGGTGTGGCGAGGCCTTTTGTCTAGGGGTGTAGCGAGGTGCCAAAATCTCGTTTTGAAAATCGTCGAGTAATTTCCATAAATAATCGCACCAAAATCAATCCAAAAACATGAGTGCAACGTAGAAGAGTGTGTGTGTGCGCATTACTGATATACAAAAAAATAAAAGATGACCAATATTGGTAGAAAAGAGACATAAGATGTATTTTCTTGAAACACGTAGAATTATCTACCCTCTTCGCATAAGTCTTCAATGGTTTACATTTACTTTGAAATTTTTCCATTTATTGGATCCTCAAAACATGGTTGCTAGTGTATGAGATGCTTATCTAGCTTGTCATAAAAAACAAAGAAATATTATGAAAATTTCATACGTAGGAACAATTGCACAAGTGGGAATTGTTTGCTAACCCACATAGGTAATTGGGACCTATATAAGGGGTGAAAACATCAACCCATGAAATATTTTATTGAGCTATATTCCAACTTGGCCAAGTAGGCATGCTAAATATGAATTAAGAAAATAACACATTGAAAGTACAAAACATCATGCTCAATTCAACACACAACAAAAACAACCATCAATAAGAAAGAAAAACTATGGTACACACACTAGTGATGGTGTGCTTCAGAGGCTCCTATCTAGGCTACCAACATTCATAAACATAGCAAACATTGCACAATATGTGAATTTATCATATATAGTAAAAAGTTGTAAAGGATTGCCAATCACTTCAAGACCTCATATATGAGAACATATTCAGTAAATAATGATTGTACTTTTAGAGCATGCAATCGTACATAACATAACAAACCATAATAAAGGTCTAACATATGGTACATTACTAGGGTAAAGAGATACTGACTCCTTAAAGACTCGCACCAAACTCACATGTAGATAAAACATAAAAGCAATATCAATTAATTAGGAAGCAAACATATTAATTTATTATAATAAAAGCAATAAATAGAAAGCTATAGGCATGCTACAAGTAAAGGAAAGAAAACATACGACAACACAAATCAAATAAGCTTTCTAATTAGAGTCTGCATTTAGTACGTCATTACATATATGATATAAATTGAGATTATACTAACACATAAACTTATCTTATGTAACAACATTGAATGAGTCCAACACCTGATATACAATAAGGTTAATGAGATATTGACTCCTTAAGGAATCATCCTAAACATGTAAACAAAAAGAAATATTAACACTTAATAGATAATCACAACATTAGTAAAAATAATCATAGATAGATAGAAATGAAGAAAATTCAATATTCAATGTTTAGAAAGAAGATAATAAATAAATTTTTTTTAATCAGAGTTTAAACTTTAGTATGTAGAAACATACACAATTTAAACTCATATTGTGCTAGTCAAACAATAGAGCATGCATAACACAATATATAACCAGGTAAACCTATATCGAAACCCTACCTATATGGTAACATCTTTGAGTTACTTACGTCAACTACTTGATAGAAAAAAAATCCACTAATCAATAAAATAGATACAATACTAACAGAAATAAAACCACCTATATTTCCCTTGTTTGATGTCTCTACAATGACTTGGTCCCACACATGAATTAGGATCTCCTCCATAACAAACACCACTCAATATGGTGTGATCAGTAACTGTAGATAAGTAAAGTGTACAATGTGAACAATGAAACTTGAGGACTAACCTCAACCATGAACAACCAATAACCACCGGGAGAAACACATTCAATCATAAACCATAAATCATTTATGTGGGACACATAGTCAACCACATATCACACATAGCTAATGGTTTGAGAAAGTTGCATCATACCAACTACCATTCGACACATGGCTCACTACCACACATGTTCCTTTCCTAAGTAAAAGTTGTATTCTAAAAACTAGTAGTCAATACACGACTCTCACATTTCCCACTTAAAATTCACTCTCAAAAACCACCTTGAGTAGTCACTATTCAGGAGCACAATTTTGTTCACACAATCACGAATCACTAAACACAAATAGATGTCAATTTAATAGAGCTATGTTATAATTTTTTTAGATACCAAACAAAAATAGAAAGGTATTTATAGAAATCATCCAAGCTCATGGCCAACCTCGTTGAGGGTCTGATGAAGGGTTCAACAAAGGCCTCATCGAGGACCTTATTAAGGTGCCACAAAGATCCTATTTTTTGTTTTCAAAATTGTTGAGTAATTTCTATAAATACCCATAAAACAAAAATGCAGCATGCACATTATGAAAACCAATCCAGTGGTGTGTATAAACATGATCTCATACAAAGTGTACTAATTATATGTGTGTGTGCATTATGGATTGTTAGTAACCAACCTTATATTGTGGAAGATAGATACACTCAGTAAAATAATCAAACTTCATATTTTAGACACAGGAAACTAACAATGACATAAAGAACTATATGACTTACATATTTGATGTATCAAGAAAAAGAAATGGTTCAAATTTATAACTAAGGAGAAGATACTCTAAAGATTTAGAATGATTGTACTGGTGCAATTCCTCTTAAGTAAGAAGGATTATCATGTAGTTCTAATAGCACTCATCTTCATCTTGTGGTTGCTTGTCAACATGGAAAATATTCATTTCTAGAGTCATGTTCCCAAAAGATAGCTTCATAACACCATTCTTATAGTTAAGAAGGGCAATTGATGTAGCAAGGAAAGGGCTTCCTATGATTACCAAGATCTTTGATTCTATGTCAACCAAAAATTGAGTATCCAAAACTAGAAAGTCAACAGGGTAGTAGAATTTATCAATTTGGAGAAAAAAATCTTCTAATATCCTTCTCAATCTTTCCACATAGTGGTTAACCAACTTCAGTATTATAGGTGTGGGTTTGATCTATCCAAGCCCTAGTTGTAAGTATACATAATATGGCATAAAAGTGAAACTTGCTCATAGGTTTAGAAGGGTTAGACCATATTCATGCATCCTAATATAATAGAAAATTATGGGACAAGCTAGATCTTTGTACTTTGGTAGCATCTGTATGCTATTACTGCACTGACTTGATTTGTGAAGAATGTAGTCTTCGTGAAATGGTGCCTTCTTTCAATGGTGCATAGATTCTTAATTACTTTAGCATAAGTAGGTATCTACTTGTTCATATGTAACAAAGAAATATTAATCTTAACTTTTTTGAAGTGTTCTAGGATCTTATATTTGTTATTAGGATTTTCCCTTAGATATTAGGACTTGAGGAAAAGGTACTTGTATCAAAAAAATTTCTCTGCTTCCTTTGAAGGGATGTCTTTAGTGTTACTTGTGATGGTATTAGTGATTGTGTTGGCTAGTGAACTAGGTTAATTGGTCCATCCAAAATTTTACCACTACTAGTTGAAATGGAATTGATCTCGTTGACATTGTGTGCATTAATGGTAGAGGTTTGCGCTAGATGTTGTCCTTTTGGGTTGGAATGAGGTTGAGAGGTGAACTTTTCTCTTTCTAGTATAGTTAAAGCATTAGTTAACTTAGTGATAGGACTTTTAATGTCTTTGTTCTCCTCCACCACTTGTATAAGTATAACCTCGATCTTCTTTTTAGTTTTACCTTATGCTTCCATAAATGATTGTAATGTTTCCTATTTGGTGATGCATTATATTGAGGTGTTAGGTTCTTTCTTTATGACTTTATTTTCCAATTTTCCAATTTTCATTAGGCTTTATGGGTTGGTCAAACTTTTAGTTAAAGTTTGGATGGTTTCTTCAATCAGGATTGTATTTTTCTAAGTAACGTGAGTAAAGTTTTTTAAACATTTATACATTATTAAATTATTCTTCATAAACCTCTCTCATCTCATTATAGGTTGGGCAATTGAAGCTAAATGTTCTACTGCCCCACATATAAAGCATGTACCAACATTTTCTACCCTTGTAACTATACGAGTGGTTATACTATATTTTGTTTTAAGGCCTCTAATTTCCTAGTCAAGAATCTAGTTGGGCTTTAAGGTTGTCCTTCTTTATTAGATGGTAGATTCCAGTTGGTATTGATCTATTGGTGCTATCAATAGCACTATGTTGGGACAAGTATGTTAAAAGTAATGTAAGAATGATGTTACCGATATACTACAATATACTACTTGGGTTGAGTCGCGGATTATGTTGCTCTCTTTAAGACGTTTTGCGGCTCTACTCAAATTTGTGCAAGCGAACACAACCTCATCGTCCCTAGGATAAAACAACCCAAAATCTTTGTTTTCTATCTCGAAACTTCACTACACTGATGAAGATCAGAATGCTACACTTATAAAATTTATGTTGCTCGTAAAACTCAAAATAATTTAGTATATTCTTGTTTTTCTTTGTGAGAGCTTTTTCTAGTAAGAGATGTTTCCAATTGATGTGTAGAAATTGAGAGTTGAGGCCCTCTATTTATAGGTTTGAGAAAATGTGTGACCATTATGACAATAACGGCCATGTTTGGGTAGAAAGAGTAACGATCATTTTTCTGAGTAAAAAAGAATAACAACCATTTAATGGATATTTTTGAGTAAAGAAAAATAATGGTCATTTTCTTAGTAAAAGATAATGATCATTTTATGAGTGGAAAAGTAAATAAACACTTTTCCAAAAAATAAAATGCTACCTCACACACACACACACACACACAGACTCGGACTCGGCTTGGCACAACATGGCATGACACGGGTGGTCGGTCGGATGAACTATAGTAGTGGCGGTGCAGGCTCGCTTGTGGTATCACATTTGCCTAGATCCTCTCCCCTTCCACAAAAGTGGGTTCCCCTTGGGGCCTAAACCCAATAGCCAATCCTTTTATATTTATACATCTCCTAAGTGATGTAAAATAGCAATGTGGGACAAGGCACAAAATGACATCAATTGTTTTTATAAAAAATCACAATTTCTAACACACTATGTCCTATCCATGCATGAGCATTCTCAATTAACTCATATAGGTAGTCTATAACTTTATTAGAGTTTTTTTTGGCACAAATTAAATATTGCACATCATTTCTATAAATTGGAACTCTGTAATTGTGAGTCCATAATAGAAGTAGCTAAGTGAGTGCTAATTTATGTACCCATGGTGTTGTACATGGTTAGAAATCTTTGAACCTCTCCCAAGCTTAGTATCTTTTTAGGAAAGGTAGTCTATAACTTTATTAGAGTTTTTTTTGGCACAAATTAAATATTGCACATCATTTCTATAAATTGGAACTCTGTAATTGTGAGTCCATAATAGAAGTAGCTAAGTGAGTGCTAATTTATGTACCCATGGTGTTGTACATGGTTAGAAATCTTTGAACCTCTCCCAAGCTTAGTATCTTTTTAGGAAAAAATTGAGATCTACCTTTTTTAAGGTTATTGGTCTTATGATGGGGAAATTATTTGTTAAATAAATATTTGTTCATTCTTTGTCCAAGTACTTATCGATCTCATTCTCAAATAGTATAGCCAACTCTTTGTTTTGTCCTATAGGGAGAAAGGTAAAATTTTCAACCTAATAATGTCTATAGCACTTTTTCGGTTATGAAAGGTCTACCTCTTCAAATTTCTTAATACATAAACATGGATTTTCACAATCTAATCCGTGAAAAGGGGGCAAGAGTTGTATCATGCCCAATGTAAAATCCATTTTGTGGTGTATTAAGGGAAACATTATGCATGATCGTGTGGATGTATAGGTAGGGTGAAGGTAATCTTTAAGATTTTTAACTAGGAGTAGAAATTTGTGCATCTTGTGTGTGTTCATATCATGTTTAGTCATGTTATGCTTGTTCATTTTCGTGTTTTTCGATCCAAATTAACATATTTTTTCTATTATGAAAAAATTAAATTATTTTTAAAAAATTTATTTATTTATAATGATAAAAAAACTCAATATCTTTACAATCACATAAGAATTATTAGTTAATTTTAATTAAAAAATAATTAGTGTCAAGTTGTATTGGGTCCATGTTTTGGGTTATAGCCCAAATTTTCACCCCTAATTCTAATGGGGTTATCATCATGAATTCATGATTATTCATATTTTTTAAGCAAGAAGATGAGCTAGGAGGAGATTGAATTAAAGATAATTCAAATTCTATTCTTTCTAAAAATCTATCTCATTCGTCTCTAGATTGACTCATGCACCCTAATACCTTTTATGTCTTTTTTATTTATTTTTATTTTTATTTTTTGAAAAATTAAAACTAAATCTAACAAAGAAAGGAAAGATAATAATAATAAAAATAAAATGAACCCTTTTTAATTTTATTTGTAGATTTTATTTTTTTGGAAAACTAAATCTAAAGAAATAAATAAACAATAATAATAATAAATAAAATTGAATAATTTTAAAACAAAATTGGATAAGAATATTGATTGTTGATTTTGGCCTCCCAGTTGTAAAATTCCCTTAAATCAATGCTAAGTAGAATCTATCATCTGAGAGGAACAATATTTCTTTTTGTTTTGAAAATAATAATAATAACGATGTAGAAACACAATTAGTATTTTCTAAGAATGCTCCTATGAAAAAATAGTGGGGCAAGACTTCCTTAAAATTGACTCTCCTAAACAGAGCAACATCCCTAAGAAAAACTAGTGGTATTAAGGCTCTCAAGAACAAGCCTTCTAGTCCTTTAAATCTTAGTGTTTTATGTAACCACATAATTGTTTTTTTGTTGTTGCACAAAATGATGAATAAGAAAATTTAGAAAAGGAGAAAAGTTAGTAACTTTATTAAAATCTAATAGTCAAAAATATAAAAGGGAAACCAAATAATAATAATAATAATAATAATAATAATAGAAGCAAGTAACTATTGAAAAGGTTTTTTATTTTATTTTATATATAACACTTTTTTAACTTATTAAGAAATTAAAACTTCTTACAAAATAAAGAAAAGATAATTAAAAAATTGTTATTTTTCATGTTGAATTAAAACAAATCGTTTTGTCGATTTTGGCTTCTTGATAATATTGTCAAATTTAGATAATGCTCAAAATTATTACTTTTAACTAAACGGTTATTATAATATAGATTTAGGGTTGATTCCATTGTAAAGAAAAATAAATCAACAAAAATGATATCATAGAATAGTAAATAAAAATGATTTTCTGATCGAAAAAAATGACAATAAGGATAATAATTTTAGAAGAAAAGAAAATTAATATGAAAATAATAAGGAAATGTATCTATACGTTTCTTGATAATATGAAGCAAGTCGGTATATGTATAACTTATACATTTTTACTATTAAAAAAATATGAGACATTATTTTACACCGAATGCTTCCGATTGTATGTCTTTTAAATTGAAATATGATAATTTGAATCCATTTAATGTTAAACGTTATCTAATTAAATCATATTTAATTTTATTGGAGTTTTATTTTGTTGATATAAGCTTAAGGGTTATTATTTGTTTTTGTAATTTTCCTGTTTTTTTAACTTATTTTAATATACAATCAAATTATATTTCAATTCTCGTCTTCCATTTTTAATGTGCCATTGTATTTGCTATAAATAAAAAAATAAGCAGTTGTTGACTAAAAAATGAACCTCTTATTTATGTGTTTACAACAATTGATTACATATAAAGTGAAACTAAAAATAATACGTGATCTGCTTCAATAATATTATTTTTGAAAAAAAAATTGCATTCGTTGGCGGATCAATTTTAGGAGAAAATTACTTCTTATCAACCTTTTCACATGAATTCACTGGTATAAAAAGGGCTAACAATTTAGAACATGTTTGTAAATTATAAAAAATAATATTTTTAAAATTTATAATAGTAAAAATAAAACTTAATAATATTAAATAAATTTCGATCGAACAGTATATAATATTAAACATATATAAATTAATGAAGTTCAACTTGAATGATAATCACATTTTTTTAATATTTGAAATATATGAGTTAGTAACAAAATGTGATATTTTTATGATTAAATTTTTTAAAAATAATGTTTTTTTTAAACAAACATTTTAAATTTTTTTTCAGGGAACACACTTATAACAAAATGAAAAGTGTTTTATTTCATTTATAACCTATAACTTACATAAAATATTAATGCCTTGAATTTGAGACTTGTTGAAACCTACGAGGAAAACAAAAACCTTAGGCAAGAACTTAGTATTACTAAAGAGACGGTAAGGAATTTGACCATAGGTACTGAAAAATTGACCAAAATCCTAGATTATGGAAAACTACATGAAAATAAGAGAGGTCTTGGATACATAGATGAACATGCAACACCTTCAACATCAAAGACCACATTTGTAAGGTCCTTAAACTCTACTCCTATTGTTACTATTTATGTACAAAGAACTATTATACCTATGGTAGAAAAAGTTGTTAAGTTTGTGCTTGTTTGTCATCATCGTAGTAGAAAAAATCATATAAGACCAAAATGTAGATTTTTGATGAATGCTCCTAAATTTAATCATTCTTTCCATGCTTCACATCGTAGGACCCATAAGCATCATTCATCTACACATGCTACATCATATTTAAGGAATAATGGAAATTATAATAACTTGTTTATAAATTCTATTAGGAAGCATGGAGTTTTAGGTTCAAAGAGGCAAGCAAAATTCAGTATTTTTAATGCTAAGACTCATTATCATCATCCTATTATGCATACTGTATTTTCATTTGGGATAAATGAGAAAAGTACAACTAAGTTTAATAACACGCCTATGAAACATAAGTTTGTTGAGTCCCAACCCATTGATATAGAGAAACCAAAATGCAAGAAAATGTATGTTAGGAAAGGTTGTTTTTTTCTGGTCACATGACCATTTTTATTCCTTCATCTAGGTATTTTTGTTAGAGTGCTTAAATGACCCTAGGTGAGTAATATTTATTGTTTTTATTTTATTAGTTAAACTTAAAAAAAAAGAAGAAAAAAATAGAAGTAGTATCCTTATCTGGCCAACACGGTATTAGACTTATTTAATACTTACATATGCATAACCTTATTTTTAGTGACTCAACTCATTTTGATATTTATTGTATAAATTATTTTACAATTTTGGCTTATGCACTCACACATTTTCTTACACATGTGATGATCGATGTTGACATAAACTTATTCACACACTCATGAACACACATATATGTTATGCTTGAAGTTCATGAATTTTCTGGAAAGACTCTAGGACTTCAACTAATCTTGATTCTAAAATTGTGTTGAGTTCTATTTTTTTCTTACTAAAATTCTACCATATGGAGGTACCTAGTATTGAGAGGGCTACCTATTGTGACGTGTGAAGCTACTGCACTGAGTAGAAAGGGCTATCCCACAACTAGTGTGAAAGTCATCATGATAGGTTTATGACTCATGCAAGAAAAGAAAGAAAGAAAGAAAGATTATGCAATAAGCAACTACTTAAAATTTTTTTACCTTGAATGAACAAAAAGAAAGAGCCAATAGAGGTTAAACATAATAATATCATTTACCTCATTTATAAAATAAAAAACAATAAAAAAATATATAAAAATTTAAGTCCTCTTTTGGTAAATATTTTTTATTTTGTGAGATTGAAGACTCGATTATAATTTTATTTGATAAGTGATATTTTTTTCTTTTGAGTCTTTCTTGATTGGTCATAAATGAATTAATTGGTATATTTTTGAAGTATAAATATATATACTATTTTTAAGTAAATGTCAATATGTCATTATATGTGCTTGTGTGCTTGTGTGCCTCTTCTATTTTACTTGCTTATTTATATAATAAATAATCAAAATTTGAGTTAAAAATTGGTGAGTTCTCAATTGGTTATGTGTTCGTTTGTGATTAAATGAATTTAATACCTTATGTGGCTAGTTATGCAAATTTAAAAATAAAAAAATAAAAAAATCAATTTTTTTTTCATTTATATCCTCTTTTGATTTATTACCTTTTTAATTGATTTTTAAGTTAGAGAGTCGTAGAACTTAGGGGGAGTTTACATCACATTGCACTTTTGGATTACTCTAATTTTACATTGCTATATCTTTAGGAGGTGTTTAGCTTCATTGCTTTGTCTAATGCTTTGTCCTTATCGTATGTCAAAAAGGGGGAGAGATTAATGTGTTTTACTTCCATTTTTTCTTTTGTTATGCATATAAGAGGAGAACATATTTAATTAAGCTTGATTGGTATGAATGTATACTACATGACTATTCTTTACACTTCGCTTATTTCTATGTAAACTGAACTAATGTACAATGAGGCTTTCAAGCGAAATTATCGTATGCTTTGTTTATGCCATTTCAGTTACTTACAAGTTTGTCAAGTTACAGGGAAGATGGATTCACCAGACCATAAGATAGTTCCATTATGGAGTCTGGGACATCGTTGTATTTTTATCTTATTTTTATAAGTATCATATAGTGAGTGAGAGTTTTTGCCACACGAAAATTCCAAAGGGGGAGTTTGTAAGGATTATGAGTGTTGGTTATTTTCGTGGATAAAATATTTACCTGTAAACTAGTTTGTATGTCTGCTATCAAGTCTATTAAGAAAAGCCGAACAAATGCTTGAATTTCAAATAATCGTACTTCAGGTATATCTTTTCTAACTACGATACATAAGATTGCATATATATATTTAATAGTACATGTTCATAAATCTAAAATTATTTTTAGTGCTTAAATATTTTTTATGGGTCTTAATATTTTTAAGATGTGATTTAAATTTTTTTATTAAAGTTTTGAATGGATGTTGAATAATGAAACCTGAAATATTTTAACCCTAACGCTAGTAGGTTATCATTATCTATATATACACACATAGGGTTAGGGTTAGGGTTAGGGTTAACGGGGAGAAAGAGAAGAAGAAAAAATAGTTGATGTTGTTGAATTGTTAAGTTCTATGGAAAAAAATATTAATTCATGGGTTGTTCATATAGGAAAAGGATGATTAATTCATCTTGAGTTCATAAAGGAAAAGCATGATTAATTCATCTTGAGATTATAACAGAGACTACTGGAAAAGGACAATGTTAATTCATGCTATATAATAACATTACTTGTCTTATATGAGAGAAGCCATTTGGTTACCCATTGGATCTGAGAATCTAAGATTCATCCAGCACTACATAGTTCATTGATACCAGGCGAGGAAAGAGAATTGATACTAGCGGGAGTGAAGTTAAAAAAACAATTAAAGCATAAAGTATTAAACGGGTTTGTTAATACCAAATCGATATAGTATATTTATTAATAAATTTATTTGGTAATTTTATCTTTATATAACTTCTTCTTAATTATATTTTTTCATGTTTAAATTAAATAATTTTATGTATGATCATAATTATTTGATTTGATTTTTAAAATTCAAAGAAGTTATTTTTATGAAATTATGCTTAATCTTTTTATTCTAGAATTTGCTAGTTGATTTGATTTAAGTGACATATGTTTTGAATCATCTGGTTAGAATTATTCATTATTAAATCCATTCTAGAACACATACGGGAACTTGTGTTTTTTGTGCTAACCCATTTTGCAGTTGATTTGTGAACGATCTGATTAACGGAGAGCTTATTGGAACGTTGATCTAGAAACCGCTCACGCTAATATTAAAAATTGTGAAAATAGAGCAGGGGCTCGTAAGTAAAGTATATTGGGACAGTATCCTAAGGAGGGTAGGATAAGACCGAGTTTGTACTTGAACATTTGAATTTCATAGTGGAAAGTTAGGTGGTCCGGTAGACCGGTTATTTTCCTCTTAGGTCATGGTTGTAGCCTAGGTTGTTTCCACCTAAAAATATCGTGTATTATTATTTTATTTCTATACTTTACTCTTACACACGATTGCATGCCTGACCGTTTTATTTAGGTTATTAAATTATAAATTGGTAAAAATTAAAAATAATCTATTCACCCCCCCCTTCTAGGTTAATTAGGTCCATATCTTACAAACTTTCATGTATCCACTCCTCACCCTTTGAACCAAATACATTGGTCATACCCTATAATTCAAGAATAAGTGGAGTTGCATAAAAGGAGAATAGATTCTATGAAAATAATAGAATAAAATTTAAGAGTGTCAATTATGTTATAATTGATTAAGTGTCCAACATATAGAAAATAACCCCTCCTACAATATGTACCCCACATGAAAAAAAAGCATTAAAAAAAATAATGATAAGGAAACAAGCTAAAAAGAATTATAAAAAGGGGATTGTATTGAAAGATTGGCAAAAAGAAAAGAAAAGAAGCTAATAATGATGTCTGGGTTCAAAGCAATACAATTTGGCCTTATTATATTGATATGATTGGTTTTAGGATAGTATTATTTATAGATTTCTTTCTCTTATTCCATGAACTCTTGAAATTTTATTTCTCCTTTTACCTTTTATTTAATTGAACCAATAAACATAACCATATTATAACCAAATGAAAAATATTTTGATTTTAAGGAATACCTTAATGAGTGTAGATACAAATTAAAAAAAATCCTATAATAGTAGGGATGTTTTATAAGGAGAAATAATATTTTAACTTGTTTATATTACATGATTTGACTATTGCTAATTTAACATATATCATATACACACTTTGAGCAAAGTTATTATATAGTAGCTAAAGAAAAAGGATGACTAGAAAAAATATATAAAATTTATTAGAATTTGAAACCATAATATTATTAAGCCTATGAGATAAAATATCAAAAAATTGATTCTCTCAACTATAGGTGTTGACTTTACTCGAGGACTAGCAAAAAGTAAGTTCAGGAAAGTTTGATCAGTACTATTTTATACAAATTTTTATATATCAATTCCTTTACATTTCTATATAATTTATTATTATAATGAGCTAAAAATATTTAATTTGTATGTATTGGAAAAATATTAATTTTTTGAATTTTTGTGAGATTTTAATAGATGTTTTATGATTTTTATTTGATAGATGGATTAACTTAGAAAGGAAGTGCATGTATTTAACAAACCATTGCAGCTTATTCCCATTACAGCATATCCCTATCGTAGATTATTCCCATCGTAGCTTATCATATCTTTTTTATCCACGTGGTGCCCTCTAATTCTATCTTCACTAGAATACTAACAATCCTAGTTACGTTCTGATTCCATTTTTATCTCTTGTAAATGCAAAACAACGCCTTACAAAATAAAAAGGAGCATTAGAATCAACAAAATCTATATAATAATTGCAACAAGGAACAAGGGAAATAAAAGAGCATTTCTAAAGCAACTTTTGGAAGAGATTTTGGAGATCCTCTTAAGCTTTTCTTTATCCTCTTCTCTTTAGTTTTCCATGATATAATGTTGATTCTTATGGAATTTAGGTAATTTAATAATGTGATTGTAGGCAATTCCAAGCCATAGACTATGTTTTAATTAATTTAATTTCGTGATAATTTTAGTTTCAATTCTTGATTTTTGGTGTGTTCAATTTTATGTTTGAATGGTAAAAATATGCATGTATGAATTAAAGTAATTAATTAGTTTGTTGCATGAATATGTTTATATTTAGTCTAAGGTGTTAGTACGTAATTGCTAATATTCATTTTTAAAGTGGTACCTTGTGGTTGTTGATCGGGGCAGAACCGACATCGCCGATCCTGCCCGTTCATTTGGTTTTATCTATTTATAAAACTCTCGCAAGTGCACGAATCATTTCATAGAAAATGATAAGTATACTCCCAAGGTCGATCTAAGGAAGGAATGTATGTGGTTTTTAATTTATTATTCAAACTTTTAAAAACTAAATTAAATCCTAAACATCCTGTCACGATATTTTGGGGTTTTGTGTTTTTAATCTAATTACATAAAAATAAACATAGATTCAATAAACATTTATGCAAATTTTATCATTTATAATGGTGGAGTATTTATGGATATAATAATTAAGTTAATTATGCTTGCTCATATTAATTAGGTTATTAAAGATATGAATTGATATTTATTGATCCTCTCTTTTTTATATGAATACCACCTTTGGTGGGGTTAGATATTCTTTGTTAACTAAACAAATCAATTAACACCTATGGGTGGGGTTGATAACTAATTTGGTTAATTAAATTAATTCCTTTTCTAAGAGATTGAAAATGAACCATTTAAATGCCACCTTTGGTTGGGTTACAAACTTTAAACTTTATTCAAGGTGTCCAAATTAAACCTAAGAATTTAGTTATCCGAGTACTAACTTTCAAGTTTTAAAACCACTACTGAAAACATGTTGTCAATACATTTTGAGATAATAATTCTTATAAAACTTTTGAAATAGAGCTTCACTCTAACTAAGGACGATTGTACCAACAAATAAAAGAGCACTACTCTAAATCAGGCAGGATAACTAAACCTTAAAATCTAATTTTCAGATTTAAGTTTGTAATGAAAAATAATATATTTCTCTCTAACATTCTTAATATAAAATCTTGAATAAAAATAAAATCAATTCATTTTAGAGATTTTTACCTATTTAATATTTCGTAAGCATAACAACGTTATTATTATATCATGTTTACAAATAGCCAACACGCTTAAATTTAATCACAGACAAATTAAATATAACATGTAAGAATAAAGCATAAAAAATAACGTAGAAGAAAATAAAATCCTTAGAACTGATGTTATTCAGATTTATTTGGAAAACCTCCAATGGAATTTGCACTCCCATTTATTGAATCAAAAGCTAATAATATATTACAAAAACATAACTAGTTCTTCCCAAAAGGGAAGAACTCTAAAACTAAGAGAAATTAACTAAAAACTAAGAAAAACAAAAAACCTAAAAATCTAAGAAAAGAGAGAAAGAAAGAAGAGAGAAGTGTGTTTTGAAGGTGTGTTTTGAAGTGAAGGGAAGGGGGTATTTATAGGTGAGGATGGAGAGAAAAATGAGTAAAAAATGTTTAAAAAATATTTAAAAATGTAAAAACGCGTATTGGAATTGTTGATGTCATTAATGACGTCCGCATGACGTCCTGTGGTACACGTGAAAAATGGGGCGAAAAGGCGTTGGGCGCCGCTGGGGAAATTGAACGTTGCGCGCGTCAGTGACGCGTCTAACGATGGGCGAGCGCGATGGGCGAAGGTCTTGCGCTGACATGGCATGAGGCGCGCTACGCGGGACGGCGCGATTTCCGTTTTTTGACATTTTTGACCTTTTTCGACCCATTTTGTCCAATTTTTCCATGTTTGTTGACCTTTTCCCACTTATTTATTAATATATTTGTGATGTATTGCTTCAAGTATTCCTCTTTGAGTCTTTAAATTGCGTTTTTAAGCCAAAATACACGAAAAACAATAAAAATACCCGTGATTCGAAAAAGACAAATTTATATAAATATATGATAAAACATATAAATATATGTATTTTTAATCAATTAATGTACATAAAATCATGGTTATTTTAGTGCTTTTGGGCACTCATCACAACTGACCCTTCTTGCTAGTCCCTTAGCAAGAGAAGCGATAAAAACTAAAAAATTAAACTATCCTAAATCACTTTCGTGGATTGAAACGGTTTGCATTTAGCCTATGCAACAAGCCGTTAATACTAGGTTGTCCTAGTGGACGAGTTTGAGTCTCGCAGGGTTTTTGATAATGATACCCATGAAACATTGAACTAAATAAAAAGAAACTATAAAAACAATCACAACACAATCAAAAATTAATTTAAGAATAAAAGAAAACAACATATCACAAAAATATCTCATACTTTTTAATCTCCTTTAAGATCATAATTAAAATCTCAAGCATAAGTTATTTTAATCTCTTTAAACAATCATGATTTTATTATAATAATTAGTCGAAAATCATTTTCATATTTCATTTCAAAAATGTATCAATTTAATTTTACCCAATTTGAGTGTCATGAATCAGAATTAAGCCGACTCTATTCCTCACAAGTCAATACTCAAAGCACCGAATCCTATAGGTTCAAACACTCATACTAATTTATATGCGAAAGAGTTGATGTATAGAAATGAACTAATATGTTCGCATATGTATAAAGAATAAAGGCTCAAAGTGTTATTTTGATATTGATCTTATGAAAGGAATCGAATGTATAAATTATAAAGATATCATATATAAAAATTATTTTCATGCATAAATCAAACTCATTAAGAAAGAATTTCAAGATATATGCTTTTTACAAATGAAGAAATTGCAATGACTTTTTAGGGAATTATTTCCTATATCTTTTTTTTTTTTTTTGTAATTAGCCTGTACTCACTACTTTGTAGGAATGTGGGTCATAGTATGAAGATGATACTATATTTTTTTTATCTCTCTAATTTTTTTTTCAATATATGTATATTTTAGAGAGTCAACCCATGTACAGATTGTACATTTTTTTGGATTTTGGTGAGTGGTTAATTTTGTGGCTTTTCTGTTTGATCTTGGTTTAGGTAACCCCATATATGTCTCTTTTTTTATATGAGTCATGCACGAATGAGATAAAAGCATATACTATCAATTTCTACTCAAATCATTTAATCTAAGCAAAAATAATAATAAAAAATATACGACACTCTATTAAGATGAGAAAAAATTCATACATTCAATATTAATGCCTATAGAGATCATCTAAGAATTTGAAGAAATAAGAAATGTGTTTGGAGTAGAAAAAATATATATTTCACTCTGAATAAAGGAAATTAGGCTCAAATTATATCTCACAAAGGTAGTCTCTACTAAAACAAATTCATAAACACCGATTTTGGGTTTAATATAATTTCTACATCTTATCAAGAAATACTAGTTATGACAAAAAATAACTAATTATCAAAAACAATTACAAAATATTTCATGATATGTTTTCAAAAATTAATCTAACAGTACAAAAGACTTAACTCTTTACTTAAATTTGATTTAAAGAAATGATAAATTTTTGTGAGAAAATATTTTTTTTTTTTTTTAAATTTCAAAAATTACTAAATCACACAAAACAAACACAAAAAATGAAGATGTGAACATAAAAAAGAAATTTTTTTTTTTTTTTTTTTTTTTTTTTTTAAATTGTTAAATCTTTTTTTTTTCTTTTCTAATTAAGCATGGTAACTTTTCACCACCCCCAACCAAGAACTTACATTGTCCTCAATGTAACAACTGTAAATTAAAGATAAAGAGAAAAGAGAAGAAAGATTACCTATTTCTTGAGAATGTGTAAGTAGTAATGGAGAAATGCAAGTGCATTCATCATATTCATCATTAAAGTGTATACGTGTATTGCATTTGTGAACTTCTAACAACTCAAAAAATATTTTTAGTTTTAACAATTTAAAAATTATTCACATATAATTAAACCAAAATAAACAATAAAATTAAAACAAATAACAAAAAATTACCTAAAATGATGGGTTGCCTCCCATCCAGCGCTTAGTTTAACGTCTTAGCAAGACGTAACTTGGGGATTGCCTTTTAAGTAAACTCAATGTCCCCTCATCATTGGAGTCAATCAAACCTACAAGTAAGACAATGTTGTCTACCTATCTTTGTTTCAAACATGCCCTATTGATTTTCAAATTTTTCTGTACCAAAAACTAGGGGCATGCTTGAGGGTTTTAGATAACCCACATCTAGGTGCAAATCAAATAATTAAGGCATCAAAACACAATTGTACCTAGAACAAACAAAACAACTAACTCCTTAGATTGTAATTAAAGCTTTAAAATTTTGGAGATAGTTGTGAAATTTTTTTTTTTTAATTTTTTTTGAAGTTAAAATAACATAATCAGTATTAACCAAGAGTGCTCCCAGGAAAGAATGGTGGGGCAAAGCCTCCTTAAAAACCATCCTCCTAGAATGAGCAACGTTCGGAAAGACTAATGGCCTGAAAGGCTTCCAAGAACTAGTCTCCTAGACAGAACTCCCTTATATCTTTACTTTTCATGCTATTAAAATTAAGTTAAGTTAAGTAAAAATTTAAGTTAATTAAGTTAATGAAACTCTAAGTTAATTAAGTTAAGTTAAGTAAAAATCTAAGTTAATTAAGTTAATGAAAATGTAAGTTAATTAAAAAGCTAAGTTAATTAGGTTAATAAAAATTTAAGTTAATTAAAAAGCAAAGTTAATAAAGTTAGTAAAAACTTAAGTAAATTAAGTTAAATAAAAATTAAAAAAAAAAAAAACATAGTAAAAAAAAAATAATAATAAAATAAAATAAAAATAAAATAAAAATAAAAATAAAATTAAAAAAAAGGAAAATAAAATAAAATAAAATAAAATAAAATAAAATTAAAAAAGGTAAAAAAAAATTGAATTTTTTTTATTTTTTATTTAAAAAAAATAAAATTAAGATTTAAAAAAAAGCTCGAAAAAGTTTTTTTTATTTTTTTATATTTTTCTTATATTTTTTTATATTTTTTATATTTTATTTTATTTTTTATTTAAAATTTATTTCAGCTTTTTTTAATTTTTTTTAATTTTTTAATTTTTTAATTCTTTTAATTCTTTTAATTCTTTTAATTCTTTTAATTCTTTTAATTCTTTTAATTCTTTTAATTTTAATTTTTTTATTTATTTTTACTTTTTTTTTACTATTCTTGAACGGTAAGTTTTATTTTATTTTTTTATTTTTTTTTTTAATTTTCCTTTTTTTTATTATTATGAAATTTGAAATTTGAAATTTTTTTTTTGTTTTTTTTTTTTGAAATTATTTTAATTTTTATTTATTTATTGTTTTTACTATTTACGAACAACAATTTTATTATTATATATTTATTATTTTTTTTGTTTTTTTATGAGAGAAAAAAAAATTATTTTAATTTTTATTAAATTTTTGTTTTTATTTTACTATTCACAAACAACAAAAAAAAATTTAATTTATTTTTGTTTTTTTTAATCAAAATAAAAAAAATCACAATTATTTACAACACAAAAAGTTTTTAAAATTTTGATAAATAATTTAAAAACGCTATTCCTTCCCCCAAAAAATCAGTGTCTTGATGGGGCGTAACCGACATCGTAGATCCTCGCTTGCTTACTTTGGTTTTATCTATTTATAAAACTCGTTAGTACCTAATCATTTCGTAGAAAATGATAAGTATACTCCCAAGGTCGATCTAAGGAAGGAATGTATGTGGTTTTAATTTATTATTCAAACTTTTAAAAAGCGAAATTAAATCCTAAACATCCATCACGATATTTTGGGGTTTTGTGTTTTTAATCTAATTACATAAAAATAAACATAGATTCAATAAACATTTATGCAAATTTTATCATTTATAATGGTGGAGTATTTATGGATATAATAATTAAGTTAATTATGCTTGCTCATTATTAATTAGGTTATTAAAGATATGAATTGATATTTATTGATTCTCTCTTTTTTATATGAATACCACCTTTGGTGGGTTAGATATTCTTTGTTAACTAAACAAATCAATTAACACTTTCTATGGGTGGGGTTGATAACTAATTTGGTTAATTAAATTAATTCCTTTTTCTAAGAGATTGAAAATGAACTATTTAAATGCCACCTTTGGTGGGGTTAGACGATTTAAACTTTTATTCAAGGTGTCCAAAATTAAACCTAAGAATTTAGTTATCCAAGTACTAACTTTCAAGTTTTAAAACCACTCTTTGAAAACATGTTGTCAATACATTTTCGGATAATAATTCTTATAAAAACTTTTTGAAATAGAGCTTCACTCTAACTAATGCAAGGCGATTGTACTCAACAAATAAAAGAGCACTACTCTAAATCGAGGCAGGATAACTAAACCTTAAAATCTAATTTTCAGATTTAAGTTTGTAATGAAAAATAATATATTTCTCTCTAACATTCTTAATATAAAATCTTGAATAAAAATAAAATCAATTCATTTTAGAGATTTTTACCTATTTAATATTTCGCAAGCATAACAACGTTATTATTATATCATGTTTACAAATAGCCAACACAGCTAAATTTAATCGTCGCATTAAAATTAAATATAACATGTAAGAATAAAGCATAAAAAATAACTGTAAAGAAAATAAAATCCTTACAGAACTTCGATGCTATTCCCGTTGCTGGAAAACCTCCAAGCGGAATTTGCACTCCCATTTATTGAATCAAAAGCTAATAATATATTACAAAAACATAACTAGTTCTTCCCAAAAAGGGAAGAACTCTAAAACTAAGAGAAATTAACTAAAAACTAAGAAAAACAAAAAAAACCTAAAAATCTAAGAAAAGAGAGAAAGAAAGAAGAGAGAAGTGTGTTTTGAAGGTGTTTTTTGAAGTGAAGGGAAGGTGGTTATTTATAGGTGATGATGGAGAGAAAAATGAGTAAAAAATGTTTAAAAATATTTAAAAATGTAAAACGCGTATTGGAATTGTCGATGTCATTAATGACGTCAAAGATGACTGAGGCGGCCGCACGTGAAAATGGGGCGAAAAAGCGTTGGGCGCGGAGGGGGGGCTGTTAGGCGCTGCGCGCGTTGCCGAAAGCGCGTGCCAGCTCGGCGCGCGTGAATAAGGTGCCCACGCGTTGATGGGCAGACGTCACGTATGGCAAACGTGCCGCGCGATTTCCGTTTTTTTGACATTTTTGACCTTTTCGACCCATTTTGTCCAATTTTTCCATGTTTGTTGACCTTTTCCCACTTATTTATTAATATATTTGTGATGTATTGCTTCAAGTATTCCTCTTTGAGTCTTTAAATTGCGTTTTTAAGCCAAAATACCTGAAAAACAATAAAAATACCCGTGATTCCGAAAAAGACAAATTTATATAAATATATGATAAAACATATAAATATATGTATTTTTAATCAATTAATGTACATAAAATCATGGTTATTTTAGTGCTTTTTGGGCACTCATCAGTTGTAGTCATAATAGGATTGAATACATTCGCTAAAGATTAAACAGTTGTTCTAATGTTGCCTACTTTAGTTATCATCTTTTTAGATCTTAATGCAATGAATAAATAAAATCTATTAAGCATACATCTAGGCTTTTTAGGATTTAGATTGGTTAATAAGTGAAGCTTTAATCGATTATAGTATAAGAAAAAAAGGGATGTCTTAAGCGGATCTATACTTTTAAAGCTAAAGTTAAGAATTCAAGAATGATTTTGAATTATGAAATATTTTAGAACTTAAAATATTAATTTACATTCACGATATGATTAATTAAATTGTAAGATAGTGGTGAGGATATTCCCATAATCATATATCTCTCAAAATCCTTTCACAACTTATTTTATTGCTTTAAGTTATTTTATTCAAAATAATTCAAAAAACCATTTTTCTAATTTTAATTAACTTACTAATAAACTAGTAATTATGAGTAGATATTATTACCAATCTTTATGGATAAAATAACCTTTGTTCTTAAATTACTTATCGCTTAAAAATTATCACGTATACCTACATGTTCTAAATCATGTCAATAAATATTAGCTCAATTTCTTATCCTTTCGCATAATCAAAATCACTTAATTTGGAGTTGTACACAGAAAGTTATTCCAATAAGGCTTTGCCATATGTACAATTTATTTAGTATAAATGGATGAGCAATAGACTCAAGGAGTGATCATTGGAACCATACTATGTTGTAACCCTCTTACTAGGACTCTCTCGAAAGTTTTAAAGATGAGTTTTTTCTTCATTTTGGCCAATGCGTATGGAACATGTTGAAATCCTCAATTAAATCCTAAGTTTGGATTGCATATATACATATATTAAATATAGAAACCTCTAGTTTACAAAAACGAATATATGGATCTATATGTGTATCTTTTTGTTGAATAGAGATACTATTAAAGTACTGAACCCATTTCAACTTAGTGATTTAAAAAGAAAATCAGCTACAATATTGGGCTTTATGTTTTTTTTAAATATAAAAAATGAAAAATAGTTTTGTTTATTATTTATACTTTTAAGTTTTTAATCATTTTCTTCCAATATTTATATAAAAGCCATAAGACTTGATTTATTCTTTAGAAAAAAATATTTAGAGAAAATCAAAAATCAAGAATTAAATTATGATTAAAAAATATTCATTTTAAATATATATGAATAACTCTATATTTTGTAGTGATTCATATATAAAAAAACGTTATAAATATATCTTATTATAAATCACTTAAAAAAATAAAAAATCATATCGTTATCAAACACACCTTTAGATTATTATTCAGGGATTTAGTAAATAGTTTACAATTACCTGATTTCTTTCTTTGGTTCTATAAATATGAATAAATATTGCAATTTGAGATCATATTAATATTATTAAATTAAATATTAAAGGAAAAAAAGTTAAGAGATTCAACTGTAAAATTGATAAAAGCTAGAAGATCATAGTGTATTTAGTTTTAAAAACAAAAGGTGAAAGGCATTCTAGATTTTGTTGATAAACCAATATTTATCCTAGTATTTTATTATATTTTTAGATATTATTTTTACAATTATTTAAGAATTTGTTACTTTGATGGTATGTTTGTCATTTTATAGATTAATAAATATTTGAGGAGTTTTTACAATTGTTTGGAATTTTTTTTATCAATTTTTGATGTTGGTGGCTGCATTAAGCAAAATGTGCCCTTAAAACATTAAAAAAACCTAGATGGATGCACTTAGCACATGCATGGATATACATAGCAAGGTGGAGCGGATCATCAAGTTTAACGGGTTGCGTGGATGTCTATAGCACAGTTCGAGATGTACTTAAATACGTCCCAAAAAATGTCGTCATTTTTTTGGTGTCAAATGTGCGCATTTGAGCCCCAGAATGATTTCATTTCATTGATGACCTATACAACATCATTTTGATATATTGTTTTCCTATCTACTTCGCCCCTTTTATAGGGTTTTCACGAAAATCCATCACAACCATAAGATTTTCATCATCCAATGGTCCAAAATGTTTCTAGGTTAATATGCGACCTATTTATATCATTTGAAGTCCCATATGAACTGAGTTTTTCATGAAAATTTGAGAAAAAAACACTCAAATTATAGTAACAACTAAAAGAAAAAATCTACCGTTGTTGAGAAATTATTTCAAGCATTTGGAAAAGGAAACCAATTCAAGAGTTTGAGTATTTGTATCATCAATGATTTTGAGTTTAATTATATTCTATAATCAACACAAATTGTTTGCAATGGGTATGCAAGTATATGTATCGCAAACAAGTAATATAATGATAAGAAAAAATTATTTTCATAGAGATTATGTTATTAGAAATTAATTCTAAAACTAAAATTAGAAACAAAAATAACAATTAAAAGAACTCAAAATAAATAACACTAATTAACTAACTTAAAATTATATATGAGAAAATATCTAAGAATACTTAATCTCCCAATTTTTTAAGCATGTGAATCACTAAAATCTTCTCAATATAATTACCAATCAATTATATGATCAATTGATTCTAAGCTAGCAATATTCATCTCTTAAGTAAACTTCACACTATATAGTTATTAACCTAATCATGTTGTCATGTCAATTAAATTGCATACTACTCATTAAGTTCATCAATTATAGATCACATACATAAGAATAATTCATCTCTACCTAGAAACTATATATTTTATTTAATCAAGGTAAATAATTAATAATTCTCTCAAATCTATTTAATTTCCTCTATAGATTGATTGTTGGCCAAACAATTAATAGCATGAAAATCATATTAAATAATATAATGCATTGAAATCATGATTGGGAATAAAATATTAGATAATCACATGTAGAAAATAGGATTTGTAATACCCTTAGATTAATAAATAAGCTAGACAAGAGTTTTTTCATAAATCTCATATTTTTCAATAAGAAAGACATGAAAATTGATAAAGAAAGGAGAAGAAGAATAAATACAATCAACCTCTTGAATTATAGCACCAATATCCTCTTGAATCTCCACCAAAATTGTATGTTCTTTTAAACATTTTCTATATTTTCTCTCTTCTTGGCACCAAAAACTGATAAAAATTGGTAATTTTGGCTAATAGGGTTTTTGGGGTATTTGAGGGGTTAAATTAAGCTTAGATGGAATCTGGATCATTATATCAACTTTAGATAAAGGATTAAGATATAAAAAAGTTAAATAGTAGTGGCTAATGGGATTGTAACATTTGGCACGGGAGAAACATTAGACGAATTAGCAAGGGATGCATGGCGAGGCTGACTGGTCATGGTTAATGGGAGTTGAGTTAGCACTATGTAACATGTTATGATTCACTGATCTAGATTGCATGGTGCCCTGATGGAATGAACAAATGAATCCTGTGACAACACGTGGCATGACTGTTGATTGCTTGGCAAAACTCGTAATTAAGGTCGTGTCGACAAGTGGAAACCTCTCATTCACATAGTACAGGCGATGCAATCCAATTGGCTCTCCTTACTTACATGGTGTCCATGTAGTGACGAATGGTCATTTTTACATATGGTGCACTCCGATTGGCTCTCCTTACTTGCATGGAATCCATGTGTTCTATTTTGATTGGTCTTGCATTAAAAAATTCATAAAACTTCCAAAAATTCCTAAAAACATATTTTCATTCCTTTTCCCAAGAAAGTTCATATTTTAATAATTTTAACCCAGAATTTCAACTTATTGAATAATACGAAAAAATATTAAGTAGAAAAGAGCAATGATGACTTTACTTTCATAGAGTCATCACACTCCCAAGCTTAACTCTTTACTTATCCTCAAGTGAAGCTAAGTCTACCTAGATAAACCAACATGGGCATTATATTCATAACTCTATATATATATATTAATACATGCATATTTAGCAAAAACTATCCCCCTCAACAGATGTACAATTCTAATACGAGGAGATTCACATATGCATCAATCAACAATCCATCAATACAAGGATATGAAAGGTTTTTGACGAATTGATTCATTTATGTGTTGCACGTGATATCATCCATTGCACTCATAAAATCCACCTATATGAGCATGCTAATCAATTCAATCTTAGAACAAGTCTCATAAGTCTATTTTTCACATCCCTCTTCACTAATGTAAATATGCACTTAGCTAAAGATCAATAAGGGCTATACATACTTGTAATGTAAGGCTTAGGTAGGGTCGATAAATGAAGACATTTAGACTCTTTCCACACTTTAGCTTCATATTTATTTATTCCACATATTTTTTTGTACCTTCATAACATCCCCAAACTTATTTTCAAACCTTTTTTTTTGTTTAGAAAGGGGCCATTGTATTTTCTTTTTGTATAAGCTAAGGGTGAAAAGGTAACATTAATGCTTATTAGTCAAGCATAAAATGTGGCTTAAAGATATGAAAGGTTCTTAATTTAAGTATCTTATTGAGTATGTTACATTCTTTATCCTAGTCATGACAACAAATATATCATTGGGTTCATATGTTTCATATCAAGCATGCATGCATATGGTTTTTATATATTTATCAATTTCTACCCAAATCCCGATTAAAAACATCCTAAAAATAAAACAATCCTAAAAATTGAAAATTCATACTAAAATGCTAAAGTAGAGAATAAAGTTCCCTCTTCCAAACTTAAATTGTACATTGTCTCCAATTTGCACATATAAAAGTAAAAGGAAAGAAAACTCCTTTAGTCTAGGCACACCACATCCATCATTGAAATTTCTCAATCTTGTTGTGCTATTTCTCTCCATATTTATTCATCTACAAAATAAAAACAATAAAAATATAAGTAAAATAATATTGGGTTGACTCCCAACCATTATCACGTTTAACATCCTTAACTAGATGGGCATATCAACTTTTAAGGTACATCCCTATGTGTTCATTTACTATTGAGTTTGCAAAAAAATAGTTTGAGTCTTGAATTGTTCAATAATACTGTATTTTTTGGTTTAAAAATACGATGCTCAACTCTCTTATCATGCCATATTTTTGTTTTATTTTTGTATTTTTTTGCATTCTTATAATTACTCCACTATAGCTTGTCTAATTTATGTATTTACAACATCCTTTTCACCTCTGTATTGGACTCTTCTACTTGCTTACTTGAATGGGGATTGTAGGGTAAAGTTGTGAGGTCTAACCTTAGTGGCCCTTCACAGATGGTTTGAGCTTAGATCCTATCTTAAAAATCTTCACAACAACATTAGGTAATATATATCCTAATGCATATAGAGTTTTTTCTTGGTGAGTTTACTTCATTATTCACATCATGTGGGTGACTAAATAGATTCTTTTAAGTTATCATCATGATTAGTAATATATATCCTAATGCATTCATTAACATTATCAATTTAAGAGGGTTTAAATGCTTTAAAAACTTTAGATGTTACTTTTTCATCTTACACTCTCATTGTAAGGTAACCATTTTTTTTACATCAATGAGTGCTCTTTTGGTTGCTAAGAATGGATGACTAAGTATGATAGGAATATTACTATCCTTTTCCATGTCTAGTACAATGAAATCCACTGGAAAGATAAACTTGCCTACTTTTACTAGCATATCTTCTACCATACCTCAAGATTGCTTAATTATTTTATCTACGATTTATAATATTACTAAAGTGTGTTTGGCTTTACCAAGCCCCAATCTCTTGAAGACCGATAATGGCATAAGATAAATACTTGATCCTAAGTCACATAGTGTTTTCTCAAAGTTCATATTCCCAATTGTGCAAGGAATGTCAAAGCTACCAAGATCTTTTAATTTTTAGGGTATTTTTCTAGCAAGATTTCACTAAAACCTTCAATCAAGGTTATTGCTTCATTATTACCAAGCCTCATTTTCTTAGATAGGATGTCCTGTGGAAATTTTGCATAAGACACCATCTATTCAAGTGCATCTTCAAATGGTATGTTTATGTTCAGCTTCTTGAAGATATCCAAAATTTTTGAAAACTACATATCTAAAATTTTCTTTTATAGTATTTGAGGAAATGGAAGAGTGGGTTTGTAAAGGTTACTCTATTTTGGCTGAATTATTTCCTTTCCAGTGCTTTAGTTATCCATTTGTTCCTCATCATCCTTTTTAGTCTCATGTTCCTTCTCCTTCTTTTAAGTCTCATGTTTCTCCTCTAGTGTTTTACCACTACTTAAGGCTATTAAGTTGTAATGCTCCTTACCTTCCCTTCTTGGGTTTACAATTTTGTCACTTGGAAGGTTACCTTGAAGCCTCTTGAGTAGACATTTTTGTATTTATTGACTGTATGACTTCTTTCATCATCCCTATTAAATCATTTATATTGTCCTCAGTAGGTGGCTTTTTCTCTTGGGCTAGTGATTGTTATGGTCGTTGAAAACTAGTGTAAATGATTGACGATTGAATGGATTTCCACCTTGAGTGGACATTTTTGTATTTATTGACTGAATGTTCTCAGCATCTTAGGTAATATGTGTTCGAGTATCGATTATTTTTTTGGTTCACATTACCCATATAGAATGCTAATTCAGGATTATATGAACAGTTATAAAAAAATGAGCTCCATTACAAAAGACACAGGATATCCCTAAATCTTGGACCTGGTTTATACTCGATTGTGAGTTTTAAGCCTGTAAAAGATTCACCATAGATGACACTTGAGCTGTAATTTCCATGAGATCATTTAACTTATGCAATCCGGCTACTCTTCTTGTGACTGCTATTCTGTCCATGAGCCATTAATATTTATTGCTATCCATTTTCTTAGTAAATCATATGCTTGATTGTAAGATTTTACTTGTAGAGCTCTATTAGCAGATGCATAGCGTTCGATCCGAGATTATAAATCGGTCAACGCACCATGACATGTGTCACCACGCCATTGCTCCACGTGTTCCACCCGTGCACCACGCCATCCGATCCCGTGAATCACATCATGCCACATGTTGATGAGTCATCGAGCATTGACTCTGACCGGTGTCCCCTACCCCGCGTTGCTCCCTGATTCTCCCAATGAATTTTTGATGCCACGTGTTGCTCTATGATTGGCTAAAATTATCAATTTTGCTTGTTTTGATCGTAGCCCTTGAATTTGAAGTTGATCGGATGGTCCAGATTGCACTTGAGCTTTATTTAAGCCCCTAATCAATCCATAAACCCTAATGAGCCTCCATTGGCATAATTTTGGTTAGGTTTTAGAGCTAAAAATAGAGAAAAATATAGAAAAATTGAAAAAACAACACATTTTGGTGACAATTCAAGAGGGAATTAATACTGCAATTCAAGAGATTGATTGTATTTCTTTTTCTACTCTTTTCTTTATTAATTTTATGTCTTTATTTATGAAAAATATGTGCTTTATGAACACAATTATGTGTAATTAATTTATTAATCTAGGGATGTTATGAACCCAATTTTCACCATGCGATGACCTAATATTTTTTCCCAATTATAATATTAATTTAATTATATTATTTAATTTGATTTTTATGCTATTAATTGTTTGGCCAACAATTTATCTATAGAGGCAATTAAATAGATTTGAAAGAATTATTTAATTGTTTGTCTTGATTAAATAACATGCATAGTTTCTAGGCAGAGATGTATATATGATTTTTATGTATGTGATCCATAATTGATGAACTTAATGAGTAGTATGCAATTTAATTGTCATGAGAGTGTGATTAAATTAATTACTATATGATGTATAGTTTACTTGAGAGAGGAATACATGCTAGGTTAGATTCAATTGATCATGTAATTAATTGATATTATATTGGGGGGATTTTAGCGATTCGCATGTTTAGAAAATTGGGGGATTAAGTATTCCTAGATATTTTCTCATATATCTTTTTAGTTAACAAATTTGATTCAATTAATTATTGCTATTTAATTTTAGTTATTTTAATTTTGCTTCATTAAAATATAAAAACACAAAAAAAATTGATTTTTATTATTTTTAGTTTTAAAAATTAGATTCTAATAAAATAATTTCTGTGGGAACGATATTTTCTTATCATTATATTACTTGTTGTGATATGTATACTTGCGTATTCATTGCACACACAATTTTTATGGCGATCAATAAAGGATCACATTAGGATAATGAGGTACTTACTAATAAGGAAGACAAGCTAATTCAAGAACCAACAAACATAGGGGACGTTGTTAAGAGAGAAAATGATGAAGGAATATGCGAGGCTAATCATTGAAATTAGTACTTCGTGCATACAATTGGGAGAACTTGTAAGGAACTATGAGCTTAAGAACATACACTATTCTATGTTACCCTTTTTCTATAAAATTCCTAATAAGGACCCACTATCCTTTATTCGAGATTTCAAAGCTATTGTGCAAAGTTTTCCTTTAAGGACTTAATAAGGATAAGCTTATGATGAGATTCTTTCCCTACATGTTGAAGGATAGAGCTAAAGCATGGTTAGTGACCATTCCACCTATTTCTCTAATTACATGGAAGGAGATCAACAACACGTTTATGGGGAAGTCCAATTCTCACTAGAAAACCACTAACCTAAGGGATAAGATAGCTATTTTCTCATAGATTGATGGTGATTCCTTTCATGAAGCATGAGAAAGGTGTAAGTTGTTTCTAATTCAATGCCCACATCAACATTTTTCACTACAGTTATAGAACCAATTTTTCTATGATGGATTGATACAACAATGTCAATACACTATTGGTAATATTATAGGTGGGGCCATGGGAGAGAAGACAAAAAAAGAAACACATGAGTTGTATGAGATGATAGTTGCTAACTATCATTAAAAGAGTACAAGGGAAATAAGAGTAGGATTCAATAAGCTAGGCTCTAACATTGAGCTAGTTATCCAGCTTGTTGAATTAATTAAGCAAGTAAAACTCTTCACTACCAAGAGGTATATGGAGTTTGTGGTGTTTTTGAACATGGTTCTAACACTTGTTATTTGGCTTTTAATTCTTATGCAAGTGACAAATAAGATCAAGTGCACTTGGTGCATTCCTTCCAACCTAGGCCTAGGAATGATGCATATGCAAATACATACAACCTTGGGTGGAAGAATCATTCCAATTTCTCTTGAAAGACTGACAATAACCTAGCCTATGCCCAAAACACTATACCTAGGCCACATCTAATTCAAATAGTACGACTTAGTCAATATGGAAAATCAAGAGAGACATAAGAAGAGGTTGGACTCCTTAGAGGCTTCAATGAAAAGGGTGAAAATGCAAGTAGGATAACTAGCAGAATAATTGCAAAAACAAAAATGGAAAGACTCCTAGTCAACCTGAACAAGTGAAGGCTAATACAATCCTTCAAAGTGGTAAGTTTCGAAACATTGATTTTTCTACAATTACTAATGATTTACCACTTGATGTAGGAAATATAGATGTAGAGTAAGAAAATCCCAAGGAAGGCCAAACTAGGAGTAGTGACACCTTAAAACCTTCCAAGGAGAACAAGGAAGAATACATTTCGCCTTATGTGTTGCATCAGGCATCTGAGCCTTATGAACCCTTAGTTCCTTTTTTGCACCACTTAAAGGGGATAAAATAGGATAAGCTCTTTCTTGGCATTTTTAATATGATTTTCAAATTTAATATTAATATACCTTTTTTGGATATCATCAAGAATATTCCATCATATGCAAAAAATTTCAAGGACCTAATTTCCAAAAAGAGGAGACATGAGTAGGATGAGAAAGTAATGGTGTCAATACTTGCTAGTGCGGTTCTGTAAAAAGGTTTTCCTTCCAAATTGAAAAATCAATGAAGTTTCAACATGAATATCACTGTAGGAGACAATAAGGTGTCCAATACTATGCTAGACTTTGAAGAAAATATCAATCTTATTCCATATTCAGTATAACTACAACTAGGTTTAGGGGAGCTTGAACCAGCAACTATGTCTGTTCAACTTTCTAATAGGTTCATTAAATACCCCAAGGGAATAGTTGAGAATTTATTAGTACAAGTGAAAAGTATAATTGTGGCTATCGACTTTATGATATTGAAAATGGAAGACATCTCATCTAATGACAAGAAACATATATTATTCTTTGTAGGCCATTGATGGCCACAACCAAGGAAATTTTTGATGTAAAAAAGGAATGTTGACCACAACAATCTTAGGAGAGACTGTAAATTTTAAATTGTTTAAATCATTACCCACTTATTTTATTTCTAGCGTTAATGAATATACTGCTATGGATTATAATGAATCATATATTTGTGACACTCATTTGCAGGAAAATGTAGAAAATAAAATTGATGATTCACGTATTGAAATATGGGTGAAGAAAAACCTAACAAACTCAATTCAGGATGATGCCTAAAAGAAATGCACTAAGTATTTCCATCACAAGAACCTAACTTATGAGTTCTTTTACCCAGCTACAATGAAGCCTTATTTTGAGAAAGGTCAAGACAAATGAGTAAATTTGTATCTCAAGGATATAGAGAAATTTCCTTGAGAAGAAAAATCAACGACTTGCTAAAACGTCAGAAAAAAACATTTGGTGGGAGGCAACCCACCAATTGGTAGTATCTTTTCCTTTTTAGTTGCATTTAGTATTTCTTTTTTATTTACTTCTTTAAATGCTTTTCTTAACATATACTTAATTGAAAATATTGAGGACACTGTTTAGTATAAGTTTGAGGGTGTGAATATGTGCCAATAAAAAACCTTTTGAGATACTTTTCATCCTTATTGTTGATTTATGGTGAATAAATGAGTACATTATGCATGTTGTATTCATTTTTTTTAACATTCTGAAAGTTTTTTGTAAGGATTGGTTCATAGTCATAATCCATAAATCATGCTTTTAATGTTATAATTGAGATGAACCTAAAGTTAACATCCAAAGATTAAATAGTGGAGACTACCTTGTGAGTTATTTAAGTGCATAGTTTTTTATTTTGAGAGATTAATTTTCTTCTACTCTTTAAACACAATTTCTCATGATTTAAATTGTTAAATGATCTTTAGAGGTTTTGCATTGATTTTTGGATTTCATACATTTGGTCAAGAGTTATGTTGTTTATTTTCATTATTTTAATTGAATTATTTGAGTAGGGAATTAAAGTGTGTGTCTAGCCTTCATGATTAACTTCTTAACTTAATGATATATGTGAGGTTTAAAAAAACAAAAATAGCCAATCACTATGTGTAATAAATCCATTTTTTGGTCATCTTAGTGCTTATGCAAAGAGAGAGAGAGAGAGAGTAAAGAATAAAGAGAAAAGAGAAAATGATGACCCTAAAATCTTCCAAGAGGTGAAGTTGCTACTACAAACTAAAACACCCCTTTTGAAGTCAAGTTCATGCCAATTTTCATTCATCTATAGGCATTTGGTCAATATTGCTTATTTAAAAAGTTAGATTAAAATATGATATAGGCAACTTAGTGTCTTTACAATATTAATGTTTGATTCCTTCCATGAGATCAGTTTTGTTACATTTGAACCTTTATTCTTTACATACATATGTGAATATTTTTCTCTCATTTACTTATATAACTTTTATTTGCATATACTTGATGAGTGCTTGAGCCTAGAATTAGTGTGTTTTAAAGAGTGAATCTGTGAGGCTTAGAGTCAAAGGGAATTCAGATTCTTGACCTTGGGTTTAGAGAATTTGATATTGAATATTCCCTTACATAGGAATAAGTACGTAAAGGTCAATTATTCTTCCAACTCAAATAGATAACTGAGACCTAGATGAGGGGTGGAAATGTGAATCCATGGAATCTTTTCATGAGCCCTATATCAATTTGACCAAGCAGGTTTTACAATGTGAATTAAGTGATTAACATAGTGAAAGTACAAAACAACATGTTCAATTCAACACATAAAAAAATAAGTAACAATAAGAAAGAACTAATTGTGGTAAATACACTAGTGATGGTGTACCTAACAGGCTCGTATCTAGACTAGTAACAAACATATGTGTGGAAAGCAACTAACGATAAGTGAGATAAGAATGCATACTAAATAACAAAATATTTCCAATCGCTTCAAGACTTCATATGTGGGAACATATTCAATAAATGATGATTGTACTTTCACAGCATGCGATCAATCTAAACACATCAAAGTAATTAAAGAATGTGACACCTGAGATACAACCAGGGTAAAGAGATATATAATTCTCATAGACTCACATCAAGCTCACATATATATCACATACATAAGTAATATAAATATAAGCAATGATTAAAAAACTATAATGAATACGCTTCATTTACTACAAATCAGCTTCATTTACTACAATATAAGCAATGATTAAAAAACTATAGGCATGGTACATAGAAAGGAAAGAAAGCATATGATAACATATAATGAATACGCTTTCTCATCAAAGTGTACATCTAGAATATTGGTTCATATAAGAGAGACACTTAGATTAGACTAACACATAATCTGATCATGCATAACATCCAACAAATAAAGATATAACTTATAATCATAGCAGTAGTACATATAATCAATATACATAAAGCATGAAATAAACAATAAAAGCTTTCTAATAAGAGTAAAAACTTTATTATGTAGAAACATACACCATTTAAACTCTAATTGTACATGCGAGATATTTGAGCATACATAATAACAGATAAAATGAGGTAAACTTACATAGAAACCTTATCTATATAGTAACATCCTCGAGTTACTTAAGGAAACCACTCAGTAGCAAATAATTCACTAAAAAAATAAATATATACAACTCTAGAAGAGTATAAACCCACATACCTCTATTAGTCGAGACAACTTCCCTAATTGCCTACTATTACTCTTGCTTGCTGCCTCCACAATAATTGTGCTCGACACATGAACCTGACCATCCTTCAAAGTTCATACCATCCAAAATGGTGTGATCAGTAACCAAAGTCCAATAATGTATAAAGTGAATAATAAAATATTACACAAATGTAACCACCAGTAGACACATGGCTCATAACCACAAAGGCTCCGTACATTAGAAAAAGTTGCACAAGGGCAACTACCAACTAACACGGCTCACATATAACCCACTCTCAAACATCGTATTGAGTATTAACCACACATAGGCATGGTTTTGCTCACACATTCACAAATCACTAATACTGAGCAATACACAAGGTATTACTGATCCAAAAATAGAAAGATGAAATGTAAATTTGATAGAGCTCCACTACCTCTTTTCTAGATACCAAACATGAAGAAATAGAAGGCATTTATAGAAATTTCTAAAGCCACAGCCAATCTTGCCACCACCAAGTCAAAGTCCAAAGGTGGTGGCAAGCTTGTTGGCAATGTAGAACTCCATAAATTTTTATAAGTACTTAAAATACCTTAAAAAGAGTATTTGACAATATATTGAAGTGTAGGGATATATCGAGAAATTTTTGAGTGAAAAATTGGAATGAGAAAACATATTAAATCTATATGTACCTAACTACCTTGCCACCAAAACCTCGTCAACCCCTTATTGCCACCTTGTCACCATAATTGGCGAAATCTTGGAGAGCTCCCTAACAAGGTACTACTTTTTGTTATAAAAATGGGCCTAACCACCCCATTTTCCTCATACTTTTCTTCCTTAATTTTTCACTCACTTTAAAACCTTCTCCCCTTTAGTTGTACAGGTCTTTCAGCACATCTTAGAGGGTGATTCAGGAATAAGCATCAAGGATTTTGGGTTCAAAAGCTCGATAGTCAAATAACTTTTTAGGTAGGATTTCTTACCTTAGTTGTTTATATACATGCATTGTTTTTATATATGAAATACCATGCATCATATGTTATGAATAAAAGTGGAAAATTGGATGTATAATGTGATAAGTAATTGATAACTGTATTTTATATAGTTATTTTCACCTATTTTATTAATTACAATTGCTATGTTCTTAATGTTTTTAGTTAATTTTCGATGAATAAATTAGTATTTACTGTTTTTTATATTTTTTTATGAAAATTAAATAAATTGTATCGAAAACGTTCTTAAATGACAAATTTGGGTCCAAAAATACAATTTCAAATAAAAGAGTGATTAATTGCAATTTATAATAGTTGAAAATATAATTTAAATTAAAATCGGGCTTAATTTCAATTATTAAAAGTTTAAAATTTAATTTAAATTACCAAAAGGGCTACATTGCAATTAACCAAAGTTTAAAATGTAATTTGAAATATATTTGTGGGTGAAAATGTAATTAAGAAAGTTTAATTTTCTGTGCAGATTAGAAGAAACACGCGCCAACAACACGCCCCAAACGTGGACCTTCCGATCAAAGAAGAAACGGCTACGATGCACGCGTTCAGATCACTTGCGACCAAATCGCGTGTGCGTAGATTCTTTCGCGCGGCTCGGTGCCCGAGTGGGGCCCACCTGCCGCGCAGGCCGACGTGCAGCGTGGGACCCACCCATCTGACGCCGTGCAGACCTGTCCCCCACATTCGCGCGCGCCTTTTTCCAGTGCGGTCGATTCATGTGCGCCCGGTTATTCCACAAACCAGAATCTGCCACGTGTCCCACTTAATATTTCAGCGAATCATATTCTGACACGTGGCATGTTACAATGAGCCCGACCGCATAGAATCACGCCCGTGTTGTAGCCGTTGGCTCCTGTGCGACAATTCATCATGCGCCCGTTTCCCACGGCGAATGAAATACTGCCACGTGTCCCACTATTTATTTCGGTGAATCAGAATGCGACACGTGGCAGCGTGGAAGGAAAATAAAAACAGAAACGCGTAGCATCTCCACTCACTTTTTCGATTCTATTTTCGATACATTTTTGTCCCCCACTCGTAATTTTAAATTATTTTCTCCATCATTATTTGTCTCCCCGCGTGTATAAAAAAATATATTTTTAAATGTATTTTTTTAAAAATTTTGTGTTATAAATAGGAGATAAGATGATAGAGTTAAAGAGTTTTTTTTGAGTAGTGTTTTTTTAGTTTTAGTTTTCGAAAGTTTTTAGAGGAGGTTTTTAGAGAATTTAGAGTTTGTAATTTTTGTGTTGTTTGTGTGTTGGTTGTGGAACACGCAGAAGCCATTTTTGGCTTTTGTTGTGTTCTACGTGTACCAAATATTAATGATACAAAATGTTTTAATTTTCTTTCTTCTTCATCTTATTTTTCTTTATATGTTGTAATTTTTATTTTAATTTTATGAAGTAATTTAATTTTTCTAGGGTTGCATTTGATCTAAATTTATGAAGCTTTGATTTTAAATATTTTTGATAGATTTATAAGACGTTCGATTTGTTCGTTCTATTTTGTGCTTAATGCTTTTTGATTATTTACGAATCTTATCAAAACGAACTGTGGCACATGAATAAACTTGGAAGAGGCATTTGTGTGTATATTGCTCGTAAATAGAATGACATGTATGATGAAGGATAGGAATATATCCTAATTGTATGTGTGGCCATTTGAATACTTAAAACGTAATGAATCTTATTAAATTTAATTCTCATAGAGATATAGTGAATTAATTTAACGAGGTGTGTTTATACGGAGCTCGGAAGAGATGTATGAATAAAAAAGAAGTTTTTGGTTGACAAATTAAATGTACTAAAAATATAAATCAAAAGAAAATAACATGATTTGAGTGGATTTGTTTGGTGAAAAATTGCAATCCTAGATTTCTTTTATTTTCTTATTACTTTTTTTTCTTAAACAACGATTGTTTTGGATAAAATCAGAGAGATACAATTTTAGTACTCAACAAACTATAGTAACAAATCTCTGTGGGATCAATCTTTACTTACAAATCTTATTACTTGTGACCGTGTATACTTGCACGTTTTTATGTTCTCCAAAAGAGACAACAGTAATACATGTGGTTTTTAATTTATTATTCAAAATCTTGAAACAAAATTAAACCCTAAATATCTTTTCACGATATTTTGGTTTTTGTGTTCTAATCTAATGACATAATAAAAATAAACATAGATATGATTCAATAAATAATTATGCAAATTTTTATCATTCATAACAGTGAAGTATTTAAGGATATAATAATTAAGTTAATTATGCTTGCTCATATTATTTAGGTTATTAAATATATAAATTGATATTTATTGATTCTCTCTTTTTATATGAATACCACCTTTGGTGGGGTTAGATATTATTTGTTAATTAAACAAATCAATTAACACCTCTCAGTGAGGTCGATAATTAATTTGATTAATTAAATTAATTCCTTTTTTTCTAATAGATTGAAAATGAACCAGTTAAATGTCACATTTGGTGGGGTTAGATTTATTTAAGGTGTGCAAATTAAACCTAAGAATTTAATTATCCGAGTACTAACTTTCAAGTTTTAAATAGAGTTTCACTCTAACTTTTGAATAGATATTCAATACATTTTTGAATAATAATTCTTATAAAACACTTTTGAAATAGAGTTTCACTCTAACTACCAGGCGATTGTACCAACAAATAAAAGAGAATTACTCTAAATCAGGCCGGACAACTAAACCTTAACATCTAATTTTTATATTTAAATTTGTAATGAAAAATAATTTATTTCTCTCTAACATCCTTAGTATAAAATCTTGTATAAAAACAAAATCAATTTATTTTATAGAAATTTTTTACCTTTTTAATATTTTGCAAACATAACAATGTTATTATTATATCATATTTACAAACAGTCAGCCATGTTAAATTTAATCACAGAAAAATTAAATATAACATATAGGAATAAAACATAAAAAAATAAATGTAAAGAATTCATTTTAAAATTATATCTTAAAAGAATCCTTACAACACTTTGATGCTAATTATGTTGCTGGAAAACCTCCAAACGGATTTGCATTTCCATTTATTGAATCAAAAACTAAAAATCTATAAAACCATAGCTAGTTCTTCTCAAAAAGAGAAGAACTTTAAAACTAAAAACTAAAAAATGAAAATTCTAGAGAGATAAAGAGCTCAGAAAATTGTTTCTGAGGTGTACATTTTACAATGGGGGAGAGAGGGTATTTATAGGTGAGAAAAAAGGTAAAAAATGGGAAAAATGATAAAAGGGGCCTTAGATGAGTAATGGATGGATACTGATGCAGGTGCTGATGCAAGCAGTGATGGGCTTGTGAATTCAACATGATGCAGCACAGTTAGGCCAGATAGGGACAGATGCGCCCGTGAATTCGTAGTGATACGAGTGACTGTGCATAGACTTTGGCGTGATATAGGTGGATGGTCCCATTGCTCGGCGTGGATGTGTGCATTTCTCAACGTGGTACAGCATAGATACACGTGTTTCCCGGGGTAATGCGGTGGTGTTGGGTAATTTTGTCCATTTTTTTGACTTTCCTCATTTGTTTCTCAACATATTTGTGATGTATTGCCTCTAGTATTATTCTTTGAGTCTTTAAATTATTTTTGAAGCAAAAATACCTGAAAAACAATAAAATACCCGTGATTCTGAATAGATAAATTTATATAAAAATAGGATAAAATTGTATAAATATAAATATTTTTAATCAATTAAAATACATTAAATCATGATAATTTTAGTGTTTTTTAAGCACTCATCAGGTACCTATGGGCTACTAGTTGCAATAGATAGATTTCAACAGACTATAAGTACGCATTTGCATCACATGTATCATTAGAGGTTTTTCGTCTACAATGCTTTATGACTGGACTTTCTGGTTGTGATTATTGATCATAGATTGTTATATTTATGAACTGTTATAGTGGTGGATTGTTGTAGAGATATCTTTTTATGGAGGTGGATTGATGTTGATATGGATTACCACGATGCTCGCACACTAGCCTCGAACTTAAACCTGCCATTGTGTTTGAAGCATGTCGTCTATTAGGTCTCAAATTTTCTTTTATGGTTTGCACATAAGAACATGTGTTTTAGACCTTTAGAAAAGGGCCTATATGACGTGATTTGATAGATACATGTGCCATATATGTTATGTTCATACATGGGATCAGAGGTAGGCCCATATGAATCTTATTGTTGAACCACACATGTGACCATGTATTTGGACGATCAATACATATCGATTTGTATATCATTCACTAGATTTATACATCATATTTCTTATATTGGCATGCATTGGGATACCTATATTGTAATTTCCCTCAGTTTTTTAAAAGCGAAGAGGTACAAGTATACCCTAGATTTTTGATAAAAAAAAAGTCCCTACTTAATATAATGATAATATTACCATTCCTGAAATTTTATTAATAACCATCATGCATGATTATTTGATGGAAATATATAATAGTGTAGATTCCTACTAAGTTATGTGTAGCTCACCTTTACTCTTTCGTCTTTACCTGAGCGGAGGATTTTGAAGTTACAAGGTTTGACTTAAAACCTTAATTCCTTTATTGGTTATTATAATTTATAACTAAACAAGCTGAGATTACTCGGATGAATTTTAAATTGAGTTTATATATGTCTTGAATTTAAATTTATGACTTTGCAATCAATCATGCATTTTAAATAGAAAATCTTTGAAGGGTATCCCAATTGTTTATAAAATTGATTTTAAATCATTTCTAAATTGGGTTTTTCATGTTAACTCAAGAAAATTTCCATTAAATATAATTTAAAATTTACCACCTTCTTATCTCACGTATCCATTTTTGGAGACGTGATAGTTTGGTATCAAAACATGGTTTTGATCTCCAAGGAATGCAATTTTTCTTTTTAAAAGTTGATTTTGTCTCAGCTACCTACTCGTAGAATATCCCATAAGAAACATGTGCAAATTAACTACATTAAGTAATAATTGAACTCATGAAGAACCTGAGGAGAAAATTAAAATTTGCCTTCACCGAAGGATAGTAAGGACTCATCTTTTTTACTTCAAAGGATCGACGCAATTTTTTATCACTATAAGATAGTGTGGAAATAAAGGATGTATCTTCTACCTTTTAAACGGTTCTACATAAGTTGCTAATTTATTTTCTGATAAAGTTGGACATTTATTGAATGATTCATGGAATTGAATCCATTATGGGAGCAATCATCAATGTTTTCTTGTTGTTAAGGCATAGGATTTTTTTCAACAAATTGTAGCAATCACTTATTGGATCGCAACTATGGATGAGGATTCACATTCCACTTTCTACTCTAAGACATCAAATACTCAAAGGAATTTCCCAAAACCAAGTAAACAATCTAGCTGACTATCGCACGAAGTAAACAATCCATCCTTCCATCCTGCCAACCTTATCAGTTGATTTGATAGCTTTTCTAAAGAACAATCAAATCCCTCATAAAACCTTAATTGACAATAATTAGTACAAAGAAAAAATAATCACATAAGTATCGCAAGCCTTCACAATATCTAATAGGAGTAACCAAAAATCAATGCTGATTTGTTTTTTCTACACAACTCTTGGATACAAATTCTTTTGACACTTGTATCACCCATTCTTTCACTTCTTTAACCTTTGCCCTATAGTTAAATCTTATTGTAAGGATTATGAGTGTTGGATATTTTGGTGGACAAAATATTTATAGGTAAACTTGATCTTAGGCTTGCTATCAAGTCTATCAAGAAAAGCCGAACAAATGCTGGAGTTCTAGATAGTTGTATTTCAGGTATATCTTTTATAACTACGAAGCATAGGATCACATTCATGCATTTAATAGCACATGTTCATAAATCTGAAATTATTTTGGATGCTAAAATATTTATTTAAACTTGAATCAATTTATGAAATTACTAATTAAATACTTTTTAGATAAGTTTTATTATTTTAAAGATGTGTTATAAAAAATTATTTTTATAATATTAAAGTTTTTAATGGGCTTTGAAAAATTAAGTCTAAAATATATTCAACCCTAATACTACTAGGTCATTATAATTATCTATATATATATATATATATATATATAGATACGTTGGGGTTGAAAAGGTGTGTGCTGAATAGAAGTTAAGCCTACCGAATGAAGCTTTCAAACATAGCCAAAAAAAGAAAAATCAGTCAAAACTCAAAACACTTCATAAAAGCTCTCCATTAGTCAGAACTTGTGGAAATGGAATAAAGAGAAGCATGATTTGCTTGTTTCTAGTTTGACTCTAGTTTTACTGATCAACGTAGACTATACATATAATTGAAAAGTAATATATATAGGTTGATGCGGTGTGGATAGCAATTCAGTTGCTAAACAGTTTGACTTGTCATAGATTAGGTAATATATATGATGATGCAGATAGGTAGAACTAGTGGAAAATTAATATATTATAACAGATTCTAATTGATTTCTTTATTATAGTTCTATATTTTTCAATCTATTTGTTTTATATTGTTTTATGTTCAAGTAGTTTCTTTTTAAATAAAATCTTGCATATTTAAATCAAATAGTTGTATGAGTAATTATGGTTATTTGGAATTAATTATTAAATTTTCAAGAATCTATTTTTATTGAACTTGTACTTAATTTTTTTGCTCTATGATTTGCTAATTGATTTGATTTAAGTGACATATATTTTGAATAATCTAGTTAGGATTATTCATTGTTAAATCTATTCTAGAACACACACGGACACTTGTGTTTTTGTGCTAACCCTTTTGAAATTAATTTGTGAACGTATCTAACTGGCAGAAAGCTTATTGGAACATTGTTCAGGAAACCACTCACACTAATATTAAAAATTGTGAAAAAAGAGCAGACACTTGTATGTAAAGTACATTGGGGCAGTATCCTAAGGAGGGTAGCATAATACTGAGTTTTTACTTGAATATTTGGTTTTCATAGTGGAAAGTTAGGTGCTCTGGTGGACCGGTGGTTTTCCTCTTAGGTTATGGTTATGACCTAGCTTGTTTCCACCTAAAATAACGTATGTTATTCTTTTATTTTCATACTTTATTTTTACATGCAATTGCATGTTTGACCACTTTGTTTAGGTTATTAAATTATAAATTGATAAAAATTGAAAATAACCTATTAACCCCCTCTTGATTAATTAGGTTTGTGTCTTATAAACATTCACTTATTAACCCCCTTATTTCATATTTTCCTCTTGGATTCTTTTTTTCATATCCTTTATGTCTGTAATAGTCCAATTTCTTGATGCAAAGAGTAGATCTTTTCAATAATTTCCTTAAACATCATCTACCATAATTTTACTTCTCCCCAGCTCAAGAAAGTTACTATAATGCAGTTATATCCTTGAAACTACACCAACACATATCTCTTATTTTCAAAAGGAACCAATCAAGATAGAAGTTAAGAAAATAGTTGGATGAATCGTTAATAAAAAAGAATCCTTCAATCAGGATCGTTGCCTTGTGAATGCTTGTTTTGAAGAACATAAAAATTCAAATTATGCATTGGTTATTACCAAAAAAATATATAATAGGATTATTTGGTCAACTCGAGGATGCAAGCTTTCAAAGTCAAGACATCAACATTGACAAGTTAAGAGAATTGAACATATCAAAACTACTTTTCAAGCTTCAAACGAGCACTCTCAGAGAATGATGAACTCATAAGAAGACTACTTTGATATGATTAGAGATTGAGAAATTTACATAAAGAATTGAGAAAGGCAAAGTTAGAGATTGTGTAGTTAACTTTAAGAGATGTCAATTCTGTACCAAATAAAGAAACTCAAAAGAGGAACAACTCTATATGAGTCAAAGGTGGAAATTATCGTATCACCCAATGAAGCATCACATAAATAGTACTAACATATCCAAGAAAGGACTTCAACACATTGACATTCTATATAAGTAAACAAGATTCATATCTAGAACATCTTGAAAAACTTGAAAACATCATCTATTTGATTTTTAAATGTGAACTATGATTGTGTGAAGAAGGACAACAAATATCTACACAATTTTAGAGAAACTAGCCTTGAACATAATGAAGGTGAATCAAGACAGATCCGAGAAACACATAAGTCAACTAGTGATAATAGCGATGATAGCACACCATATGGAGAATTCAATGATATAATTTTCAACACTTTGAACATTCTGACACATGAGTTGATAAAGAAGAGCTAACATATTTTTTTTTGGTGAAGTGAAGAAAGGATCGTAAGTATGAAAGAAATTATAGGAAAGCAATGGACACTCTTAAGTTAAAAGTCAGAATTTTCACACACAACTGATATTGGTACATGGCAGAAACACTTGAATGATGGAAGGATTACAACTTGAATTTACAGGATAATGGAAGACAAGTATAGCATGATGTTCAACCCTACAACATAATGAGTAGCTCTATTTGATGATAACATATTTTTGCAAACCATGTTGAAGAATTATTGGAAGGAGAAATGGTGGATAGGTAGATTTTTTCTATTGGAAAATTTTGTTTTCAAAAAAAGATAGCAGTCCTAAATGAATACTCTTTAAAGACAAGGAGCCATAGAGAAAAATTTATAAAAATTGACAATATATTTAGGAAGTATGGAAATCATCATGATCTTAAGAGAACTTATTCATAAAGTGGAATGAAAAGAATGAAGATTAACTCGTAGCAAACTACATTAGATGATGACAACATAATATTCAATATTTGGTGAAATATTTTTGCAAAAGATTGTATGACCAGATGGTGTATCGAGGTCAACTATACTAGATCAAGATTCAAAATTCTTCTCCTTCTCTGTAGACTTATTACAAGAAGCTTTGCAAATGCAATTGCTACATAATACAAACTAATGGACATTTCAAAAGGATTATTTGAATATTATAAGAACATACTATGAACATATGTCATGGAGAAATCAGATCGAACAATTTCCAACAATTGATTTCGCCTGCAACAACAACTATATAAAAACCTTCTAAGGATAACCACATAGACTTCCGAGGTGATGAATAGAAAAGTGAGAAATCAAGGGATAAGCGCACAAGTCAAATTCATAGTACATCATGGGAACATAAAAAATGTATTGTGACTTAAAAAGGGCCTATTGATGGAAAAGAATGAAGAAGGATATTTCTCAATTCATAGCCAATTGTGTGACATACAACCAAGTAAAGGTAAATCACAAGAAACCTGTGGGACCACTCCGACTACTTTTTATGCCAAAATGGAAATGGGATAACATAAACATAGAATTTGTACAAGAATAATCACACTCTCAAAGTTGATTGTATCTAATCGAGATCCAAATTTTACTACATGTTTGTGAAGGTGAATACAAGAGGCTTTGAATACAAAGTTATTGTATAGACGATTGTATAAATCTCTAGTGTGACGGGTAGAATATTGAACTTATTCACATCACATAAGAAAAAATTCAAACAGCTTAAAGTTGATACAAGAGTTATGCTAATCGTCGACAACTGTTATTGAACTTTGAAATGGATTACTATGTCTTTCTCAAGGTTCAACCTCAAAAAATAGTAACTCATTTTGAAATAAAATGAAAGATTAGCACCAAGCTACATCAAACCGTTCAAAAATATAAAAAAGGATTAGTGATGTAGCGTTTTAATCAAAATTACAATAGGATTGTCATAGGTTCATAATGTGATAGTTGAAATACTATCATGGATTAGATAGAACTTTCATTGTAAAGAACATATGTCGTATGAAGAAGAACTAGTGGCAATAATTGAGTTATGAATTAGGAATTTGAGAAGAATAACAATATCATTAGTAAAGGTTTTATGGAACATCCTAACGATGAAAATGAAAATTTGGAGTTAAGTTTAAATTTGCACGAGCTATCCAAACTCATGGAATTATGAAATTTTGAGGATGAAATTTTCTTTAAGTGGATAGGAATTTAAGACCCCATAATTTATTATAAGTACTTAAAGTCTTAAAAAGAATAAAGGACAACATATTGAAGAGTATGGATATATCAAAAACATTTGAGTGAAAAATTGGATCAAACGGGAAACATTGGTAAATCTCTACATACATTGATGCCACCTTGCCACCACTACTGGCCAACTCCCTGGCACTACTCATTTTGGTTATAAAAAGGGAGCAAACCACCCTTTTTTCCTCTCATTTTTCTTCTCTCCTTTCTCTCACTCTAAAACCTTCTCCCCTTTAGTTGTATGGGACTTTTAGCACATCTTGGGGGGTGATTCGAGAATAAATATTAGGGAGTTTGCATTTGAAAGCTTGATGACAAAATAACTTTTCAGGTATGGGTTCTTACTCTAGCTTTGTATATATATGCATTGTTTTTATAAATGAAATGTCATGCATTATATGTTATGAATAAAAGTAAAAAAGTGGATTCCATAATTTTATAAGTAATTTTATAATTTTAGAAATGTTGTTTAAAATGAGATAGTCATCATAATGTTTTATAATGTATATATTGGAAATATTTTGTATATAAAACAAGTACCGAATGTTGATGTGAAATGAACAATGAAAATGTGATATGTCATCTGAGAATTTTGATACATGCATTATGAGAAATTATTGATTTTGTGAGGGTTGATGTATGTTGTCTTATAGAGTATGGTACCTATGGGCTACTAGTTGTAGTAAATAGATTTTGACAGACTATAGGTATGCATTGCATTTGCATCACATGTATCATGAGAGGTTTTTCGTCTATGGAACCTTATGATTGGACTTTCTGGTCATGATTATTGATTATGGATTGTTAGTGTGGTAGATTGTTATGGGGGCTCTCACACAGGCCTCTGATTTAGACCCATCGTTGTGTTTAGAGCCTATAGTCTATTAGGTCTTGGATTTATTATTGCAGTTTGCACTTAAGCACATGTGTTCCAAACCCTTAGATGAGGGCCCATATGATGTGATTTGATGGATACATGTTCCATATGTATTGTGGTGGTATATGGGGTCAGAATTAGGCCCACATGCATATCAGAGTTGGATAGCACATATGCCCACGTATTTAGATGATCAATACATATTAGGTCGCATATCATGCATTGGATTTATACATCATGGTTTTTATATTGGCATGCATTAGGATACCAATATTATATTTTCCCTTTACTTTTTCGAAAGTAAGGAAGTATAGGTATACATGGGATTTTTCATAAAAAAAATCTCCCCATTTAATATAATGACAATATTACCATTCATAAAATTTTATTAATAAACATCATGCATGATTATTTGCTAGAAATGTATAATAGAGTAGACTCCTACTAAGCTATGTGTAACTCACCCCCACTCTTTTCTCTCTACCCATCTGTGTTTTTTGAGATATTCACGATAAAGATAGGATGATTATGAACGGAGGATTTCAACGTTACAAGGTTTAACTTAAAACCTTATTTCTTTTATTGGTTATTATAATTTACAATTAGGTAGGCTAAGACTATTTTGATGAATTTTAAATTGACTATTTTGATGAATTTTAAATTATCTTTATAAATGTCTTGAATTTAAATTTATGACTTTACAATTAATTATGCATTTTAAGTAGAAAATCTATGAACGGTACTTGAATTGTTTATAAAATTGATTTTAAATGATTTCTAAATTGAATTTTTCATGTTTACTCATGAAAATTTCCTTCAAATATAATTTAAAATTTACCCCCTTCATATTTCATGTACCTATTTTTCAAGGCATGATAGGTGAGGTGGTAAAAAGTCACATTTTTTTGTTTAAAAATTGTTGAGTAAATTCTATAAATACTTACACCCAGAACAAAAACCATCCTCGTGTTGTTTGTAAACATGTCTACATACAAAGTATACCTAACTATATGTGTGAGAATTATTGATCCGTAGTAACTAACCTTACATAAAGGAAGAAAAAAATACTAAGTAAGAATAAAACAAACATCATGTTTTGCACACTCGAAACCAACACATACACAAGCATAACAAGACATACATTCTCCCTCTTTGGTTTTTCGTGTTAAAACACTATATAACTAAATATATATACTCGCCAAACATGAAATGATCATGAGGACACCTAATGTTGTTTGTTCTTACGAATAGTACAACAACACATGGCCAAGAACTAAAAGACACACCTACTCAAAGTGCATCCATCTTAAGTGCTCCATCCAACTTCATGAATTGACTCATCCAATCCTTTGTCATAGGAAATTAGCACCACTACACACAAAACATTTGAGATATTGTTGTGTGTTTTACAACACACAAAAACGTGCAAGTATACACGGTCACAAGTAATAATATTTGTAAGTAAAGATCGTTCCTACGGAGATTTGTTACTATAGTTTGTCGAGTACTAAAATTGTATCTCTCTGATTTTATCCAAAATAATCGTTGTTTAAGAAAAAAGTAAAATAAGAAAATAAAAGAAATCTAGGATTGCAATTTTTCACCAAACTAATCCACTCAAATCATGTTATTTTCTTTTGATTTATATTTTTTAGTACATTTAATTTGTCAACCGAAAACTTCTTTTTTTATTATTCATACATCTCTTTCGAGCTCCGTATAAACACACCTCGTTAAATTAATTCACTATATCTCTATGAGAATTAAATTTAATAAGATTCATTAAGTTCTAAGTTTTCAAATGGCCACACATACAATTAGGGTATATTTCTATCCTTCATCATACATGTCATTCTATTTACGAGCAATACACACACAAATGCCTTTCTCAAGTTTATTCATGTGCCACGGATCGTTTTGATAAGATTCGTAAATAATCAAAAAACATTAAGCACAAAATAGAACGAACAAATCAAACGTCTTATAAATCTATCAAAAATAATTAAAATCAAAGCTTCATAAATTTAGATCAAATGCAACCCTAGAAAAATTAAATTACTTCATAAAATTAAAGTAAAAATTACAACAACTACAGAAAAATTAGAAGAAGCAAAAATAAAATTAAAACATTACTTAAAACAAATATTTGGCACACGCAAAACACAACAAAAGCCAAAAATGGCTTTTGCGTGTTTTGTCGTCCAAAACCGAGCAACACAAAATAATTTCCAAAACTAAACTCTCCAAAAACTTTTTTACAACTAAAAACTATCTCCTATTTATAGCAAAAAAATACATCAATAAAATATTAAATTTAAATCCACGCGGGGGACAAAAAAGTGTGACGAAAATAATAAATTACATGCGTGGGGGGACAAAAATTATATCTAAAATGAGATCGAAAAAGTGAGTGGGACGCTGCGCGTTTCTGTTTTAATTCTCTTCCACGCTGCCACGTGTCACGTTCTAATTCGCTGCAAGAAATGGTGGGACACGTGGCAATATCTCATTCGTTGAAGGGAAACGGGCGCACGATGAATTGCCGCACGGGAGCCAACGGTTACAACATGGTCTTGATCCAGCGTGGTCGCACTCATTGTAACATGCCACGTGTCGGAATATGATTTGTTGTAATATTAAGTGCAACACGTGGCAGATTCTGGTTCGCGTAATAACCGGGCTCACGTGGATCAACCACACTGGAAAAGGCGCACGAAGGTGGGGGACAGGTCTGCGCGGCGTCAGACGGGTGGGTCCCACGCTGCACGCCGGCCTGCGCGGCAGGTGGGCCCCACTCGGGCACCGAGCCGCGCGATAAAGAATTTCCCTGCATCCACTCTCCTTGGTCGGGTTGAAGTGCACGCGCGCATCTGAACCGTTGATGCGTTGATCTGACGGTCCACGATGAAGCGTGGATAGCGCCGCGTGGAATTTCTTTCTGCGAAGAAAACTAACTTTTATTAATTATATTTTAACCCACAAATATATTTCAAATTACATTTTGAACTTTGTTTAATTGCAATACAGCCCTTTTTGTAATTTAAATTAAATTTTAAACTTTTAATAATTGAAATTAAGCCCAATTTTAATTTAAATTATATTTTCAACTTTTATAAATTGCAATTAATAATACTTTTATTTGAAATTATATTTTTGGACAAAAATTTACCATTAAGAGCATTTTCGATACATTTTATTTAATTTTCTTAAAATTTAGAAAAAACAGTAAATCCTAATTTATTAAACTAAAATTAACTAAAAATAGAGAGAATCTAGCAATTATAATTAATAAAATAGGTGAAAATAACTATATAAAATACAGTTATCAGATATGAAGACTTCACCCTACACCTATAATCTACACATAAGAAAAAAACACATACCTCGTGAACGTATCATGCAAAAAAAAAGTGTAGTCTATCCAAATACTATCATGTTCCCCTATACATGTATACATGATACCGCAAGCACAATTAATGTGTAGCACATACAAACATAACCTATGTACAATATAAATATGCAAACTACACAATTTACCTATAAAACAAATATGTAAACTTTCCCTAAGTTTATGCATATTAGATAAACATAATATAGTGCAAACTACACTCACCATCTCATGCAACAAATAGCATGTTACCAAGCAAACATAATGCACAAAGAAACACGAGTTGTGCATGCTTCTCCCTTTTTTCACATGGAAAGTCAAAGCAAGCACACACAGGTATGCAACATACCACACCCCTATATGAAGGAGAGAATTCAAATAGAAATTCAATAATCTTAAAACTCATACAACACAATAGAGAAGATTAAAGCAAACATAAAAAGACATAACACAAGCAGTCAAGTGAGAAATACAAAGAATAACATGGAGAAAATAGCAAGGTAAAAGCATGTAACGAACAACAACCTAAATGCTTAGACAAGTCAAGAGTAGTGTAGATAGAAAGACAATAGCTGCTAATGAAATACATATCACGAAACCTTACATTTGTACATGTTGTAAAAGGGCATAAGGGTATTTGCAATGTGTATACAACACAACGACAAGATGGACAGTCAAACACCAATGGTACATAAATGTGCCAACGAACCTGTAAGAAGACATTGATTAGGAGTCCAATTATCTTCCAAGTTGGCACACTCCTAGTAACTCAAAAATCTTCCCCCAAACATCAACTCCACTTAAATGTACCAGCAAATCCTTAAGGAGTTGACTAGGAATCTAACTATCTTTCAAGTTGAACATTCCTAGTGAGTGAACTATTGTCCCCCAACAATACTTGGGTGTATTCAATCATGTGAATTCACCCCATATTATACACACACATATAGAAAGACATCCCAATCTACCAAAGAAAATATGTGTCATGCATTCCAATGACAAATACCATGTTATCAACTACAAGCGATAAATATGCAATAACTCACTATAAAAAGGATGTAGGTAAACACATAGGAAGACATGTAAAACAAGAGATTGTAAATAATGTCTACAATAAATCATGCTAACAACCCTATTTATGCATGGTTCATACAAAGTGAAGTAAATAAGAAGGGAGCATTACAAGAACAAAATAGCATAATATAAAGTCATAAATAGAAAAACAAAAAAATCCAAATACACATAGGGCTCATCCTAACATCATGTAAATGACACACACCTCTCTCCTAAAAGTATGCATATGAGAAAATAAATATGTTAAGAATCCTACCCTAAAATATAAGTATATACACAAAGTAGAAAAAAAAAGTAATATAGAAATAGGAAAGCAAACTAAGCATGTTCAAAGAACTAGAAGGTCATTAGAGATTAAATAATACTCTCAACTTAAATATCCACATGGCCATTAATCCAAGATACATTCATGTAAGGGTATGATAAAAAATTTGATTACATGCTTAGTATGTGGTGTGCTAAACTTGTTTACTCTATAAACCATCATGAAATGCTTATGTGAAATAAGTGAATAGAAATATAGACTCAAAATGTATCAAAGAAAATAAGTCCACATTTAGTCTCTCTCCATTAATTTAAGTGCTAACTCAGAAGAAATCAAAAGGTTCTTCGATGCTTGTACTGATAGGTTTAGGTAAGGGTATAAGAGAAGAGATACTTAAGTTTAGGTACACCTCTAGTCGATCAAAACTTACACCTTAAGCAATGATCTCACAACCATAAGTAGTAAACCTTTAAACTTATGTTCTTTTCCTTCTACTTCTCAAATTTCAAAAACTCACATTCCTAAACATGATATCCTTTTCTTTTATGTATTAGCATACATTTTTTGATACCCCGATTTTTTTTTCTTTCGTTTTCATTTCATTTCTTTTTCTTTTTCTTTAAATACGAGGGTAACGCAGACAATTCCAAAAAAATAGGTACAATAATTAACAAAATTGAAACTCAACTGAAGGGGTGCAAGGCAAGTGGGATTTATCATTAAGGCTAAGCTAGTAGGTGCAAATAAACGAAGGACTCATGTAAAGGCTCAAGAGGGGAGACTCAGGATAAGACATCATTTGTGATAAGAAAGGATTAAACAATTCGAAGATGACTTAAATCCTCTTTCTATTCAAGAAGTACCTAGGATTTCACCTCAAGAGACACTAAAAGTGAATTCTAGAGCTTGTTAGAGACATACAAATCATTAAAGCAAGAGATCCACACAAGCTTCTCAAAATAACCATACAAATTCACTAAGTTATGGAAAGTGAAAGAAAGAGTTCAATACAAAAAAAAAATAGTCATACATACACTCAATAAATACACATGTCAAAACAATCACATTTCCATCCAAGTTGAATACATGCCAACCATATATCGTCAATGGTCCCTATTAATTTCATTTCACATGTAGAAAGTTAACTAAATAGAGAAAAGTGTAGAAGTATCCTAGGATAGAACAAGAAGAAAGAGAGTTCCAAAACAACAAACACAAAAGTTTTGACTTTTATTAAAGCAGTAAAGGGAGATAACCAAGGAGAGAGTCAACAGTCAAGAGAGAAGACAACAATGGCCTCAAAGGAGATCATAGACCAAAAAGGAAAGGATTTGCATCAAGAGAGATTATCAACACAAATTGTACCATGTTTCGTCCAGAGAGAGAAAAGGAAAAAATTGCACACAGTTGCCTAAAAAGAGATCATTGGGAACACTCACATCATCACTAATGATTGACATGAAATTTGTATAATAGTTACTCAAGTATATGTACAAGTAATATAATGATAAGAAAATATCATTCCCATGAAGATTATGTTATTAAAAACTAAAAAAACAAAGATTAATTTTTTTTTGTGTTTTCAGAAAGCAAAATCAAAAGAACTAAAAATAAATAGCAATAATTAGTTAACTCTAAATTGACAATTAAGAAGATATATGAGAAAATATCTAGAAATAATTAATCTCTCAATTTCTAAACATGTGAATCACTAAAATTCTCTCAATATAATTACCAATCATTACACGATCGTCTAAATCTAACCTAGCATGTAGTCATCTCTCAAGTAAACTACACACCATATAGTAATTAAAATATTCACACTCTCATATCAATTAAATTACATACTTGATGAGTGCTCAAAAAGCACTAAAATTACCATGATTTTATGCACATTAATTGATTAAAAATATATATTTATATGATTTTATCATATATTTATATAAATTTGTCTTTTTGGAATCACGGGTATTTTTATTATTTTACAAGTATTTTCGCTTAAAAACGTAACTTAAAGACTCAAAGAAGAATACTAGAGGCAATACATCACAAATATATTAATAAATAAATGAGGAAAGGTCAACAAATATGGAAAAATTGGACAAAAAGGTCAAAAAGGTCAAAAATGTCAAAAAGGAGGAAATCGCGAACGCAGCCGCCCAGCCGCGCCGAGCAGCCGCCGCCCACCCCCAGTCCCGCATGCGCCTTGCTCCTGTCCGCACGTGCCACTGCCATCTGCGCCCCAATCCGTGCGTAGCTGCCCCACGTCATGCTGACGTCATCAAATGACATCATCATCCACCACTCCGCGTTTCCACCATTTTTTCACCCACTTTTTCTTTCCATCCTCACCTATAAATACCTACATTCTCTTCACAACTAAACACACCTAAAAATACATCTTCTCTTCTTTTTCTTTCTCTCATTTCTTAGTTTTTAAGCTTTTCTTAGTTTTTAGTTTTTCTTAGTTAGTTTCTCTTAGTTTAAGAGTTCTTCTCTTTTTGAGAAGAATAGTTATGTTTTTGTAATTTATTTTCTTTTTGATTCAAAAAATGGGAGTGCAAATTCCGTTTGGAGGTTTTCTAGCAACGGGAATAGCATCGAAGTACTGTAAGGATTTTATTTTCTTTACAGTTATTTTTTATGTTTTATTCTTACATGTTATATTTAATTTGTCTGTGATTAAATTTAACTTTGCTGGCTGTTTGTAAACGTGATATAATAATAACGTTGTTATGCTTGCGAAATATTAAATAGGTAAAAATCTCTAAAATGAATTGATTTTATTTTTATTCAAGATTTTATATTAAGAATGTTAGAGAGAAATATATTATTTTTCATTACAAACTTAAATCTGAAAATTAGATTTTAAGGTTTAGTTATCTGGTCTAATTTAGAGTAGTGTTCTTTTATCTGTTGGTACAATTGCGCGGTAGTTAGAGTGAAACTCTATTTCAAAAGTTTTTATAAGAATTATTATCTGAAAATGTATTGACAACATGTTTTCAGTAGTGGTTTTAAAACTTGAAAGTTAGTACTCGGATAATTAAATTCTTAGGTTTAATTTGGACACCTTGAATAAAGTTTAAACTGTCTAACCCCACCAAAGGTTGCATTTAAATGGTTCATTTTCAATCTCTTAGAAAAAGGAATTAATTTAATAAACCAAATTAGTTATCAACCCCACCCATAGGTGTTAATTGATTTGTTTAGTTAACAAAGAATATCTAACCTCACCAAAGGTGGTATTCATATAAAAAAGAGAGAATCAATAAATATCAATTCATATATTTAATAACCTAAATAATATGAGCAAGCATAATTAACTTAGTTATTATATCCATAAATACTCCACTGTTTTAACAAATAAAATTTGCATAAATATTTATTGAATTTGTATCTATGTTTATTTTTATATTATTAGATTAAAAACCACAAAACCCCAAAATATCATGACAGAATGTTTAGGATTTAATTTCGTTTTTAAAAATTTGAATAATAAATTAAAAACTACATACATTCCTTCCTTAGATCGACCTTGAGAGTATATTTATCATTTTCTACGAAATGATTCGTGCACTTGCGAGAGTTTTATAAATACAAAAAACCAAAGCGATGGCAGGATCGACGATGTCGGTTCTGTCTATCAAGTTTTTGGCGCCGTTATCGGGGATAGTATCAAGAGTTTGGCGCCGTTGCCGGAGAAGGAATAGCGTTTTTAAATTATTTATCAAAATTTTAAAAACTTTTTGTGTTATAAATAATTGTGATTTTTTTTATTTAAAAAAAAATTGTTGTTTGTGAATAGTAAAAAAACAAATAAAAATTAAAATATTTTTTCCAACAAAAAAAACAAAAAAATAAATAAACTTATCGTTCATGAATAGTAAAAAAATTTCAAATTTCAATTTCATAATAAATAAATAAAAAAATTATAGCATGAATAATAAAATAATTTTGAATTTTGAAATTTGAAATTTGAAGTAAAAAAAAACGTAAATAAAATAAATAAATAAATAAATAATAATAAAATAAAATTTTCAAAAAAAAATCAAAAACTTTATTTTCAATTTTTTTCTTTTCTTTTATCTTTTTTTTTCTTTTATCTTTTTCAATTATTTTTTTTCAATTATTTTTATTTTATTTTATTTTTGGCTTAATTTTTAATTAAAATTTTTATTATTTTTATTTTTCTTTTACCTTTTTTCAATTTATTTTATTTTTGGTTTAATTTTTTTTTAACTATTTTTTTATCTTAATTTTCGTTTAACTTAATTAAGTTAGGTTTTTACTAAATTTTCGTTTAAGTTAATTAACTTAGGTTTTTAGTAATTTAATTTACTAACTTATATTAATTTAATTTACTAACTTAATTAACCTACCTTTTTATTAACTTAACTTAACTTAATTAACTTAATTTTAATAGCATGAAAAGTAAAGATCTAAGGGAGTTCTGTCTAGGAGACTAGTTCGTGGAAGCCTTTGTGCCACTAATCTTTCCTGGGAACGGTGCTCTATCTAGGAGGATGGTTTTTAAGGAGCCTTTGTTCCACCATTCTTTCATGGAAGCACTTTTGGTTAATACTGATTATGTTATTTTAACTTAGATATTATACCTAAAAAAACAAAAAAAATTCTGAAACTATCTCCAAAATTTTAAAGCTTTAATTACAATCTAAAGAGTTAGTTGTTTTGTTTGATCTAGGTATGATTGTGTTTTGATGCCTTTAATTATTTGATTTGTACCTAGACGTGGATGATCTAAAACTCACAAGCATCTCCCTAGTTTTAAGTACAGAAAAAATTGAAAATGCATAGGACATGACTGAAAAAGTATAGGTAGACAATCTTGTCTTACTTGTAGGTTTGATTGACTCAATGATGAGGGGACATTGAGTTTACTTAAAATGAAATCCCCAAGTTACGTCTTGCTAAGACGTTAAACTAAGCGCTGGATGGGAGGCAACTCATCATTTTAGGTAATTTTCTTTTATTTGTTTTATTTATTTAATTTTTATTGTTTATTTTAGTTTAATTACATGTGAATAATTTTAAAATTATTAAAACTAAAAATATTTGTTAAGATGTTAGAAGTTCACATCGATCTATCTGTGTGAACTTTATTGATGAATATGATGGATGCACTTGTATTTCTCCATTACTACTTGCACATTCTCAGAAAATAGGTAATATTTCTTCTCTTTTCTCTTTTATCTTTAATTTACAGTTGTTACATTGAGGACAATGTAAATTATAGGTTGGGGGTGGTGAAAAGTTACCATGCTTAATTTAAAAAAAAAATTAACAAATTTTTTTTAAATAATAATAATAATTTTTTTCTTTTTTATGTTCACATTTTCATTTTTATTGTGTTTGGTTTTATTTTCTTTGTGTGATTTAGTAATTTTTGGAATTTAAAAAAAAAATTCTCACAAAAATTTATCATTTCTTTAAATCAAATTTAAGTAAATAGTTAAGTATTTTGTACTGTTAGATTAATTTTTGAAAACATATCATGAAATATTTTGTAATTGTTTTTGATAATTAGTTAGTTTTTTTCATAACTAGTATTTCTTGATAAAATGTAGAAATTATATTCAACCCAAAATTGGTGTTTATGAATTTTTTTAGTGGAGACTACCCTTATGAGATATAATTTGAGCCTAATTTCCCTTATTTAGAGTGAAATATATATTTTTTTCTACTCCAAACACATTTCTTATTTCTTCAAATTTTTAGATGATCTCTATAGGCATTAGCATTGAATGTATGAATTTTTTCTCATCTTAATAGAGTGTCGTATATTTTTTTTATTATTTTTGCTTAGATTTAATTATTTGAGTAGAAATTGATAGTATATGCTTTTATCTCATTCATGCATGACTGCTACACAAAAAAAGAGATATATTTGGGGTTACCTAAACCAAATCAAATAGAAAAGCCACAAAATTAACCACTCACCAAAATCCTAAAAAAAATGTACAATCTGTACATGGGTTGAATCTCTAAAAGAATGATATATATTGAAAAGTATCTTCAGAAAAATATAGAGAGATAAAGAATATATAGTATAATCTACATATTATGATCTACATTACCCAAAATCCTAAAAAATGTACAATCTGTACATGGGTTGACTCTCTAAAAAATAATATATATTGAAAAATATTTTCACAAAAATATAGAGAGATAAAGAATATATAGTATAATCTACATACTATGATCCACAATGCCTACAAAGTTGTGAGTAAAGGCTAATTACAAAAGAAAGATATAGGAAGTAATTCCCTAAAAAGTCATTGCACTTTCTTCATTTGTAAAAGGCATATATCTTGAAATTTTTTCTTAATGAGTTTGATTTATGCATGAAAATAATTTTTATATATGATATCTTTATAATTTATACATTTGATTACTTCCATGAGATCAATGTCAAAATAACACTTTGAACCTTTATTCTTTATACATATGCGAACATATTAGTTCATTTCTATACATCAACTCTTTCGCATATAAATTAGTATGAGTGTTTGAACCCATAGGATTCGGTATTTTGAGAGTATTGACTTGTGAGGAATAGAGTCGAAGCGAATTCGGATTCATGACACTGAAATTTGGTGAAATTAAATTGATACATTTTTTATATGAAATATGAAAATGATTTATGACTAATTATTATAACAAATCATGATTGTTTAAAGAGATTAAAATAACTTATGCTTGAGATTTTAATTATGATCTTAAAGGAGATTAAAAAGTATGAGACATTTTTGTGATATGTTGTTTTCTTTTATTCTTAAAAGTTAATTTTTGATTTTGTTGTAATTTTAGTTTTTAAGTTGATTGTTGTTATTATTTCTTTTAATTTTTACATTTAGTTCAATGTTTGTGGGTATTATTACTGAAAACCCTCACGAGGATCACATACATAAGAACATACATCTCTACCTAGAAACTATGCATGTTATTTAATCAAGACAAACAATTAAATAATTCTCCCAAATCTATTTAATTGCCTCTATAGATCAATTGTTGGCCAAATAATTAATAATATAAAAATCAGATCAAATAATATAATTAAATTGAAATCATAATTGAAGTAAAATATTAGATTATTACATGTAGAAAACTGGATTCATAAGACCGCTAAATTAATAAATTAACTACATAATTTTGTTCATAAAACTCATATTTTTCATAAAAAAAAAGACATAAAAATTGATAGTAAGGAGTAGAAGAACAAAGACAATCAATCTCTTGAATTGTAGTACCAATCTTTGCTTGAATCTCCACCAAAACTATATCTCCTTTTGAAATTTGTTGTATTTCTCTTTTCTTAGCTCCAAAATTTGACAAAATTTATGTTAATTATGACTCATTAGGATTTATGAGGCGATTAGAGAGTTAAAAATAGCTCAGGTAGAATCTGGGTAGCCAGATCTGATTCAGATCAAGGGTTGAGATGAAAAAAGAGGAAATTATAGTACTAGCCAATAGAAAGAAGACATGTGGCATACAGAATTTAGTGGGAGAATCAGAGCGCGGTGTATAGCACGAGCAATTTGTCTGGTTCAACGATGGTAAGTTGGTGCCATATGGTGATCTATGATTCACGAATACGGCTTGTATGCCACACAGTTGGAACAAAGGGATGAATAGTGTGACAACACTTGGAGAGCAATTGACCTCACGACGAACTCAGAAAGAACACGATGTTAACATATGTCAAAGTGATATGTCACTTTGTACATGCGGCTTTGGATGATTCACCTTTTTCAATTGTGTAGCGTGCATGTGGCTTGCTCCTTAGCTCCCATGTTTGTGTGGCATCCATATGGTAGCTTTTGATTAGTCATGTGTTGAAAATTCCAAAAAAATCTCAAAAACTTCAAAAAATATATTTTCACCCTTTTTCACAAGAAAGTTGATATTTTAAAGTCATCATGGCTACATTTAAAAGAGTTTTGTAGCTGCATGAAGCAAAATAGCCCATAAAACATTAAAACAAACCCACCACAAAATGTGGATGCACTTAGAACGTACATGGATGCATATAGCAAGGTAGCCCATAACCTCATGAATTGATCTTTACGATGCTTCTTCTTTAATTGGACCCTTTATCCATAGAATAAAGTATCTACACATACCTATTTCTTCATATTCATATTTTGGCTTCTATAAAATGAAAATGAAGTCAACAACATGAGCTTGATGTTTGGTTTTTTAAAAACTCCATGGACATGTAGAAGAGAAATGATATCCCCACTAGAACCAAGACATAACTTTTACTTGTTCAAATAACAATTAAGATGAAACAAAGTCAAGAACAACGAATCCCTTCATTTAAAATCATGGTGTAACGTGTATTCCCCCTCTTCCAGCCATGGAATAGATGAAATAAATCAAAAAATGGAATTTTGTTCAAGAGAACATATTTACTAGTTATATCCTCTACAATTGCCTAAATTTCAGGATGTTCCTTAGAAAGAATTATCTCATGTCCCTAGGTATTCTATACCTATCCACCTATGTGAGCGATCATTTAAGTGCCTTAGTTAGTGATCCGAGATGTATTTCATAGAACATCTGACTTAACATAGAAAGTGAATAAATAGGAGTTAAAGAACTCCATTTTCATTTTAGTGGGGCATAAGTTAATAAATTATGAAAAAGTCCATTGTTAAGTTAACAAAAAGTCTTATTAAAATTAAGAAATATAGGCCTATCTACCACTGAATAAATCAAAAAGAAATATTTGTTAGTTTTACCCCCTCTTTTTTATGAAGAAAATGAATCTGCGTGTGGGCCTCCCGTTAGGGACCTACTATGTCAAAAGCGAGAAAAGTCACATCTCTTCCTTTCCTTTTTTACGTCCTCATGTCCCTCCCGTATAGTGATGTGGGAGCATAAAAAAGGGGATCCTATCAACTTGTTCCAACCTAGGATAATAAGCTCATGGGCTTGGTCTTACTTCACTGTCTCGACACGAAAGAAGACTTCTATCTCTAAGTTTAACTTAGATGTAGCATTTAACTTAACAAGTCACATTGATTTATATACCATAGTAAGGGATGTACTTAGATATGGTGCTAGAAACAACATCGTTTTGTGGAACCCAGTGTATGCCTGTAAGCCACAGAGCGACATTGTTTCGTTGATGACCCATATGAACACTTCACCCTTTTACGTGTTTTTCACGAAAATCCATCACAACCATCATATTTTCAACATCCAATGGTCCAAAATGTTTCTAGTTTAATATATGACCTATTTATATCATTTTAAGTCCGATTTGAACCAAGTTTTGCATGAAAATTTGAGAAAAAAATCCAAATTGCATTAGTAACAACTAAGATAAAAAAAAATATATCATTATTAGACAATTATTTCAAGCTTATGGAGAACAAAGATTAACCAATTCAAGAGTTTATGTATTTGCATCACCAAGGGTATTTTATTCTTTAATTTTTTTTATTTGAACTGAAAATAAAATCTTTAATAATTTTATTCATAATTTTAAGTTTAATTATATTTGACTAAATTTATTTATGATGTTTTAGTTATGTTAACATGATTATTTTTAATTGCTAAGTTAATTATTTTTCAATAAAAGTTAGATTATTTATTGTTCTTGTTTTTTAATACCTTTAATTATGAATTATTGATGAATCAAATCTTGATTTACGATTAAAAATAATATTTTTTAATTGGTTGTTACAAACATCATCTAGGCCTAATTGTGCTATCTTAAATAAAAATTAAATTAATTATATGATCATTATATTAGTTTAAATGATTTTATAATTTTTTTCAGTTTATTTCAATTGTTTAATTGAATAAAAGAAATTGATTAATTAATTGTAAGTAAATATTGTTATGATAATTGAAATTTTCTCTAATTTAAGTAAATATATGATTGATTAACTAGTTAAAATTCTCATTAATTATCTCATCTTTTTTAATTAAAATTTTTTTATTACTTTTTGTTAACTTAATTATTTAATTAGTTATTTTATTCTATTTCATACTTTTTAATATTTTATTTAAAGCGTAAGTTTATTTTTTTAATTTATTAATTTAGAAAAAATAAGTTATTTTATTTCTTAAGTTAATTAATATTCAAATTTTAATTAAATTTCCATGTAAGTCTCCCAAACATTTTAAAAAATACAATTTGATCCTCTAACATATAAAACTTTAAATATAAATCCCTAAACTTCTAAATCTTACCATTTAGTTTCCATACTTCTAAAATTCACCTATAAAACCTAAATTAATTTCTAAACTACAAATTTATAAATTAAAATTTTAAAAACTAAATAAAATTTTAAAATTTTGAGAACTAAATCATATAATTTAATTTTTTTTAAAAGAACCAAGTTTATAAGTCTGCATATGAAATTTTAAAAATTCGAGAACCATTTCATATGTTTTAAAAGTTTATAAAACTATCTGTAAATTTAATTAAAATTTGAAAATAAAGTTATTCATTCCACCTCAGTCCTAAAAATAGTACATGAATTCATTCTTGGTTTAGATAGGATGTTAGAACACCCAAATGTTTGTCAAATAACAAAAAAAAAACATCTCAATAACGATTAGATTAAATCATCAGGCAGAAACACCACCAACATCCTTGAGAGATTCACGCCATGCATATTCCCTTGCTCCATCCTTGTCAACAATCTTGATCATAAAGTTTGGGGGTGCCACAACCAGTCTAGACCTAATCTCTGCGATGCATTTATCAACCAAATCAATTGCCTCTTCGACTGACATGTTACTGCGGTAGTGTCTGTCCATCATTGAAAGTGAAAAATAGGATCCATAGCCAAATGCACCCTTATCAACCTTGTGAAGTGTGGCAATATAATCAATGTAGTAGAGTGATGGGCCAGTTTCCTGGTCATATCCAGCCAGAAGAATGTTCACAGAGTATGGATTCTGAAATATCATGTACCACAAGTTAATTATGTTTATGACAAAGTTATAATAAAAGAAGTAACATAAATAATAAATCTCCAAGGTGTGTCAGAAATGATGGCTAAATGCTTTCTATTCAAATGTCTAGGTTTTCCTCACTATTTTTGTTTTCATAAGAAACTTCTTATTGCATTAATAAATAAGCAGACAAAGATAAATTATACACCAGTAATCCACTTAAAACACCAAATTATATCAAAGAACATTCGTATTCAAAACTTCACCTCTATAGTTAATTACAAACTCCATAAACTTATAGGAAACTACTGGCAATAGCATAGAGATCCATGATAAAGCCAAAAACAAAACTCTCCCACAAATGGTTGCTATCGTTCTTATTATCATAAAAAGCCCTACTGCTCTGTCGACAATAACCAAAGAATTGTATCAATACCACAATTCCACAAAACCCAAGGCTGCCTTCATACTATACTCTCTCATGCAGGTGTGAGACTACTAGAAATAAAGATTGGCAACATCCTAAAATAGCCCATTGTACCCCTATATTCCTTAGTAGCTTGTTCCAAAGAAGATATGTAACTTTAAAATGTGGAAATAAATTATGTCTTCTAAACTATTCTTACAAAACACACCAACTACAAGATGGACAAAATTGGCAAACTTTGATTAGACTCTATCATTCGTATTTGCCTTACTGAGATATAGTAATCAAAGGCCTGCATAGTTGGATCATCCACTATAACCTCAAAATAAGATTTACATGACAAGCATAAGATGAATTCTTAATCCATATCCTTTTATCACAGTTGTTAATTTTAATTCTAACCATCCATTTTTATTCAAAACATGCCTACTTTTAATAGCTCCAAGTAGGGGGTGTCCAACGGTCCGGTCCGGTCCGGTTTTGGTCAAAAAACTTGAACCGAACAGAACCGTTTATATTACTCGGACCGGACCATTTGATTTATAAAACGATTCGATCCGGTTTGGTTCGATTTTTTATACATTTAATGAAGAATAATGTAAAAATTTTAATATATTATTAAATCGGTCCGGTCCGGTTCGAACGGTTTAAAATTAGTACAAACCAGACTGGACCGTTTGATTTGTAAAACCGTTCGGTCCGGTTTTACGGTTTGGTCCGATCCAGTCCGGTTTATGGACACCCCTAGCTCCAAGGCAAATAAAATCTTCCTCTAGCTTGAACCTCCAAAGCCTAATTACCTAGCAAGCCCTTGTTTCTTTAAACAATATTACCAATGCCTAATCTATTGTCTTTTGTCTTTAGTAATACATTCCAACAATAATTCTTGTTATTTTCTCTAATCTCTTAGCCACTCGCACCAGACTCTTGAAAATTGACACGTAAAAAAAGGAATACAACATCAACAAATTTATCAAGATTAAAAGGCCCTTTCAGGGAAGAAGCTCACTTCCATCCTACCATTTTTGTTTTTTTTTTTTTTTAAATTCTCAATGAACGGTTACTGAAACTGTACTTGACTAGGATTTCCAAGAGAGGTGGACCAAAACATTTCGATGGCCAAATCCCACCTCACAACCCACTGAGTTGGCAAGAGACACCACCCTTTGGCTTAGCTTTGTTCTTCCTTCTGTGGGTGGAACACTGATTGACTTTATACTTTTGAAATTCGTAATTATTACATATATAAATATAATATAATATTTCTTATTTGAAAAATGAAGGTTTTGTGGTTAAAAGTATGGATGTTAGTTTGTTTGCAAAAGAGTAACCAAGTGGCAGAGTAAAATGTTGCTATGAAAAAGATTACGAGAAATTTCTTGAAATTTTTCAAGTGTCACCAAAAATGTTGCTGAAGATGACTACAGCAGGGGTGGCTGTTGGTTAGCATCAACATTTTGGGGTACACGAACAAGAAATTGTGGAGGATAATGGAGGTGTAGGGCTGTCAAACGGGCGAGTAAAGTAGACCTATTTACGACCCGACAGTTTTAGCCCCAACACAAACCCAATTCATTTATGGCCCAACCTAATTAACATCAACCCAAACTCATTTAAAAGCCTCAGGTTTGTGTCAGATTCATGGGTTACAGTGCAGTTTTTTTTATTAATGGGTCATATATGGATTGACTTGTTTATGACACAACCCATTTAATAAACGGGTGAAGACAGGTTGACTCATTTATGACCCAACCCATTTAACATCAACTCAAACCCGTTTAAAAGCCTTAGGTTCATGCTGGATTCACGAGTCATGTCAAAAATTGCCAGATCTAGGTGGGTGGTCAAAGACAGGATTTTTTGTCATTTTATAGATCTATAATAGTAACCTCTAGTGGTTGAGGGCATTGGAATTGGTAGAGGCGGTCGAAATGGGTGATGGTTGGAATGGGTAGTGGTGGTTTATAATGAGTGGTGGCAAAATAGTGGTTGGTTGAATTATTAGGAAAAATGGGTCTTTTTATACCCTTATGGACATCTCATACATACAAGTAACAACAATGGCAAGGGTTTCTGACGAGCAAGTAAGTGACAGCTGTCAAAAAGCATACAAGTAGGATGGATTTGGGAGTGGTCGGGGTGGTTTTGGTGTCGGTTGTGGTGATGGTTTACCTTGCCCTCATCAACCAATTTCAAAGAAAACTCAATTCCCCTTTTCATGTATGAAATCGAGACTTGAGGAACAATTTGTAAAAGTTATGGGCAAAACTTTTGTCCAGCCCAAAAGCCATCCTGAGTTTTTCGTGAAAGAATGTAAGAGGGATTTAATGTTACATCAAATCGAACTACTCAAACACAGAATAATTGATGCAGGGCATTATTCTTGGGCTGTTTTCCTTTGTTGTCATTTCCTTCTTTAGCTATTTATTTCTTGTTGTTTATAATTGCATTGTTTTCGTTCATTAACTAGCTAGGAATATGCGTGTGGTAATTATGAGTGTAGGAATACCGTTGTGTAAAACGATTCCCACTCACCCATGGCTAGCTATATGATTAGCTGAGTAAGTGGTCCAGATGTAGTTATTTTTTTTTGGCTGATTGAATTTGCAGAGTTTGTAACAATTCTCGACTGAGAATTGTTCTTAGTCCTTCAAAGCAATCAAAGAATTACTTTCATTTTCTTCTGAAGCATTTGAGCTTAAAGTTTCCATTGACTCCTACGTCAGAACTGGTATCACAGCTTGAGGATTTCCTTAGCTCCAATACTACTCCATGTGATGGAAGCTTACGAATCTGTGAAGAAACTCGAGACACTAAGGAGCTGTGGGCTGCCAGGGGTGCCTTAGAGAACGGAGTCAAACAACGAATTGATTGAGTCTCACAAGACCTTTGCAGTTTACTTGAACAAATTACCAAATGACCCATTAAAGTTAAACAGAGTTTGAAGCCATGAGGCAAAGAAACTCTACTTACACCATTGCCAATTCCATCGAGACCTCCCCTGTCTCTACCCAAAGCACCATCAATGAACCAAGTAATGATTGATTCTGATGATGAACCAACACTTTCCACATGTGCAACTCACACCCATGTTAATTTTATTGAGTATACTCCAAAATGGCCAACGAAGGAGGTCAAATTTGGGCAACCCGGCAAGACTATAAGCTCAATCTTGATTTACCCAGTTTCACAGGACATGCTTATATCAACTAGTTCATGGATTGGATCAATGCATTAGACAAATTCTTTGATTATATAGAATGCCTAAGGATAAGAAGTTCAAGCTAATCACATACAAGCTCAAAGGATATGACTCAGATTCGTGGGATCACACTCAAAACGAGAGAAGGTTAGTTAACAAAAGACCAGTAGTATCTTGGGAATGAATGAAGCGTCTAATGATACAATAATTCTTACCAGTTGACCATGAGCATATTTTGTACCAATGATATCACCAATGCCACCAAGGAAGTAAACAGATTAGTGACTATATAGAGGAATTTATGACTAGGCTTGCAAGCTAATATGTGGGAAAAGAAATCTCAAAAAGTTTCCAGATATGTGTGGGGTTTAAACTCCCCAATCAGAGAAAAACTAGAACTCAACCAAACAGTGTGGACTGTCAATCAAGCTACTAGCATGGCTTCAAAATTGAAAATCAGCTATCCAGAAGTAGAAAACCACTACCTATAAAAAACCATATTAAGATCTACCTCCGAAAAAATTTAAACCTAGCCCTATCCCTTATCCTCATAAACCAATCCCCAAATAATCCTAATCCACCAAAATACAATCAAAACAAAACCACCAATCCACCTAAAAAACCTAAATCCTTATAACAAATTTCAAAATACCAAATGTTTTAGATGTTTACAACTTGGACATCAATCAAATGAGTGTCCTAAAAGTAGGTCCAACTTAACTGAGGATTGTGAACCCTCATAAGATGAAACTGAAAATACAGCTAATGAGTTGGATGATGGTGAGCCTATAACTGGCGATGAGGGAGAACATGCACTATCTTTTATGGTCGAAAAGATTTTATTGTCCACAACACAAGTTGTCTCATAGAGGCATGTTCTATTCAGGACTACAATGTAAGGAAAGATATGTGATATTATTGATAGTTGCAGTGCAGAAAATATCATTTTCAAAGCATTAGTGAAAGCTCTAGGGTTGTCAACCACTAGACACCTAATCCCTACAAGATTGGTTAGATTAAAAAGAGAAGTGAAATAAGAGTGCAAGATGTGTGTAAAGTTCGTTTCTCTAGAGGGAAGTATTATCAAGATGAAGTTCAATTTGAAGTAGTTGAAATGGATGCTTGTCAAGTTTTGTTAGGAAGGCCTTGGCAATATAATGTGGAAGCATTACACAAGAGCAAACAAAATTTCTACATTTTTGTGTGGAAAGGTAAAAAGATTGCACTCATCCCAAACACTGATATATATCAGTGCAAAGAAAAGAAGATAGAGAAACAGAAAGTACTACTTAGTATTAATTCTATGGAGTTTGAAAAGGAATTACAAAGCAATAAATTCATCCTAGCTCTTTTTACTAAAGAACATGAAGAAAAGTCAACATTCCAGAAATAGTACAACCCTTACTCACTGAATATGAAGACCTTTCTCCTATTTATCTACCAAGTGAGTTACCTCCCTTGAGAGATGTGCAATACTACATTGACTTTGTTCCATGATCTAGTCCACCCAATTTACCCAACTACAGGATGAGTCCTATTGAACATAAAATCCTTCAAGAAGCAGTGGAGGATCTACTTCAAAAGAGTCTCATCCAAGAGAGCAAAAGCCCTTGTGCAATCCATACCTTCTTAGTCCCAAAGAAAGATGGCACAATGAAGATGCGTGCTGAGAGCTATCAAAAAGATCAAAATAAGTACAAGGGGAGGGCTATGGTTGTCCAGGCTTTCTTTGTTGGCATTCGATCACAGGCAAAGATGTCCCCCTTATTACTCCATAGGGCAGCGAGGAGCGGGTTTTGCCTAAGGCGAGTAGCAGACTCTGGGACTATCACCAACAGAAGCAAAGTCAAAGCACCCTTTCTGACTTTCTCTTTGATTCGGAAAATCCATTTCCAGTTCCAATAAAGCAGATCTTTCTCTCGTATGCAGTCTGTGCTTTATAGTCTTTTTCCCTTAGTTCCGAGCCTACCGTTAGGAGAACTGATTCCAAGGTGGCCAACGAAATGAACGCGGAGCCCGTTCCGAATGCTTCAAGCGGCACGGAGTGATTTTCGCTTCGCAATCTTGCAGTCAACTGTTAAGAAGCGGCGGAGAGACATGCTAGACATGTTTAAAGGGGCTCAAATTTTCTCTAAATTGGAGCTAAGAAGTGGGTATTATCAAACCAGAATAAGGCAAGGCGATGGATGAAGAACTGCATTCAAGGTCAGACTTTAGGAGTGGCTTGTGATATCATTTGGGCTTTGCAATGCCCCAAGCACATTCATGAGACTTATAAACTAAGTTCTCAAACCCTTTAATGGAAAGTATGTGGTCGCATACTTTGATGACATTCTTGTGTTTAGTAAAGACCAAGAGGAACATTTGGATCACCTCAGAGCTGCTCTACAATCTCTCAAAGAAGACAAACTATAATTTAAGGAAGTGTGAGTTTCTTACTAATCAATTTCTCTTCCCTGGGTTCAAAATAGGAGCTAATGGAGTTTTAGCATATGAAAACAAAGTTGAAGCCATCAAACATTGGTCAACCCCAAGAACATTTCTAACATAAGAAATTTTCATGGATTGGCTACCTTTTATCGAAGGCTTGTAGAGGGATTTAATTCCATTATTGCTCTTATTATTAACTGTCTAAGAAGGGACAATTTCATGGGTAGGGAACAAGAAGCTAGCTTCTCTGCAATAAAAAAAAAACTATGTACAACACTTGCTTTAGGTTTACCAGATTTTGACAAAGTATTAGAAATGGAAACAGATGCCTCCATGGTAGGCATAAGAGAAATCGAGAAGAGATGGGAAACATGCTCAATTTCATTTGATTGAATAGTTGACTCAGCCCTCTCAAAAAGTATTTAGTGCCCATTTCAGTCAACTCTCCATCATTTTTCTTTGGCTGAGTGGTATAGTTTGACTCACAATGATCATTTATCAAAAAATGACTGGTTATCAAATGATTGAACAATCAGGAGCAATTTCCTTACGATACTTAGTTGACATTCATAAAAAGTATCTAATGAATTATGAGTTCAATACATCTTGTTTAGCAAAAAGGCGGATATTCCTTGCTCATTATCAAACAATCACTTATTCACAAACCCCCTGCGGAGCTAATATTTTTCATTTCCCATCTCATGGAAAACCCTTTTTCGCTCCGCTTATTGATCTTTCATTTTGTGATAGAATAAGTGAAGCTTGACAAAATAGTCTACCAATAATCAAGAATTCTTAGCTATTCTTAGAGCACTAAAACATTGGAATAATATTTAATTTAGAGAGAATTTGTATTGAAGTGGTTAAATTCCCAAAAAAAAAAAAGTTTCAAGAATGCATGCTAAAGGGTTTTCTATCTACAAAAGTTCAGTTATGTGTTCAAATATAAAGCAGGGCAACACAACAAAGGGCGTGATGCTTTAAGCAGGAGATATGACTGTTATCAAAACTGACTAATGTGGTTACCAACTTTGAGAGTCTACCTGAACTCTATCCTTCTGATGAATTGCTATCACGAGGGAAAAAAGTGGTAAGCAAAAAGACAATGGGAAGTTTCATGTGCAGGAAGGATACTTATTCAATGGAAAGACTATGCATTCCAAAAACATAATTGAGGGATAAATTGTTTCATAACTGTAAAGTGGTGGGTCTAACAGCTCACTTTGGTAGAGATAAAACCATCTCTCTAATGGAAAAAATATATTATTGTCCACACTTGAGAAAAGAGGTTTCCATTAATGTGGAAAAGTGTCATGCTTGTCAAAGTTCTAAAGGAGGGGTACACAACACTAGACTTTATATGCCACTGTCTGTGTCAAGTACAATCTGGGAGGAGTTAAGTATGGATTTTATCCAAGGCCTACCTAAATCCCAACGAAGTGCATATTCAATTCTAGTAGTGATTGACAGGTTTTCAAATATGTAACAAATACTTTGCAAAAAAAAATACATAATGATGGCCATATAGCTTCTATTTTTTTCAGGGAGCTGGTAAGACTACATGGAGTCCCAAAAACTATAACTTTAGATAGGGATGTGAAGTTCAAAATTCACTTTTAGAAAGAACGATGAAAAAGATTAGACACAACAGTCAACTTTAGTAGTGCCTATCATCCACAATCAAAAGGGCAAATAAAAGTGAATAATAGATTAGTTGAGAGTATGATACACTGTCTGGTTCAAGAAAAGCCTAAACAATGGGATTTGTTGTTACCTCGGGTGAAATTTGCACTCAATAGCATACCTAACAAGTCTACAGGGAAGTCATCCTTTTCTATTGTGTATACCAAAGTTCCTAATTTGACAATGGACCTAATTGCTATTCCAAATCCTAAAAGCAAGCTTGCTAATTCATGGACACAGGATTATCAACAATTTCATCAACAAATTAGAAAGCATATAGAAACAATGAAATCAAAATACAAGCAGAATGTTGATAAACATCGCAAACTACAAGAGTTCGAAGGAGAATTACTGATGGTTCACCTTAACAAACACAAACTACCACCTGGTTCTTGCCCTAAGCTTAACCCAAAAACGTCAGTCCCTTTTGCATTACAAAGAAAATTAACGCTAATGCCTACACTGTTAACCTTCCAACTCATTGGAATGTCTCAAATACTTTCAACATTTCAGTGATTCAAGAGTACCATCCATCAGAGGATGCTATTGTTGAGCAATTCAATTCAGAGACAAATTTCGTTAAAGAGGGAGGCTCGATGCAAGTAATTATTCTTCTTAGGCTATTTTCCTTTATTGTCGTTTCCTACTATAACTGTTATTTCTTGTTGTCGTTTATAATTGCATAGTTGTCATTCATTAATTACTTAGGAAACTTCCACCTTATCATGTAGTAACTATGAATGTAGGCATACCATTATGTAAAATGACTCCCACTCACCCATGTGCTGGCTAGCTAGCTATATGATTAGCTGGGTAAGTGGACCAGATGTAGTAGTGAAGAAAATATTAAGAGAGATGGTGGAGAAAAATTGAAATATTACTTTTATTTCTCTGATATCTTTCAATTGTATGTACAGCAATATAAATAGGACTACGAATTAGAAAAATAGACTATTATTGTAGCCTCTACACAACCACTATTATAGTCGGTACACAACCACTTACAATTTAATTAATATCTCTGAAATTCTACACTCTACTTCAAGTTGAATGATAGATATTAATCATTCCTAACTCGCAACTTAGTTATTCAAAGATGATTCGAGGTAATGCTTTGGTAAGGATATCTGCAATTTGATGACGACTAGATGCATATAAGAGGTCCACAATTTTGCCATCTAACTTCTCTTTAATGAAATTACTATCAATTTCTACATGTTTGGTTCGGTCATGATGAACTGGGTTTCTTACAATTCTTATTGCAGCTTGATTGTCACAATGCATGCTGATAGGTCCAATAGTTGTGAAGTCCAGTTCATTAAGTAATCTTCTTAACCACATTCCTTCACAAATCTCATGGGTCATAGCTTTAAATTCAACTTCTGCACTACTTCGCCAAGTTACAAGATTCTCCTACACAAATGTACAGTACCCAGTGGTAGATCTGCGATCCACTATAGAGTCTGCTCAGTCAACATCTGCAAAGATTTCAATTTTCCTGGTGGGATTCTTAATAAAGTACAATGTTTTTCTTGGTGTCATCTTGAGATACCTGAGTATACGATACATCACCTCCATGTGTTCTTCAGTGGGACTGTTCATAAATTGACTTACAACACTCACTGAAAAACCAATATCTGGTCTAGTGTGAGATAGGTAAATGAGTTTTTCTACTAATATTTGATAACGGTCTATGTCCACAGGTGCACTGTTTTCTTTTATTCTAAGTTTTACTGTAGAGTCCATCAGAGTTTCTACCGGTTTACACCCCATCATTCCAGTTTCCTCGAGAAGATCAAGTACATATTTCCTTTGCGATATAGATATGCTTTTCTTTGTTCAGACTACTTCTATTCCTAGAAAATATTGAAGATTGCCTAGATTTTTGATCTCAAATTCCTTGGCTAGAAACTCCTTGAGTTTATTCATCTCAATTGTAGAATTACCTATTAGAAAAATATTATCAACGTACACAATTAGGATAACTATTTTGTCATTGGAGAAATGCTTGACGAAGAATGTGTGATCTGATTAACATTGGTTGTACCCATATCTCTTTAGAACTTTAGAAAACCTATCAAACTAGGCACGTGGAGACTGCTTCAATCCATATAAGGATTTCTTAAGTTTGTAAGCTCTATTTGTTAGAGCAAGAGATTCAATTCCAGGAGGAATGTCTATGTAGACTTCTTCTTTGAGTGAAGAATGCATTCTTTACATCTAATTGGTAGAGAGGTCAATCTAAGTTAGATGCCAGGGAGAGAAGAACACGAACAATGTTAAGCTTTGCTACAGGTGCAAACACTTCCCGATAGTCAATCCCATATGTCCATATGCTCGAGTGAATCTCTTAGCCACAAGGCAAGCCTTGAATCTTTTTACATTGTCGTCTACTTTGTATTTGACTGTAAAGATCCACTTACACCCAACAACTCGTTTTTCCGATGGTCAAGTCTTGTTTTTCTCTAAGGTACTAAGTTCTTCAAGAATAATTGTCTTTCATTCAAGTACCTGAAAAGCTTTATGAACGAAATTTGGAACTTATATCTAATCAAAGTTGTTGATAAATGCACTTGATGAGAGACTTTTATAGGAAACAAAGTTGTAGATGGGATGATTTGTACAAGAACTTACCTTTTCTTACAACAATTAGCAAATTCAAATCATTAGAAGATAGCTCAATAATAGGAGATTCAGTGATGTTACCTTGTGAATTGTCAGAATAGTCTGTACTTAGGTTGGACTCCTAGACTAGCTCAAGATATGCTCAGTTCTCCATTCCTTCTTGAGTTCTCCTCCTAGAGTAGACAAGGTCACTGTTTGGGAAGTTTAGATCTATTGGCAAAGGAGTTGAAGGTTCATTGGGATTATTAGGAGCATTTGTTTGAGACACTGGGATATGATTTGAGACAAAATTTGTGGGAATCACCATTTGTTTGGATGAAGGTGATGAATGAGTGGTAATTCTATTCCAAAGCTGATATTCATTGGCTATGTTCTCCCCCTGAATGGCAGGTTTCGGATAGTACGGCTATTGTTCAAAGAATGTGACATCAATTGTATTGTAGAACCGTTTTGTGATAGGAGAGAAGCATTTGTATCCTTTCTAGTGTGATGAATACCCTAAGAATATGCATTTGATCAAGTTTACCTCTGTGATGTACATAGATATAAGCAGAACATCTGAATATTTTAAAGGGAATGTTGGACACAATTCTGATGTGTGGATATGACTCAAACAGAGTATTGATAGATGTTTTAAAAGTGAGAACATGAGAGGGCATCCTATTGAAAAGATAGGTACTCATAAGGACAGCTTCTCCCCAAAAATGTTTAGAGACATGAGTTATGAACATGAGAAATCTAGTTACCTCGAGAAGATGCGTACTTTTCCTTTCAACCACCATGTTTTGTTGAAATGTGTCAACACGAGAGCTTAGATGGACAATCCCATGACTTAAGAGATAATCACTAAGAATTGAAGCGAAGTATTCCTTAGCATTATCAGTTTTCAATACTTGGATTTTTGTTTGAAATTGGGTTTGAATCATAGTATTGAAATTTTTAAAGATTTGACTTGCTTCAGATTTTTCTTTCATTAGGATTAATATCAAAAATATCCCTAAACTTTAAGGAATCTTCAGAAATATCTTTAAGGTTTCAAAAAAATCAAAAATACCTCTAAAACATAACGGAAGTATAGTAACATTCCTAAAATTGAAGAAGAAAAAATAAACCAAGAAATAATAGACATAGAAACAAAAGATATCTCGTGATGTTTTCACAAGAAATGGCAATAAATAAATAAAAATTTGAAAAAATTCAAAAAACAAAGTTAAATCTTAAAGAAAGAGATGGATTCATTATTTTTATTAAGAAAATTACTCCCTAAGAAAAAAATAATTTACTACGGCATAAGTAATAAAGAAATGAGTATTAAGATTACAGATGCAAAAGAAATGTATAATATACCATTAAGTGATAAAAAACTATATTAAATAAGCTATCAAAAATTCCTTATAAAAACAAAGAAAAAATTTGATACATTCATTTAGGAGGAATACAAATATTAATAAAAGTTTATTTTAGAGAAGGAATAGATATACCAATAAAAATAACATTATTAAATAACAGAATAATAAATAGGCAAGATGCCTTATTAGAAATGATCTATGATAATTTAGGATACCAAAAGTTAAAATTTATAACATATCCTACATTTGCTATTAATTTACATAATAAAAATTTAAATCAAGTATTAAGTCTAGCTTATGAATTTGAGAAAGAAGAACTAATGAAATAAGGAAATCATCAATTTTCAATACATTATCTAGTAGCATATTCTTTAACAAATAGTCATAATAGTTCAATATACAAACAAAATAAATTTATAGAAATAGACAAAAGTTTTAAGAAATTTGAACAAATAATAAAACCAGAAATACTAACAGACTTTAAAATATTAGAAGAATAGAAATTAGATATCAAAAAAAACCCTTAATAACAGGAAGGAAAGTAATGTTGTTAAAAATAATAGCATGTCAAGGTTTACTTTTATAGACCAAAAAGGAGAAACTTTTAACCAAGAAAAAGTTAAAAACTAGAAAATGAAGTCAAAATAATGAAGGCTAATAGTTCATGATTGTATGTTAAGAAAAAATAATATTTAGAGATAAAATAAACAATATGCATTTAGAAGTAAATGGAAGTTTAGTAGACGTAGCAAAAAATCAAGCAACATTATTTGAAATTGTACAATTATTAACAGAGAAAATGGATTTAGTTCAAGAATCAAACACAAAATATTTACAGGAAATAATAAATGTACAAAAATAATTACTAAAGAAAATAAAAATGTGGTTATAATAAACAAAAGAAAAAATGAAGAGCAATCTAAGAACAAAGAAATAATTCCAATTTAATGGAATATACAAAAGAATTAGAAAGAAAATTCATAGACCCTGAAAATAGGGATATAAAAAAATTAGTCAATTTATTAACATTAACCAATGAAGAAATAGAAGAAATAAAAGAATATTATAATGAAAAGTTTTGTATTAACAAATAAGAGTGATGACAATAATCAGTGAAACTGGTTATGAACCAGAAAATATGACCCCAAAAGGTCATATGAAACCAATTTCATTACCAGTCCCTTACCAAAAACGAACATCTGACCCACATAGAAGAGAAAGAAATAGGCAAAGAACAGAACAACCTAATACCACATATTGAAGAACAATATTGAGAGATGGTGATGAGAAACTAAATTCTGGTTTTATTTTTCTCTGATTTTTCAAATATATATATAGCACTATAAATAGGACTAAAAGTTAGACAAATAGGTCACTAATTTAGAAATAATACACCTAGTATCAACAACTAAATTCCAACATGTTCTACTACTAATTCACAGCCTGTACAACACTAATACAATCTAATTAAAGATATTCTCAAAAATTCTACATTCTCCCTCAAGTTGAGTAATTGATATTAATCATTCCCAATTTGCAACTCAGTTCTTTAAAGATTGTTCGAGGTAATGTTTTGGTAAAGATATTTGCAATTTGATGATGAATAGATATATATAGGAAGTTCTCGATTTTTCCATCTAACTTCTCTTTAATGAAATTACTATCAATTTCTACATGTTTGGTTCGGTCATGATGAATTGGGTTTTTTGCAATTCTTATTGCAAATGATTGTCACAATGCATGTTGATAGGTTCAATAGTTTTGAAGTCCAGTTCATTGAGTAGTCTTCTTAACCACATTCCTTCACAAATCTCATGGGTCATAGCTCTGAATTTAGCTTCTAGACTACTTCGAGCGACTAATTATTTCTTACTTCGCCAAGTTACAAGATTCTCCCATACAAATGTACAATACCCAATGGTAGATCTACGATCCACTATAGAACCTACCCAGTCAACATCTACAAAGACTTCAATTTTCCTGGTGGGATTCTTAATAAAATACAATCCTTTTCTTGGTGTCATCTTGACATACCTGAGTATACGATACATCACCTCTATGTGTTCTTCAGTAGAACTGTTCATAAATTGACTTACAACACTCACTGAAAAACCAATGTCTGGTCTAGTGTAGGATAGGTAAATGAGTTTTCCTACTAATATTTGATAACGGCCTATGTCCACAAGTGCACTATTTTCTTTTATTCTAAGTTTTACTGTAGAGTCCATCGGAGTTTCTACCGATTTACACCCCATCATTCCAGTTTCCTCGAGAAGATCAAGTACATATTTCCTTTGCGATATAGATATGCTTTTCTTTGTTCAGACTACTTCTATTCCTAGAAAATATTGAAGATTACCTAGATCTTTGATCTCAAATTCCTTGGCTAGAAACTCCTTGAGTTTATTCATCTCAATTGTAGAATTATCTATTAGAAAAATATTATCAACGTACACAATTAGGATAACTATTTTGTCATTGGAGAAATGCTTGACGAAGAATGTGTGATCTGATTAACATTGGTTGTACCCATATCTCTTTAGAACTTTAGAAAACCTATCAAACTAGGCACGTGGAGACTGCTTCAATCCATATAAGGATTTCTTAAGTTTGCAGACTCTATTGGTTGGAACAGGAGTTTCAATTCCAGTATGAATGTCCATGTACACTTCTTCTTTGAGATCATCATTGAAGAATGCATTCTTGACATCTAATTGGTAAAGAGGCCAATCCAAGTTAGATGCTAGGGAGAAAAGAACACGAACAGTGTTGAGCTTTGCTACAGGTGCAAAAGTTTCTTGATAGTCAATCTCATATGTCTAAGTGAATCCCTTAGCCACAAGACGAACCTTAAATCTTTCTACACTGCCGTCTACTTTGTGTTTAACTATAAAGATCCATTTACACCCAACAACTCGTTTTTCCAGTGGAAGTTCTTAGATCTCCCAAGTCTTGTTTTTCTCTAAGGCACTGAGTTCTTCAAGAATAATTGTTTTTTATTCAGATACCTAAAAGGCTTCATGAACGAAATTTGGAACCTGTATCTGATCAAGATTACTAATAAATGCCTTATAACCTGGTGAGACTTTTATAAAAAAAAGTTGTAAATGGGGTGGTTTGTACAAGATCTTACACCTTTCCTTACAACAATTGGCAAATTCAAATCATTAGGAAGTAACTCAATAATAGAAGGTTCAGTGATGTTACCTTGTAAATTATTAGAGTGACCTGTACTCAAGTTGGACTCCTAAACTGGCTCAAGATATGCTCAATTTTCCGTTCTCTCTTGAGTTGTACTCCTCCTAGAGTAGACAAGAAAATCATTGTTTGGGACAGGGAAGTTTGGATCTGTTGGCAGAGGAGTCGAGGGTTCGTTGGGATTATTAGGAGTATTTGTTTGAGACACTGATTCACTTTCTGGAATTTGCATGATATGATTTGAGACAGAATTTGTGGAAGACTGAGTGGTAAGACTATTCCAAAGCTAGTATTCATTGTCTATATTCTCCCCATGAATGGCAGGTTTGGGATAATACGAATATTGTTCAAAGAAGGTGACATCCATTGTATTATAGAACCGTTTTGTTATAGAAGAGAAGCATTTGTATCATTTCTGGTATGATGAATACCCTAAGAATATGTAATTTGATGGCTCTGGGATCAAGTTTATCTCTATAATGTACATGGAAATAAACAGAACATCTGAATATTTTGAAAGGAATGTTGGACACTATTCTGGTATATGGGTATGACACAAGTAGAGTATCGATAAGTGTTTTGAAAGTGAGGACACGAGAGGGCATCCTATTGATAAGATAAGTAGCTGTAAGGACAACTCCCCCCATAAATATTTAGGGATATGAGTTATGAACATGAGAGATCTAACTACCTCGAGAAGATGTCTATTCTTCCTTTCAGCCACCCTGTTTCATTGAAGTGTGTCAACACAGGAGCCTAGATGGACAATCCCTTGACTTAACAGATAATCACTAAGAATTGAAGCAAAATATTCCTTAGCATTGTAAGTTTTCAATACTTGGATTTTTGTTTGAAATTGTGTTTGAATCATGCTATTGAAAGTTTTAAAGATCTAACCTGCTTCAGAATTTTCTTTCATGAGAAACAATCAAGTAATTCGAGTATGATCATCTACAAATGAAATGAACCAACATGTCTCTATTATGTTTTTGATTCGAAAAGATTCCCAAATATCAGTATGAATTAATGAGAAAAGATGTGATTTTTTATATGAAAGATTGGGATATGAATTTCTAACATGTTTTGAAAATTGACATACTTCACATTGAAAGTCCTTTGAATTTTTATTTCTAAATAATGAGGGGAAAAGTTTTTCCAAATACAGGAAATCAAGATAACCTAGGCGATAGTGATTCACTATGATTTCACCATCGTTATTGGACTTAAGATTTAACAAAGATTTATTCTAAGAATGAACCTCGAATACAGCTTGGAGGACTTGTCTTTCTGGAAGGTCTTCACTTTTGAAGAGATAGAGTCCCGAGCACTCTTTAGCACTTTTAATCATCTTCCCTGAATCCAAGTTTTGAACTACACAGAGTATGATCAAATTTAACCACACATTTTTTATCACGAGTTAGTTTAGTAATTGATAAGAGATTACAATCAAGGGTGGGAACAAGAAGGACAGAATCAAGAATTAAAAAATTTGAAGTTTTTAATAAACCAATCCTAGTTACTTTGGATACTGATCCATCGATAGATACTTCATTCCAAAAATGGAAGAACTACTATCACTAATAAAAGGAAAGAAATACTTCTTAAGTTTTTATTGTAAAAGCGGATTTTGGCAAATAAAACTGGATGAAGAATCTCAAAAATTAACGACATTTAGTTTCCCTCAAGGTCAATTCCAATAGACAATTATACCATTTGGATTAAAACAAGCTCCGGATATTTTTTAAAGATATATAGATAACATTTTTAAGAAATTACAAGATATTTACTATTTACATAAATAATATTTTGGTTTTCAGTAATGAATTAAATAAACATTATTTGAATATTATCAATATTCTACAAGAATGTTAAAAAAAAGACATTGTACTCTCTGAAAATAAAGCAATACTTACTCAACATTAAATCAACTTATTAGGGTTGAAAATTAAAGATAAAAAAACATAATCTACAACCTCATATACTAAATAATATTCAAGATTTTCCTAGTGAATTTAAAAACAAAAATCAATTACAAAGATTTTTAGGATGTTTAACATATGCAAAAACATACATCAAGAAAATTATAGAAATGAGAAAACCATTACAAGCAAAATGGAAAAAATATCATATCTGGAAATTGACCGAAGAATACTCTTATATGGATAGAACAAAAACAAAGTTAAAAAATTTACCAACTTTATACCATCCAAGACCAGATGATAAGATGATAATTGAAACAGATATTTCACAAGAATATTGAGGAGCAATTATTAAAGTAAGAATAGATGACAAAGATGAATATCTTTGTAGATATACATCAGGATCTTTCCAAGGTTCAGAATTAAATTACCATAGTAATAGAAAAAAATATTAAGAAATTTACAATATATGTTATAAGCTCCAGATTCATTATTAAAATCGATAACAAGGTAGTTATGCCAACTACAAAACACCAAAACTGATAACTCCATAGGAAATAATAAGACATTATTCTGCAATATTACAACAACAACCAACAGCTCCAAGCAGGTTGACAAATCTTGGAAAGATAACAAGGTCTACAGTGCTATTTAGAGAAACATCCCCTCCAAAGACATCAAAAATAGTAAATCATTCAGTGCTATTCAAGGAGACATCTAGAACTACTCCAATCATTGAAGATGAAAATGACCAATATAAAAACCTCAGCAAACCACAATAGTTGAGTCTCTATAACTTGACCAGAAAACCTACCCAAGAACATAATGAAGATATGACAAGGAACTTCCTACAGGAAGTAAATTCAATATATTGAAAAGAGTTGATCCAATATTTATGTATAAAGCCTTTCATGCAGGACTAATAAGAAATATATATCCAGGAATTAATTTAAGTGAGTTAAATTATTTCTCAAAAAATTTTAAAAGAGCAATCAAGAACTTCAGAAGTAAGATTAAAACAGATGATAAACCTGTTATCTTAGATTTTTCAATTCATTAATGAACTGGAATAGGAAAGGAAGTATTAGTCCCTACCACTTCATCAAGATAGGGATTTCCAACACAAACAGAAAATTTTCCAAACCAAGAGCACTTCTAGAAAAGGAATTCAACATAGAAGAACTTTGTGTACTAAGAGATCAAATGCTAGGCCAAATTTACTATGAACTCAAAAAGATTGACAATTCTACTGAAATGAAAGTAAATTATTCAACTAGTAAAGTCATCATCATTTCCCACAATAGCATGGCTATGTTAGAAGAAGATGGTGAAAAAATTACCAAAATATGAAACTAATTTTAATTGCAACATCCTAGAAATTGATCAAGAAACAAGGAAGGTATTCTGCTTTTATGCCAAAAAAACCACCAAAAACCACAAATACATTCTCTACATCAAAAGACCAAAAAGATGAAGATGCGTCATCATCAACGTCATCAAAGAAACCGTCGGTAGAAAATGACAGAAAAATAAGAAAAAAACTATCGATAAAAGACAATAAAAAAAATAATGTAGATCTCACATCTTAATCGGCAGCATATGCCAAGGAAAAGAGGAGTGGCTATCCTTTAAAGTAAAAAAACAGACGAATTATTAAAGCAAGGGTAAAATAATAATTTTAGTCTTGTAAAACAGGGATTCCTTGTGCTATAAAAGAAATCCTTATTCTCATTTCAAAAGACACACGAATACACAAAAATCCAGAGCTCTCTCCTCTGAAACACTCTAGCATAGAAAACCCTTCTGTCTAAAAATCTCAAAACCAATAATGTTATATTCAGTAATTATAAGCAGCTAAACACCTCTTTAAGGTTCTTAATTGGCCTTAAATTGTAATAATTATTATCCTATGAATAAAATGGAATTTAGTTACTCTTCTCTAGTAAGTCAACTATTAGACACTATTTATATACGGATGCAAAAGGCTCACCATTGCCAGGAAGGCATTGAGATTTGAGCAAAACTAAGACATAACAAGTGTAATAAAAGAAGACGAACAGAAGGGAAGACCGTGATGGACCCATCAAATTTAAGTATAATAATTATAAATTTAAGCCAGTTAAGAATCTTGAATGTTTAAATATTTGCTTACAATAAGACATAATACTGCTAAAATAGGAAAATGGAAACTGTTTTTAGAAATAAACAACTAATAATTCCAAAAAAATCAAAGATAAAAATCTAATTCTATTAGAAACATTTGATAAATGTTATATCTATCATTTAAATAAATATTTTAAAGATGAGGATTATGAAACTTGTCTTGAAAATTTTAAAAGATTTAACACCTTATTAGATATTTATACAAATTATATTAAAGTTATCACAAGCATCATAGATCATCCTGTTTCAAAAACATTAAAAGAATATTTTAGTGAAAAATATGTAAGAATAGAGAAAGAGGAATTCAATAATTTAATGTTTAGATACTAATTTTTTGAATATTATAAATATATTGTATGTACACGAGAAAAACTTGTTTGTATATTACGAATAGGACAAAATAATATGCATTCAACACATAATTTATCAAGATAATACTTTATAAACATTGAATCATTAGTACATAAATTAGAACTATTAGATTTAACAAATTAAAGAATATTTTTTAATTTTAAAAGACAATTAATAGATTCAAAATTAGAATTAAGTAATCAACATAATGAAGAACAAAATATATTATGTAATTGTAATGAATATAAAAAAAAATTATATTTATACCAAAAAATAATAAGCTTTTTAGACAAATTATTGCCTTTAGTAAATAGACAAAGACCACCAACTAGGTCAATATTAACCCTTGATTAAAAATTGTATCAATCCGCAAAATTGATATCAGAGCGAGAAATAGTATTCTAAATAATAATGGATAAAAAATTAACATCATTAAAGTCTAAGAGTATTTTTGATATTTTATAAACCTCAAGAGTATAAGTGAAGATATGACAAACCTCAAGACATTTGAGATATTATTCCCTTTCATGAGAAATAACCAAGTAATTCGAGTATGATCATCTACAAATGAAATGAATCAACGTATCCCTATTATGTTTTTGATTTGAGAAGATCCTCAAATATCAGTATGAATTAATGAGTAAGGATGTGATTTTTTATATGGAAGATTGGGATATGAATTTCTCACATGTTCTGAAAATTGACATACTTCAAATTGAAAGTCCTTTGAATTTTTATTTCTAAATATTGAGGGGAAATTTTTTTCCAAATATAGGAAATTAGGATAACCTAGGCGATAGTGATTCACTATGATTTCACCATCGTTATTGGACTTAAGATTTAACAAAGATTTATTCTGAGAATGAACCTCGAATACAGTTTGAAGGACTTGTCTTTCTGGAAGGTCTTCACTTTTGAAGAGATAGAGTCTCGAGCACTCTTTAGCACTGCTAATCATCTTCCCTGAATCCAAGTTTTGAAATACACAGAGTATGATCAAATTTAGCCACACAACTTTTATCACGTGTTAGTTTAGTAATTGATAAGAGATTACAATTAAGGGAGGGAACAAGAAGGAAAAAATCGAGAATAAAAGAATTTGAATTTTTTACTGAACCAATCCCAGTTACTTTGGATACTAATCCATCGACAATTCTGACAGTGTGTCCTTCTTAGTAGGTTTTAAGATTCATGAGAAGAGAAGCATCACCTGTCATGTCTGAAGCACCTAAATCAACAATCCATGATCTCTTAACCTACTTCACACTAAGAGCGTTGAGGGTGTTACCTGATTGAGATACAGTGACAGATGATGTTGGCAAGGATTGTCCAAATATTTTCTACAGGAGATCAATTTGTTCCTTGCTAAACAGAGCAAATTCAAGTAAAGCAGTTCCATGGGTTATGGAGGCAGTATTTCCATTGCTTTCTTTGTTGGTGTGTTTTGCGGAAGGTAGCTTCCAATTAGCTAGCTTTCCACGAATTTTCCAACAGGTTTCCTTAGTGTGACCAGGTCTACGGCAATGGTCACACCAAGGTCTTCCTCTTCGGGGACGGTTGTCTGCATTCTGAGATTGCTAGTGTCCTCGAACAGCAAGTGCAAACCCTTCTCCAGTCACTGAAATGTCAGATTGAGGACCCATCATCACCTTTTTTCGACTCTACTCTTAGCGAACTTCGGAGAAGGCCTCGCGAATGCTTGGTAAGGGTTTTGTTTCTAGAATTCTGCCTCGCACATCATCAAGATCTTTATTGAGCCCTATCAAAAATTTGAAAACCCGCTTCTTTTCAACAATCTATTTGTACAAGATTCCGTCTGTTGAACACTTCTATTCGTGAACCTCAAAAAAGTTTAACTGTTGTCAATATTGAGTGAGAGAGTTAAAGTATTGGGTAACTGATGACTCTTCTTGACGAAGATCATGGAGGATGCTTTCGGTCACAAATAGTTTGAACATATTATCATAACTGAAATAAGTATCTCTGATGACGTCCCATATTCCTTTGGAAGTATCATAGAGAAGAAAGTTCTCTCCAATTTCGTTCGTCATGGAATTTATCGACCAAGACATCACTATATTGTTTTCAAATTTCCATGTTTTGTATTTTGAATCATCCTTGTTTGGGGTTGCTACAACTCCAATGAGGTAATCGTCTTTCATATTTTTGCATATAAACATCATGACGGATTGGGACCACAGAAGATAATTGTACCCGTTTAATTTGTGATTGGTGATGGACAAAATATTTTTCTAGGTGGAACCTCCATTGGAATCGATCATGACAGGTTTTCCTACGACCATTGATGCTCGGACTATCGTGAAACTGATATTATTTCAATTTTGGCTTATTTGATATGTGGGCCTATTAGTTATTAGAATGATCTGACAATTTGGTTATTTTTAAGCCTATTAGTTACTGGGCTGATTTGTAATAATGTATTTGGATTGTCAGTTGGTGGCAGCTGACTCAAAGATGAATGTTGGAGAACTGGAGGACAACGGCAAAGTGGAACAAGAAGCACCAAAGTGGAGGACAATGGCGACTAAGTAAACAGGAAGCATCGAAGTGGAAAACGACGACGACTGGATGCCTGTAGAATGGGAAATGGGCTTACAATGGTTGGGTTGACGTTCGGATGTCGTGATTGTTCAAAAATAGAACTATCCACGAAGAACTGTGATGTTCATGGGAGATAAACCAGGTGGTGCCTAGGTTGTGAATAGTGGCGAAAGTCGTTCACGACTGTGATTGAAGTTGCGCGAGACTTGATGATTGAGGTCTCATGAAATTGATGGCTGAGGTCGTGCAAGATGATGGCCATGGAAGCAGTCGCGCAAGATGATGGTCACAAAAGCAGTCGCACAAGATGATGTCAACAAAGATGACAGAGGACAAGATTTCTCGATTCTGTGAAGATGATGTCGACGGAGGTGACAGAGGTAGAACTGAAAGAGAATGGGTCGAGTCGCATGATACCTCAAGAAGGGTCTCTATTCCCAACGCGTTGGCTCTGGTAGCCCCGTTTACCTCTCTACAATTCTTGAATATCTTGTTGCTGAGGTTTTGGAGTTGGTTGGGAATGTAGAATCTACTTCCAAAGAAGGCAGGTAAAGGCAAGGGCGAGATTGAATTTCAGAATGCTCTGATACCATAAAGAAAATATTAAGAGAAATAATGGAGAAAAACTGAAATATTATTTTTATTTCTCTGTTATATTTCAACTGTATGTACAGCGATATAAATAGGACTAGGAGTTAGACAAATAAACCACTATTACATCCTATACACAACTACTTGTAACCTGTATACGACCACTATTATAGCCTAATTAATATCTTTGAAATTCTACAAGTTGGTATTTTTTTTGGCTGATTGAGTTTGCAAAGTCTGTAACAATTCTCGACTGAGATTTTTTCTTGTAGTCCTTCAACAATTCTCAACTGAGATTTTTTCTTGTAGTCCTTCAACAATTCTCGACTAAGATTTGTTCTTATAGTCCTTCGGAACAATCAAAGAATTGCTTTCGTTTTCTTCTGAAGCATTTGAGCTAAGAGTTTTCATTGACTCCTACATCAATAATACTTTATCGGTTCATAGATTTGCTCAAATTTTATGTTTTTCAAAATATATTTTGCATGGAATTTAAGTCGTGCTTCAGCACCAGATTATTTTGAGAAGAAAAAGGGTACTTCTAGAGTCACATACAGTATCCCATTCTCCACTGCAATTCATAACCAGGGAATCTGTCAAATTAATCGTGAATTTTTAAGGATAATAAAAGCATAATGGAACTGCTACTTCTTTTCTTTAAATTTTGACGCACCTCCATGCATCTTTTACTCACAACCAATGAAGCTATTCTAAGAGAATAAATTTACTTTATAGGATTACTGCTCTCTTAATTATCTATACAAACATCAAGAAATTCAATATTATCCTCAAAGTAACGTGTAAACAAAGGCAATTAAACATCTCGCATATGCATAAAAACAACTCCAACAGGTATTGCATTTTATGAATGAGTTGCATTTCAACCAAACCCTGATTAACATCTCTCTCACTCTCTCTCTTTTGTTCTTTAATAAAAGATTAACATCTGAACAAAACAAAATTCAGACGCGCATAACGAAAGCTTAACTCATTACAAAAGAGATAACAGTTGAAGTTACATAGGAGTACCTTAAAATGGGATAAAAATATAGAAGATTAGAAGAGGATAAATGAAGGATCTATACCTTCCTCAGAGCAGTAGCAAGTTCGCCTCTGGTGAAATTAGCAGCGGCGGCGGTGGTCAATGGGATCCCATTGCGGAACTGATATAAGGCCACATTTTTCTGTATATACTCTGTGAATTGAACCCTATTTCCCATAAAATTACAACAACAAAAATCAATATCAAAATAAACTTAAATCAAATTCAAAAGTAAAGAATAAAAGAAAAATCAAACACGAAAAAATGGAAATCCAGAAGAACTCGGACCTGTCACCGGGCTCGCCGCTAGCCGCGACGAGCTTGTAGGAGTCAAGAACCATGATCTTGTCCTCGTTCGATTTGTGAACCAGTATGCTATGAACCGCCGAAGTGTCCGCGGCAACTACGGCGAATCCATTTCCGACTAGGCCAAAAACGCATTCCATTATCTTATCAGATCTATGGGGCCTTTAGTGTGATTTTCTCCTTCTCTCAGACTCAGTCAGTCGGGGTTCTTATTCGGGTAACTTGTTGGATTAGCTTTGGCCTTGGTTTTTTTTTTTTTTAAATTTGCTGTGGAGGTTTTTCCAGCAACTTGAGGAGCAAGTTTTTTATTTTTTATTTTTTATTTTTATTTTAAATGGGGATTGTGTGGACCGTCGGTATGAGTAGTATTTCCACGTCTGAGCTCAAATTCAGCATTTACCTTGAAAGGCCCCAAAAAGTGGTAAAAGTTTACATATGGACCTACTCGGGGATTTTTATTAAAAAGGTTTCTAGTATGACGGGTACCGTTTATGACCCGTAAAGGGAGGGGAAAAAAGCAGATAAAGAAAGTAAGAAAGCAGCAAATCCCCTAAAACTTCAGAACCCAAAAAAAGCCTTCACCCTTCTCTATAAGTCGCCCAAAAACCTCTAAAACTCGACAACTTCTACAAACATTAGGTAACGTTTGGTTTCCTGAATGAAATTAGAATAGGAATATAATGGAACAAGAAGAAAACAATTTTATTTAATTTAATCACTAAAATTAAAGAAAGAATCAAAATTATAGTTTTAAATTTCCAGTTGAAATGTAATAAAAAAACATTATATATTACTTTAATATTTTAATATTCAATAAAATTTAAATAATATCATTTAATTATTATTTTTTCGTCAGACAAAATAAATTATTGAAATCATCATTTTTTTAAATAATTATTACTTAAAAATAAAATATATTATTAAAATTATTATTTTTCTAAATAAGATTTAAGGTTTTGGGATTATGGGTTTAGGATTATATTTGTGGGTTAAGGTTTAGGGTTATATTTGTGGGCTAAGATTTAGGGTTAAAATTATTATTTTTTTAAATAGGGTTTTGGGATTTGGGATTTAGGGTTATATTTATGGGTTAAGATTCAGGGTTAAAATTATTATTTTTCTAAATAAGGTTTAGGGTTTTTAGATTTGGGATTTAAGGTTTAGGGTTATATTTGTGATTTAAGGTTTAGGGTTAAAATTATTATTTTTCTAAATAGAGTTTTGGGATTTGGGGTTTAGAGTTGAGGTTATATTTATGGGTTAAGATTTAGGGTTAAAATTATTTTTTTTTAAATAGGGTTTTGGGTTTTGGGATTTAGGATTTGGGGTTTAGGATTATATTTGGAGTTGGGGTAAAATTAGAAAAAAATTGAGATGGGAATAGAATCATGATTTCTTAAGAGGGGAGAAGGAATTGTGATTCCTTCTCTTTTAGTAATCGATTTCATTTTATTCTCACTTTTCAGTCTAATCAAACATAAAATTAGAATGAATCAATTCTAATTTTATTTCATTCCAACCAACCAAACATGCACTTAGTGAAACATCACCCTCGAAAACCCATTCACTCGTTACAAACCTAGCTATCTCTACCAAAACCCCTCACACGAACAACTTCCATTCTACAAAAAGAGCAAACGGGAAAGCAACCATTTGCTACCAATTTTCTCATTCGTCGCCTAATATCGCCTTTGTTGCTTTCCTTTTGGTCATAACCACCATCACCACAAGTTAGTTCTCTGACCCTTTTGATTTCTCTGTTAGTTTTTGTTTTCTTCTCATCTTGGTTTTCTTATATATATATCGGTCAAACTTACATGCACCAAACGGTGCAATAAATGACAATAAAATAAAAAGAGTGATTATTGATAACTGTATTTTATATAGTTATTTTCATCTATTTTATTAATTATAATTGCTATGTTCTTGATGTTTTTAGTTAATTTTCGATTAATAAATTAGTATTTACTATTTTTTATATATTTTAATAAAAGTAAATAATTTGTATCGAAAATGTACTTAATGTTAAATTTATGTCCACAAATATAGTTTCAAATAATATACTTTTTAATTACAATTTATAAAAATCGAAAATATAATTTAAATTAAATTTGGGCTTCATTTTAATTATTAAAAGTTTAAAAATTTAATTTAAAATTAGCAAAGTATTTAACTCGTAATTAAATAAAGTTTAAAATGTAATTTGAAATATATTTGTGGGTCAAAATACAATTAAGATAATTGAATTTTTCTCGCATTTATTAGAAGAACCACGCGCCAACAACAAGCGCACTAAAAGCGTGGACCGTCCGATCAAAGAAGAAACGGCTACGATGCGCGCGTTCGCATCACTCCCGACCAAAAGGCGATGCTGAAGATTCTTTCACGCGGCTCGGCGCCGAGTGGGCCCACCTGCCAAGCAGCGGCCGTGCGGCAAGATGGACCCACCCGTCTCGACGCCGTGCGTACGCTGTCCCCCACGTTCGCGCGCCTCTGATCCCGTGCGCTGATCTCTGCGTGCAACCCGATTTTCCTACAATAAAGAGATGACACGTGTCCCACTCAATTTTTCAGCTAATCACGTTGTGACACGTGGTATGTTACGATGGGCGTGAAAGCACAAGATCAAGCCCGTGTGTAGCCGTTGTCTCCCACGTTCGGCGTGCCATTTTCCCGTGCGCCGTGCCTGCGTGAAGTCGGTTTGTGAAGCAAATGAAATACCGCCACCTGTCTCTATTAATTATTCAGCCAATTAGAGATTGACACGTGGCGGGCGCATTAAATTTAAAACAAAGCAGCACGGCGCCCTCTGTTTATGTCGTGCACGCGTATAAAAATACAATATTCCAATTGACGCTGCAGGTACACGAAATTTAAGAAAAATGTCTGGTTTTAATTTCGATACAAATATTTTACGCGTGTATTAATTTTTAATATTTTATTGATGTATTTTTTTTGCTATAAATAGGAGATAGTTTTTAGTTGTAAAAAAGTTTTGTTGTTTTTGAGTTTTTGGAGTAGAATTTTAGTTTTAGTTTTCGAAAGTTTTTAGAATATTTGAGTTTTTTTTTTAGTTTGTAATTTTTATTGTGTTTGTGTGTTGGCTACGGAACACGCAGAAGTCATTTTTGGCTTTTGTTGTGTTCTGCGTGTACCAAATATTTTTCCTAGTTTATGTTTTAATTTTATTTCTGCTTCATCTTATTTTTCTCTATGTGTTGTAATTTTTATTTTAATTTTATGAAGTAATTTAATTTTTCTAGGGTTGTATTTGATCTAAATTGAAGAAGCTTTGATTTTAATTATTTTTGATAGATTTATAAGACGTTCGATTTGTTCGTTCTATTTTGTTCTTAATGCTTTTTGGTTATTTACGAATCTTATCAAAACGATCCGTGGCACATGAATAAACTTGAGAAAGGCATTTGTGTGTGTATTGCTCGTAAATAGAATGACATGTATGATGAAGGATAGAAATATACCCTAATTGTATGTGTGGCCATTTGAAAACTTAGAACGTAATGAATCTCGATAAATTTAATTTTCATAGAAATATAGTAAATTAATTTAACGAGCAAGGTGTGTTTATACGAAATGAAAGAGATGTATGAATAATAAAAAAAGAAGTTTTCGGTTGACAAATTAAATGTACTAAAAAATATAAATCAAAAGAAAATAACATGATTTGAGTGGATTAGTTTGGTGAAAAATTGCAATCCTAGATTTCTTTTATTTTCTTATTTTACTTTTTTTCTTAAACAACGATTATTTTGGATAAAATCAGAGAGATACAATTTTAGTACTCGACAAACTATAGTAACAAATCCTCGTGGGATCGATCTTTACTTACTAATCATATTACTTGTGACCGTGTATGCTTGCACGAGTCCGTGTGTTGAAAAACACGCAACAATTATCAAACCAATAACCCAAGAAAATTGAATGAACGATTCATTCTTTTGTTGAAAAAAAAAGCCAATTAAGAATTAGTTGGCAAAACATGTAAAATGGGGCTTCTACATCTATAAATAGAGCACCCTAATAGATATAAAAAATCTTAAGTGGGAGTTGTGAGTGTTGTAAACACTTAGTATAATTGGGTTGTGAGTTGTGAGTGTTGTAAACACTTAATATAATTTCTCCTTTCTAGTAAAAAGATCTACAGTAGGTTCAAAAATGTGGGCAAAATTGGTTAAAATCCGCTATCAAATTTGTGTTTTATTTTATCTATTTTTGCTTTCTCATAAATATGTTTTGTCGGGAATTTATGTAATTTCCCAACAACTAGTATCAGAGCATTTTGTTGTAATTTCTGTCAATTTTTTGCAAGGTTACTATTCAAGTGAATAGTAAAATTATGTCGTCGATGGTGTTCTAATACACGGTGGTTCGCATGAATAGTAGGAAACGATTCGGAGGAAGTCAAATTTGAGTAGGAGAAATAGCCATAGATGAAGGAAAGGTGAAACTCAAGAAATTCGATGGCATAGATTCTGGGTTTTAGAAAATGTAGATAGAGGATTATCTGTATCAAAGAAGTCTATATCAATCTCTCTCAAGAAAAAAGCTAAAGGCAATGAAGGAAGAAGATTGGAATCTTTTAGACAGGTAAGCCCTCGGAATCATTCGATTGACACTAACCCGCAATGTTGCTTAGCAAAAGAAAAGACCATGACGTGTCTTATGGAAGCTTTCTCCAATATGTATGAGAAGCCATCAGCCTCAAACAAAGTGCATATGATAAGGCATTTGTTTAATTTGTGGATGACAAAAGGCGCATTGGTAGCTCAACATCTCAATGAACTCAACACAATCACAACCCAGTTGAGTTCAGTTGGAATTTAATTTGATGAAGAAGTATGAGCAATGATACTTTTAACTTCTCTATTAGAAAGCTGGAATGTTATTACCACAACTTTGAATAGCTCGTCAGGAAGCAATAAGTTGAAATTTGACGATGTTCGTTATCTGGTTCTCAATGAAGAGATCTGACGTAAGAGTCAGGTGAATCATCAACCTCTTTAGTTTTGCATACAAAGTCAAGAGGAAGAAATTCAACTAGAGGGAATGGACATGGTAGAACAACTATCGAGGTAGATCAAAGGATAGAAGGTCCAAATCTAGAAATCCCAATAATTCCCATAGCTCAAAAACTGTGGAGTGTTGGAATTGTATGAGAACCTGACACTACAAAAATCAGTGCAAGAGTGCACTGAAGGACTAGGAAGTGAAGGCAAAGGCAAATGTTACTTCCACCTCAAGAGGAGATGATGCATTGATATGCTCTTTGGAGAGCAATAAAAAATCTTGGGTGTTAGAGTCTAAAGCATCATTCCATGCTACTTCACAGAAAGAATTCTTCAAGAAATATGTCCCAGAAAACCTTGGAAAGGTATATCTTAATGATGATCAATCATGTGCTATTACTGGCAAAGATGTAGTGAAGATTAAGTTGAACGGGTCTATTTGGGAACTAAAGGGGATGTTAGGCATATTCCCGACCTAAAAAAGAACTTAATCTTAATATGGCAGTTGGCTAGTGAAGGCTACACTATGATCTTCCATGGTGATGATTGGAAGATTTCAAAGGGTGTAATAACGGTTTCTCGAGGCAAGAAGAGTGGCACTATTTACATGATAGCATAAGCACGTTGTTTGATCACAGTTGTAGAAAACAATGAAACACCAAATCTGTGGCACCAGAGACGAGGCCACATAAGTGAGAAAAAGATGAAGATTATGCACTCAAAGGGAAAACTTCCAAGTCTACAATCAGCGGAGATAGACATGTGCAAAGATTGCATACTTGGAAAGCAAAAGAGAGTCAACTTTCAAACAAGTGGTAGAATCCCAAAGAAGGAAAGGCTATAGCTCATTCACTCTAATGCTTGAGGTCTAATGAACGTCTCATCCATTGGTGAGAAACACTACTTTGTAAATTTTATCGATGATCACTCTTGAAAGGTATAGGTTTACTTTCTAAAGCATAGGTCTAAAGTGTTTGAGGCTTTCAGGAGATGGAAAGCTATGATTGAAAATGAGACAAGTTTGAAGATCAAAAGCTTAGAATCTATAATGGTGGTGAATATGAAAACACCAAATTCAAAAATTTATGCTATGAGCACAGGATTAGAATGGAGAGAATTATGCCAAACACGTCTCAACACAATGGTGTAGCTGAGTGTATAAACTGTTCATATATAGTTATATCTATTGAAGCAGTTCTGGGCAGAAGCAGTCAACATGGTAGCTTACTTGATTAATTGGGGCTCATATGTTCCATTAGAGCATAGAATACCAGATGAGATATGGAGCAGAAAAGAGGTAAATCTATCACATCTAATTTTTTTTATTGTGTAGCATTTGTGCATACCAATGATCAAGGTAAGAATAAGCTTGATTCTGAATCCAAGAAATGCACCTTCATCGACTCTGGTGAGGATGAGTTTGGCTACCACATTTGGGATGATGAAAATAAGAAAATGATTCGTAATAGATATGTGATTTTCAATGAATGGTTGATGTATAAAGACAAACATAAAACATATTCCAATGATTTAGAGCAAAATGAGTCAATATTTGCATATGCAGATGATCTCCCAGATAGTCTCATGACGAAACCAATTGTAAGAAGTCCTCAGCTAGAGGAACTCATTGGACAGAGTAGTGCGTAGTAGTTTGACACACCACAACCTCCTACTCCAACTCCTGTATTGAGAAGGTCTTGTCGACCTAATGTGCCTAACAAGAGATACATGAACTATATGTTGCTGACTGATAGAGGGGAACCTAAATGCTATGATGAAGCTTGTAAAAATAGAGATGATAGCAAGTGAGAGCTTGTTATGAAAGAAGAAATGAAATACCTCATATCCAACCAGACATGGGAACTAACTAAATTACCCATTGGGAAGAAGGCACTTTATAACAAATGGGTGTACAGGATGAATGAAAAGCATAATGGTTCTAAGAGATACAAAGTACAACTAGTTATCAAAGGATTTTAGTAGAAGGAAGGAGTTAACTACATTGACATTTTTTCTCCCATTGTGAAACTTAATACTAACATATCAGTGTTGAGTATTATAGCCATTGACGATCTTCATCTTGAACAGTTGGATGTGAAGACTACATTCCTTCACAGAGACTTGGATGAGGAGATATACATGTACCAACTAGAAGGTTTCTTAAAAAGAGGGAAGAAAAACATGGTGTACAAACTTAAAAAGAGTTTGTATGGTCTGAAAGAAGCCTCGAGACAGTGATACAGAAAGTTTGATAACTTTATGCACAAGGAAGTTTTCCAAAAGTGCAACGTCGACCACTATTGCTACTTCAAGAGATATAGGTCTAGTTATATCATTTTACTACTTTATGTTGATGATATGTTAATACCAGGTTCAAATATGGATGATATTAGAAGGTTGAAGTAGCAATTGTCAAAGGAGTTTGACATGAAAGACTTGCGTCCAACAAACAAGATTCTTGGAATACAAATCGCAAGAGATAATAAGAGAGGATCCTTGTAGTTATCTAAGGTAGAGTATATCAACGATGTTTTGTAGAGATTCAACATAGGCGATGCCAAGCCAGTTAGCACACCTTTGGCTAGTCATTTTTGCCTATCCAAGGATCAGTCCCCTCAGACGAAGAAAGAGAGAGAATGCATGGCTAAGGTTCCTTATGTCTCAACCATTGGAAGTTTGATGTACGCGACAGTTTGTACGAGACCAAACATTGAACATGTAGTTGGAATTGTTAGCAGGTTTATGTCAAATCTAGGGAAAGCTCATTGGGAAACAGTTAAATGGATTTTAAGATATCTACGAGGCACCGTAGAGAAATGTTTATACTTTAGTAAAAGAGAGGTAAAAGTACAAGGCTATGTAGACGCAGACTTTGAAGGTGAAATTGATCGATGAAGAAGCACCACCGGTTATATGTTTACTGTTATAACTACAGCTGTTAGTTTGATGTCACAAATACAGAAGATTGTCATTCTATCCAGTATGGAGGATGAGTATGTAGTATTGACTGAAACTAGTAAAGAGATGATATGGCTTCAAGGTTTGTTAACTAGGTTGGGATTCAAATAGGAGAAGAATGTTCTGCACAGTTATAGCTAAAGTGCGATACACTTGCGAAGAATTCAACATTTCATTCTAGAGCCAAGCATATTGAGCTTCATTATCACTTTATCAGATATATTTTAGAAGATGATGTGTTAACACTATAGAAGATTCAAGGAAGCAAAAATCCAACGGATATGTTGACAAAGGTGGTGACTATTGACAAACTAAAGTTGTGTTTAACTTCAGTTGGTCTGCTCGAGTAACAATACTAGAAGAGATGTTGCATTGATTGAGGTGTGAAGACATATTGAAATCAGTCTTCAAGTGAGAGATTGTTGGTCAAACTTACATGCACCAAACGATGCAATAAAATGACAATAAAATAAAGGAGTGGTTGTTAAGCCAACAACCCAAAAAAATTGAATGGACAGTGCATCCTTTTGTTGAAAAAGAAGGAAAATCAATTAAGAATTAGTTAGAAAAACATGTATAAGGGGGCTTTTGCATCTATAAATAGAGCAACCCAATAGGTACGTTGAATAATCTGATTGAGAAAAAAGGTTTTAGTGAGAGAAAATTGAGAGAAATTTTCTTGAGTATAATTGAGTTGTGAGTTATAAGTGTTGTAAACACTTTGTATAATTTCTCTTTTATAGTAAAGAGATCTGCATTAAGTCTAGAGACGTAGGCAAAATTGGTTAAACTCTGTTATCAAATTGTGTGTTATTTTATCCATTTTTATTTTCTCATAAATCTAACTTATTGAGAATTTTCATAATTTCCCAACAATATATATATATATATTGAATTTATTGATTTAATGGATATATAACTTTTTTTCGTCTTCATTTGGAGAAAGTTTCACTTAACTTCTTGTTTTGGTTACTATGATATATGTTTTCCTATTTTTCTTTGCATCTATCTTGTTATGTTGAAAACCTATTGTTTTTGCTCAGTTAAGATTTGTAGGCTTAGAGTTAATTTAGTTGGTACTTGTCCTACTGGCCAATAGGCTTTCTAGGGATTTTTAGATCATCATAATTGAGATTCAAGGAATAATGTTAAATTGAGTAGTACATAGATGAATAATTTTAACCATTTAATGATTTATTGCTTAGTTTTTATCATATAAAAAAGATGATAAAACAAGTTAGATTATCAATTGGATGACATAAGAAATTACCAATTTTAGCAACCTAAACCAGGGAACTAAAATGTAAATTATGTTAATATGTACTTATTTAAGAACATAGAAGCACATACAACATGTTAATATATGATTCCCTTTGTTTATTATGAAAAATTGTTATTTGTGTTGAAAAAATTTAGCATGTTAATATACAACATATGAATTGCTTGACTGTTATAGTGTTTTAGAGACATCATATCTCCATTTTTTTTGAGTCATTGTCTTGAATTATTTAACAGGATATATTAAATTCAACTTTGTCTTTTGTTACATATATGAATACTTCACTGCAATTATTACATACTATCACAAAGTAAGTGATATTTTTCTAACTATGTTGTATTCCACTTTAGTATCATTATAAGTTATGCTAAACAATAGCCATCCTTTGTATTGAATTGACTTCTTGTCTGTCTTTTTTCTCATGCTTGGTTTCTTGGTTTCATTTTCTTGAATCTACTTTATTGTTTCATGTATTTCAAGTACTGTGGTTAAAATAAGATGGTTAGTTATGCATTGAAATGTTGAGTTAGGTTCTAATTAATAAATTTTGATATGAAGTCGATCTCAAAATTAGATTGGGTCGAAAATAGATTTACCTACAATAGTTCTAGTAGTCTTTTGTCTTTATTTTTTTTTATTCATATTATACTATCAATTTTATTATTTTTAGAAAAACATGACATTATTAATGGTTAATTATCATTATCCTACCATGCATGTTGCCTCTTTATTTTGGATGAATGAAAAATCTAAAAGTAAGTCTAAAAATATGCCAATAACAACTAAGATAGTTGATTTCCAACCTAAAGATATAAAAAAATCAAAATTCAAGAAAATTTAGGTTAAGAAAGATCGTCTCTTTACGATTAGTTGACCATCATTTATTCTTCACCTAGATACTTTTATTTGAGTGCTTAATTGACCATATGTGGAAATCATTATTTGTTTGTTTTTATAGATGTTTCTTTAGTTTAAAAAAAGATAAAAAAATTTAAAAATGAGGAAAGTAGACATGCTTTAATATTGACATGATCATTACATACTCTATTCATATCTACTTTGATTGGCTATACATTATGCAAATAGATATTTTGACTTGTGAATTTACATATTTCTTACATATGATGATCAATGTTAACATGAACCTATTCACACACTCATTGAACACATAAATATATCATGCTAGAAGTTTATAATTAATTATGTGAGATTTTAAGGCATGAGATAAACTTGACTGCCCAAATTATGGTTGACCTCTGTTTTTCACTACATAAAATGTTGTTATAGAGAGATACTTAGTTTTAAGAGGGCTACCTACTATGATGTGTGAAAACTACCAGAGTGAGCGGAGACTGCTACCTTAGAACTAGTGTAAAAGTCATTATATTAGGTATACTGCCTTTTGCATATTCTCTTAAAAAAATATAAAATCTTTTGTATGCACAAAAGGAAAGAGCTGTAAATGGTTATATAAAAAGAAAATAAATAATCAATCCTTCACAAAAAAAAATTAATACAAGAGATTAATACAAGATAACAAAAAAAATATATTAAAGTTTTCTCTAGTAAGTAAATTTTATTTTGTACAAGTATGAATTCAACTATAATTTTTTTATTATAGGTTCTTTTGAATCTTTCATAACTGATCATAAATGAATAAATTGACATCATATTGTAGTTTCAAAATATATTTTACTTTTGATGAATGTTGATATATCACTATATGTGTTAATATGTTTTTGTGACTTGTCCATATATATTTATATTATCAATGGATAGTCACACTTTCAACAAAATTAATTTCATCATTTATGTGTACTATTATAGTCATGTTAAACTAAGTTTAATAATTTAATATCTTCAAATAAAAAAATTATATATATATTAGTTTTTATAAATATTTTTAGTCTAATTTATTTAGAGGAGTCGTAGAATTTAAGGAGAGTTTATTCATTTTTGAGAAATACTATTTTTAGCTCTTTGTTTTGATTGTTCTGAGCTTTTCAAAATGTGTACTCTTTTTAATCATTAAATATATTACTTACTTAATCAACTTATTGTCACTTCATAATTATATTTTTTATTAATATGACAAAAAGAAGAAGAAAAATTGAAACATTAATTGAAAATCTACAAAAAATGGGATAGCTAACTTAGGAAGAGAATTATTTTGAGAGTTTAACTTTGATAAATATTTTTTTGGATATTCACACATAGGGAGAGTTATATTTTTAAAGTGTTTTATAATACTCACTCTTATGTATATTCTTCACTTTATATTATTATATTACACTGAACTAATAAGTAACGAGTCTTTATTTGGTTGTTTATGTTTTTGTTCTTCAATGTTCGCATGAGCTTTCAAGATTTGAGCAAAGATGGTTCCACCAGATCATAGGATAGTAACATTGAGGGAGAGGTTTTGTCACACAAATATGCCAAAGAGGGAGATTGTAAGGTTTATATTAGTATTGGTGATATTCATGAATAAATGTATAATTGTAATTTTAGTTTCTAGGTATATCTTAAAAGAATATTTTTCAATTGGAGAAAATATTTGGCCTTAACGATCATATATATCATGTATATTTTTGTTCCCATGTGTTGTCTCTTTAAGAGAACATGAACGTGCAAGTATACACTGTCACAAGTAATAAATGATAAGTAAGATATCGTTCCCACGAAGATTTGTTACTATCATTCGTTAAGTACTAAAATGGTTTCAATCTGATTTTATCCAAACAATCAAAAGTTTGATAGAGTTTCACTAAACTAATTTTTGTTAACAAAATATAAGAAAATTCTAAGATTACAGTTTCACCAAATTAATCCACTTGAATCATATTATTTTCTTGTATTTAATTTGTCAACCAAGAACTTCTAATTTATCAATATGTCTCTTCCGATAACAAATAGATACATCTCACTAAAATAATTCACTATATTCCTATGAGAATTAAATTTACCAAGATTCATTAAGTTTAAAGTTCTCAAACAGCTACACGTACAATAATGGTATATTCCTATCCCTTATATATATATGTTATTCTATCCACGAGCAGCAACACAAAAATGCCTTTTCTAAGTTTATTTAAGTGCCACAAATCAATTGATTAATCTTCCAACAATCAAAAGCATTAAGCACAAATAGAATAAACAAATTAAACATCTCATAAATCATTCAAAAATAATTAATCCAAGCTTCATAATATAAGTTACATGACAACCCTAGAACAATTAAATTAGTTCATAGCAAACATTAAAATTACAATAAAAAAATATTAAGACATTTAAGGAACATTAAATGAAGAACAACAAAGAGAATTAGAAGTATTTCATCTATGCTTTCTCTATTTTTCTCCCTAAGCAGAACCACAACAAAAGCCAAAAATGGCTTCTGTGTGTTCCACCTTCCACCTCTTTTGCTTGTATCAAAATAAGAACATATTTATAGCTTCAAAGAAATATACCAAAAATATTCTTCAAATGCGTGCAAAAAATGAGGGATAAAAAATATTCTTCAGACACGCGTGTAAAAAGTGGAGACAAAATGTGCAAAACAAGCCGGTGATTCGAGATTTTTAATTTTGCAATACGCATGACACGTGGCAAGCTCTGATTCGTTTGGAATTTTAATAGGACACATGGAAGCTTCGTATTGGATGGGATGAGAGAGCACACATAGATTAGGTGGAAAGCGTCACACGAGAAATATACGCGCTGGTCTGTGCGCAATAATTGGCCTCTACTGGCATGGAGCGTGGGAAAAATGCATGATCTGGGCCGTTCGTGGTTTGATCTGACGGTGAGTGATGAAGACGTGTCTAAGGGAAATTATTTGTGTAGACAGGGTGGCCCAACTCTGCGCGCAGGACTATGTAGACAAGTAGACCCCACTTTGTGCGCCGAATAGTGTGCCATCTAGAAACGCTTCCAATCGCCCTTTTAGCACTTGCATCTCACTCGCCTGATCCTCACCGTTGATTTTTTGATCTGACGGTGCTTGAGGCGCATTGATAAAGCCGCAGGTGTTACGCCTTCTCTGCATAGAAAAACAAAGTTAGACTACTTGATAAATTAGATTAGTGGTTTTGCTCTTAGGTCATTGGTATGGCCTAGGTTGTTTCTACCCAAAAATCTCAAGTGTTAATCTTTTTATTTTTGCATTACTTTACATACACATGATTGGTTGTTTAATTTACCATACTTTTGCTAGTTAACGAATTATATCCATAACTAAACAAATTTTCAAACCTGTGTAGAATTCTTTCTATGTCTAGATCAAAAGTTTCACGATTATCACCTTTCAACTTGGGCATATAAAATAAACAATAAAACAAAAATTAAAAGGTCTAAACTAGTATGGTAATGTATATTGTTGATATCTTTTACAAAGTAATTAAAAACCCCCAACAATGGTGTCAAAAAACATGACACACTAACAACAAGTGCACGGGTCATGCAAATAATGTAATGTATTTTAAATACAGATATCGATTTCAAATAAAGTTTAATTGCTTTGCAATTGAGTATCGATTGAATGTTACTAATATTATTTGGACATTGGAGAATTTAATTGTTGAAAATTACAAAACTAATAACTAAATTAATAAATTAAAGAGTAGTTAAATATTAGAAAAAGATCTATAAGCTTTAATTCCACAATTTCCTACACATGTGAATACCTAAAATTTCCCATGTAATTGCCAAAACAATCACAAGTTAAATTGCATTTAAATTAGCATGCAATTCATTTCTCAAGTAAACTATGTACCATATAGTAAGTATTCGAATCATACTCTCATACCAATCAAATCGTATACTAATTATTAAGCTTCCTATTATAGATCTAACACATGAATCATACATCTCTTCCTAGATATATCATCCATATTATTTAATCATGACAACCAATCAAAAAATTATCTTAAATATATCTAATTGTATTTATAAACTAATGGTTGGCCAAATAATTTATAACATAAAAATCATATTGAATAATATGAAATACATAACAATCAAAATGAGTTCAAGAAAATTAATTCATATAGTAGAAAATTGGGTTCATAGGATCCCAAGATAACAAAATATAGCCTATACACATCTTGATCAAATTCCTAATTCAATATAAAAGATCATGCAAATAAACAAAAGATGAAGAAAGAAATGAAATACAATCAATCTCTTGACTTTACTAACTTCGCCTTCAACCTCCTCTAATCTATTTTCTCAAATTACTCTAATGTGTAGTTCTTTTCTATTTTTATTCTTTTACCTTCACTTTCTATGTATGTCTCTTTTTAAATTATGGCCTATCAATATGGTTTTCAGTAGGTGAAACTAGCTAATTGTTTCAAGAAACGTATTAGCTTTTATCCAACGGTTGAGATTGATAGTTTGATGGAAAAATAAGGTTGATGTGTCAATTTTTTCTCCACTCGATGGATTGATACCCTTACTCAATTGATCCAAGGGTGTCATTCTTAAACTCGAGAACTCTCAATCGGTGCTCAGTCAAACTACCTCTATCTACCTATACCCTTCTAGATCGATCTAACTACGCTTTTCATTCATCAGTTTGGTGCCCTGACTCTTCAATCAATCAAGTCCTTTCTCCATATTTTGATCTATAGCTCAATATATTGAGCCTTTTGATCCATAATTTCCACCTATCACTCTTTAATTAAAGTTGATCAAAGTTAGATCAATTGAGTGGTCCTAAATTGCTTGAAATGGCTAAATAATTCTACTTTTGTAGAGTTATCAAACACATATTTAAAAAAAAAGCACCTAAAAAAGATCATCAAAAAATCACATATGCAACCTACATTCAATCTAAGAGTGTTGATATAGCAATAAAATGCATACTTTAAGAGAAAGATGCATAAAGAAAACATGCATGAACATGAAAATAAGGATAATGAAATTAACACAAGTACACAAAGATAAACAACCTCACAAAACATATAGTAGCTCACTCCATTAGAGATAAAGGTTCAAACAAACAAAAGTGTGTGTATGTGTAGATAGAGCTTTAGAAGCAAGTACCAAGTGTTAAGCCTAAACAATGATGACTCACTATGATACCAACTTAAATTCCATTACGTCAAAACAATTGCACAAAATTGAATTGAACTTCTAACCCAAATAGGCATCTAGGACCTAAAAGGGGATGGAAATGCCAATCCATGAAAAATTTTCAGAAGCACTATTCCAACTCGACCAAGAAGGTCTCACAAAGTAAATTACATAAATAATATAGTGAAATATATGATAAAAATAACATTGTTAATTCAACACACCATAAATACAAATAGATAAAAGAAAATTATCTGTAGTAAACACATTAGTGACAACTTTTCTCACAAATTCCTTCCCAAGATAGTAACATACATTAAAAAGGAAAAGAACACATAGAATATGAATCAAATAAATATACTAGAAAGCTATAAAATATTTACAATCACTTAAATACCTTCTATATGTGAACATATTTTGTAAAAGATGATTGTACTCTCATAACATGTAATCATACAAAATACTGCATGTAACGAGGTAATGCCACACAGGATCCAACTCCTATGTGGTTGTTAGGATAGAGCCCTAATTGTATAGGAGTTTGAATTTAAATTTATATTGAAATTAAAGTAAATAAAATGAATATTTTATTTATTTACATGTGCTATTTTAATCTTTAAATAAATCATAAAAATCCTTGATTATTTATATCTGCTTAAAACTTGGTATATCGTCTTACATACAACATGATTAGTTTTAAGTCAGATAATAAAATCGTTAAAGATGATTAATTAAATTTTATATAAAATAATCTTTAATTAAGTCAATAGTACGACCTTTATCAATTTAGAATGGAATGATCCTTATCCATTTTGAGTGAGGTGTAGACATCTATTTGAGGGTATTATGTATAGTAATTGATCGTATAAGATTAGACCAAACATAGTAGAAACACTTAATATCTATTTACTCATAGTTGTTTCTCTATATTACTAATTAACCATATGCAGGATTATCTTAATCCTAAGTTATTTAGCTGACCCCTTGTAGTAGCACCATGGTATTTACTCCATGATGTCCGAAGTGTTGAGCTAAGATATCTTGTATCTTGGTTGGTATCTCGATGTATATAATGAATTGGGAGGTTATCTCACAAGATGTGAAATCTACTTTGTATGTTCGCAGATGTTAGATAGTAGTTCCAATGTTTAGCAATCCAAAGCTTGAATAAAGGTGTGTAGTCTTTAATATGATTATAGATAATTATTCATATGTATCATGGGTACTTAAGAAGAAAATGTAATAGAGAAGGCAAAACAAACTTAATGACCTCAGTCGTATTATGAACTGGTTGTGCATGATTGAGTTGTGCCTAATGGTTATGTCAATAGATTACTCATATAAATTGTGTTGGGTAAATAACAACTATGATCTTTAAGATTTTTTAGTCTCATGATATATCAATAGATTACTTATGTAAATTGTATTGGGTAAATACCAACTATGATCTTTGAGATTTTTTCAGTCTCATGTTTATAATGGAGTAACTCTAAGATTAATAGACACTAATAATTAGTTAAGGGGTAATTAATATATCAATACTTTATTTGAGCTTAAATTTGTAGTTTCATTAGTTCTTGAGTCTGCTCCATAACAATGACTGAATGATGTTGCTCTCGAGATAAATGGATTATTAATTTAAAATTAATTATTTCATATGATGAAAATGCATATTTATTTACAATGACATTGTGTGATGGTCATAAATGTTAAATAAATATCTAAGAATAAAATAATATTTTGACAACCGAATTAATCCTATTAATTAATTCGATACTATTTAGTTGGACTAAATATTCATTTGAATTTATTAAAATATTAAAAACTCAAATTTAAATGTTTGATAGTCATAAAAATACTTGTGGGACAAGAAGAGCATTTTAGTAATTATTAAATTGAATTTTATTTTTGAATTAATTGTACAATTTAATTTGGAACTGAATTGTAGTACACCACTAGTAGTGGGACTTTTGTAGGGCATGGAATGGACTAACATAATAGGAATGAGATTTTCATTTGAGCGTACAATTTGATCGTGTGAAAGACCTGTAATATAAGTACAATTAGGAATGATGTTTTACACCAACTCTTAGCTAAATTAGAGACTATTTATCACCCACATCCCTTCATTCATTGTTGACCACTTAGAAAAAAATTATAGAATTTTTCTAGCATTTAATTGTGAGAATTTTCTAACACTAAATTGTGAGAATTTTCAAGAAAGAGTTCTTGATAAACAAATCGTTCTTCAATAACTTACTAATCATGCATAGGGAGTTCTATTTAGAGAACTATAATTAAGCTTTTTGATCAACTTAGAGTTTGCAAAGATTCTTACCAATCATATTCTTGTTTGTTTGCAAATAAGGCTTGAAAACCAAAAGGATCCAACCATCTATTTATATGCTATAAATGTATTTTTTTGTTCTATTTTATTATAATTAAATCATTAATATTATAAAATATTTGTTGGACAAATATATTTCTCCAATATCAATCACTTTCATAATTTTTCTTAATAAAAATTAGATTTTTACTAAAAAAGAATTTTCAAAACTAAGAATTGGTATCAGAGCCAACTTATGATATTATAATTTAATTATGTATATGAATACATGATTAGAATATGTACTAAATTACATGTGATGTCATTTGTATGTATGGATTTTTCATTGGTTGAATGAATTATTTATGATTGTTAATTGTATAGTTTTTTTGGGTTTTTCCATAGAAAATTCATATACACCCTAAGGATATATGAATTTTGTAAAAAATTGCTTTTCAATTTTTTGTAGCTTTTTGAAATTTTTTGGAAATTTTATGTATCACATTTTTTTGTTTCATATTGAGTTTATATCATATACTATTGTTAAAATAGTACTAGATCACCATCAATATGACCTGAACACCACCAAGTCGTGCAACCTAGCACTAACCAAGCCATCAATGCCACCAAGGGACCAACCATGGACGGTGACTACATAACCACCAAAATGAATACAAGTTAGGAATGACACCCCACAACAGGTGCTAGATAGGTGTTATGCCTGCTCGGGATATTTTTAAGTGACCTCATGTATCCTGCATCGATTTTTTCGTACAATACACGATCATGATGTCCAGACTCTTCAATACGAAAAATTTTAGTCGTCAAATTTAAATTAGGCTAGGCCTAACTTTACAAGAAAATAAAATGATTGAAATATATCCAAATTTAATTAATTATGTAATAGTTATATAGTCTAATTAGTTAGTTTAATTTTCTTTTAGCCCAAAAGAATCCAGTCATAAATAATATGGTTATTTTTATTTCTTCTCTTTTATTTTTTATGTATGAATTGTTAATGACATGCAAATAATAATGGCATTCATATACCATATAAAATGTCTACCCATATAATTTAATTTAATTATCGAATTAAATATATGTATCACATGCATGTAGGTGCATGGTTAAAAATTTATAAATTGAGTTTTACGGGAAAATTATGAACATGCACTATATTGATTTAATGTGATTAAATTGACAAAAGTAGAACAAGTAAACCATTTTACCAAATTAAACTAAAATTATAAAAAAATTCAAATGGTTTAAATTATCCAATAATGAAAATGGGAAATGTTTTCAAATTAAGTTAAACTATTTAAAATATTGGATGGTAGTAGGGAGGAATGACAACCTTCATATGATCTCTGCCATTAGTGTAAACTTGTAAAAAATTGATTAGGGCCTCGTGATATCATAAAGCGTTCTTCTAGAGGAGGGTGTTCAATTGATACATAGTAATTGTGACTTTAAAATTGGATACAAAAACATTATAAAAGCCATAGGGTGACTCTTAGAGGGAACGACCTTGCAATAAATAGTGAGAGCGAAAATGGGGGGTTATACTCAACAATTAAGAAGTTAATTATGTTTAGACTAAAACATAGTAGTTATAAATTATTTATCAATATAAAGATATTAGGTAGTTTCGTTAATTGAGAATGTCTTGTCCAATTGGAATATTTAATGATAGATAAATAGTGTGCATCTAAATTTCCTACAAGTTGGATAATCACAATCATAATAACATATAAAATTATATGTCATGCATACATGCATCATTTATTATGTATAAATTAATATCTAGGATAAGTATGTAAATTAAAATATCTTTAGTTATTATTTCACCTTTATGAAAAATCCAATTTTAACCCTTCCCAAAAATTAGAAATTAATTGGTGATAATTTAAACAAGTAAAAATCCAATTGAAGCCTCATTTTAATCACAAAGAATGCCCAATTTGTACCAATGAAGGAATATCCTTTTATCCCAACTCCCAATGTTGTGAAATCTATTCACCATGTGTACAAATGTTGGATTAAGTCCAATAATAAGACCCGTTGTTATCTTCTCATTGCGATGAATGACATGATTAGAAAACAAAATGAGAATTTGGAGAATGTTTATGAGATAATTGAGTCTCTTCAACTCATGTTTTGATCACCCATTGGAATAGGTAAGCATGAAGAATTGAAGGCTATCATGAATGCCAAGATAAAAGAAGGTAAATATGCATCAACACATGCTTGGAATGATTACGTACATCAGTGGTGCTAAATTGAATGGGGTAGTTATTAACAAGGCAACTCAATTTGGAATGATCTTAGAGACATTGTCCAATAAGTTCCTATATTCAAAAGTAATTACTTTATAAACAAGCTGATGTATAATTGAACTCAACTACTAAATAAGCTAGCTACCTATAAGGCTATTATGAATGGTAAGAAAGGAGATGCAAATGTTATCATTGATCAATTTTCCCTGAGTAATAAGAGGAAGGAACTAGCAAAAGGAAGGACTAAGCCAAGTCAAAATAGTACTATAAGAAGTTCAAAGGCAAAAAATGAAAAAAGAACACAAAAAAGGAAAATTGTTTCCACAACAACCAACCTAGATATTGGAAGAGGAATTGTCCTCAATTCTTATCACTAAAAAAGGACAATAATAAGGAGAAAATTAAACATGATTTACTTGTTTTGGAATCATTAGAGATATATATGATACATTTGGATAGTTGATTCATGTGTGACTAACCATGTTTGTTCTTCTTTATAATTGATTAGTTTTTCAATCGAACTTCTTGATCAACATTTCACCATACGAATAGGCAATGTGGATATTGTCTCAACTAAAATAGTGGGAAAAGTTAGACTTTAGTTTAGAATAATAAAATTTAGTATTAGATAATGTTTATTTTATTCCCTAGTTTACTAGAAATTTGATTTCTATTTGTAAATTTTATGAACAATTTTATGAAGTTTCATTTAATAATAATAGTGTGACTATTTATAAAAGTGGAACTCCTGTTTGTATGATTTTTTGGAAATTGGCCTATATTTATTAAATTATAATTCTAACTTACTACTTAACTTTGAAATGTTTGGAGTAGAAGAACCTAAACCTAAAAAGAAAAAAAACTCTCTTAGTGATGATACCTATTTGTGCCACGTAAGACTTGGTCATATCAACCTTAATCAATTTAACTGACTTGTAAAGGATGGTCCTTTGAGAGAACTAAGTATTGATGCTCTCATAGTTTGTGAATCTGATTTAAAAGCTAAAATGAGCAAAAGACCCTTTCAATGAAGGGTTAAATAGCCATGTAACCTCTCATAGTACACTCGAATGTTTACGGACCCATGATTGTTCAAGTGAAAGGTGGTTATGAGTACTTTTTCAAGTTCATAGGTGACTACTCAAGATATGGGTATGTCTACCTAATGCAACAAAAGTCAAAAACATTTGAAAAGTTCAAATTTTTTTAATAGAAGTTGAAAAGAAACTGGGTATTTCATTAAATATGTTACAATAACATCATGATAGGAAATACTTTAACATGGAGTTCAATGACCATATTCTAAAACACGTGATAATCCCACTATTCATAACACTTGGTACACTAAAACATAATGATGTTGCAAAAATTAGAAACATAAATTTTCTTGAGATGGTTATGTCAATAATGAGTTATTTATCCTTTCCCATATCATTTTATGGATATACCCTATAAATAACAACATACATACTGAATGTTGTTCCTTTCAAGTTTATCCCTAAGACTCTGCATATAGGGATGTTTAGCAAATATGCTTAAAGAGAAGATTGTAAAGTTGGAACTAAGGTTAGAAGAATGTCTTTGTTGGATATTGTAAATAAAAAAAGGGATGCTTGTTCTATAATAGTTCAGAGAACAAGGTGTTTATGTCGATGAATGCCACATTTCTTGAACATTGTTTTATGAATAACAATAAAGCTCATAGCAAGGTGTTGCTCGAGGAGTTGGAGTTTGGTGGGACCACGTAACCATCACATATTAATATTGATACTTAATCAAACTAACAAATCATGATTCATTATCGTAATCTACCATAGCTTCATCATAAGGAGAGGGTAGATAAATTACTTGACTGGTACATGGGAGCTAATGAGGCACAAGTTGTTATGTCTAGCAATCATATAGATGATCTATTATCTTATAAACAAGCAATGGAAGATACTGATAAAGATAAATGGATTACATCTATAAATCTTGAGATGGAATCAATGTATTCCAACTCTATGTAGGAGCTTACTGATAAACCTGATAAGTTTAGACTTATTAGGTACAAATGACTCTATAAGAGAAAAAGATGAGTGGATGGGAAAATGGAGACTTTCAAAGCTAGATTAGTGGCAAAGGGCTTTACCCAAAAAAAAATGGTATTGATTATAAGAAAACCTTATCACCAGTAGTAATGCTTAAATCCATTCAAATACTCTTGTCCATAACGATAGCTCTCAACTAAGACATTTGGAAAATTGATGTAAAGATGGCGTTTTTGAATGGATATCTTGATGAGACCATCTCTATGGTCCAACAAGATGGGTTTGTAGTGGAAGGCCAAGAGCAAAAGGTTTTCAAGCTTAAGAGGTCACTATGGAATGTACAATTTGATGAAATCGTGAATACCTATGGTCTTGAGCATAACCTTGTTGAACCTTGTGTTTACAAACTCATCCAGGATGGAAAAATGGTTTTCCTGGTGCTATACATGGATGACATTGTATTTATTAGGAATAATATAGAGGTGTTATCAGTCAAAAAAACATTAGCTAGTAAAGTAGTTCAAGATGAAAGACCTAAGATAGACAGACTATGTTCTGGGAAGATATATTGTATGTGATAATAAGAATATGCTCTTAGCCTTATCCTAAGCATCGTATATAAACAAGGTGTTGTCTAGATTATCGAAGAAAAATTCCAAGAAAGATACCTTACCTACTAGACATTGGATTTCCCTATCTAAGGAGTAGTGTTTTAAGACACCAAAACATATAGAGGATATGAGATAGGTGTCATATGCATCAACAATTAGAAATTTGATGTACGTCATATTGTGTATTAGGCCTAACATTTGCTATGTTGTTGGCATAGTTAGTCGATATCAATCCTACCCAAGATTGGATCATTGGGTTGCAGTCAAGTGCATCCTCAAGTATATTAGAAGAATGAGGAATTGTATACTAGTATATTTTGGTAGAGATTTGATCCCTACAAGATACATACATTCTAACTTTCAAGTAGACAAAGATTCTCGAAGATCTATATTTGGGTTGGTGTTTACCCTTGATGGATAAACCATAGTGTGGAGGAGCATTAAGTAAGACTTTAAAGTTGATTCCACAATGGAGGCTAAATATGTTGCTGCTTATGAAGCAACAAAGAAAGGCACATGGCTCCACAAGTTCTTGAATATTTAGAAGTTACTTCAAACATAAACCATCTACTAACACTATACTAGTATAATAGTTGAGTTATGACTAACTCAAAATAACCAGGAAGTCACAAATGAGGAAAACATATAAAGCATAAGTATCATTTGATCCAAAAGATTATACATTAGGGAGATGTGGTAATCAAGAAGATAGCCTATGAGAACAAGCTTGCTAATCCATTCACCAAGACACTATCTACCAAAAGGTTTGAGGATCACCTAGAAGGGATGAGACTAAAAGACATGTCACCTTTGCTTAAGGGCTAGTGGGAGTTTGTTAGGATAGAGCCTTAAATACAAAAGAGTTTTTATTTAAATTTATGCTGAAATTAGAATAAATAAAATGAATATTTCATTTATTTAAATGAGAATTTTATTATTCAAATAAATCATAAAAATTCCTATGGTTAAAACTCAATATATTAGTGTATATACATTAGAATTGTTTTAAGTGAAATAATCAAATCTTCTATGACATTTAATTAAAGTTTATATAATAAGACCTTTGATTAAATCATTAGTATGACTCAAATCAATTTAGAATAGAATGATCTTTATCCGAGGTGATTGATGTGGAGACATCTAATTGAGGGTGCTTTGTATAGTAGTTGATCATAGGGGTGTCCAATGGTCTGGTCCTGTTTTGGGAAAAAATGTTTAACCAGACCTGATCGGATCGTTTGATTTATAAAACCGTTCGGTCTGATATGGTCTATTTCGGTTTTCGGTTTAGTTCGATTTTTGGACATCTTTAATGAAAAATAATGTGAAAATTTTAATATATTTATTAAACCGGATCGAACCGTTTGAAAAACGATTTTAATAAATACAAACCGGATCGGACTATTTGATTTGTAAAACTGTTCGGTCCGGTCTGGTTCGATCCAGTTTTACGGTTTGGTCTGATCTAGGCCGGTTTATGGACACCCCTAATTGATCATATAAGATTGGCCGAGACATATTATAAGTATTATTAATATCTATTAACTCGTAGTTATTTCTCTATGTCATTCAATGACCATGTGTAACATGACCATAATCCTAAGTGATTCAGTTGGCTCCTTGCTATAGCATCTTAGCATTAGACTTACTCAGGGATGCCTGAAGTATTGGACTATGATACCTTGTATCTTGGTATCTTCATTTTTATGATGGGTATAGAGGTTATCTCACAAGATATAGAGTCCATTCTATAAATTTGTAAATTAGATAGTAGTTTTCTTGCTTAGCAATCCAAAGCTTGAATGAATTTACGCAATCTATAATATAATTATAGATAGTTATTCATACGCATCGCGAGTACTTAAGGAGAAGATATAATAGAGAAGGTAAAATAGACTTAATAATCTTGTCATATTACAAACTAGAGGTGGAGAATTAAGCTTATCTAATGGTTATATCAATAGATTACTCAAATACATTATGTTGGAAAATACCAGCTATGTAATTCGAGAGTTTTCAATCTTAAGTTTATAGTTTAGTAACTCTGAATTAATAAAAATAATAATTAGTTAAGAAGTTAATTAATGTATCAATACCTTATTTCAGCTTCAATTTATAGTTCTAGTGGTCTTTATTATGGCATTTTATAATGATCATAAATATCAAATAAATATGTAAGGAATGGTACTTTGATGTAGTCAAATTAATCCAACTAATTAATTCACTAACATTTAGTAGAATAAAAAATTTATTTGAATAAAATAAAATATTAAAATGCTAAATTTAAATATTTATAATCATTTAAATACTTATGAGATAAGAAGAAAATTTTAGTAATTATCAAATTAGATTTTATTTTGGATTAATGGGTATTGGGCACCAAAATCTTGTAATTATTTAATTTAAGCAATTTAGTCCCTTAATTATTGAATTATGCATTAGATGTCCCATAATTTTTCAAAATGAATACTTTATTCATATAATTTTTAAGTTTGACACTTATAGTCCTATTATTTATGAAAGTTAGGCACTAAAAGTCTTCATTTTTTATACTTACCATGGATTAAAGGTACTCATTTTAATAAATTATGAGATTAAAATGCTTACTTCTTATAATGATAGGACTATTAGTGCCTAACTTATAAATTAAGGAACAGAAGTGCTTATTTTTGAAAACTTATCGGTGCCTAACCCAATAATTACAAGAATAATGTGGTCATTTTATAACAATTACAAGATCTCCACAATCTTTTTCTCTTGGATTAATTATACAATTTAATTTGGGATTGAATGGTAGCACGCCACTTGGAGTGGGACTCATTATGGAGCGTGGAAGGAGGTAACATAATGGGAATGAGAATCTTCTTAAATCAAACAATTTGATTATGTTAAGGACTCTTAATAGGAGTACAATTAGAATTTGTGTTTATACCAACTCTTAGCCAAATCGGAGACTATTTAATCACCTAAAGAAAAATAAGAGAATTTTTCTAGCACACAATTGAGAGAATTTTTGATAACAAAATTTAACCCAAAACCATAAAGTTTCAAGAATGTGTTCTTGAGAAACTAATTGTTCTTCAATAATTTACTAATCACACATTGGGAGTTTTAGTTGGAGAACTAGCTTTTGATCAACTTAGAGTTTGCAAGGATTCCCATTAATCATATTCTTGTTCATTGGAAGACAAGGCTTGGAAGCCCGAAGGTTTAAACTATTTATTCAAATAATATGAATGTATGCTTTTAATAAATATTATATTTTTATGAAAAAGAAATCTCAAACCTAATAGTGGTAACATCCTTGGATTCCTTAAGGAAGCCACTCAGTAGCAAGCAATTCACTAATAAAAGTAACTCAATAGTTCACAACTAAAGATATTATATGTTAATGTGTCCATTAGTTAGAGTACCATGTACAACTACATCTAAGCTTCCTTTATTTGCTGTCAACACATCACTTAATCAAAGCATATCTAAGCCCATCCCTGATTCCTCATCACCATATAATGTGATCAACTACTGATGACTCAACTTCTTAATATGTATAGATGATGTAACCTCACAATACCCATCTGATACATGGCACACCAATATATAGGATCCTTACCTATTCTCCATGTTATGACCTTGCAAAACTCAACCAACCCAAGGAATACCAACATATAAGCTCTTCACCTATGCTTAACGTTGTGACCTTGCAACACTTAGTCAGTGAAATTCCTATAGTATTTTGAGTCCTTGTCAGCTTTTCTATGTGCAAAACATGAAGTCTGTTTATTTTGCTTGGTATATTTTTCTTCCTCTATGTAAGGTTAGTTATTGGCGATCAGTAATGCACACTCGCACACAGTTATGTACACTTTATATACAAGCATGTTAACATACACTACGAGGTTAGTTTCATAACATGCATGCTAGATTGAGTGTTGTGGTCTTTGTTTTGTTTTGTTTACGGGTATTTGTGAAAAATTAGTAGATAATTTTAAAAAACAAGAAATCATAGTTATTGGTGAATTTTTGGGTGCCTCGACAAACCCATCGTTGGACCCCTCTATAAGACCACGATGAGTGGTTAGTGAAAGGGGTTGGCGAGGCCTCAGTGAGGTACCCCTGAGCCTGATATTTTTATAAATACCCCATCTTTAATGCTTTGTAATTAGAAAATTCAAGTGAAACTTTGCCAAATTTTTCTTGCGATTCTTATTTCATTTTCACAAATCATTTCAAGTGTATTTTTGGTGTTTGTGATACGTACTTATGAGAATAAAATAGCCTTCTTAATTTGTGAATACTTAAGAATATTTTACTAGTGAGGTGTGAGCAATATTATGCTCTTAGGAATGGCTAAGCTAAATCTATAAGCTCCCAAGATAGTGATTGCTAGTGGTCATGGTTGAAGTGGTTCCCATGTTGATTATACACATTGTTAAGCATTAGTTTCCAATCACACTACTATGTGCGATGTTGGCTCTAGAGGAGAGTCGAATTCATATGTCAGATCAAGTAGTTATGAAGGTAGTGATGAGGGCAACAATAGGTAATTAAGGCAGTATGGTTTTGACTAATAAAGGTATTTACGTTTATACTTTTTTCAAGTTGTATCTGTTTTTTGTGATTAGTGAATTGTTTGCTACCGAGTGGTTGTCATAAGTAACCCAAGGATTTTACCATATAAATAGGGGTTTATATGGGTTTACCTTGTTACTTAATGTGTTTGTATGATCAACTCTAGTATGAGTACAATCTAGTCCTTATCGTGTATGTTACAAAATATAAGATTTGGACTCTGATTAGAAAGCTTTTTACTTATTGTTGTTGCATGCTTTCTTTCCTGATTATGTAGCATATCTATTGTTTCCTTATTGTGGTGTTTATTACTTTCCTTGTGTTGTTCCGCTACTTGTTGAGGTAAGTCTTTAAAGAGTCTATATCTTACTGTTGTCTCTTTTAGAGAACATAAAAACATGCAAGTATACACGGTCACAAGTAATAAGATTTGTAAGTAAAGATCGTTTCTATGGAGATTTGTAAGTAAAGATCGTTTCTACGGAGATTTGTTACTATAGTTTGTTGAGTACTGATAACTGTATTTTATATAGTTATTTTCATCAATTTTATTAATGATAATTGCTATGTTCGTTTAATATTTATTAATTTTTGTTAAATAACTTAATATTTTCCTTTTATATGCAAAAAAATACATTTTTAATAAAATTAAATAATCTGTATCGAAAATGTACTTAATTTCATATTTTTGTCCACAAATATAATTTCAGATAATATGTTTTCTTAATTATAATTTATAAAAATCGAAAATATAATTTAAATTAAATTTGGGCTTAAGTATAATTATCAAAAGTTTAAAAATTTAATTTAAAATTAGCAAAGGGCTTAACTGTAATTTAAGAAAGTGCAAAATGTAATTTGGATTAAATTTGTGGGTCAAAATATAATTAATAAAAGTTTGAATTTTCTGCGCAGGAAAAGAATCGCACTCGCACAAATCACCACGTTCATCACGCGCCGTTCGATCATCAATTAAACGGTCCAGATTTGGCGAGTACAACCAGACGAGGAAAAATCGCGTGTAGAATCTTCGCGCGGCTCGGCGTGCCAGTGGGTCCCACGTGTCGCGCAGGCCGGCGTCAGAGTGGGCCCCACATGTCGGCTGCGCAGATTCCCCCGAGGTGATCGCTGACCGTTGGATCAGATCAACGGTCCAGATTGAAGCGCGTCCATCCAAGTTGTCGCGCACCGAGCCGCTCGTGTAAAAATCCTATGTGACGCGGTCCATCCAAGCGGCGTGCACCCTCACTCTTCAAATGGTAAATGACCAGCCACGTGTCTCATAAATATTCCAGCGAATAAAATGATGACACGTGGCATGTATTTGGTGAAATAAAAACGCAGAATCAGCGCCCACTTCCAGCCGTTAACCACTTCCAAATCCGAAGAAATCGTGTGCGATGTGTTCTTCATGCGCCCGGCTTACCGCCCAATGAAAAGCTGCCATGTGGCACTACAGTTCTCTCAGCGAATCACATGGTGACACGTGGCATGCGGAAAAAGAAAAAAAAATTCAAAAAATTTGCAGAGTGTGTTTACGCGTGCTACTCCCATACAATGTTGTTCCCCACTGATGATAAAAAAAAAATAATAAAATAAAAAGAAAAATAGGGGATATATGTTTATGGGGGGATACACGTAGAGAGAATTTTTTTTTTCTTCTCTTTTTTTTTAGTTAGTTTTCCAGTTCGAGCATTTTTCTTTCTTGTTTTGTTTTCGAAACTTTGGGAGAAAACTAGCGATTCTTGCAAGTTTTTCTTCCTTGTAACATTTTAATTTTTGTGTTTTTCTTGTTTGCGTGTTACACAAACACGCAGAGTATTGATTTAACATTTTATGTTGTATTTTCTTAGGGAAATTACAGAGAAAGAAGACAACAAAGAAGAAGAAAAGGGATGAAATTTATTTTTCATTGAGGAATCGTGAAAGAATTTTTTTTCTTATCTATTTTCTTTTAATTTTCTTTCTCTGCAATGTTTTATTTTTGTTGTGTTGTAATTTTAAATTCTGCTATGAACTAATACATTTGTTCTAGGATTGCAGTGTAGCGTAAATTATGAAATTTGAATTAAATATTTTTGAATGATTTATGGAATTTGTTTTAAGTTGTTTATTTTATCTGTGTTTAATGCTTTTAATTATCGGAAGATTAATTAAGCGATATGTGACATTTAAATAAACTTGAAAAAGGCATTTTTGTGTCTGCTTTCGTGATGAAATAACGTATATACATAAGAGATAGAAATATACTTTTATTGTATCTGTAAGTGTTATAGAACTTGAAACTTAATAAATCTCGTTGAATTTAATTCGCATAGCAACATAGTTCATCATTTTAACTAGATGTTTACGTATGGAGCTGGGAAGAGATATATGGATAAATTAGGAGTTCTTGGTTAACAACTTAAAACACAATAACATAAATCAAGATAAAATATAATGATTCAAGTGGATTAATTTGGTGAAGCGCAATCCTAGAATTTTCTTGCAATCTGTTATAAAAGTTAGTTAGTCAAGCTGCATCAATTATGTTGTTTGGATAAAATTAGGTTGAAATAATTTTAATAATTAACGAATACTAGTAACAAATCTCTGTGGGAACGATATTTTACTTATCATATTATTACTTGTGACCGTGTATACTTGCACGAGTTCGTGTGTTGAAAAACACCAGCAACCATTCATATGATTCAAACATCGGTATAATTTGGTGGTTTACCCCACGATGATCCAAACTCCCATATATCAAATTTCCTAGAGATTTGTGATACCTTTAGGCATAATGGAGTCACTGATGATGCTATTCGGTTGAGACTTTTTCCTTTCTCACTGAGGGATAAGGCAAAGAGTTGGTTGAATTCATTGCCATGTGGTTCTATCACTACTTGGGAGGATCTGGCTCAAAAATTTTTAGCCAAATATTTTCCACCAGCAAAGACTGCACGGATGAGGAATGAAATCACCACTTTTATGCAGTTCGACTCAGAGTCATTATATGAAGCTTGGGAGAGGTACAAGGAGCTACTTAGAAGATGTCCGCACCATGGATTACCAAAGTGGCTTCAAGTTCAAACATTTTATAATAGTTTGATGGGTCAAACTAGAAATATGATTGATGCTGCAGCAGGTGGTGCTCTAATGGGGAAATCAATTGATGAAGCATACAACTTATTAGAGGAAATGGCTTCAAATAGTTATGAGTGGCCATCAGAGAGGATGGTGCCTAAGAAAGCAGCTGGAATTCATGAGATTGATGCTATGACTGCTTTAACTGCACAAGTGTCCGCTTTGGTGAAAAAGATGGATACTATGGGTGTCCATTCTATTGAGAGTCCTTTTGTTGCATGTGAAATTTGCAATGGTAATCATGCGAGTGAGAGATGTCCTCACAACTACGAATCTGTCAATTTTGTTTCCAATTATAGTAGGAATCAAAACAATCAAAACAATCCCTATTCCAACACATACAATCCAGGGTGGAAGAATCATCCTAATTTTTCTTGGAGTAATAATCAAGGCCAATCATCTTCTATGAAGCCCACTCACCCTCCAGGTTTTCATAACCAAGTCCCACAACAGAGAGAAAGCCTTCATTGGAAGATATGTTTGCTCAATATATGGCTAAGAATGAGACAATTCTCCAGAATCAGGGAACATCTATTAGAAATCTCAAAGCTCAATGGAGGAAACTAGCTACTGATTTCAACAATCGCCCTCAAGGTTCTTTACCTAGTGATACCGAAATCAATCCAAAAAGGGAGGAAAAGAGCATTGTAAGGGAGTGACATTGAGGAGTGGAAAAGAGTTACAAGAAATACAAAAACCCATTTCTCCACCGACTCTTATTGTTGAGGCTGTTGACCTAGAAAAACAAGAAAAGGCTAATCATAGGGTTGAAGAGAACGAATTAACGAAAGTCCAGATAATAAAACCAGTGTTAGATAATCTCAAGCCTTATAATCCACCAATTCCATTTCCTCAGCGCTTCCATAAGCAAAAACTTGATAAACAGTTCTCCAAGTTTCTTGAAGTATTTAAAAAACTTCATATTAACATCCCTTTTGCTGATGCCTTGGAGCAAATGCCCAGTTATGTGAAATTTATGAAGGACATTTTGTCTAAGAAAAGAAGGTTAGGTGATTTTGAGACTGTTGCTCTCACAGAGGAGTGTAGTGCCATCCTTCAAAAGAAGCTACCACCTAAGCTTAAAGATCCGGGAAGTTTCACCATTCCCTGTACTATTGGTGAGAAATTTTTTGGTAGAGCTTTGTGCGATCTTGGTGCAAGCATTAACTTGATGCCACTTTCCATCTACCAAAGACTTGGATTAGGAGAGGCACAATCGACCACTGTGACTCTTCAACTTGCTGATAGGTCTTTGAAACACCCCAGAGGCATTATAGAGGATGTGCTTGTAAAGGTTGACAAGTTTATCTTTCCTGCAGATTTCATAATTCTTGACATGGAGGAAGATAAAGAAATTCCTATTATTCTGGGGAGACCATTTTTAGCAACTGGTAGGACTTTGATTGATGTTCAAAAAGGTGAGCTCACCATGAGAGTTCAAGACCAAGAGGTAACTTTCAATGTCTTTAAAGCTATGAAATTTCCAAGAGAATCTGATGATTGCTTTAGAGTTGACATGGTGAATGCGTTAGTTGAAAACAATTTCGGGAAAACTAGATCTTGATGCTTTGGAACTTGCACTTGTGAATGACAATGTTATTGATAACTTTGATTCTCTTGAATATCTCAAGTTACTTAAAGCATCTCCACAACTCTTTAGTCCGCAAACTGAAGAAGAGGCATCACAAGTTGCAACACCATCTAAGTTTACCTATGTGAAGCCGTCTATGGAACAGAAACCATTATTAGAGCTTAAGCCACTACCTAACCATCTAAGGTATGCTTATTTGGGTGAAATGTCTACAATTCCTGTGATTATTTCAGCATCTCTAGATGATGATCAAGAAAAGAAGCTGTTAAGAGTGTTGAGAAATTACAAGTTAGCATTAGGGTGGTCGATAGCTGACATTAAAGGAATTAGCCTTACAATATGCATGCATAAGATCTTGTTTGAGGAGGATTTCAAGCCCACTATTGAGCATCAACGTCGTTTGAATCCAATCATGAAGGAGGTAGTAAAAGATGAAATCATTAAGTGGTTAGATGTAGGCATTATCTATCCTATTTCAGATAGCTCTTTGGTCAGCCCAATTCATTGTGTTCCGAAGAAAGGAGGAATTACAGTGGAGACTAATAGCAATAATGAGCTGATTCCCACAAGGAAAGTGACAGGCTGGCGGGTATGCATGGATTATCGGAAGCTCAACAAGGCCACTCGAAAGGATCATTTTCCCCTTCCATTTATTGACCAAATGCTAGACAGATTGGCAGGACATTCTTTCTATTGTTTCTTGGATGGCTATTCTGGTTACAATCAAATTGCTATCGCGCCTGAAGATCAAGAGAAGACCACTTTCACCTGTCCATATGGAACTTTTGCTTTCCGAAGAATGCCTTTTGGATTGTGTAATGCTCCAGCCACTTTTCAGAGGTGTATGATGGCTATCTTCTCAAGCATGGTGGAAGATTTTATTGAGATATTTATGGACGACTTCTCAGTTTTTGGGGATTCATTTGATATGTGCTTGCATAACCTTTCTTTGGTCCTACAAAAATGCGAAGAAACAAACTTGGTTTTAAATTGGGAAAAATGCCACTTCATGGTAGGAGAAGGTGTTGTCCTCGGCCATCTAATTTCGTCTAAAGGAATTGAAGTGGATAGGGCAAAGATTGAAACCATTGAGAAACTACCGCCTCCAACATCGGTGAAAGCAATTAGAAGCTTTCTTGGGCATGCAGGATTCTATAGGGGTTTCATAAAAGATTTTTCCAAGATATCAAAGCCTCTTTGTAATCTTTTGGAAAAAGATACAAAATTCACATTTGACGAAAAGTGTTTCTTGACTTTCAGGGTTTTGAAAGAAAAGTTGATCACGGCTCCCATCATTGTTGCACAGTTGGAATCTACCTTTTGAGCTCATGTGTGATGCGGTGATTTTGCGATAGGAGCTGTTTTAGGACAACGGAAAAAGAGAGTTTTTCATGCCATATACTATGCCGACAAAACTTTGGCCGAGGCTCAAATGAATTATGCTACCACCGAAAAAGAATTACTTCTTTGTTGTATATGCTTTTGAAAAGTTTCGCTCCTACCTAATCGGAACTAAAGTGACGGTTTATCTTGATCATTCTGCTATAAAATATCTAATGGCTAAAAAAGATGCAAAACCAAGATTGATTAGATGGATCCTCCTACTTCAAGAATTTGATTTGGAGATCAAGGATAAGAAAGGAACCGAAAATCAAGTGGCCGATCATCTATCGAGATTGGAGAATAATGATGGAGTCGTGGACAAGACTATCATTGGTGAGACTTTTCCTGATGAGCAATTGTTTTCCTTTGATTATAGAAGTGTGCCATGGTACGCAGACTATGTTAATTACATCGTAAGCAATATGCTCCCACCTGAAATATCTTTCCAACAGAAGAAAAAATTCTTACACGATGTTAAGTACTATTTATGGGATGAACCTTACTTGTTTAAGCATTGTGCAGATCAAATTATCATAAGGTGTGTCCCAAAGGAAGAAATTGAAAATATACTTAAACATTGTCATTCTTCAGCCTATGGGGGCCATTTTGGAAAAGAAAGAAGCTATGACTAAGGTTCTTCAATCTGGGTTTTATTGGCGAAATTTGTTTAAAGATGCAGATTTGTTTGTTTCACGCTGTGACAGGTGCCAAAGAGTTGGTAACGTTTTTAAGAAACAGGAGATGCCTTTAAACAACATTCTTGAGGTAGAAATATTTGATGTTTGGGGAATTGATTTCATGGGGCCTTTTATCTCGTCCTACAACAACCTCTACATTTTGGTTCTTTGTGGATTATGTTTCTAAGTGGGTAGAAGCAATTCCCTTGCCTACCAATGATTCCAAAGTGGTCTTGAATTTTCTAAAGAAAAACATTTTCACTCGATTTGGCACCCAAGGGCAATCATAAGTGATGGGGAACTCATTTTTGCAACAAATCTTTTGAAATCCTCCTTGCCAAATACGGTGTCACTCATAAGATCTGGCCTTATCATCCTCAAACTAGTGGACAAGTTGAGATATCCAATAGAGAAGTGAAGAGAATTTTGGAGAAGACGGTAAATCCTTCAAGGAAGGATTGGTCTAAGAGGTTGGATGATGCACTCTGGGCATATCGAACAAAGATACAAGACACCCATTGGGATGTCCCCATATCGGTTGGTTTTTGGGAAAGCTTGTCATCTCCCGGTTGAATTAGAGCACCATGCGTATTGGGCTATCAAGAATTTAAATTTTGATTTAGGCACTACTGGCGAAAGACGTCTCCTACAACTCAATGAGATGGATGAGATTCGTTTACACGCATATGAAAATGCTGAGATTTATAAAGAAAAGACGAAGAGGTGGCATGACAACAAAATCTTGCATAGACACTTTGAACCAGGACAGAAAGTATTGCTCTTCAATTCTCCTTTGAAGTTCTTCTCAGGAAAATTGAAATCTAAGTGGTCAGGGCCATTCATTATTACCAAAGTACACCCATATGGGGCTATTGAGATTAAAGGTGAAGAATCACAAAGTACCTTCCAAGTGAACGGGCAAAGACTCAAACATTATTGGGGGGGTGACATTGATCGTCAAAAGTCCACCATTTTCTTATCAGATCCAACCTAAAGCAAGGAGAAAGGCAGTCAAGCTGATGACTCTAAATCAAGCGCTTCTTGGGAGGCAACCCATGTGTTTTAGTTTTTATTTATTTATTTTTTATTGTATTTTAGAACATGTATTAATTGTATATTTCTTCATTCTGTTTTTTTTTTGTTTTGATAGGTGTAAATCGGAGGAGGTAAAACAATTTTGGATTTCAATCTCACAAATCAACTCACCATTCAGGGAAGTTCTTTTAACACATCTCCTTTGTTCTTTAATTTTCACACATTTGGGACAATGTGCATATTAAGTTTGGGGGTGGTAGATATTTTGAACTTAATTGAAATATTTTTTTTGTATGATAAAATATATATATATATATATATATATATAAAAAAAAAATTTTTTTGAAGATATTCTGCTATGAATAGTGATTTACTTTTATTTCTTTGATTTAAATGATGCATAATTCTTTGAAAAATTTGAATATTGTGTAAGCGATGAATAATTTTTACGTATGTTTCATTTTTACAAGAATTAATATTTATGAGCACTAGTCTTGATTTTTGAGTTGTTATGCTAATTTAGAGAATGTTTATGTGAATATTGAATTCGATTGATTTTTGTGGTGCCACAGGTCTTAGAATTTGTTTGATTTTCTCTCGAGGCGAAATTATAGATAACATTTAACTAAGAAAATGATTTAGGCCATCTTTGGATCGTTTGAGCCTTTCTATCTACCTCCACATGCATAATCCATAGTATACCCTTTTTGAGCTTCAAAGTACATATATATTTTTGTCATTTCAAAAGCCTATCTAAAAAAAATATATATGTGTAGATATACTTATTGTTCTTATTCCACTAACTTGTTACAATTGTTAGTAAATGTTGAAAGATATATCGAAAAAAAAGGGTTACTGAAAAAAAAAAAATCGGATTATTGTATGTGATGATAAATCCCCAATTGGGTTGTAATTATTGTGATGATAGAATTATCTTTTTCAATCCTGAAATGTTATGCTCGGGAAAAGTTTTAAGCTAAATAGTATCCTTCATTCCTACCTTTACCTAAGCCATACATTACAAGCTTAATAAAGTCCTATTGATTTGGTGTTTTGTGTTTGTCTACATTAGTGGAGAGAGAAATGAAAAATAAACTTATGAGATTTGTTATTTCATGAAAATTTGTTTGATTTTATATTTGCATAAACTGATCCCGATTGCATGTGATGAAATTTGAAAAGACTTCACACACACACCTAAAATTCATTGTGAAAATGTAATATACTTTTAAATTGATTTTGATACTTAGATAAAATTCTTTTATTTCTTTGAGTTATGTTATTTGGAATGTTTAAAAAGAAATATTTTGAAAATCACTATTTTAAATGTAGTTATCTTTGTTTTATTTTCATCCTTTTGCTCGAGGACTAACAAAAACTTAAGTTTGGGGGTGTTGATAACTGTATTTTATATAGTTATTTTCATCAATTTTATTAATGATAATTGCTATGTTCGTTTAATATTTATTAATTTTTGTTAAATAACTTAATATTTTCCTTTTATATGCAAAAAAATACATTTTTAATAAAATTAAATAATCTGTATCGAAAATGTACTTAATTTCATATTTCTGTCCACAAATATAATTTCAGATAATATGTTTTCTTAATTATAATTTATAAAAATCGAAAATATAATTTAAGTTAAATTTGGGCTTAAGTATAATTATCAAAAGTTTAAAAATTTAATTTAAAATTAGCAAAGGGCTTAACTGTAATTTAAGAAAGTGCAAAATGTAATTTGGATTAAATTTGTGGGTCAAAATATAATTAATAAAAGTTTGAATTTTCTGCGCAGGAAAAGAATCGCACTCGCACAAATCACCACGTTCATCACGCGCCGTTCGATCATTAATTAAACGGTCCAGATTTGGCGAGTACAACCAGACGAGGAAAAATCGCGTGTAGAATCTTCGCGCGGCTCGGCGTGCCAGTGGGTCCCACGTGTCGCGCAGGCCGGCGTCAGAGTGGGCCCCACATGTCGGCTGCGCAGATTCCCCCGAGGTGATCGCTGACCGTTGGATCAGATCAACGGTCCAGATTGAAGCGCGTCCATCCAAGCTGTCGCGCACCGAGCCGCTCGTGTAAAAATCCTGTGTGACGCGGTCCATCCAAGCGGCGTGCACCCTCACTCTTCAAATGGTAAATGACCAGCCACGTGTCTCATAAATATTCCAGCGAATAAAATGATGACACGTGGCATGTATTTGGTGAAATAAAAACGCAGAATCAGCGCCCACTTCCAGCCGTTAACCACTTCCAAATCCGAAGAAATCGTGTGCGATGTGTTCTTCATGCGCCCGGCTTACCGCCCAATGAAAAGCTGCCATGTGGCACTACAGTTCTCTCAGCGAATCACATGGTGACACGTGGCATGCGGAAAAAGAAAAAAAAATTCAAAAAATTTGCAGAGTGTGTTTACGCGTGCTACTCCCATACAATGTTGTTCCCCACTGATGATAAAAAAAAAATAATAAAATAAAAAGAAAAATAGGGGATATATGTTTATGGGGGGATACACGTAGAGAGAATTTTTTTTTTCTTCTCTTTTTTTTTAGTTAGTTTTCCAGTTCGAGCATTTTTCTTTCTTCTTTTTCTCTCGAAACTTTGGGAGAAAACTAGCAGTTCTTGCAAGTTTTTCTTCCTTGTAACATTTTAATTTTTCTGTTTTTCTTGTTTGCGTGTTACACAAACACGCAGAGTATTGATTTAACATTTTATGTTGTATTTTCTTAGGGAAATTACAGAGAAAGAAGACAACAAAGAAGAAGAAAAGGGATGAAATTTATTTTTCATTGAGGAATCGTGAAAGAGTTTTTTTCTTATCTATTTTCTTTTAATTTTCTTTCTCTGCAATGTTTTATTTTTGTTGTGTTGTAATTTTAAATTCTGCTATGAACTAATACATTTGTTCTAGGATTGCGATGTAAGCGTAAATTATGAAATTTGAATTAAATATTTTTGAATGATTTATGGAATTTGTTTTAAGTTGTTTATTTTATCTGTGTTTAATGCTTTTAATTATCGGAAGATTAATTAACTGATATGTGACATTTAAATAAACTTGAAAAAGGCATTTTTGTGTGCTGCTCGTGATGAAATAACGTATATACATAAGAGATAGAAATATACTTTTATTGTATGTGTAATTGTTAGAGAACTCAGAACTTAATAAATCTGGTTGAATTTAATTCGCATAGGAATATAGTGAATCATTTTAACTAGATGTTTCTGTATGGAGCTCGGAAGAGATATATGGATAAATTAGGAGTTCTTGGTTAACAACTTAAAACACAATAACATAAATCAAGATAAAATATAATGATTCAAGTGGATTAATTTGGTGAAACTGCAATCCTAGAATTTTCTTGCAATCTGTTATAAAAGTTAGTTAGTCAAACTGCATCAATTATCGACTGTTTGGATAAAATTAGGTTGAAATAATTTTAATAATTAACGAATACTAGTAACAAATCTCTGTGGGAACGATATTTTACTTATCATATTATTACTTGTGACCGTGTATACTTGCACGAGTTCGTGTGTTGAAAAACACCAGCAACAAGTACTAAAATTATTTCTTTCTGATTTTATTCAAAACAATCGTTGATTAAGAACAAAAAGTAATAAGAAAATAAAAGAAATCTAGGATTGCAATTTTTCACCAAACTAATCCACTCAAATCATGTTATTTTCTTTTGATTTATATTTTTTAGTACATTTAATTTGTCAACCGAAAACTTCTATTTTTATTCATACATCTCTTCCGAGCTCCGTATAAACACACCTCGTTAAATTAATTCACTATATCTCTATGAGAATTAAATTTAATAAGATTCATTAAGTTCTAAGTTTTCAAATGGCCACACATACAATTAGGGTATATTCCTATCCTTCAACATACATGTCATTCTATTTACGAGCAATATACACACAAATGCCTCTTCCATGTTTATTTATGTGCCACAGATCGTTTTGATAAGATTCGTAAATAATCAAAAAGCATTAAGCACAAAATAGAACGAAAAAATCGAACGTCTTATAAATCCATCAAAAATAATTAAAATCAAAACTTCATAAATTTAGATCAAATGCAACCCTAGGAAAATTAAATTACTTCATTAATTAAAAATAAAAATTACAACAAATAGAGAAAAATAAGATGAAGAAGAAAGAAAATTAAAACATCTCAATACGAAAATATTTGGCACACGCAGAACACAACAAAAGCCAAAAATGGCTTCTGCGTGTTCCGCAGCCAACACACAAACAATACTAAAATTAGGAACTCAAAAAATCTTCAACACTCTAAAAAACTTTCGAAAACTAAAACTAAAAATACTCTTAACTAAAAAAACTCCCTAACTCTATCATCTTATCACCTATTTATATCTAAAAAAATACATCAAAAAAATATTAAAATTTAATACACGCGGGGGACAGGGAAGTGTGGGGAAAATAATAAATTAAAATGCGTGGGGGATAAAAAATTGTATCGAAAATGGAATCGAGAACGCGGTTAATGTGAGTGGGCGAGCAGTCCGTTTCTGTTTTTCTTATCAATACACTCTGCCACGTGTCGTGATCTGATTCGCTGAAACCAATAGTGGGACACGTGGCAGTACTTCATTCGCTGCGGTAAACGAGCACATGCAGAAACAGAAGCAGGGGATTGGGGCACCGAGAAAGTGCGGCAACGACTGGAACGGGGGGTTGATCCATCGCGGTCGCGCTCATTGTAACATGCCATGTGTCGGAAGATGATTTGCTGCAATATTAAGTGGGACACGTGGCAGATTAAGGTTCGTGGAATAACCGGGCGCACGTGGATCGGCCGCACGGGAAAATGGGTGCGCGAAGGTGGGGGACAAGGTCTGTACGGCGTCAGATGGGTGGGTCCCATGCTGCACGCCGGCCTGCGCGGCAGGTGGGCCCCACTCGGGCACCGAGCCGCGCGATAAAGGAATTCCCTACACCCACTCTCCTTGGTCGGGTTGAAGTGCACGCGCGCATCCGAACCGTTGATGCATTGATCTGACGGTCCATGATGAAGCGTGGATAGCGCCGTGTGGAATTTCTTTCCTGCGAAGAAAAATAACTTTTATTAATTATATTTTCACCCACAAATATATTTCAAATTACATTTTAAACTTTGTTTAATTGCAATACAGCCCTTTTGTAATTTAAATTAAATTTTAAACTTTTAATAATTGAAATTAAGCCCAATTTTAATTTAAATTATATTTTCAATTTTTATAAATTGCAATTAATCACTCTTTTATTTGAAATTATATTTTTGGACCCAAATTTGCCATTAAGAATGTTTTCGATACAATTTATTTAATTTTCTTAAAATATATAAAAAAACAGTAAATACTAATTTATTAAACTAAAATTAACTAAAAATAGAGAAAACATAGCAATTATAATTAATAAAATAGGTAAAAATAACTATATAAAATACAGTTATCACTTACCCTGATAATGTATGAGGTATCAGACTCTTTTCAGTCGACACAAAGCACACCATATATAGATGTACATATTTTTTCCTACACCTAACACTTAGAAGGAAAATAGACCAAAAAATGTTTAAGGAAGTTTGGTGCCAAACCAAAAGAACCACCCCCTCAAATTCTGGCTAAAACTATAAGAGAAGAATATGGGAGTTTTTAGAAAAATCATCCTTTTGGACCCTTGCCGACCATCTCGACTAGCCCTCATTGACCACCTTGGTGAGGGTTAACCTTACCTCAATGAGGAAAAATGCTGCTAAAACCTACCAACCACTTCTATGAACCCAAATTAGGCAAGCTCTTGGTAAGTTTTCCAAAAACCACGTAGAAAGGCAATATAAACACCAACAAATGTTGAGTCCTTAATGGAATAACACAATAACAAACAAACATCCAATAATGAAAACTATCTACATTCTAACATCATGAGTGTGTGTAACAATCAAACATGAAACTATGCCCTAAGTGATACTGAACCACCAATAATCAACCATACAAAGGAAAGACAAAAACATAAAATAAAATACAAACATTGTTTTTTACGATAAGAACGCCAACAAAAATTCCAACACCAAAATGATAGGACTTACAATCTCCCTTTTTGGCATTTCATGGCAAAACAACAAACACTATAATACATCTAAATATAAAATATTCATGCAAGATGAACCTAAGGAATTCATTCCCATGAATGAATTTCGACATATAACCAAGAAACCTTCAACAAACCTAACTCCAGTACATCCAACTTATTAAGCTCCATCCTTCTTGATAAATCAACACATAAACCTTGATCGTCCACTCAATACTATAATTTTTCATCATCCACTAAACTCCAAGTAAGCTCCAAGCTCTAAATAAGCTTTAACCATGTTATGATGTTTGTAGTTACAAATATACCTCTACATATGAACCAATACATACCTGCTAAAAGCAAACATGCATACATATAGAGTAGTCTATCAAATACTATCAAGTCACCCTTACATAGGTGAACAATGATAGGTTAAGCACACTAAATATACAACACAAAACAAACATAATATACGTGCAACATAGAGATGTAGACTCCTCTTGAACATATGAAACATTCCCCTTGAATGTATGCATATCATACAACAAAGATGCAATATAAATTACACTTACCATCCCATGTAGCACACTATGAAACAAATAAATACAATGCACAAACAAACACAAGGTGTACACATACACAGGTGTATAACACACCACACACCTATATGACGAAGAAAAGTCATATAGAAATGCATGTAACTCAATAACAACCCGAAGGTAACACCAAGGCAAAAACATGCAACAATAACAAACTGAATACATAGACAAACCAAAACAATTTAGATAAAAAACATCTCCCTAATGTGATACATTGCATGGAGACCCACATCTCTACATGTTATGGGATAACATAAGGGACTTCACAATATGCACAAGATAAATTGGTAAAGTGAGTGGTCAAACACCAAATCCACATAAACATATCAGTTAATCTATAAAAATAAGTTGACTAGTAGTCCATCTATCTTCCAAGTTGACATACTCATAGTAGCTCAACTATCGTATCCCAATGAAATTTGAGGATCTTTGATCTTGCAACTTCACACCGTAGTTTGTACATCCATCAGGAAAGTCATCCCAATCTTCAAAAAAATCATGTGTTATGGATTCTAACAACAAATAGCAAGAAATCAACTACATGTAAGAAATATATAATAAAACACTACAAAGTAAGAATGGTAAACACATAAGATCATATGTGAAACAAGAGAATGCATAATATGCGTACAATATATCGCACACAATATATCACACTAAAAGTCTTATCTATGTATGGTTTATGCAAAGTGTGTTATGAAGAACAAAACATATAGAACTATCACCATTAACATATAAGCATAACAAAAACTCATTAATAGGATAAACACATACATCAAGAATGTAAAATAATCACAATAATACCCCTAACATCATACATTTGACACATATCTCTCCCCCTAAATGTATGCATGTTAGGCACTAACAATGTTATGCATTGTACACTCTTACAACTCATCCTAAACAGATGCATCTAAATACAACAAATAACATACAAAATGTGTTAAGATAAACACAATCACATCCTTAGAAAAAAGATACATGCGGGAAGAGAGAAAAACAATCGAACACATGAAAAAAAATCAAAACAGAAACACAAGTGAAATGATAAAGATGGCCTCAAAAGAGATCATAAGCCAAAAAGAAATGTACCTCAAGAGATCATCGGTAACACTCACATCATTCATAAGTGATCTTTTATACATATTTTAAAGAATCAATTCGTTTATATCTATACATATTATATTATTATAATAATGTAAAGACTAAGTATTGGCTATTTTTGGGAATAAAATATTTATCTAGAAACTAGTTTGTAGGCCTGCTATTATACATATTTATCTATAAACTAGATGGCTGTGATGTAAGGCTTAAGTGGGGAGTCGATAAATGAAGACATTTTAGGCTCTTTCCACAACTTAGCTTCTTTTTTTTCATCATGCACTTTTTAACTACAATTGAGCTTTTACTTAATATTTTAGTGCATACGACATTATTTTCATATATGTTTTTTTCATCTTTTTTATCTTTTTCTTATTGTAACTTCACAACACTCCCAAACTTATTTTCAACTTTATTTTCTTTTCTTTAGAGAGCTAATTGTGTTATGAGTTTCGCTATTTTCTTTTTTTTCTTTTTTTATAGGGTGTATTACATTTCACCTTACTCTAAAGCATAACATATGATTGCAATTTTTTCTTCTTTTCATACAAGCTAAAGGTACAAGGGTAAAGATAATGCTTATTGGTTAGACATAAAATGTGGCTTACAGATATGAAAGGTTCTTTGTTAGACTCAAATGGGTGACTAAATATATTAATAATGGTTAGCTTGAAAGACTCAATCGATCCAAAAAAGGCCCAAATCATTTCTCTTGCTAAATACTATTTAGGATTTCACCTCAATGAATGATCAAATAGATTCTAAAACTTGGTAAATCTCATCAAATCGTATAACTCACTACAAATTTTCTCTCAATAGGAACACGAAAATCAATCATGAACATGTGTATAAAATTTTGAATCAATCAAATCAAAACTAGCAAGCATATCACATGATTAATGTAAATATCTTAACAAATATGTTACATTCTTTATCTTAGTCATGATAACCAATTTTTATCATTGAATTCATATGTTTCATGTCAAGCATGTATGTATTTAGTTTCCATATATTTATTAATTTCTACCCAAATCATGATTAAAAACATCCTAAAAAAAATTCCCTAAAAATTTAAAATGTATAATAAATACTAATGTAGAGAATGAAGTTTCCTCCCCCAAACTTAAATTACACATTGTCCACAATGTGCACATATAAATATGAAAAGGTAAAAGAAAAGAAAACTCCCTTAATCATGGCACACCACATCTATTAGTGGAATACTCATTCTTGTTGCATCATTGCTCTATACATTTATTCACCTACAAAACAAAAACAATGAAAATATAAGTAAAAAAATGTTGGGTTTCCTCCCAACCAGCGTCACGTTTAACGTCCTTGACTAGACGGTCCTATAAAGTCCTAAGGAACTTCCTTTTGTATCCATTTACTTTTGAGTTTGCTTGGAAACAATTTGAGTCTTAATTTGTTCAATAATACTTTATGTTCTGGCTTGCAAACACGGTGCTCAATTCTCTTCTCATGCCATATTTTTGTTTTCTTTTGAACTTCTTGGCATTCTTATATACACTCCACCGTAACTCATCCAATTTACGTATTTCTAATAGCTTTTTCACTTCTTCATTGGACTCTTTCACTTTCATACTTGATTGGGGATATGAGGGTAAAAGTGTGGGGTCTAAACTTGGTGGCTCTTCAATTGATGTTTTGAGTTTAGATCCTATCTCAAAATTTTCCATAATGGCCTTTGATATATATATGAGAGGCACGTCCTTCAAAAAGTTCACATAGTTTACAATATCAACCTTCGATGCCATACTTTCAAAGTTAAAAAATGTTGAGTTTTTTTCTGGTGAGTTTATGTCCATGTTCATAGCATCATGTGTAGCAGTCTAAAGTGTGGGCGATTTAATAGATTCTTTTAAGTTGTCTCTATATTCAGTAACATTTATCCTTAAACATTCATTAGCATTCTCAATATAAAAGGGTTCAGATTCTTTAAAAACTTTAAATATTACTTGTTCATTTTGCACTCTCATTGTAAGGTCACCTTTTTATGCATCAATGAGTGCCCTTCCGGTTGCTAAGAATGGACGACCAAGTATGATAGGAATGTCACAGTCCTCTTCCATGTCTAGCACAATGAAGTCCACTAGAAAGATGAATTTGTCTACTTTTACTAGCAAATCTTCTACCACACCCAAAGGTCTCTTAATTGATCTATCTACCATTTGTAATGTTACTAAAGTGGGTTTGGCTGTACCAACCCCCAATCTTTTGAAGACTAATAATGGCACATGGTTAATGTTAGAATCTAATTCACATAATGCTTTCTCAAAGTGGATTTTCTCAATTGTACAAGGAATGTCAAAACTATCTAGATCTTTCAACTTTTGGGATAGTTTTCTAACAAGGATGGTACTACAACCTTCAATTAAGGTTATTATTTCATTATATCCAAGCCTCTTCTTCTTAGATAAGATGCCCTTTAGAAATTTGGCATAAGAGGGCATGTATTCCAGTGCATCTGCAAATGATATGTTTTTGTGCAACTTCTTGAAGACTTCTAGAAATTTTGAAAACTACATATCTGACTTTTGCTTTTGTAGTCTTTGAGGGAAAGGAATAGTGGGTTTGTAGAAGTTGCTCTTTTTGACTAAATTATTTCCTTTCCATTACTCACTTTATCCTCTAATTCCTCCTCATCCTTTTTTGTTTCTAGCTCCTCCTTATCCTTTTTAGTCTCATAGTCCTCCTTAGCCTTTTGAGTCTTATTTTCTTGCTCTAAAGTTTTACCACTCCTCAAGACTAATGATTTACAATGGTCCTCGCCTTCTCTTCTTGGGTTTACAATTGTGTCACTTGGGAGGTTACCTTGAGGCCTTTGACTTATAGCCTGAGTAAGCTTCCCCATTCAGTTTTCCAAATTTTGAATTGAAGCCTCTTAAGTTGACACTTTTGTATTAAATGATTGGATGAAGTATTTCATCATCACCATTAAGGCATTTGTATTGTCCTCAGTAGGTGGATTCTTTTCTTGGGCTTGTAATTGTTGTGGTTGTTCGAAACTAGGTGGTAGAAATGATTGATAGTTGAATTGATTATCACCCTAATTGTTGTTATTCCAAGAGAAATTTGGATGTTATCTCCATCCTGGGTTATATGTGTTTGTGTTTAAGTATGAATTATTGTTTTGATTCACACTACTTATATAGAAGATCGATTCAGGATTATGTGGACAATTATCAAACAAATGGGCTCTATCACAAAACACACAAGACACCATTAAATCTTGGACCTGGTTTATACTCATTGGCGAGTTTTGAACCATCAAAAGATTTACCAAAGAGGACACTTGAGTTGTAAGTGTCATGATATCATTTATCTTATGCATTTCACCTACTCTTTTTGTAGCTATTATTTCGTTCATTGACCATAGATAATTATTGCTAGCCATTTTCTACTCTATGCTTCTAATAGCACTAAATGATATGTCTAAAAATAAATAATAAATAAAAATTTAAAAAATAATCAACTAAATAAATAAATTAAAGTTAAAAAAATAAATTAACTAAAATAAATAAATAAATAAGTTAGTAAAAGAAAATAAGTAAATTAAACTAAAGAAAAATAAATTTTTAAAAAAATAACTAAAATAAAAAATAAAAAGAAATTATTAATTTCTAATATTTATAATCCCTAGTAAGAGTGCCAAAAACTTTATCACCACATACGAAGTGTGTACAATGAATACATAAGTATACGTACCGCAACAAGTAATATAATGATAAGAAAAGATTGTCACACGAAAATTATTTTATTAGAACCTAATTTTTAAAACTAAAAATAATAAAAATCAATTTTTTTTGTGTTTTTATATTTTAAGGAAGCAAAATTAAAATAACTAAAAGTAAATAGCAATAATTAATTAAATCAAATTTTGTTACTAAAAAGATATATGAGAAAATATCTAGGAATACTTAATCCCTTAATTTTTTAGACATGCGAATCACTAAAATCCTCCCAATATAATTATCAATTAATTATATGATCAATTGAATATAATCTAACATGTATTCCTCTCTCAAGTAAACTACACACCATATAGTAAACTACTACTCATTAAGTTCATCAATTATGAATCACAAACATAAAAATCATACATCTCTGCCTAGAAACTATGCATGTTATTTAATTAAGACAAACAATTAAATAATTCTCTCAAATCTATTTAATTGCCTCTATAGATAAATTATTAGCTAAATAATTAATAAAATAAAAATCAGACTAAATAATATAATTAAATTATAATTATAATTGGGTAAAATTTTAGATTATCACATAGTGAAAATGGGGTTCATAAGATCCCTAAATTAATAAATAAATTACACATAATTGTATTCATAGAGCTCATATTTTTCATAAAAAAAACATAAAATTGATAAAAAAAAAAAGTAGAAAAAGAAATATAATCAATCTCTTAAATTGTAGTATTAATTTTCTCTTAAATCTCCACCAAAATTGTGTCTTCTCTTAAATTTTTCTGTATTTTTCTCCCTTTTTAGTTTCAAAATGACCAAAATTATGCTAATAGAGACAAATTAGGGGTTTTGGAGTGATTAGGGACTTAAATAAAGCTCAGGTGCAATCTGGACCATCAGATCAGCTTCAGATCAAGGGTTACGATCAAAACAAGTAAAATTGATAGTTTTAGTCAATCAAAGCACGACACGTGGCATCAAAAATTCATTCGGTGAATCAGGGAGCGACGAGTGGTAGGGGAGACTAGTCAAAGTCAATTCTTGTTGAGTCATCGACATGTGGCGCGATGTGATTCGTGGAAACAAATGACATGATGCACTGGTGGAATGCGAGGAGAAACGACATGGTGACACGTGGCATGGTGCATTGGCCAATTTCCAAACTTGGATTGAACGTTGTGTTGACACATGTCACGTGTTTCGTCCTCCTCACACGCGACGTGATTCGCTCTTCGTGCTTGCGTGGTGTTCACGTGGCTTGTCCAGTCAGCTCCTCTACTTGCGTGGCATGCCACATGGCACCTTCTCATTGGTCATGTGTTAAAAATTCATAAAACATCCATAAAAATTCCAAAAATTATATTTTCTCCCCTTTTCACTACAAAGTTTATATTTTAATTTTTTTTGCCATAAAATACTATTTATTAAATAAAATAAGTAAATATTAAGTAAAAAAGTACACTAATGACTCTACTTTCATAGAATCATCAATAATATATATTCTGAAAGGTAAATTTATATAATGAGATATTAATTAATATAATCATAAATTGATGATCTTTCTCTTTACAATATTTCAGTAGCTAAATTTTTATATGTATTAATCTATTTATTTCATATTTTTCATATTCATATAGCTTATTTTGTGATTATGATCTTGCATATTTAAAACTAATAATTGTATGAGCGATCATGATTATTTGATTTAATTATTAAATATTAAAGAAGTTATTTTTAGTGAATTTGTACTTAATCTTTTTGTTCTAGGATTTGCTACTTGATTTAATTTTAGTGACATATGTTTTGAATCATCTAGTTAGGATTATTCATTGTTAAATCCATTCTAGAACACACACGGGTACTTGTGTTTTTGTGCTAACCATTTTGCAGTTAATTTGGGAACGTATCTTATTAGTAGGAAGCTTATTGGAACATAGGTCTGGAAACCGCTCACGCTAATTTTAAAAAGTGTGAAAACAGAGCAAGGGCTTGTAAGTAAAGTACATTGGGGCAATATCCTAGGGAGGGTAGCATAAGACCGAGTTTGTACTTGAATATTTGATTTTCATAGTTGAAAGTTAGGTGGTCCGATGGACCGATGGTTTTCCTCTTAGGTTATGGTTGTGGCCTAGGTTGTTTCCATATAAAAATATCGTGTGTTATTATTTTATTTCTGCATTTTATTCTTACACACGATTTCATGTCTGGCCGTTTCATTTATGTTAATAAATTATAAATTGATAAAAATTAAAAATAACCTATTTACACCCCTTCTAGGTTAATTAGGTCCAAATCTTATAAACTTTCAATTGGTATTAGAATCGACATAGACACACTTAGTGAGATTGATCCTTAGGGACACACACTCCTACTTATGGACCAAATGAAAGAAGGTGGGCCATCTGTTAGACCTCCACTATTTGATGGGTTTAACTACCCTTATTATACCCCCACTATTTGATGGGTTTAATTTCCCTTACTGGAAGGCTCACATGCAAGCCTTTCTTAGACAGGATGAAAAAGTCTGAGATGCTATTCTTTATGGTTGGGAACCACCTTCGGTAACAAAAGATGGTGTAACAATCATAAATCCAAGAAGAGACTGGACCACTAAAGAACACACCCTTAGTAGGGCAAACCAAAAAGGTCTAAGCTTAATATTTGCTGCAATGTCGATGGATGAGTTCCATCACATCTCTGACTGTGAGACTGCTAAAGATGCATGGAATGTACTTACTCTTTCTTATGAATGAACTTCCCAAGTAAAATAGACAAAATTGAGATTGTTAACATCTGAGTTTGATTTCATTAAAATAAGCAACACTGAAACTTTTGTTCAATTCTATGCTCACTTTTGTGATATCACAAATACCTGTTCTAACCTTGGTGAGAAAATTCCACAACCAATACAAGTACTCAAACTCCTAAGCTCCTTAATAGTAAACTACAAGATGAAAGTTACAATGATAGAGAAAAGTAAGAATGTGGACACACTAAACATTGATGAACTTGTTGGTTTAATCCAAACCTATGAGCTTACTCTTAATCGTCCCAAACAAATCAAGGATGTGGCATTCAAAAGCTCTAAATGGACATCTCTGATAGTGATGAGGATATGAATGATGAGTCATTAGTCTCACTAGCATGAAAATTGAAGAAGTTCCTAAAAAATAAGGGTCAACAGAATAATCAATCTAATAAGGGACAATCTAGTTGTTCGAGGGAGCAAAAGTCAAGGGAAATCAAGCCTCCTAGCTCTGATGGGAAGAAAACTAAGCTCACTAGTCCTTAATGCTATACTTGTGGGGGCTTTGTTCATATTTCTATATATTGTGAAAACAATAAAAATAAATTTGGATAAACATTTAATGCTACACTCAGTGACACAGAAAGTGAGCAAGATAATTCTAGTAATTCAGAAGATGATGACACTAACTATCGTGCCTTCCCCGCAACTACCAAAGCACACCACAATGACTCTGACTCTAGCTCGGATGAAGAAAATAAGGAAGTAAACTATTTTTTCTTATTGTCTAAGTTTAATGTATCGAGTTTTGAGGAACTATTTATAGATTGTCTTGGTGTTACGGAAGAGAGGGATAAACTACTTGTGGAAGTAACTAAACTTAATGATATCATCAATGTTCACAAAACAAATTCCTCTAACCTAGAGAAAGATACAAAGGAATTGTTTAAAAATATTAATGCCTTAAATCTAAGACTTGTAAAAACCATTGAGGAAAACAAAAAGCTTAGGCAAGAACTTAGTATTGCTAAAAAGAAGGTGAGGAATTTGACCATAGGTGTTGAAAAATTAACCAAAGTCTTAGACTATGGACAACTACATGAAGATAAGAGAGGTCTTAGATATGTAGATGAATAGTCAATACCTTCAACATCAAAGACCACATTTATAAGGTCCTTAAACTTTACTCCTATTGTTACTACTTATGCACAAAGAACTATTGCACCTGTGGTAGACAAAGTTGTTAAATTTGTGCATGTTTGTCATCATTGTGGTAGGAAAGGTTATATAAGACCAAAATGTAGATATTTGATGAATGCTCCTAAACTTAATCATTCTTTCCATGCTTCACATAGTAGGACCCATAAGCATGATTCATTTATGCATGCTACATCATATTCAAGGATGAATGGAAATTATAATAATTTGCCCATAAATTCTACTAGGAAGCATGAAGTCTTAGGTTCAAAGAGGAAAACATAATTCAATACTTTTAATGCTAGGATTCATTATCATCATCCTACTATGCATATTGCATCTTCATTTGGGATAAATGAAAAAAGTACAACTAAGTTCAAGAACATGCCTATGAAACCTAAGTTAGTTGGTCCCAACCCAATGATATAGAGAAACCAAAATGCAAGAAAATTTTGGTAAGGAAAGATTGTTTTTTTCCCAATCACTTGACCGTCTTTTATTCCTTCATCTAGGTATTTTTGTTAGAGTGCTTAAATGACCCTAAGTGAATAATCTTTATTTTATTTATTAGTTAAACTTTGAAAAAGAGAGATAGAAAAGTATAATTCTTATCTGGCTAACATGGTATTGAACTTATTTAATACTTACATATATATAATCTCATTTTTTATGAATCAACTTATTTTGATATTTATTATATAAATTACACTACAATTTTTACTTATGCACACACATATTCTTATACATGTGATGATTGATATTGACATAAACTTATTCACACACTCACGAACGTACATGTATGTTATGCTTTAAGTTTATGAATTTTCTTGAAAGACTCTAGGACTTCAACTAATATTGATTGTAAAATTGTGTTGAGTTCTATTTTTTGCTTACTAAAATTTTACCTTATGGAGGCACCCAGTATTGAAAGGGTTACATACTTTGATATATGAAGCTACTGCAGTGAGCAGAGAGGGCTACCCCATAACTAGTGTGAAAGTCATCATGTTAGGTTTATGGCTCGTGTAAAAAAAGAAGGAAAGATTATGCAAAAAGTGACTACTTATAAATCTTGTACTTTGAATGCACAAAAAGAAAGAGCCAATAGAGGTTAAAAAAAATATCATTTACCTCATTTGTAAAATAAAGAAAAACAATTTAAATATTTTTTTAGTAGATATATTTTATTTTGTGAGATTGATGACTCGATTATAATTTTACATGATAGATGATTTTTTTTCTCTTTTGAGTCTTTTTTTATCATAAATGAATTAATTGACATATCTATGGAGTTTAAGCATATATATTGTTTTTAAGTAAATGTCAATATGTCATTATATGTGCTTGTGTGCCTCTTCTACTCTACTTGCTAATCAAAATTTGAGTAATAAAAGATGATGAGTTCTTAATTGGTTATGCGCTCGTTTGTAATTAAATAAGTTTAATATCTTATGTGGTTATTTATGAAAATTTTAAAAAAAAATCATATTTTCATTCATTTCCATCTTCTTATTTATTAAAATTTTAATTGGTTTCTAAGTTAAAGAGTCATAGAACTTAGGGTGAGTTTAACCACATTGCACTTCTGCATTAATCTTCTTTTACATTATTCTATCTTTAAGGGAAATTTAGTTTCATTGCTTTGTCTAATGCGTTATCCTTCTCATATGTCAAAAAGGGGGAGACGATTGCATTTCACTTCCATGTTTTATTTTGATTGGTACATACAGGGGGAGAACATATTTAGTTAAGCTTATGTTAAGCTTGATTGGTATGAATGCATACTACATGACTATTCTTCACACTTCACTTATTTTTATATAAATTGAACTAATGTACAATGAGGCTTTCAAGCCAAATTATTGTATGCTTTGTTTATGTCATTTCAGTTACTTACAAGTTTGTCAAGTTGCAACGAAGATGGATTCACCGAACCATAAGATAGTTCCACTATGAAGTCTGGGACATCATTGTATTTTTATCATATTTTTATAAGTATCGTGTAGTGAGTGAGAGGTTTTGCCACACAAAAATGCCAAAGAGGGTGTTTATAAGGACTATGAGTGTTGACTATTTTCATGGACAAAATATTTACCTAAAAACTAGTTTGTAGGCCTGTTATTAAGTCTATCAAGAAAAGCTGAACAAATGCTCGAGTTTCAAATAATCGTACTCCAGATATATATTTTATAACTACGACACATAGGATTGCATTCATGCATTTAATAGCTTATGTTCATAAATTTGAAATTATTTTTGGTGCTAAACCATTTATTTAAACTTAAATTAATTTATAAAATTATCAATTAGTTATCTTTGATAAATGTGTTTAAAAATATTTTTTGATGTGTCTTAATATTTTTAAGATGTGTTTTAAAAACAATTATAATATTAAGGTTAAATGGGCTTTAAAAAATATTAAGCCCAAAATATATTTAACCTTAATAATATTAGGTCATTATTATTATCTATATATATTGACACATTAGGATTGAATAAGATAAGATGGTGAAAAAAAAGTGGTTATAAAGTGTGCAAAAAAGAAAAAAAAATCATTATTATCGCCAACCAAAGAATGCAAGGCAAGGAATCATATAGGTAATATATATGTATATATATATAACTTCACTCATTGAGAATCATATATATATAATATATATTCACTCAAGGATTCATCAAGTTAATATATATATATATATTCGGCAGTTAAATTTATATATTAAGGTAATATATTCTGGGAGGTAAATTTATATAATGATATATTAATTAATATAATCATAAATTGATGATCTTTCTCTTTACAATATTTTAGCAGTTAAATTTTTATATGTATTAATCTATTTATTTCATATTTTTCATATTCATATAACTTATTTTGTGATTATGATCTTGCATATTTAAAACTAATAATTATATGAGCGTTCATGATTATTTGATTTAATTATTAAATATTAAAGAAGTTATTTTTAGTGAATTTATGCTTAATCTTTTTGTTTTAGGATTTGCTAGTTGATTTAATTTAAGTGATATATGTTTTGAATTGTCTAGTTAGGATTATTCATTGTTAAATCAACCCTAGAACACTAGATACTTGTGTTTTTGTGCTAATCATTTTGTAGTTGATTCGGGAACGTATCTGATAGGCTTGAAGCTTATTAGAACATTGGTCTGAAAATCGCTCACGTTAATTTTAGAAACTGTGAAAACAGAGCAAGGGCTCGTAAGTAAAGTACATTGGAGCAGTATCCTAGAGAGGGTAGCATAAGACCGAGTTTATACTAACTTTTGATTTTCATAATTGAAAGTTAGGTGGTCCGGTGGATCGATGTTTTTTCTCTTAGGTCATAGTTGTGTCCTAGGTTGTTTCTACCTAAAAATATTGTGTTATTCTTTTATTTTCTCACTTTATTCTTACACACAATTACATGTCTAGTTGCTTTATTTAGGTTATTAAATTATAAATTAATAAAAATTAAAAATAATATATTCACCCCCTTTAGGTTAATTAGATCTATATCTTATAAACATTCAAATAATTTAAAATTATTTATTTTATATTTATTAAAAAAATATTTGTTTTCTACTTTTTTGGTATTTTATGGGATTTTTATAGATTTTTATGATTTTTATTTGATATGTGAATGTACTCAGAAATGTCGGTGGATACACTTAGCACTAGGCACCTAAAACTACGTAGTTTCTACGATTCCCTTTTCCTCAACAAACGACATGTTTTTTTTCAATTTTGAGTATGCTAATTGGGATTATTTTATACATATATTTGTGTATCAATTCACAATGAATTTATGTTCCCTATACATTTTATGTGTTTATTCTATGTTATACAGGTGTTTAGGGACAAAATAAACAAAAAGAGATAAAAATGTGTATTTAGAGGAAAAAAAAGGATTCTCGATCGATCAAGATCGATTGAGGAACTAAGGGAATAATATAAAGTAATATTGGATTCATTGAGCCATAGATTAATTGATCAAGCTTTGATTGAGAGTTCTCAGGTTAGAAATTGCATGGGTTAGATCGATCAAAGTCATAGGTCGATCGATTGAGCTTTGATCAAGAACTCTCTGATTGGAAATTGCATGGGTTAGATTGATCAAGATAAGGGTCTTAATTGGTCGAGCAACCCTATTAGCACTCAAATTTGGCTTTTTTAGCACCGACTTTTAATCCTAGCTATTTGACCAATCAAATTATAATCTAGCTCATATTATTCTTGAAAATACACTATATAAACAACCCAAGGAGTCTTTAAAATACAACAATTTGCAACAAGGAACAAATGAGATCAAGACCACATCTAACGTAAATTTTGGAGGAGATTTTGAAGATCTTTATAAGTTTATCTTAATCTTTTTTCTATCTAGATTCCTGTGATTATAATGATGATTCTTGTAAAATCCATGTCTAACTAAATTTTTAATATGGTTGAGAGATATTCCAAGCCCTAGACTATGATTTAATTAATTTAATGTTATGAATAAGTTTAATTTCAATTATTAATTCTTGATGTGTTTAGTTTTATGTTTAAATGTCATGACTATGCATGTTATAAATTAGAGTGATCAACTAGTTTGTTGCATGAATGTGTTTATATCTAGTCTAAGATGTTAGTATGTAATTTTTAATATTTTTATTCGAAGTGGTACCTTGAGGCTAATGTCACAAATAGGGTTGAATAGCTTCACTAAAAGGTTAAAGATTGTTATAACCTTGCCTATTTTAATTATCATCTTTTTATATTTTAATGCAATGAATGAATTAAATCTAATAAGAGTTATTCTAGATTGTTCAAGATTTAGATTGATTTATTATGATATTCTATATCAATTACAAAGTAAGAAAATATGGGAAGTCTTAAGTGGACCTAGACTTCTAAAGTTAAAATAAAAAACGCAAGAATGATTTTGAATTATAAAAGTAATTTAGAACTTAAAAAATTAATTTACATTCATGATATATTTGATAAAATTGTAGGCTGGTAATGAGAACAATATCATAATAAAATATCTTTCATAATCCTTTTGCAAATTACTTTATTACTTTATATTATTTTTCTCAAAAACAATTAATAATCCATATTTGTTAATTCAATTAACTTACTAATAAGATAATCAATAGTAGTAGAAATTGTTAACGATCCTCATGTGTACAATAAATATAGTTATTAAAATTATTTATCACTTATACATGATCACATATATTTACGTGTTCTAAATTATGTAATGCACAAACAACTTGTTGGTCATTCGGATTCCTAAGCTTTCCCTTATCTTTGCGTGCATCGTTAAACTCCTTATTCAATTGTCTGACACGTGGCACACTAATTCTCTCTTTACTATAATTCTAGTAATTTATTTACATTCTAATTTGATTTTTCTCTCTTATAGATACTAAATAACACTCTATAAAACATATACAATATCAAAATTACATAGAAAATGAGAGAAAATTTAGGAAAAAATAATATATGGTGCAATATTGCAAGATCTTTGAAGGGAGATTCAAGAATAAATTAAATATTGATATTTTTGGTTTATTTATCTTCAATAATTTAAAAAATTAGATTCTTTCCTATACCCCTTTCTTCTTTATCATTTAAATAGTTAGTTATTTTATGGATTTGATAAATTTTATATCAAGTTAAATATTCATTGTAACTGTGAGCAATTTTCAAGCCTAGATTATGGTTTAATTAATTTAGTGTTATGATAATTTTAATTTTGATGCATGATTTTTTATGTATTCAATTTTATGTTTAAATGTCAAAACATTACATGTATGAATTAGAGCAATTAATTAATTTATTGCATGGATATGTTTATATCTAGTCTAAGATGCTAGTATATAATAGCTAATATTCTTATTCAAAGTAATACATTATGGTTGATGTCATAAGTAGGGTTGGACACATATATTAAAGGGTAAATGCTTTGTTCTAAACTTGTTTAATTTAATTATCATCTTTTTAGCTACTAATGGAATGGACGAATTAAATATAATAGAGGTACTTCTAGGTTATTCAGGATTTAAATATATGGTAAGAAAATGTGAAAAGTCATAAGTACACCTAGACTTCTAAAGTTAAAGTTGAGAATTCAAGAATAGTTTTAAATTATAAAATTGATTTATAAACTAAGAAACTAATTTTTATTCATGACATGTTTAATAAAATTGTAGGATAGTGGTGTGGATAGTCCCATAATCATATATCTCTCATAAATCTTATACAATTTACTTTTTATTGTTTTATGTTACTCTTTTCAAAAACAATCAAAAATCTCATTTCACTAATTTTAATTAACTTACTAATAAACTCATAATTAGGAGTATATATTGTTACCAATCAAAGTGGGCACGATAATCCTTGCTCTTAAATTATTTATCACTTATGTGTAACCACATATACTTTCATGTTCTCCATCGTGTCAATAATCGCTACTCAAAAGTTGGAAAGACCCTAACTAACTAGTGAGCAACACAAATAACATTCCCAAAGAGAGAGAAGAAAGAAAGGATGCTACTAAAACATCTAAGCACGTAAGGAAGACTCAGATTCCAACACACAAAATAAAAGACATGGTTAGACAGGATGAACACCTAAAATAAAAAAATGCCAACTAAATATACTAATCTAGTCACAATAATATGTAATCAAGAGTTCTAAAGGCAGGTAAACAATATATATGACATACAAATACATATGAAGACAACACTCATGTACTCAAGGTTGAAAAATACATCTAAGTTTTCTCAAAAAGATATCAAATGCAAAAGATAAGAAAGAACATGCAAAAGATGTACATGCAAGAGTCAAAGATAAAATGATAAACAACAAAAGACATACTAGATAAAGGAAAGAACAACCTAGTAGGCTAAAAAATATGAAGTCTATATGATATGGCATATGAAGTGTGACATGTGACTACAAAAAGAAAAAAAATATTTATACTTCAACACTATATGATGAAATCATGTGACGTGTTACTCATACAAAAAGCTACAAAAGAAGAAATGAGAAAAAAGAAAAACACACCAATCCAACTAGTATAGAAGAATACTAGTAAAGGATTAAATAGTCAAACATAGTAATAGATAAAGCAATTAACACACTATACATATCAAGAAGTAGTGAAAAAGATATGTAATAAATATATAACATATGATTCACATAACAAACACTTAAAAGCATCATTAAACAATCATATATGTAATCTACATTCAATCCTAGAATGCTAATATTAAAATAAAATGCATACTTTAAGAAAGAGATATGCGTAGAAAACATGTATAAATATGAAAATAAGGATAATGCAATCAATACAAATTCATTGAGATAAACAACATCACAAAACATGCAGCATCCTACTCCACTAGAGACAAAGAGTACAAACCAAGGTATGTGCATATGTAGATAGAGCTCTAGAATCGAGCACCCAAGGGGTTAAGCCTAAAAATGGGTGACCTGCTTTGATACCAACTAAAATTATGTTGTGTGATAACAATTGCACAAAGGTAAATTGAAATTCTAACCCAAATAAGCATCCAAGATCTAAAATGGAGTGGAAACACCAACCCATAAAAAAATTTTATGAGATCTATTCCAACTCGGCCAAGTAGGTCTCACAACGTAAGTTAAGTAGATAACACTACATAATATACAATAAAATCAATATATTTAATTCAACATGCCATAAATAAAACCAATATATAAGAGAATAATCTGCAGTAAACAAACTAGTGATAGTGTGCATCACAAGCTTCTGTTCATACTAGCAACATGTATTACTATGAAAAATAGCATATAGTATGACAATCAGGAAAACATGCTAGAAAGATATAAAAGATTTTCAATTACTTCAAGACTTCCTATGTGTGAACACATTCAATAAATCATGATTGTACTCTCACAACATACGATCATACATAATATAAGATGTAATGAGATAAACCCACACATGATCAACTCTTATGTGGTAACATGCTCAGGCTCCTTAAGTCAACCACTCAACATTAATTAATTCAATAAGAAAAGAAAATCAACTAAAGATAATATATGTTAATGCCTTTATCAATTAGAGCACCAAGTTCAATTGTGCCTAAATTGCCTTAACTAACTATCAACATAATACATGATCTAAGAAAATCCAAGCTCATCCCTACAGCTCCATCATTATATGATGTGATCGACTATTGATGGCTCAACATCCTCGTATGCATATACATTGAACATATAGGCTCATCACACATGCTCAATGTTACGACCTCACTATACTTAGCTAATTCATGACGCACCAACACAAGCTCATCACCTATGCTTAATGTTACAACCTCGTAACACTTAGTTGACATACAACACACCACTATATAGGCCTTTCATCTACATGAACTATTGCACTCTTATAACTACTATCCGACATATGGCAACTCAATACTAAGAGAAATTCCTCAAAATGATGTGACACTTCACTAGCCAATCAATCATTTTAACTCTTAACAAAACCTCATCTGATCTCACATTTTTTGCACTCAATTGGGTGTTTAAGAAATATAAGAAAGACTCATTTTTGATGTCTCATGTCTTATAAATGCACACATTGTTTCTCGAACCCAATATACAAGAGGAAAATGGACTAAGAAAAGATCAAAGAAACCTTGTGCCACATCGACTGAGCTTTCTCCCATATTCTAACTAAAGAAAAAAGAGAATAATAAAAGAATTTATAGAAAAGTTTAGCCCCTTAGATTCTCACTGACGACCTCGGCTAGCCTTCACTGATTACCTTAGCGAGGGTACATACCACCAAAACTCACTGACCACCTCGGTGAACCCATGATAAGAACGTTAGTAAGCTAGAAGCTTAAGAGAATAAAAATCACAAGGATAGGTGTCAAATGAAGTGTTGAACACTGGATGTGTATGAATAATGAGTACTAGGAGATGTAGGACTAACAACATGTTTAAGATAATTGATTATCATAAAGAAAATCAACATAAATGTAGAAGGAATTATAAGATGAAGCACATTGTTAACAGTACATTCATAGCTCAAGAGTACTTGTAATTTTTCAAAAATAATCTTAGAATGAGATAGGATAAGATGGTTGTTATGGTGAGGCAAAAAGTGCATATTGATGCAACTACATACAAAAGAATGCAAAAAAGAAAGCAAAGTGTTACTTAATGAAACATATGAGGAATAATATTCATTGCTCAAAGCTTATGGAAATGAGTTGAAATAAAACAATCCAAACATAACTGCTAAAATTGTGAGTTTTGAAGACAAAAACATTAATAGGTAAATTGATTTTTTTAATTAAATTTAATGTTTTGTGTTGAAATTTTATGGCTGTTAACTATTTTTTCATGTTAATAAATTTAACAAGTTCAAAAGCTTCTATATTTTTTTATTACCATAAATAAAGGATTTAAAGGTTATAGAAAGTTTGTACGATATTATAACACATTCCTTAGTAGATCTAACAATAGCCAATTATTAACTACTATTAGGATAGATGCCAATGATGAAATTTACCTCATTGCTTATGCATTAGTGAAAGTTGAAAGTAAGGACACATGAAAATAGTTTTTGGATTTGCTAGTTAAAAATTTGATGGTCAAAATAGGAGAAGGATACACCTTCATATTTGATGAGCACATGGTTATTATTAAAGCTATCAAACTAGTTCTCCTTAAGCAAAACACATGCATTGTACATGGCATATTTTGCAAAATTTTCAAACACATGCAAGTTTAAGTATTATATTAGTCTAAGTGTGCACTTTTGGACTATTGTAAAGTCAGCAATTGAAAGGTAATATGAGAATGCACATGATGTAGCATATAATTGACTATATAACAAAAGGTAAAAAAGAAATTGGTGAAAAGTATTTTTGTGTATGTTATGTTCACAACTAATTATTATTTTTTTACTTTATTAATTATGAACATTGATATCGACAAAAACCCATGCTCAAAATAATATTTTGTAAATCCTCTTGAAAGAGAATAGTGCTTCAGGAATGCAGACATAGATGGTGCATGGTTGTTGTCAACTCGTGCTAAATCTAGCAACAAATGCAAGCCTCGTATTAGTGTCATTGTTGAGTTTAGAACCCTGATTAGACGGTTAGAAATAAGTTGAAAGAGTGTGAGAATGATGTCAAGTCATCATAACCCTTGTAAATTTATAGATGTAAGTCCATTTGTGATAGCCAAACTAATAATTGTTTTGACAACTTTAACAACAAGATGAAGAAAGCAAGTGGAAAACCAATTTTAACATTACTAGATGATGTTGGAAAGTATATTAGGATGGGTAACAAAGAAAGAAAGAGTTCAAAGATTGTCTAATTAGTTTGAAAAAATATATAATTGACACATTTAATGCAAATATGGACCAGTCAAGAAATTGTAGTGTCATAAACCATGGTTGTAATCTATTTGAATTTTCATTTGGTGAAAGTAGATGTGTAGTAGTGGACTTGAATAACAAGATTTGTAGTTGTAGAACATGAAATTTAAATGGAGTACCATGTTCACATGCAATAAGATGTATATTATTGCAAAACGAGGACCTTATAACATACGTGCATATGTTTTTGAGTCTTATTAGTTGGCATATAGACCAATTTTGAACATTCTACCTAGCAAGGATTTTTGGAAACAAAGCATTGTTCATGATACCAATAGCACCCCTAAACCACACTAAAATAGGCAAGCCAAGACATGCTCGTGCTAACTCTTCCATTTCTAATTTCTATAAAGGTAAAAAAATGGAATAAATGTTTCTGATATTATAAATGACATAAAAATACTTCAAAAATAATTGGAAGAACATGAATAAAAAAGATATGTAGATTGTCTAGGTTGCTTGGTCACAACAAAAGTTGTTTGAAAATATAAGCTACAATATCAATTGCTTGACTAGCAACACCACCAACTTCCTCAACTTCACCAGCTTCACCATGTCAAGTTTATTTATTACAAAAACAAAAAATCTATGAGTATTATGCTAAGGCTATGTTGTTTAAGTTGTAATATAAGTTACTTTTCTCTAATAATAGGATTGAATAGAGCATACTGTTGAGGTTTTTAATAATTATTCACAACAATCGATTGGAGTAAACTTTGTAATTTTTTTAATTTAATGTGCAATTTAAACAACTCTTGTGCATATGAGCTCAAATTAATGTGTATGATTGTTTTTTAGGTTTAAAACATACCCGTATGCAGTACTCAATAAAGTCAAGTTTATTTGTAAATTCATTATGTCATTATAGAATGTACCTAAACGTGTCAAGTAAAAAGCTAAAAGAATTTCACACAACTAGAAATCAAGTGCTAGTCCAAGAAAAGCACGAAGACATATAACCAAAAATCAAAGAAAGCAAGTTCAAGTTTTTGTAAAACCAAAAAACATAAGAAAAATATAACAATCTACTTTTATATGGCCTAGTTATATTTATATACTGTATTTTTTAAATATGAAGTTTGTTTGAATATTATATTTTGTATTTTGAGTCACAAAAAGATGCATTATTTTTAGAATATTCTTTTACACTTTATTGTTTATTTAAACTCATATTTTGTTAGTCATAATTTTAAATTATCAAGATAATGATATTGGATTCAAAAAATGTTTGAACACTATGATTTTTTTTAGGTTAGTATATATGAGAAAATTATTTGGTATCAGGAACCAAAACTCATATTTGATAAATACAAATTAGTTATTGTAAAAATTATTTTGTTAAATAAGGTAGATGATCAATCTTTACCATTTGTTGAATGAAATGATCTTCTTACATATTAGGACTAATTAAATCAACTTGTTTGTTAGATTAAAATAATATAACTCTTTTGTCCTTTTTATACAAGATATTAATGGAAAATATAGAATATTATTTTTATTTATGACTACTCCAACTTTTATATACTCTCTTAAAATAACTACTTAAAAATGCTAAAAGAATTCTTAAGAAAATGAATAAACTTGATTTTCAATCATATACCTTGGCTTACATGTATAGTTAAACACCAAACTAAGTATCGATATACTTTAACTTCAAACACAATCTCAAAGCATCAACACATTTTGATTTAATTAAATCAAAACATAATATTTTTTCTAACTTTTGATTTCTAAATCAATATCATGATCAAAATACCAATAACAATCTTCAATGCCTTAGTTAACTTTTGATTTCTAGCTTTCATGGTTCAATTTTTGTTCATTAATTCATTGATAGTATATTCATTTAATCCAAACAAAAAAAACACATATCCTTCTTGAATGACAATTTTTCAATTCACCCTATGCAAACTCAATATCTCTTCATGTAATATAAAAAGGTTTCATAATCAATTTTAATGCATGAGAAATACATTTATAAATGTAATATGTAAAACACAATCAATTAACACATTAGGATAAACGATATATTTTTGCATATAATATGTAATATGTTAAAAAATAGAACCGTATATTGTGCAAATCAAACTCACCTTGTCACATGTGAAATAATGCCTATTAGAATTGCGATTTATCCATAATATTTCTGTATAGCCTAATTCTCATATGAGTAATTTGAGATTATAATGTATGAGTTAGAGGTTTGAAAGGTGATACAAGAAAGAATAAATCATGAAATTGTTTATAACAAGAATGAAAATTGGATATTTAGGGTTTTTAGATATCTTTGATACCAAATTGATGAAGTTCTTAAATTATCTCTTAAATTAAATATCATTTGTTTATTATGTATATAATTCTATTAAATTTTAACAAAGAAGTTTTTTTCTAAAATATAAGGCTAATATTCTTTTTTTAAAAGAAAATATAATTTTTTTATTTTTTATTAAATAAATAATATATTAGTGCAACCAAATTACGAGTTGATCCTCTAAAAACAGGTAAAAGAGATGAAAATTTTTAATTTTTTAATTTCATCGGTTTCAAACTAATTATTTTCCATATTGATGACGGAAATATTTTCCCCCACTCTTTATCCATATATGTAGAAAAAAGAAAGAAAAACAAAATATGACGAGAAAAGTGCCAGGTGCTGTTGGGATTGTTGGTCTTATTGTTGTAATTGATTAAAAATAATATTAGGTTTGTTAGTCAAAATAGAAGGTGCCTAATTTAGAAGAAAATTCATGGAAGGTGGCTTACCATATTGTCAAAGATGGAGGTGCCTAACCTTGTTTGAATAAAGAATAGGAAAATTAGGTAGCCTAATTTTGTTGAATGAAGAAATGTTTGGCATATGAAATGAGAACTTGAAGGCTATAAATATGGCTTCATTTGTTCATTGTTAATCATCCCAAAAATAGAGAAAAACTTGTATGAGAAGTTCTTAAGTGAGAGAATTTTGTGGGAAAATTCTCTTGGGCTTGTAGTTGCTCTTGTCTTTTGGGTGTGTGAGAAAATTACTGAGAGTGTGGTTGTAACAATTTTCCACATAGTGAATTTTTCCCTGGTTGTCTTTTGACAACGAAAGTGGTTTTGGAGTTTCCACTATAATTCTTGTGTTGTGTATTATCTATTTCTCTGTTATTTGATATTCTACTAAGGAGGATCTTGGGAGGAAGAATTTGTGATTATACCATTTTATCCAAATTTCCTAACAACTGGTATCTGAGCCAATTTCAAAGAAAGAAAGAGAAATGTGAGTAGTCAAGATTGACATTGAGAAATTTGATGGGAGAATCAATTTTGGCTTGTGGCAAGTACAAGTCAAAGATTTGTTGATCCAATACAGGTTACACAAGGCGTTAAAGGGAAACCACTACATTGCGGTATTGAGTCCAGTAAAACCAATATAAGTGATGAAGATTAGGAAGATCTTGATCTAAGAGCTGCAAGTGCAATTCGGCTTTGTTTGACCAAAAATATTCTTGCAAATGTGCATGGAATATCTATGGCCAAAGAACTTTGGGAAAAGCTTGAAGAATTGTATCAGGCAAAAGGCGTCTCAAATCGGGTGTATCTGAAAGAGCAGTTTCATACTTTGCGTATGAATGAAGGAACTATTATGTCTGACCATCTCAGTGTTCTCAATGGTATTGTCTCTGAATTGGAAACCATTGGAGTTAAACTTGATGATGAAGATATAGCTTTAAGGCTTATCTGGTCTCTTTCATCTTCTTATGATCACATGAAACCTATCTTGATTCATGGAAAGGAGAAAATAATTTTTTCAGAAGTTACTAGTAAGTTGTTTTCTGAAGAAAAAAGGCTAAGTGGTGGAAGAAATGTTTCGCCTGAAAACTCAGCATTGGTAGCTGACAACCAAAAGAAAAACAATTTCATGAAAAAAAAAGATAGTGTGCTGGGGGGTGTGGATAATCTGGGCACCTCAAAAGAAATTGTCCGAAGAGTGGAGTTGATTCGACAATAAGCTCAAATACCGACGGTGATGCTAATAGTATGTTTGTTTTCAAAGACTATAGTGATGCTCTTTGAAAAGAACGTGTACATCCTCATGGCATGCCGCTAGTCTCTAAATATTGCCATGAAAGAGGGTGTGTTACTGGTAGCGGGTCCACAAGTTTGCACACGAGCATTGGCTTGGTATAGATGCAAGGTGTGTGGTGGAAAGGATGTCGATGGCTGATGAACTCTTGGGAAAACCAAGTGTGAGAGTTGCATCATAAATTTCAGCAAGTTTTTTTTCGATATGAGCCGATGTGAAATTCTTAGAATTGGTGATTAATTCTAAGTAAGTGTACTCTTTATGGTGGAGTATGATAATTCTCGGTGTAGAGAATTATGACTGTTGGAATAGACAGTGTTGTAGTGGTAACTATGTTTATTTTTAATCAAGGTAGAGATTGTTGTGATTGATTAAAAATAATATTAGGTTTGTTAGTCAAAATAGGAGGTGCCTAATTTAGAAGAAAATTTATGGAAGATGACTTACCATATTGTCAAAGATGGAGGTACCTAACCTTGTTTGAATAAAGAATAAGAAAATTAGGTAGCCTAATTTTGTTAAATGAAGAAATGTTTAACATATGAAATGAGAACTTGAAGGCTATAAATATGGCTTCATTTGTTCATTGTTAATCATCCCAAAAATAGAGAAAAATTTATATGAGAAGTTCTTGAGTGAGAGAATTTTCCACAAAATTCTCTTAGGCTTGTAGTTGTTCTTGTCTTTTGGGTGTGTGAGAAAATTACTGAGGGTGTGGTTATAATAATTTTCCACATAGTGAATTTTTCCCTGGTTGTCTTTTGACAACGAAAATGGTTTTTCTCTAATTTGAAGTTTCTATTATAATTCTTTTGTTGTGTATTATCTATTTTTTTGTTATTTGATATTTTACTAAGATGATTTTGGGAGAGAGAATTCGTGATTATATCATTTTATCCAAATTTCTTAACACTTTTCAGTAGTCCAGTGTCCAAAGGCTCCGACAGTCTTCTCCTTCTCCCGATCATCGAGTTTTTTTGTGTAGTGGGCAGTGTGAGAATGGCATCCTCAGAAGCGAATCAGCCTCGTCCACCACTGGCCAAGAAGGCCAACAAAGTCATGGAGATGTTCGGCGACGTCAGGATCGACAACTACTACTGGCTTCGCGATGACTCTCGCTCTGACTCTGAAGTTCTCTCCTACCTTCAACAAGAGAATGATTACACTGATTCTATCATGTCTGGTAAGCCTTTTTTTTTATTTCTCCCTAAAACCTCATGTATATACTATACATTATAAATTCAATATCATCCCAAATGGAATTTGCAATGAAATAACTCTGATTCTGAATCATTTTGGGAAAGGGCACAAACCATTCGAAGATATGCTTTACAGGGAAATAAGGGGTCGTATCAAGGAGGAGGACATGTCAGCCCCCCTACGGAAAGGTTCTTACTATTACTACCAAAGGACTTTGCAAGGCAAAGAGTATCTTCAATACTGTCGCCGATTAGTACCCGATTCTCAGGTCGAGCTTCCACATTCAGTTCACGACACTATGCCCACTGGGCCTGATGAGCATGTTATGTTGGACGAGAATGTCTTGGCTCAAGGTCACGACTACTTTTCCATTGATGCTTTTAAGGTCAGCCCCAATCATAAACTAGTGGCCTATGCACTGGATACTATGGGTGATGAAACTTATACCGTTTATGTTATTGATGCCAATACTGGAGTTCATGTGGGCAACCCTCTTATTGGTGTGACTTCTTACCTTGAATGGGCTGGTGATGGGTCTCTGGTTTACATAACCATGGATGACATTCTTCGCCCTGATAAGGTACTCATTGCTTCTCACTCTTTTAAGTTAAGTCTGATATATTGCAACGTACTACTCATGATGCGATGGGTTTATTTTTAATTGAGCATAAAATATTTTCATGATATACATTTTTAACAATTATATTCTCCCCTTTTTCTATCTTGTGGTTGTAAAATAATTCCATTTAATGAGTCTGCTTTGCTTAGTCAGAACTAACAAGGAAAATAAAAGTCTACTTCGCTCTCAGCTTGGCTTTTGTACAGGCGTGGTTGCATAAGCTGGGAACAGAACAATCAAGTGACGCCTGCCTTTATCATGAAAAGGATGAAACTTTTTCTCTTGATCTGCAAGCTTCTGAGAGCAAAGTATTTGTATTTATTGCATCTGAAAGTAAAGTTACTAGATTCAACTTGTACCTTGACGTCTCGAAACCTGAAAATGGGCTTAAGATTTTGACTCCTCGTATAGATGGCATTGATACATATGTCAGTCATCGTGGAAATCAATTTTTTATTAAGAGGCGAAGCCATGAGTTTTTCAATTCGGAAGTCCTTGCTTGTCCGCTGGATAACACACTGGAAACAACAGTTATTCTTCCACACAGAGAAAGGTGAAAATGACATTTTATTTCTATTATCCTGCAATTGCATTTTATTAGACTCACAAAATTGTTCTTTTTGATCTTTATGTATTTTGTGAATTTGGTACTTATTGGAGGATCCCTCCCGCACCCTTCACCTATTGTCATTAACATAAATGTCCTGCTGAGTCTGAGCTTCATTTATCTTAATTTTCTTTCTCTTTCAGTCATATATTAGCTTCCTGATACTGCTGTAACTAATTAGGTAAGGTTGCATCTGGAACAACAGTCCGGTTTGTGTCCCCACTGTGTGTCATACATTTTCACCTGATATCATTAAAAGATTTTCCACATTTAGTTTCCTATAGTGCCATCCTGCTAGACACAACATCAATGATTTTTCTGTCTTTTGCTTTTTGTCTTCATCTGAACACTAGGTTGCTGTAAATGAAATTACATTCAAAATTGAGCCTTTTCTTTTTTGTGGTTGTTCAATTTATCTTTGACTAGCATAAGGGATTTGAGTTTTATCAATTAGAATATAGATATTTAATATTGTTAGTATTAGAATATTAGATATTTGATAATTATCATTATGTTTCCTTATTAGTTTAGGAGTCTTATTTAGAGTCCTATTAGGATTAGGGTTTTAGTATTATTACTTCTATAAATACACATGTAATCATTTAGTATTATAATGACTAAGATTTAGAAAGTCTTTCTTTGATTTTCTTGTTCTTCTCTCTACCTATTTTAATTCATTAATATTCTTTTCTGCATAACCTATATATATTTCTACTTTGTCTGTATAAAATTCCAGATACATCAACTTCTATTGGGTCTCAAGTGAGTGCTTGTATTTGTGGCTTGCCTAAAACAATTTAAATTTTGAATTATTGGATAAGCAATGATAACTGAATGACACACACAAAGTCAAAATGATCTTAAATTTTTTTTCTCAATTAATTGATAATAAATTTTGGATCTATTAGCCATTGATTTCATATGTGATTGACATTTTTCAAGCTTAACCGAGCCACATACAACCAGATTATCATGTCTCTATCCTGGCGAATTTGTACCCTGGAGAGACTATTTCTTTCAATCTCCCTTTTCTAAGGGGGTCACTGGGCCAGAATGAAGCATCAGGAATAGAGCTGGGCCTTTGGACAACTTATACATTATATAAATGTCTTCACATTGTTGATTATTAATTTATCCCTCTTCTCAAGGAATATCAATTGAAATTCTTGGGCAAAGTTATCATATGATGTCATGTTTACCAGAAATTTTCATCTTTTAGCTTGTTTGCAGTACCATAAACAAGCACTGATGACTCTTTATCCTTGATTGCTATTCAGTCCTATCTGCACTTCATGCTGAGAAGAATAACTTAACAAATCATTTGAATGCACGATAGCCCAAAATGTTCTGTATTTGTGTGAATATTCTGGCTATCATCTTTTTGCATTTATGTCATTTTAGTTAGCTTTAAATCATTCTCTGAGATAGTGAAATTTAGAATTGAACCTTGTTGGACTATGCATTGTTTTCTCCTTTTTTTAGGTGCAATTTCTGCTTGTGCATTGGTGCATGTTCTGGAACATTCTTCTCAGAACATATAATGGTTTTTTGGGTGTACATATTTTCATGTTCTTAATGGGCATGCCTTATTTAACATTTAAATTTTGGATTTCTTCAGTGTAAAAGTTCAGGATATACAGCTTTTTAGTGACCATCTTGTTGTATGTGAGCGGGAAGATGGTCTTCCAAAAGTGACTATTTATCGCCTTCCAGATATTTGGGAGCCACCTAGGAGGCTTGAAGGAGGTCTATCTCTAGATTTTCTTGATCCTGTATACTCAGTGGATCTACTAGAGTCGGAATTTTCATCTAGCATTCTTCGGTTCTCTTATAGCTCAATGAAGACCCCTCCCTCTGTATATAATTATGACATGAAGACAGCCAGTTCAGTTCTGAAAAAAATTGAAACGGTAAGTTATATGAATGAGCTTTACAAACTGATTGTCACACTTGCATGTTAGGTTTTTCAACTACATGCTGGGATTACAGTCCTCTTTGCTTAGCTTGAGTGCTGATTTCATATTTTCAGATGCCTTCTGTTTTATGTGTAAGGTTTCGGCTTTTGGACAATTTTAATTTATTTTCACATGTTTATAATTTGATCTTTGGATTCTCAATTTATTTCTTGTGTTTTTTCCAGTTTCTATTTCTTCTTTGAAAGCAATACCTTCATATTCTTTACTGGGATGCTTAGAGGTTTTCAGGATTTTTTTTTTTGGTAGCCTTAACCCACCACAATTTTGGCCTATTCCTGTAACTGTGACACTAAACAAGAGTTTCAGCTGATTTTAGTTCATTATTCTTTGTTCATGCTATGGAACTTTTGGTTTTTCTACCTAGATGTTGCAACTCTTCATTCATCACTTCATTTTTTGTTTCCAATTGTCTCAGTTAATGTTTATGAATGCAATGTTGGTTCAAAAGTTAATTGATGTAGAACAGAGGGCATAGATAGGGAGGGAAATTATAGATAAAAACTAATCTTGATAACTCAATTCATTTTGGCATGTTTGTACAATACTAAAAGCACCTATTTGTAGGCTTCACTAAAATGTAATAAGATAAGATAATTAAATAACATTTGAATTTCTAAATACATAAAATAGATCAAATCTCTAGATATAGTTATCCTAATTTAAACTTGTAGACTTATTTCATTATTGTTCTATTTCATAATTATCCTCTTACTATGTTGCATCATTAACTGATCTCTTTTTGACAAATGGCATGGTTATGTGAGAATGCTAATCATATCATATATGACTATATGAGAATGCAGTATCAATGCACGTTCTGAGGATCTCAACTTTACATTGTATTTTCAAAAGTGGTCTATGTTACGGGATTTGATTTGTATTATTTTAGGAATGTTTTCCTATATGTCTAGATTGTATATAGCTGATAATTAGGCTGTAAATACTTACCTTGTATAGCATTTTTAGGTGCTGAAAATCAGGCAATCACTATGTAAATCTCTTCTATATAATGGAAGCAAACCGAATGGAAAGGGATTGAGACCAAATTGACAGTCTAATCATATGTACTAGGCTGTAATCATACTTCAAATCTTTTCATATTTTCAATTAGTCAATAATTTCGTGGACATTCTCAGTTGTCACCACCAATATCTAAGGAAGTAAAGTAAATGGTTAGTCAACTGAACGTCTTGTGCAGTATATCAAATGTTTTTTGTTGGCATATCAGAACATCATAAGTGGAACTCATGCCTTACATCCTATAGTTTCAATTTCTTTGTTGAGTTTAGGAATGTTGTTGTGTAAGTAGTGTTCGTCTCATGTTTTCCTGTCATACTTTCCTGTTGAAAGCTCTAAGGAAAAAAATTCATTTTAGTTAGTGTTGTTTCTTTATGATGTAAGAAAAATCATAACCAATTAGTGATCAGTTCTGACTGGATAATTTTTTTTGTTGTCATTTCGGAATTGTCACCCCAAATTTGATTGTCATTTAAGCTACTTGATTGTCTTTTTTTTTTCATTTGATGTTTGTTAAGGTTCCTTCTTTTCGTCAATCTTTAAATCAGGTTTTTGGAGGTTTTGATTTATCAAATTATGTTACTGAGAGGAAGTGGGCCAGTGCTCAAGACGGTACTCAGATTCCTATATCAGTTGTTTACAGGAAGGATCTAGTCAAACTTGATGGTTCTGATCCGCTGATGCTCTATGGCTATGGTTCTTATGAGGTAATTAGAGAGTATACATATTAACCTGAAGACTTGTAAACTGGACTCTGGTGCTTTTTTAGCACAGTCAGAGATTCATAACATAATAGAGAAAGCATGCTGTTATATTTTTTTTTATTATATAATTTTACATTTTATATATGCATGATTTAGGATTAGTACTCCAGGTTTTATTATAATGGAACCTTGATTCGTTTACCAAAGATGGGGTTTATGGCTGGACGTTTGGAATATGTCATTTCCCACTTTCCACGGATGTACTTTTGATCTTCTTTCATTTTTGTCAGAAATTACTATTGAATATAAGTTTTAATTTCTTACCTTTTGTTAGTGTGTTATGGTTGTTTCATCTTGCAAACATATTGAATATTGACTTTATTGTTGTTGTAATTTTAGCTTGAACATTTAGATAGGGCCTGTTATGGATTATACTCAATGAACTGGTATGAAAACCAAGTGATTTTGATATAGAAAACTGCAAGTTAAGTAATCATATCTTGGCATAATTATTACCCATCAATCAGAAGAATCCTTATTGTCATGCGCACAAATTAGTGCAAATGTGGTGCTTGCTTCTTCATTTACTATGCATATATATGCCTTTTTCTCTTGATTGTACACAATTATTATACTCTCTCCTGAGGTTCAGAATTTCACATTGTGCACAGGTCTGCATAGATCCCAGCTTTAAGAGTTCAAGACTTTCTTTGCTAGACCGAGGATTTGTTTATGCAATAGCTCACATTCGTGGGGGTGGTGAAATGGGGAGGCAGTGGTATGAGAATGGGAAGTTGTTGAAGAAGAAAAATACTTTTACAGATTTTATTGCTTGTGCCGAATATCTTATAGCAAATAAGTACTGTTCAAAAGAAAGATTGTGCATTAATGGAAGAAGTGCGGGGGGGTTGCTTATTGGTGCTGTTCTGAATATGAGGCCTGATTTGTTCAAGGTTGCTATTGCTGGTGTACCTTTTGTAGATGTCTTGACCACAATGCTTGACCCAACTATTCCCCTCACAACTGCAGAGTGGGAGGTAAATTTTAGTTTTCTGAAGGGATTCTTATTTTCAGTGCCTTGTCGAGTTTTCTTATTTTCAAGTGCATGTAGCAGTTTTATAAAATTTAAAGTGCGTCAATGTCCTAAGATAAGAGATCATGCGAAGCATCTATGTCTAAATTATTACACTATTACTCAAGTGTTGTTCATTTGGATCCCAATGGACACAAGGGGTGATTATTATGAATGGAAGCTACTAAGCACACTATTTTAAGTTGCTAAAATTTAAATGAGATTAAGAATAAAGCACAATAAATTATACCGTCCCTGCTATCAATAAATAAAATTAATATCATCATATAGAATAAAGCTTTACCAAAAGTTCAATCCTAGTCGAACTGTAATCCTGCATTATTATTATTATTTGGTATTCTGTTTGGTTTATGATTGGTACATTATTTTGTGGTTTGTGGATTTACCTTGCAGTCACATTCACTTACTGCCCATCTTCATAGATTAAGTTCTATCAAAGTTCAATTATATTGCCTCTCTTTGGCTGCTTTATTTGCCCTTAGTGTCAATTCATTATGAGCTTCTGACAAGTTCTTTCTGATTTCTTACGTTATTGCAGGAGTGGGGTGACCCTCACAAGGAGGAATTCTACTTCTACATGAAATCACATTCTCCTGTTGATAATGTGAGCACGATGCAAATCTGCAGTTTCATTGTATTATTCTGTACTAGAACTGTAGGAGTATGAGTATCAACTAGAATAGCTATTATTGGGATAATGTGAACATGATTTAATAATTTGTTCAAGTATTGTGACTATTAATCTAATCATGAACCTTATATTGTACAGATCAAGGCTCAGAGTTATCCACATATTCTTATTACAGCTGGTCTAAATGGTAAGCATATGGATTCAGTTTTGAAAATTTTCATTTTGTTTCATACCATTGTGTATGGTTATACATAATGCCCAATCTAGGATCATATCCTCTGTCATGTTTTAGGCAATCGTCTCACTGCATTTGTTAAACTGAGTAAATTCAAATCAAACCTGCATTATATATGTTGCTACACATCAAGTTGTCTAAAGGTTTTTTTCTTTCTTCTTTTTGGCTAGCTGTCTAAGCCAATTTTGAATACTGAAGTGAGCTTTGCCGCAGATTAAAATGATTAAGTCCAATCAAGATCTGCAAGAGGATCCTTGTGTAATGCTCATATTGAAAATGTTTGCTGATTTCATATTAAAAAAAAAGTTTGTTGATTCACGTACCTCAGATATGCATAATAATTTATTATGTTTTTTTAGTTATGTTACTTGGAATCTTCATATTTTATGAAGTACTTGTATCTAAGCGACATGCCATGGACATGGGTGTGGATACTTGTACACTTGTGTAAATTTACCAAAAAATAATTTTGGAAAATTGACATGTCTGACACTCGGATATGTATCCAAAATTTATGACTCTCGGTGTGTTAAAAGAGTTCGAGTGATAGTTTTTTAGATGTGGCTCCTCCTACATCCTAGCATTAAATATGAAATTTGAATGTTGCCGCAGATCCTCGTGTCATGTATTCAGAACCTGCTAAATTTGTGGCAAAACTAAGAGATATGAAGATAGATGATAACACTCTCCTCTTTAAATGTGAGCTTGCTGCTGGGCATTCCTCAAAATCAGGGAGGTAAAGTCTTTTAGTTAAGTTGCTAGGGCTATTTCCTTTCGAGAATAATTCTTTTAGGTGGATTAAAGAGATTTGTTTTACAAGTTCGTTATTACGGGTAGTTCCTACGAAGAATCGGACTAATGACGTATACAATACTTGAATTCTCGATGTAGATGATACATAGTTGGTTCACATCCTTCAGAGACTACGAGTGTAAATGATGTTGTCACACCAAAAAATGTTGCTTTCAAAACCACTTGATGAATGAATCTTGTATCCCACATTAATTATACTGAAGCATCCCTAACCTAATCTTGGTTTAAAATTGTCACTTTTTATAAAGTTGTTATCACCCAGAAGCTATCAAAATGAGTGGCAATATATGGTTTATTTGGATTTTTTCTTTAAGCCAGAATCATAATGGTTGGTTGTTTAATTTTAGCAAAAACATTAATGATTGGGAGATTCAAGATTTTGCTGGTTTTCTAAGGCTTTTGAAATTATTCAGCTTCCTGCAAGTCTTATTTTGAGTTCCTAGTTGATAACCCCTCCTTTTTCTTGTTTAATAACTTTAATCTGGTTTGAAAGTCTTAAAAAAGAAAGTTAAATTTTGGAAGTGGCTAGTGGTGTATGGAAAGGTTCATACCTGTGATAGGATTCACGTGAAATAGCCTAACTGGATAACTTTGCCATGTGCTGAAGGAATGTTGATGATTTGAATGATTTATTTTTGTTGTCTTGTAGATCGCCATCTATGTTTTAGACTTGCAGGAAAAATGGATATTTGGTGGGTCAAGAGAATTAAATTCCTTTATGCTGTAAACTTTTCTACGTTCTGGGCTAAAAAGGAAGGTGCATTCTACTTAATAGATTGTTTCTATGTTGTAGGAATGTGATATTGGCGCTTTGATTTGGGTGATGTGGATGGAAATAAAATAAGAAATAGAATGATCTTTGAGGACGAGCAACAAGAAGCAAAGTTGTAGTCCCTTATGGGAGAATGTTGTGTTCTAGAGGTCTCTTTGGCTTTGTTTTCCAAGGAGTTCAAAAGTGTTTCGTAGCTTTTCATACATTGGAAGTGGGAAGCTAGTTTTTCTTTTTTGAAAAAAACCCGCAACCATTTGGGGTTATCCTACACTTGGAAGAAGTAGAAAAAGGAATAAATATAGTGGTCATTTGATTCTTTTGCGCCTTAATAAATAAAAGAGAATATAATTTATTTATTCCTCTTTTCATTCTATTTATAGAATAGAGATTCTATTTTCATAGAATTCTCTATATAGAATATATTTTTTAATGTGCGAACAATGGGACACGTGGTGGATTCACAATCCACTGTCTTGATCCACTTGGCGACATCCACCCCTATTCTCTATATATTATAAATATTTCAATTTATATCATTCAATATTTTTTTCCTTCTTCTAAAATAGAATATAACATAAAGAAACTTTTATCTTCAAATTGAAAATAAAAAAATTCAAATAGAAAAATAGAAAAAAATAAGAGCTAGTAATTGTGGCTAATTCACTCAAAAAATCCTTTTATAGCAAATCATTTATTAAGAATAATAAGGAGGCAATAAGAAACTTCTTGATAAATCAAGAGGCTTGGTATTGCTCTCTTATTTTCAAAAAAAAGTATACACTAATATCGAAGTTCTATCCATTTATAGATGTAACTTCTACAACAGCTTGGTTTAGAGGGAAGAAATGTGGGGAGAAATGACAAGAAGATATCGAAACATCCATTTGGGACCTATTCGAGAATCTCTAGATCTATACTTATTTTCAACTCTCGAAGCATTCGTCGCTTATTACGCTCTTCCTCATCTCTAGGTGCCTGAATCAATCTTTCTTTCCATTATTAAATCTCTCTTTGATTGATAAATGTGTGATATTTTGAACCTTTATTCCTAGATCCTATTAGGCTTCACTGTTCCTTGGGATTGGCTTTGGGCCTTTCCTGCACAGCTTAGGTGGAAGGCAAAGAAAGCTCCCTTCTGGGGAGGCCGATGTAATCGAACCTGAACAATATCATGAATAACAACATCTAAGTTATCGAATCAATTTATCGTCAAGAATTAAATAGAATAACATAGGGGAAAATAAAGAACTACATTTTTTGTATACTTTCCTCGATTCTGTTGTTACCGTTGGCTTTACGCAATCAATCGGATTATATCCCTTCAACACAACATAGGTCATCGAAGAATCTCACACCAAAGCACAAAAGCTAGGATCTTTCAGAAAATGGATTCCTATTCGATGAGTGCATAATCGCATGGATAAGCTCACACCTACCGGTCAATTTAGGATTCAATTTGAGATTTTTCTTAGAATGTAATAATATCGATTTATAGAGATACATTTATTTAGATATAAATTCTACCAATACATTTATAGGTATACAAAAGAAAAGATTCTCTATTGATTCAAACGTTGTACCTATGGGATAGGGATAGGGATATGGATAGAAAAAGAGGAAAAAATCGAAGATTTTATATATTATTTACTTTTGATCAAAAAATCAATTTGATTTATTTCGTACATTTCGCTCAATGAGAAAATGAGTCAAATTTTACATGATCAACCCTATGGAACTTATGTTGTGTTTGGTTGGAAGGAATGAAAAGGAATCAGAATTGATTCTTTCCACTTGTGTGTTTGGTTGGGTTGAAAAAAGAGTCAGGAATGGAATCGATTCCTAAAGAAGAAGAAATCACAATTCCTTCTCCCCCCTTTAGGAATCATAATTTTGTTCCCATCTCAATTTTTTTTTTCAATTTTATTCCCACCCCAAATATAACCCTAAACTCAAATCCCAAATCTCAAATCCCTAATCCTTAAACCCTAAACCCTAAACCCTGAAACCCTAAACCCTAAACCTAAAATCCCCAAACCATAAACCCTAAATCCCAAAACCTAAAACCTTAAACCCCAAATCCCTAAATCCTAAACTCTAAAACCTAAATCCCAAACCCCAAATCCTAAACCCCAAATCCCTAAACCTTAAAACCTAAATCCTAAACCCCAAATCCCTAAACCTTAAATCCCAAAACCCAAAACCTTAAACCCCAAATCCTAAATCCCAAATCTCTAATACCTAAACCCTAAACCTTAAATTCCAAATCCTAAATCCGAAATCCCTAAACCCTAAACCTTAAATCCGAAATTCTAAAACCCTAAACCCTAAATCCAAAATCCCAAATCCTAAAACCCTAAACCCTATTTAGAAAAATAATAATTTTAATCCTAAACTTTAATCCATAAATATAACCCTAAATCTAAATCCCTAAACCTTAAATCCCTAAATCCTAAATCCTAAACGTCAAAACCATAAACCTTATTTAGAAAAATAATAATTTTAATAATATATTTTCTTTTTAAGTAATAATTATTTAGAAAAATAATGATTTCAATAATGTATTTTGTCTGACGAAAAAATAATAATTAAATGATATTATTTAAACTTTACTGAATATAGGGGTATTAAGGTAATTTACAGTTTTTTTCATTTCATTCCAGTGGCAAACCAAACACTGTAATACTGATTCTTTCTTTGATTCCAATGGTCAAACCAAACAACATCCTTTCCTTTCCATTTCATTCCATTCTCATTCCCATTTCGATTCCGATTCCATTCTGTGAACCAAATGCCACCTTAAGGAATGATGGAAAGAAATAAAATAAAAAAAAAGAGGGAAAAATAAGAAAAAAATACTTAAAGTAAGAGAGCCCAAATTTCAAATGAATGAAAACATAATTGAATTGGTCTTGATTACTCTTCAAAACGACGTGGAAGAAGGGAAAAGACTCTCGAACAAGGAAAAGGATCCAATGACTTCAAAAGAGTTGAACGATGAGCCCTTATGAGATGAAAATCTCATGTACGGTTTTGTACACTAGCAATAAGGGTGACTTATTTGTCAACTTTTTCACTGTCACCCCCAAAAAAATCAAACTCTGTCTTATGTAAAATTACCTAAGTACGCTTAACCTCTGAATTTGAAATCATTGCTTATATACTAGATATTGGCCATAATTTATAATAACATTCTGTAGTCTTAGTAAGACGGGGAAGGATTAAGAATTTACCTGATGTGAGATATCACATTGTTCGAGGAACCCTAGATACTATCGAAGTAAAGGGTCGGCAACAAGGGCATTCTAGTACGTTGTAGATTCTTATCCAGGACTTGTATTATTTGATGATGTCATGTGAATCACTAGAAACATGTGAAGTGTATGGCTAACCCAATAAAGAAAGTTTCGTTCCTCGTCTTCTTTCTTTTATCAGTAAAGAGCCTACGAGATGAAAGTCTCATACACGATTTTGAATGAGGAAAGTGAGGAATCCTCTTTTCAACTCTGACTTTTCCACTCCAGTTGTTTCTTTTCTTTCTGTTACTTCGAAAGTAGCTACTTTAGCTTCAACCACTCGAATTTTCAATATTCCTTTTTATTTCTCATCAAACAAATGACATCTTCTTCTGGAAATCCTAGCTATTCTTAGCATAATATTAGGGAATCTCATTTCTATACTCAAACAAGCATGAAACGTATGCTTACGTATTCATCTATAGATCAAATTGGATATGTAATTATTGGAGATTCAAATGGGGGATATGCAAGCATGATAACTTATATATTGTTCTATATCTCCATGAATTTAGGAACTTTTGCTTGCATTCTATCATTTGATCTATGTATCGAAACTGATAATATTCGAGAATATGCAGGATTATACACGAAAGATTCCTTTTTGGCTCTCTCTTTATCCCTGTCTTATCCTTAGGAGGTCTTCCTCCACTAGTAGGTTTTTTCGAAAAACTTAATTTATTTTAGTATGGATGGCAAGCAAGCCTATATTTCTTGGTTTCAATAGGACTTCTTACGAGCATTGTTTTTATCTACTATTATCTAAAAATAATCAAGTTATTAATGACTAGATGAAACCAAGAAATAACCCCATATGTGCAAAATTATAAAAGATCCTCTTTAAAATTAAACAATTCCATCGAATTGAGTATGATTGTATGTATGATAGCATCTATTATAATAGGAATATCAATGAACCTGATTATTGAAATTGTTCAGGATACTCTTTTTTAGCTTCTAGAATCTATTTCTCAATTCAAGATCCCTTTTACTAACTGGAATCAAAGAATTAGTAGATCTGTTTTCTTCAGAATGGAAATGGACTAGGGTTATGAACTTATAATCTATAATCTAATGATCGAGCTGTTTTATAATTATAAGTTCATTCCATATCATACCAGACCGAAATAAGTTTATATACATTCTAATTATGAGAAAAGGTCATTCAAGCATATTTAAATAGATACTATATTTACATATGGATCTCTGCGTCCTCTAAGGGGTCCCAATGGTTTAGACTTGAGTAGGTTAAAAAAAACATACAATCTTGGCAAGAATAATGTTCTGCGGAATATATGACGCATACTCCTTTAGGTTTTTTAAATTCCGTGGGTGGCGTAGCTACCAAGATCAATGTAGTCAATTATGTCTCTCTTGGAAGTTGGTTAGCTACTTCTCATTTAGTTCTAGGATTTTTCTTATTAGTAAGTCATTTATAGCACGTTGAGAGGACTCGTGCAGCTGTCGTAGGGTTTGAAAAAGGAATTGATTGTGATTTTGAACCTGTTTTTTTCAATGATTCCTCTTAATTGATAACTAAGACGATGGATCTAATGCTTAAAGTAGAAATCAATTGAATTTAATTAAACATCCATATTGGATGGGTCGGGTCCTATTTAAAAGGTATTTCATTTTCCTTTCTTTTCAACTCATTTATATATTTATATTAATTATATTAATAATTCTAATTTTTTATTTTTTTTTGGCTAGGTTATCCCACTTAGTTGTGCCATTTTCCTTATCATATTGAAAAACAAAAGTAATAAAATAAAGAAGGGCAATGAATATAAAGAAAGACAACAAATATATTCACCAAAAAAAAAAGAAAAAGGAGAGGCATTCAAACCTCGATAGTTCTTTATTTAGAACTTTACCTGTTTTGAAGGGAGATAGTGCATCAAGATGTTCAAAAGGACTAACTTAATCCACTTCTCTAGGGATCTTAGGTGAGGGAACCTTAGGAGAGCCGCCAATTCCAACTACAGTCTATGTATGATTCATATTAAATTTGGCCAATTGTCCATCCTACCTCCTCTATGTTCTTGACGGCCATCTTTGTCTTAGTAGTCTTTCATTGGCATGTTTCGGTCCTCTTTCCCATTACTTAGAAAAAGTGAGCCACCAGTTCAGGTACAAGATACTATCATTACCGCCTAGACAATTAGACATTCAATCCGTAATTGCTTGCATTTTTTTCTTCTGTAGTACCTCAACGTGATATGAGCATAAAGGGATTCAAGAACCTTTTTTCTTTATATAAGGGCTAAAATAATTTATTTTGGCTTTTTGACCCCATGTTGTAAGGTGGATCTCGAAAGATATGAAAGATCTCCCTCCAAGTCGTACATATAACTTTCATCGAATACGGCTTTTAACAGAATTCTATATATATCTATGAGATCGAGTATGGAATTCTGTTTACTCACTTTAAATTGAGTATCCGTTTCCTTTCTTTTCTTGCTAGAATTGGAAATCTTGTATTTTACATATCCATATGATTGAATCCTTCGGTTTTCGAAATAGATCAGTTTTATTTTGAGGGATGTCGGTCTTTGTAATTTTCTGTTTTAGTATTGATTGATTTTTTTTCCGTGTTAAAGTGGATTGATGGTTCACTTTTTTTTCTATCTGTATTTTGGTTTCTTTTTAATAAAACTCATGTTTTCTATAAACATAAACATTGCCACCCACCATGAATTATTTTGATTCGGCAAAAGTAACAATTTAGTTCCAACCTTTTATGATTGGACCGTTTCTCCAACCTTATAATTGGGTCAGTTTAACCCTCAAGTTTTTTTTATTGGAAAAATTTAGTCGCAACCTTTTAATCAGACCAATGTAGTCCCTCTTTCCTTTCTAATTTGACCAATTTGGTGTTTGTTGTGTTAATCTTGTTAGAAATAACATTGATAAAGCACTTGCCCCTTGTGTGTTTTACTAATAGAAATTAAAAAAAATAAAATAAAAAACAAATTTTTTGGTAAGTGGTTGTCGTTTGGTACTCTGAACTTGGTATAGGAGAAAATATCAAAGGTTTGAGGACTAGATTGGTCCAATCAAAAAACAATGAGGATTAAATTGGTCTAGTTAAGATGTTGGGACTAATTGGCCCAATTAAAATGGTTTGGAAATAAACAGGTCCAATCAGAAAAAGTTATGAAATCAAATTATGTTTTTATGTTAGGGATACCAGTCTGTAATTTTAAGTTTTTGGACTGGTTAATTTTATTTCTTCTTTTCAATAAAACTCATGTTTTCTATTGAAAAATATGCATCCGAGAATGGATTATTTTGATTTGACCAAAGTACCTCTGAACCTGAAAGAGACTAAAAATATGGAATAAACTTTTTTCTGTATTGGCTCAATTTTCACAGGTTTACAATAGCTAGTTGGCCTAACAGATTTCCTATTTTACAGTAAATATTCACAACTAACAAATCTCTTAATTTTATTACAGAATCTTTCCTTTCCAACACTCCCTTCAAGTTAATTTGAAGATATCCTTTGTAGCCAGCTTGCCAATTAGTCTCAAACTTTCTTATAGGAAGTCCTTTTGTAAGCACGAATGCAACTTCCTCGGTAGTAAGAATGTATGGCATTCGGATCAATATTTTCTAACTTTTCCTTGATGAAGTGTTTATCAACCTCAACTTGCTTTGTTCTATCACTAATTGATCGATGCAGTACACTTGCATAGGCAATGGATTAGAGGTCTTAAACTCTTCCAATAGTTTCTTAATCCACAACACTTCACAAATCCCATTAGCAACTGATCTAAATTCGGCTTCTGCACTGCCAGTTTATGCAAGAGAAACACTAGGTATAACATATGAGGAATTAAATTTCAGTAACTTCAGAAGGTGATCCATCTGCTCCTTGCTGAAGGGGCTTGTCTGATAAAGAAAATATTTTTTTTATTTTTATTTTATGGTAGCTCTGATACCATCTGAACTTGAAAGAGACAAAAATATGGAATAATTTTTTTTGTATTGGCTCAATTTTCACAGGTTTACATAGGTTCTCTATATAGAAGAGGATACGAGAACATAATCTGGAACCTAAGCTCAAAATTAGTAAAATGATTATGATGGCTACTTGGCGTAACTAATTTTCTATTTTACAGTAAACATTCATAGCTAACCTAATTTTACTACCGAATCTTTTTTTTTTTTTTTTTGAAATAATTACAACTCAGGCATCTGTAACTTGGACTTGAACTCCAAACCTTCTACATATTCAAATAGGTTACATGACATTGAGTTGATGAATCTTTCCTTTTCAAGAGTATCAATTGGTTCAAACTTTTTTTTTATCAATATAGTTGGCAACTTTATGATTGATCCAACTAAAAGGTTCGGGAATAAACGGGTCCATTCAGAAAAGGTTTGAGATCAAATTAGTTCAATTTAGAGGTTGGGGAGTAGAGGTATGCTTCAGCCTTTTGATTTCTACTGTGAGAAAATCCCTAGTATGTTTACACGAGTAATTTTTGGCTAAATAGTTTTAAGTGCGTGTAACTGTCTGATTTCTTTGTCCTTTTTGTTTAGAGAGCCATTGTCTCGGCTATAACACTCATTTGATGTTATCACTTTTCTCTGGTTACTATTCTCAACTTCTTACTGGTGTTTCCTTGCAACCATGCAAAAATGACCTTGGTAATGATACTGTAATATAAGTTAAGGTTGAGTTCTTAGTGTAAATCATTCAAAATAATGATTTTGGGTTGTTTTGTTTGCCAATGTTCTTCTTTTACACATCTCATGAATGCTGTTCTCCATCTTTCTCTTTTTGAATGTTCATTGCTGTTTTACCATGACAAATGCTAATATCATTTCTCCTTTGAAATGTGAAGTGCTTTTTCAGCACATCTTGTTAGTACCTAATTGTAGTTTGCTCTCTTGCATATTTCGTTGAGTGCAGGTTTGAGAAGCTTCAAGAAGAAGCATTCTTTTATGTTTTCGTAATGAAGGCTCTTGGAATGATTCCTGCAGAGGAGTCCCTGCAAAAGTACAGATGATGCTGCTGCGTTTGGTAGGCAGTTGGAGTGATTGGTTTCTGCTGGTAGAAGAATTAAATGTTAGTTTTTCATAGAACAATTACGGTAAGGAGATCATAAGATTTTGCTTTGCTAATTAAATGAAAATACTAGCTGATTGTTGCATCAAGCTCTCCAATGGTCCAGGCGTTCAGCTAAGATGGTAAGCATACCATTAGCGGCAGATTTATGATTTATTTACAGGAGGGTCACCATAATTTATGCATACCATCAGCTAAGATATTCTTGTTGAGAATATATGGTACTCTTTTTTTGGCCGAGTTAGAAAACTTAACATTTGGTCACGATTCTTATAAACAATTATAGAGATTCGTTTGGAACTTGCTGTGAGACAAGCCCCTCTGGACCGAAGAGGTTCTAGCTGATGTGGACAAAAAATGTCCTTTGCGTGGCTCATTACCTGAAAGTGAAATAGCATCTGTTTCTATTTGGTAAAATACAACCTGTTTTATCAGCTGTCTACTTCTCTTAGTCTAGCAACCTATATATCACTGGTAATATCCTCCTATTTGCTTCCCTCCTTGGAAGGCTAATAATGGTAGCTAGCTGAACCAGACAGTTGGATCGATACATGTGCAGATGTGCTGGGCTAGGTTAGATCAGGTGTGCTGGAACTTAAACGAGTTGTATGTACCAAATCGCCTCAGCTAACTGGTTGCAGCATAATTTTGCCACTTAATAATTCTCATATTATCTCATACGCCTTCTAGATCTAGTAACTCTCATCTTCAAGTATTTCATGAAACCTCTTTAGTTAACTGATAACATATTTCAATCACAATACCTAACTCAGAAATCATGTATGTCTTCTGTGAATAACAACATATAATAATAATAATAACAATATTCAGCTTTTTAATACTTTTTATAGTAGCAATCAATTAATCTGGTTGTTTTGGAGTGGTTAAAGTGGAGTTCTGTTCATGGGTTTAGTTTAGTTTTCATCTTGTAAAAGAAGGGATGAATGGTGTCAAATTCATTTTGATGTCTAAATCAATTTTTTTATAATTGATAGAAAGAAATTGAATTTTAAGAGTATTAGGTCTATTTATAGACTGATATCTATGTAATATGGCAAGAGATGTATTATATTGATTGTTCAAGTTATTTTTGATGAAAGTATATTTTAGTTTTGTATTTATTAGGTATGTTAGTACAAGTCTACTATCTTTACAAAAATATAGTAAAAGTTTATTTTATAAAGGTAATGTATTTGTATTCTTTTCTTTTTTTTCTACTTTTTTTGCAAAAATAGGGTAATATAATTCTATTATATATAAAATAGATTTTTGTAATTTTTTTTGTAAAGATAATAGACTTGTACTATCCTGGATTAAAGTATAGTTTTGTTAATATTTATATTTTTATAATATTATTCAAAACACTAATAATAATACATTATATCTATTTATATTATTTAAATAAAGGATAAATGCTTTTATGATAGAATATTTTCTGAATATATGTCAGATTTAATTTACATTATAAATTACATGATAGTTGTATGCTAACTGTGATTCTCTATCAATTGTGATATGCCACAATGAAATCTTGACGCGCTTGCCTAATAATGCAAATCCGACGAGAGTATATTAACGTTTGTACAGCTAATGGATAAATTTCACTCTTGATTACGACCGTGGTTATATCCTTTCAAGTTTATTAAGTTAACTTAATTAGTGTCAATTGATTATATTCATGGAGAAGCAAGTTTTAGTAATTAAACATTACTTCACGTGAGCCTTGTTAATTTTAGTTAGATCAATATATGTTAATTACGAACTAGCTCTAGACCTAGCTAGCTATTAATCAACTTTTATACTATGGTTGAATGGAATGGAATTAGAATTGATTCTTTTTATTTTTGTATTTGATTGGGTTGAAAAATGAGAATGAAATAGAATCGATTCTTAAAGGAGAAGAAATTGTAATTTTTTATCCCCTTAATGAATCATGATTTCATTCTTTATCTTAATTTTTTTTTTCAATTTTACCTCAATCCTAAATATAACCCTAAACTTAAATCCCAAAACCCTAAACCTTAAATCCCAAAACCCTAAACTTTAAATCCCAAAACCCTAAACCTTAAATCCCAAAATCTTTAATCTTAAATCTCAAATCCCAAATTTCAAATCCCAAAACCTTAAATCTCAAATCTCAAAACCTTAAATCCCAAAACCCAAAACCCTATTTAGAAACATAATAATTTTAATCCTAAAACTTAACCCACAAATATAACCCAAAACCTTAAATCTTAAATCTCAAATCTTAAAACCCTATTTAGAAAAATAATAATTTTAACCCTAAACCTTAACCCACAAATATAACCCTAAACCTTAAATCCCAAAACCCTAAATCCCAAATCCTAAAACCCTAAACCCTATTTAGAAAAATAATAATTTTAACCATAAACCTTAACCCACAAATATAACTCTAAATCTCAAATCTTAAATCTTGAAATCTTAAACCCTATTTAGAAAAATAATAATTTTAACCATAAACCTTAACCTACAAATATAATCCTAAACCCTAAACCCCAAATCCCAAATCTCTAAACCCTAAATCCCTAAATTCTAAACCTCAAACCTCAAAACCCTAAACCTTATTTAGAAAAATAATAATTTTAATAATATATTTTCTTTTTAAGTAATAATTATTTAGAAAAATAATAATTTCAATAATGTATTTTGTTTGAAGAAAAAATAATAATTAAATAATATTATTTAAATTTTACTGAATATAGAGGTATTAAGGTAATATACAGTATTTTTTTTATTACATTTCAATCGTAATGCGTAACATCCTATTACCAAGAGGAATAACCTACACAATTATCAATTCTATGCAACCAACATTTCAAATCATTTAGAGGGGTCAACTATTTAAATACAATCATCGTTGATGGGTAATATACATGAATACTAACCAACGGATGAAAGCCTTGGACAAAATTTTGGAGGGGTCTAACTATTTAAATAAAAAATTATGGTTGAATTATGTTAAATATTTAGAATGTTATTAAAATAAAGTTTATAAAGTTTAATACTCCAAACTTTATTCTAGAAATAGAATTATTAATTTATTAGGTGAAAATCATCTAAGGGCCAATTGTTTAATAAAAATACCTATTTTTTATACATATTTTTACAATTATCATTGAAGATCGTTTTTTAATTTATATTTTCTCTTTTCTGGGTTTTGAATTCAAATTAGTTATTAATTTATTTGTAAGATGTATTAGTTAGGAACTAAAAATAGATTAAAAGATGATTTTAATAAACAAATAGAATATAATTACTTTTAAAGAGTTACAATAATAATTTTTACCATCTCTTATACAACTAATTAAACATAATAAATTACTTCTAAAATTTTAGTGTCATGGCCCATGCAGTGTTCCATCCCTGCTAACCATTGCTATAGGTAGTATATCAAGTATGTACTTGTGAAAAAAAAATATTATTGCCAAAAAATAAATCCTTAATTATAATTTTATTTAAAATTAGTGACAATAAAGTGTAATTTGTATTATGAATAAAAATAATATTTTTTTTATTTTTATTGATATAATATCATTAAAAAAATTGTTTAATATAACCATTTTCATTTTAAAATGAAAGAAGTAAAACAATTGATAAATTAATTTCAACCACTACTTTGAAGATCGCCTTAACTTTACCAAGACTGGGGACCATATATTTCATATGCTCTTCAATTTAGACTCAAAATTTCTACTTCATATCTAATAAATTTGTCAGCTTGACAATTTATCCATCCCGCATGGACCAGTAACCTTTTGGAGCGCGATCAACGCAACCTAATCCATTTATTTTCTTCGTTCAAGTCTTTGCTTTTTGGTTATTACGAAAAAGAAAAGGTTCTATATTCAAAATATCTTTTTTACTTATTATGAGGTGATTATCAATATATATATATATATTATGTCAACGAGGGTTTGAATAAAATTAATTTGAATATTTATACAATTTATGTTTATGCCCTGGAATATAAGTTTAAGTTATATAAAAAACTATTTTTTTAAATATAGTGTATGAATGGGATGTTTGTAAAAAAATCTAATTATTTAAAAGGATAAATATATTTTTTTTACTATCAAATTATGGGGCATTTAACTTTAAACTATCCTCGGATTTTTGCTATTATTGCGTAGGTATTGTTATTTTTAAAATTTAAAAGAAAAATCACATAAATTATTATTTTAAAATATTTCCGTTCGCTTGTTAGCATATTTTAGAACATTAGTACTCGTGTGTTAGTAAATAAATTTCAATAATAATTTTATAACAATTTAAAATTAAGTAATAACATAAAAAAAAATTACATCAATTTGAATCTGCATACGGACATTAAGGCATTCTAAGCATATCACATACATAGACATCAACCCAATCACATCTTTTCATTTTCTCTTCATGGGTGTGGTGCATTTATGCATTTTCTCGGCCTCTTTCATGCTTTATTAGTCTAGATTAAGGATTAGTAAAATATAATGGAATCAACCCATGAATTTTGGTCATATTTTCATGAATTGTGATGGTAATAAGATGATACTTAAAAAAAATATTTATTTGACGTCTATAAAATTAAATATCAAAAACAAAATATTAATTCTTATTTAAAATTATAATTACTAATAACATTTAATTGAGTATATTCTATTTATATATTTATATCATATCTTAATTTCTATCTCATTAATAATTATAATATACTATTTAAAAAATCATGCAATAATTTTTTTAAAAATATATTATGATACTGTGAATAAAATGATAAAGTTTTGAGATATAAAATCTCTAAATCTATAAGTTATAGTATAGCTATTATTCTATTTAATAGTAATAAATATTATTTTTATTATCAATGGACTCAATTTATTATATAATTTTTTATTAGACTTATAAAAAATAGAAAAAATTAATTTTTTAATTTTAAATATTAGTATAAAAAGTTATATAATAAATTAAGTTGATTAACGATATTTCATTATATAAATATATATATTTGACAGAATCTGTTTTTAAATATCAAATTAATTGTACTTGATATATAGTTTGAATTTGTAACGGTAAAGTGAGAAAAATAATTGTTGTATACTTTGTGATATAAGTATGTGTTATTCTTAATTGAATGTCAATACTTTTTTAAAAAAAAATTTCTTGTTTTTATTGCGCAACGACTTAAGGTATTTTATGTTTTCATTGGCAGTCATTTTCACACGTAATAAAATCATTGAAATTAAACATTTTCCATTTTTTCATCTCCGTGTCCTTACCTTTCGTATGTCATTAAATTCAATGTCCCAATTTTTTTTTTCTTTTCTTTTATATTTGCTCGATGACGTTATCTATTTTACAGTATTGGACATTGGTAGTACACGTATTAAAAGGCCCAAGTATCTTGTCATCTTTGATGAATTAAATTTTGAGTAACGTTCGATAATATTCCAATATTTGCAATTTTGCATTTCCTTTTTGAACTTTTTCGAGGGTATTTACACGGAACAAAAGAAAAACACAAGTACAAGAGTAATTAAAAATATATATTTATATGTATCAAACTTTTATATGTATTTAAATAACATATCAAAATCAATGATAACCGAAGGGGGTTATGGCTACCCATACTTTTGAAAAGTTTAATTCAATTTATTTATATGTAAATACATTTTAATTATAAATACAAGTTGTTTGGACATATAGATTCACTCTAAATCCGATCCAACTAACAACCTAAACCATCGTAGAAGAGCTATTTCTATTTGTGCTTGTTTTCACAACCACACTCGTAAGAGAGACTCATCTATGCATGCGAGTTTTGCTATTGGAAGATCGATCACTAACTCGAGCCATGAGATGGTCGACCTCAAGCTGTAAATATATTTTCTTTACTTTTATATCCCTCGGACAAGCTGTGTTGTGTATATCCTATGTAATCAATACTTGTACATGTAATACTCTATATATACATGGGCCTCATAAAAGAATTACATAATTCTCTAACTTCTCTCTAGTTTCTCTCTTTGTAAATTAGATCAATCTCAACATTATGGTCATTACCATAGGGAAAATTCGAAAGTTGAGCCTTGGCATCTGACCCCATATTTTCAAAGATTCACCCTAAATTCTAAGAGAAGCTTAAAAGACTAAACACATGTTCCACTTAGTCCCATAATCACGATCATCATAGTAGGAACACGAACTAAGGAACGACTAAGACTAGCAAATGAGGAGGCAACGGTACAACAGGACAACATCTTGCCAACCCGTGATGAGGCCAGAATAGAAACTAACCCCCATCAAGAGTTATCTCATCAACTTCCTAAATTAAGAAGAGAACTCGAGGAGACTAGGAGAGAAAACAAGACACTGCGATCACAATCAAGTTTGGGAGCCTTTGAAGGAAAAAATATTAACCTATTTAGTGGAAACATACCAGATCGTGTTGTGCCCGAGCCTATCCAAAGCGAATACGAAGTTGAGATGGATGAGCAAAAAAACCGTGGGTTCGGTTATCCGCTGTTAACCGAACCGACGGTTCGGTTTTTAACCATGTAATTTCGAGGATAGGTTCGGTTTCGGGTAAAAACCGAACATAAAGGAGCGGGTACGGATCGATTACGGTTATACTCAAAACCGTATCCGCCCGTACCCGAAATTAATTAAACTTTATTTATTTAAATAAATTATATATTAATTAAAATTTATTTATTTTAAACCTAATATATAAACCTATTTACGTCGGCCAAACCCTAATTCACTCAAATTCTCAATTCTCATTTCTCATAGAAACACACTCCACACGGCGCCTCTCATTTTTTCTTAATCTCCAGAGGCTCAGAGTCAGAGGCCAGATCACATCCGGCCATCCCTAATTTTTCTTCCATCTAACGATCGCCGCTGGGCCGTAGTCGCCGCCGCGTCTTCGCTGGGCGTCACCAAATTGCTCACACTTCACAGCCCCATCCGTCGCCTCACACAGCGCTAGCCATCGCCGTTCATAGTGCAAGCCATCGCCGTTCACAGTGCCTACCATCACCGTTCACAGCGCAAGCCATCGCCGTTCACAGTGCCAGCCATCGTCGTTCATAGTGCAAGCCATCGCCGTTCATAGTGCCAGCCATCGCCGTTCACAGCATAAGACATCGCCATTCACAGCGCAAGCCATCACCATTCACAGCGCAAGCCATCGCCATTCACAGCCCCAGCCATCGCCGTTCACAGCGCCAACCATCGCCGTTCACAGCACAAGCCATCGCCGTTCACAGTGCCAGCCATCGTCGTTCACAGCGCCAACCATCGCCATTCATAGCCCCAGCCATCACCGTTCACAACGCCAACCATCGTCGTTCAGAGCGCCAGCCATCACCGTTCACAGCCTCAACCATCGTCGTTCACATAGCCAACCGTCGCCGTTCATTTCAGTATTGTTTCTGAAACCTGAATATCTGTTTGGAGATGTTGAAATATGGTTAACTTATATTTGATTGCTAAAATAATTATTGATATTTCTGTATTATGGTGGAAAGCTTTGCAGATCCTTGAGAAACTATGTTTTTTCATTTCAGTATTGTTTCTGAAACCTGCATATCTGTTTGGAGATGCTGAAATATGGTTAACTAATATCTTATTGCTGAAATAATTATTGATATTTCTGTATTATGATGGAAAGCTTTGCAGAACCTTGAGAAACTATGTTTTTTCATTTCAGTATTGTTTCTGAAACCTGAATATCTGTTTGGAGATGCTGAAATATGGTTAACTAATATCTGATTGCTGAAATAATTATTGATATTTCTGTATTATGGTGGAAAGCTCTGCAGAACCTTGAGAAACTATTTTTTTCATTTCAGTATTGTTTCTGAAACCTGAATCTGTTTGGAGATGATGAAATATGGTTAACTAATATCTGATTGCTAAAATAATTATTGATATTTCTATATTATGGTGGAAAGCTTTGCAGAACCTTAAGAAACTATGTTTTTTTCATTTCAGTATTGTTTCTGAAACCTGAATATCTGTTTGGAGATGCTGAAATATGGTTAACTAATATCTGATTGCTGAAATAATTATTGATATTTCTGTATTATGGTGGAAAGCTTTGCAGAACCTTGAGAAACTATGTTTTTTTCATTTCAGTATTGTTTCTGAAACCTGAATATCTGTTTGGAGATGCTGAAATATGGTTAACTACTTAACTTATCATGTCTTGTAGAGTTAGAGATTTGTGAAGAAGAGAGAGACTTTAAATATCATGACAATTGAATATGTTGAAAAGATAATATGAGATAAGAGAAAGTATATGTATATATTTTTTATATATGAATTTAAATTTTGAAAATTATTTTTTCAGAATGTTTCACCACAATCATCTCAAGGAGTAAATGACATTGAACTTAATGTGGAGGTAACAAGTGGTGGAACTTCAAGTGCCGATCAACATACAAATTTTCCTCTCCTTGCATCAACCTCTTCACCTGAAAATACACAAAGCCAACCATCAAATGAATGTAGTGAGGAAGAAGATGGGAAGGCTAAATTAAAGTCTGAAGCATGGGTTCATTTTGATAGGAAGAGAATTAATGGGATATGGAAGGCAATATGTAATTATTGCAGAAAACGGTTAGGAGGTGATACAAGGAATGGGACATCTCATTTGAAAGCACATACAAAAGGTTGTCCATTCAAACGTCAAGAAAGGGGTATCGGTCAATCATTGTTAAATCCTAACAAGAAAAGGGATAGAATGGAATTAGGACATTGGAATTTTGATTCTCAAGTTTCTCATGATAAATGTGCAAAGATGATAATTATACACGAGTATCCTCTTAGTATTGTTGAGCATCATGGATTTAGGGAGTATTCATATTCATTACAACCAATATGGAAGCCTATTTCTCGGGCAACAATTAAGAGAGACATTATAAAGATTTATGATGTTGAGAAAAAAATGATGGATATGTTGGAGAATAACAAAAGTCGTGTTGCAATCACGAGTGATATGTGGAAGTCTGGAAATCAGAACAAAGGGTTCATGGCTGTAACTTGTCATTTCATCGATGACAATTGGTATTTGCATAGTAAAATAATAGGGTAATTTTTAAGTTTATTGTTGAAATTTATACATTTATTAAATATTTTTTTAGAGATTTGATATATTAAATGATTGTATATAACAATTTTATTGTTATTATATAATTTTTTTGTAGGTTTATATATGTTCCTACTCCACACAATGCTGCAGTTATTGGTCAAGAATTAATGAGTTGCTTTTTGGATTGGAACATCGATCGTAAGATTTCAACCTTAACTTTAGATAATTGTTCTACTAATGATTCAATGTTACCTGATCTGTTAGATTCATTAGATAGAACTTCAATGTTATTGTATAGAGATATTTTTCACATGCGTTGTCCTGCTCACATATTAAATTTGGTAGTGAAAGATGAATTAAATCTAATTTCTCAATACATTGTCAAAGTTAGAGATAGTGTTGCATATTGGACAGCAACACAAAAGAGAGAGGAAAAATTTAAAAAGATTGCATCTCAAGAGATGAAGTCTTCTTGTAAGAATTTATCTCTTGAAGACTTCATCTCTTGATTGTCAAACTCGTTGGAACTCTACTTTTATAATGCTTAAAAATGCATTGTTTTATGAGAAAGTGTTTCCTCGTTTAAAACAATTGGATAAGAATTATAATAGTCTTCCTGATGCATTGGATTGGAAAATGGCAAGTACAATTTGTGATAAGTTAGAAGTATTTTACAAGGTTACTGAATTGATTTCTGGTTCCAACTATCCCACCATAAATATGTTATTTCCTCATATTTGTGACATCAAATTGTCATTATATAATTGGATTAATGATGAGGATGATTTGGTGAAGGGAATGGCGTCAAACATGCTTGTAAAATTTGATAAGTATTGGCAAGAAGTTAATATTGTCATGGCTATAGGAGTTGTTTTGGATCCTAGATTTAAGATGAATTATCTCGAATTCTATTTTCTAAGAATATATGGAGAGAATGCCATTTTTGAAATTGAAAAGGTGAGAACAAAATGTTATGATTTGATAAATATGTATCGAACAAAACGAATTTTAGAAGAGAGTCGACAAATGGAATTTTCAACACGTTCCATTACATCTCAAAGTTCAAAAGGTACTAATGTTCTTAATCCTAGTGGTATAAATGAGTATAAACAATGGAAATTAATGCAAAATAAAGCTGGATCTTTGAAATCTGAGTTAGACTCTTATTTAGAGAAGGCTGATGTAGAAATTTTGAATGAAGAGTTTGATATATTGTCTTGGTGGAAGTGTAATAAACACAAGTATCCAATAATACATGATATGGCTAGAGATATCTTGGCTATTCCGGTCACCACAGTTGCTTCAGAATCTGCATTTAGTACAAGTGGTAGAATAGTGAGCAAACATCGTAGTAGACTCAAAGAAAACACATTGGAAGCTTTGATGTGTACTCAAGATTGGTTATGGGCTAATATTCATAAACAAGGTATAAGTTTATATTTTTAATACTTGTACATATTATATTTTATTAACACTTGTTTTATGTATTATATATTAATTATTTAATTATGTATTCAAATGTTTTATAATTTATTCAGATATGTTATCTCTTGGTTCATCCGCTTCCACTATTAATATTGCAGAAGATGATGTTGAGGTAAAAAATTTACATTATTTATTAATCAATTTATTCTTTTGGTTTATAAAAGTGATTTTATATGTTTGATTTTTTCAGGAAACGCGTATATTTGATGAATAATTAGAAGAAAGAAGTTTTGATTTATTGTAATTGAAGTTTTCTTAAATTTATTTAATTAGATTTCAATATTTGTATTAGTTTATAATATTTTATTTATATCTTGTGTTTCTTGTTGATATGTATTTAATCTTATCTAGATTCATAGAAATATATATTATTAAATGTTGATTTTTTTTATCATAAACTCAAAATAACACATTTAAATTGAGATAACAAATTCAATATCAAAAATTTGTTTTAGTTGGATTGTATTGCTAAAAAGAGTAATAGGATTTTGAAAAACGGTTTTTTTTCGGTTTTTTTATAATAACTGTCCCGAACTGTTAACCGTGGGTAAAAAACTGTCCCCGAACTGCAACAGTTTTCGGGCGATTTCGAGGACAGATTTTATAATTCGGTTCGGGGACGGTTATATTCAAATCTGTCCCTGCCCATCCCCGTGCCCATCCGAGGGTGACCTCCCTTCCAATTCGGTAGGACCTGATAACGAGCAGTGGTTGCAAGAAAGAAAAAGCTAGGAAGCATAGTTTCAAGCATTGGAAGAACCTAACAGAAAGCAAAACCAGGCCTTGAAAAGGGCCAATGAAAGTAAAGAAAAGGATAAGACACGCTATGATGTGGCTAGGGACTAAAACAACTATGTTTCTCCCCCTTTTCTAATGAAATAGAGAATGATGAGCCACCGGCCAAGTTCAATACTCCTAAGTGCCTAGACTATTAAGGGACTAAAGACCCAGTAACTCATGTGAAACACTTCAAGACTACCATGGCCCCTATAAGCCTCATGCAGGGCAAGAGAGATGCCATGATGTGTAACTTGTTTGCTACCACCCTCTATGATGGTGCCCAGAAGTGGTTTAATAACTTGGCACCTTGTATCATAACCTTCTTCTCATAATTTTCCAGGTTGTTTGTCACCAATTATGCTTGCAACAAGCCATTGAAGAAGGAGTTGTACAACCTCTTCTCAATCATCCAGGGAAGGGGTGAGTCTACCAAAGAATATATGAAAAGGTTCAGAGAAGAAAAGCTAGAGATATTCGACTACCCTAGCTCTATTGCAATAGAGGCCTTTAGGTGGGGTCTCCTAAGGGATTCCAACTTGTTCACAGAACTAACCAAGATGGTCCCTCAAACTTTGGAGGAAGAGTATAGAGAGGCAATAAAATTCTCCAGTATCGAAAGAGAACTAGGTCTAGTTAAGAGTGGCCAGGAAGTTATGGAAGTTGCACCAAAAAAAGAAGGATAAGTCCTGACATGGAAAACCAAGATAGTAGGATCAATAAAAACAAGGGTTTCACACCAAATAACAAGGTGAGTACCCAATGGTCCGGGAGTAGGGGACCCTAGGAAAGGTCATTGTATCATTTTAAGGGAACACCCTTTAAGAGTGAGTCTGGCTCAAGCAGTATTAAGAATGGAGGATGAGCCAAATGTCAGATGGTCCCCAAAAATGAGGGCTCCTCTTAGAGACACATCTGAATGGTGTGTGATAACTGTATTTTATATAGTTATTTTCACCTATTTTATTAATTATAATTGCTACGTTCTCACTATTTTTAATTAATTTTAGTTTAATAAATTAGTATTTACTATTTTTTATATATTTTAAAAAAATTAAATAAATTGTATCGAAAACGTTCTTAAATGACAAATTTATGTCCAAAAATATAATTTCAAATAAAAGAGTGATTAATTGCAATTTATAAAAGTTGAAAATATAATTTAAATTTAAATCGGGCTTAATTTTAATTATTAAAAGTTTAAAATTTAATTTAAATTACCAAAAGTGCTACATTGTAATTAAACAAAGTTTAAAATGTAATTTGAAATATATTTGTGGGTGAAAATATAATTAAATAAAGTTTAATATTCGTGCAGGAGAGAAGAATCCACGCGTCATCTTCCACGCGTACAATGTGGACCGTCCGATCAAATCATAAACGGTTAGGATTGGCGCGTGTTAATCACATCCGACCAAAGCGAATGGATGCAGGGAATTCTCTATCACGTAGCTCGGCGCCCGAGTGGAAGATGGGTTCTATGAGAATTAAATTAATTCACTATATCTCTATGAGAATTAAATTTACCGAGATTCATTACGTTCTAAGTTTTCAAATGGTCACACATACAATTAAGGTATATTTATATCCTTCATCATACATGTCATTCTATTTACGAGCAATACACACACAAATGCCTTTCTCAAGTTTATTTATGTGCCACGGATCGTTTTGATGAGATTCGTAAATAATCAAAAAGCATTAAGCACAAAATAGAACGAACAAATCGAACGTCTTATAAATCTATCAAAAATAATTAAAATCAAGCTTCATAAATTTAGATCAAATGCAACCCAAGAAAAATTAAATTACTTCATAAAATTAAAAATAAAAATTACAACAACTACAGAAAAATTAGAAGAAGCAGAAATAAAATTAAAACATCTCAATATGAAAATATTTGGCGCACACAGAACACAACAAAAGCCAAAAATGGCTTTTGCGTGTTCCGCAGCCAACACACAAACACAATAAAATTACAAACTAAAAAGAAACTCCAACACTCTAAAAAACTTTCGAAAACTAACACTAAAACTAAAACTCTCCTCCAAAAAACTTTTTAACTCTATCATCTTATCTCCTATTTATAACACAAAATTTCTAAAAAAAATACATTCAAAAATATATTTTTTTATACACGCGGGGAGACAAATAATGATGGAGAAAATTATTTAAAATTACGAGTGGGGGACAAAAATGTATCGAAAATGGAATCGAAAAAGTGAGTGGAGATCTGCGCGTTTCTGTTTTAATTTCCTTCCACGCTGCCACGTGTCGCGTTCTGATTCGCCGAAACAATTAGTGGGACACGTGGCAGCATTTCATTCGCCGTGGGAAACGGGCGCACGATGATTTGTCGCACGGGAGCCAACGGCTGCAACACGGGCGTGATCCAGCACGGTCGCGCGCATTGTTACATACCACGTGTCATAATATGATTTGCTGAAATATTAAGTGGGACATGTGGCAGATTCTGGTTGGTGAAATAACCGAGCGCACGTGAATCGACCGCACTGGAAAAGGCACGCCCGAAGGTGGGGGACAGGTCTGCACGACGTTAGACGGGTGGGTCCCACGCTGCACGCCGGCCTGCGTGGTAGGTGGGCCCCACTCGGGCGCCGAGCCGCGCGAAAGAATCTACGCACACGCGATTTAGTCGGGCGTGATCTGGATGCGCGCATTGTAGCCGTTTCTTCTTTGATCGGACGGTCCACGTTTGGCGCTTGTTGTTGGCGCGTGGTTCTTCTAATCTGCGCAGAAAATTCAATTTTCTTAATTGTATTTTGACCCACATATATATTTCAAATTACATTTTAAACTTTGGTTAATTGCAATGTAGCCCTTTTGGTAATTTAAATTAAATTTTAAACTTTTAATAATTAAAATTAAGCCCGATTTTAATTTAAATTATATTTTCAACTTTTATAAATTGCAATTAATCACTCTTTTATTTGAAATTATATTTTTGGAATCAAATTTGTCATTTAAGATCATTTTCGATACAATTTATTTAATTTTCTTAAAATATATAAAAAACAGTAAATACTAATTTATTAAACTAAAATTACTAAAAATAGTGAGAACGTAGCAATTATAATTAATAAAATAGGTGAAAATAACTATATAAAATACAGTTATCATCCACCTTCCATCAGGTCATCAAATTCCCGACTGAGGAGGCTATAAAGGATATAATAAGGAGACCAAGAAAAGTCCAGGAGCTATTATAATGGCACCATGAAGGAGGTCACTCCCAAGTAGCAACCATAGTCAGGCCCCTTTCAAAAAAGGCTATGAGTTAAATGTATGGCATAGTTTGTCAATTCAAATAAGGTACGAGACCTACCAATGGGAGACAAGGGAGAGAATCATTATTTAAAGCTAAGTGAGGATCCGACATCATAGATAAAGGAGTAACTATCTCAATTCCTACAAGCGAACTACGACATGCTTAGGATTGACTTACATATCATAATTTACAGGTTAAATGTCGATAAAAAGGTTAGACTTGTCCAACAAAGAAAAAGGAAGTTCCATATGGAAAAGAATAAGGTGATTAAAAGTTAGGTCACCACCCCTAGAAAGATGGAGATTATAAGAGAGGTGAACTACTCTACTTGGTTGTCAAATATGGTACTGGTGAAAAAGGCCTGTTGGTTATCCTATATGTGTGTAGCCTTTACAGACCTAAATGAGGCATACCCCAAAGATTGTTTTCCTCTTCCCAATATTGATCAGCTAGTTAATGCCACCGTTGATTTTGGATTAATGAGTCTCTTGGATGCATATTATGGTTACCATTATATCATAATGCACCTAGAAGATAAGGAGAAAACATCATTCATCACCAAGGAATGGACTTTCTATTATACCAAAATGTCGTTTGGATTGAAGAATGTAGGGGCCAAATGCCAATGCCTCGTCAATAAAATGTTTGTAGATTAGCTGGGAAAAAACTTGGAGGCAAATGTAGATGACATGATAGAAAAGTCAACATAACCAATAAACCACGTCAAATACTTAGAGGATATATTTTCCATAATCCAAAGGTACGATATGGGGCTTCACCTTAAGAAATGTGTCATTGGTGTTGCTTTAGGAAAATTCTTAGGATACCTTGTATTTGCCCTAGGGATTGAGGCCAACCCAGACAAGATACAGGCCTTGGTGAACATGAAGCCTCCTACCAATCTGAAAGGGATTCAATAGTTGAATGGAAGAATAGTGGTACTAAACAGATTCATCTCCAAATGCAAGGATAAGTGTTTTCCATTCTTCAAAATCCTGAGGAAGAACATATCAGTTTTTTGGAACAAGGATTGTGACAAAGCCTTTGAAGGAATCAAATAATACTTGAGTAAACCTCATATCCTGGTCAGTCCTCTCCCAAGAAAAACACATTATTTTTATTTAGTCATGGCCTTCTAGACTTACAATGTTATACTCCTAACCAAAAGAAACAAGGTCCAACACCCCCGTCTACTACATTAGCCAAATCTTAACAAATGCCTAAAGTAGGGACCTAACGATTGACAAGTTAAACTTCACCTTGAAAATCAATACGCGAAAGCTAAGACATTACTTTGGCTCACACAAAGTGGTAGTACTCACTTCTTAAACACTTGAGAATGTATTGATGATTCCAAAAGACATAGGGAGATTGGCATAAATTATCATAGAGTTGGGAGAGTACGGTATCAAGTACATCATCAGGGGGCAACTGGTGGCTGAGTTTGTGGCTAAGTTTAATGAGACACCAGACGTCACCGGTGATGAGTCACAAGAAGAAGTATGTGGCATAGATCAAAAAGAGAAGTTGATCTGGAAATTATTTTTTAATGGAACGCACAACTTAAATGGCGCTAGGCTAGAGGTGGTCATAGTTGATCATGATGAAAATTGTTTTGAGTGTACTGTCAGGTTGGATTTTCGGGCAACTAATAATATTGTAGAGTATGATACGCCTACATTTGGGGCCATAATGGCAAAGAAGCTTAGAGTGGATAAAATCACTTTGTATAGTAACTCGTGACTAGTGGTTAACTAGTACTCAAGGATGTTAGAGGCTAAGAAAGGAGTGCTTAAAATTTTCTAACTTCAAGATCAAGCAAATAGCTAGGAATGAGAATGGTCACATCGATGATTTGGCCACACTAGCCTTCGTGCAAAAAGTGAACTGTACTCTGGTGGTGTCAATAACAATCCTCACAGAAGCCAGTTTAGAGGAGGTCAAAAAAATAATCGAGAGCATAGATACTCCTACTAACCCATAATTCACCCCATTCTTTGACTTCCTAAAAAGATGAGACCTATCCTAGGATCTTAAACTTGCAAAGGAAATCAAGGCCAAGGTGGGACAATACCTGATTGAAGATGCTAAATTATACAAAAAGAACGCACTCAAACCCGCGCTCTTGTGTATAGCTAGGGAAGGATCAGACATAATAATGTTTAAAGCCCATGAAGGAGAGTGTGACTCTCATTTAGGTGGAAGGGGGATATACCAAACAATTATGAGGCATTGGTGCTATTGGCACACTATGCTATCAGATTGCACAAGATACACCCAAGAGTGCGATAAGTGTCAAAATATTGTCCCATTGTCACACACACCTCCAACCACTATGACAAGGGCAGTTAGCCACTGGCCCTTCTATAAGTATGGGCTTGATATAGTATAACCTCTACCCCCAAGAAAGGGGCCAAAAGAAGTTTTTATTCGTAGTTACTGATTATTTTTTCAAATGGATTGAGGCAGAACCTCTAGGAAGAATACGAAAGGAGGAAGTGATTCAATTTATTTGGAAATCTATAACTTTTTTACTTCAGTCTACTAAGGAACTTGTTATTGATAACGGAAGACAGTTTACAAATCATAACATCAAAGAGTTTGTCATCAAATACAACATCAAGATGTTCCATTCAATGTCATATTATTCCCAAGCCAATGGTCAGGAAAAGTCTTATAACAAGTTAATAATCAACCTTCTAAAGAAAAGGTTAAAGGTTACAAAAGAAAGATGGGTTGAGGAGCTGTCTTGGGCATTACAGATTGTTAGGACTAGTCCCTGACGGAGCACTAATGAGACACCTTTCTCATTAGTATATGGGATTGTAGTTGTGATACCAACTAATATTACAGTACCCACTATGAGATTATCCCTAACAGAGGAGCAGAACACCACAAGTATAGCAATGAAACTAACCCTCATAGAGGAAAAAAAAGGATGAGGCCTTGAGGAGGATAACCGAGAAAAAAAGGAAAGTTTCATTATTACAACAAAGTCGTGTGTTTCAAAACTTTCATCATGAGCAATTGGGTTCTCAATAAGGTTTTCCCTAGCAAGAAGGAGTCAATGGTCGGAAATTTGAGTGCAAATTGTGGAGGCCCGTATCAAATAGTCGAGATGACGCCAAAAAAGGGCCTACTTGTTAAGAAGCATTGAAAGAGCTGAGGATGGCACAAGTTGGAATGCCTGAAACTTGAAAAAGTAACACTTTTGATGTATCTTAATTTACTATTTTCATGTACCATCCCTGTGTGTGTGTGTGTGTGAAGTGATTTATTTCAAGAAATGGCTTTTCCCAATATTGCATGTCACGAGCTGATCACCTCGGTCATAGACCAGGTAGAGCACTCTGACACCAAAGACAGAGTTGATCACCTTGGTCATAGACCAAATAGGACAATCTCTCCCAATACTATATGTCACAAGTTAATTACCTCGATCATAGACCAAGTAGAGCACTCTGACATTGAAGACAAAGTTGATCACCTTGGCCACAGACCAAGTAGAACGCTTTGATAATGAAGTGAGAGTTGATCACCTCGGTCATAGACCAGATAGAATGCTCTCTACCAATACTACATGTCAAGAGTTGATCACCTCGATCACAGACCAAGTAAAGCATTATGACACCAAAGAGAGGGTTAATCACCTCGGTCATAGACCAAGTAGAGCGTTTTGACACTAAAGTGAGAGTTGATCACCTTGGTCATAAACTAAGTAGAATGCTCTCCCCCAATATTGCATGTCATGAGTTGATCACCTCAGTCACAGACCAGGTAGAACACTATGACACCAAAGAAAGAGTTAATCACCTCAGTCATAGATCATGTAGAGTGCTCTAACACCAAAGCAAGAATTGATCACCTTAGTGACAGACCAGTGATAAGTGCTTAAAAAATACTAAAATTACCATGATTTAATGTACTTTAATTAATTAAAGAGATTTATATTTGTATGATTTTATCATATTTTTATATAATTTTGTCTTTTCAAAATCATAGGTATTTTGATTATTTTTCTGGTATTTTCGTTCAAAAATAACTTAAAGACTCAAAGAAAAATACTAGAGGCAATATATCACAAATATGTTGAGAAAAAAATAAGAAAAGTCAAAAAAATGAAAAAATTGAACAAAATGAGTCAAAACGATCAAAAATGTAAAACATGTCGAGTCCTGCACGCATAACCAGCACACGCCCAACACATGCCCAACACACACCCCAGCGCATGCCCAACACATGCCTTCACGCACCAGTATACGCCTACAACTATCCCGCACGTGCCAACACCCATCTGCCACAAATCTCACCAGACACGCGCGTGCCAACCTGTCCAAACGCATCCAAAATAAATTTTGGAGATATTTTCCCTCTTTTTTTGGCCTTTTCCTCATCTATAAAAGGACCCTCTCTTCTATTGTAAAAATCATACCTCAAATCAAAAATCTCTTCTTTTTCTCTCTTTAGTTCTTAGTTTTTTTAGTTTTTTTGTTTTAAAGTTCTTTTCTTTTTAAGAAGAACTCGTTATATTTTTATAGATTTCTAGTCTTTGATTTAATAAACGGAAATACAAATTCGTTTGGAGGTTTTCCAGAAATGGAATTAGCATCAAAGTTTTGTAAGGATTCTTTTGAGGTATATAATTTTAAATGAATTCTTTACAATTATTTTTATATTTTATTATTATATATTATATTTAATTTTTCTGTGATTAAATTTAACATTGCTGGTTATTTGTAAAAATTATATAATGAAAAGTTGTTATGCATGCAAAATATTTCTATAAAATAAATTGATTTTGTTTTTATTCAAGATTCTATATTAAGGATGTTAGAGAGAAATATATTATTTTTCATTACAAACTTAAATCTGAAAATTAGATTTTAAGGTTTAATTATCAGGTCTGATTTGTAGTAGTGTTCTTTTATTTGTTGGTACAATCGCCTAGTAGTTACATTGAAGCTCTATTTTAAAAGTTTTTATAAGAACTATTATTTGAAAATGTATTGACAACACATTTTTAGTAATGGTTTTAAAACTTAAAAGTTAGTACTTGGATAATTAAATTCTTATATTTAATTTAAACACCTTAAATAAAGTTTAATTAACTAACTCTACCTAAAGTTGTGATTAGATGGTTTACAATTTTCTTAGAAATAAAACTAAAATTTAATACTTAATTAATTAATAGGTCGTGCCTAAAGATAATAGTTAATTAATATTAAACAAAAGAATTTGGGCCCCACCTAATGACATTTTCATACCGAAAAGAAAAAAAAATTTCAATTTATATCTTTAATAACCTAAATAATATTAATAAGCATAATTAACCTAATTATTATATCCATAAATACTCCACTATTATGAATGATAAAAATTTACATTATTGTTTATTGAATCCATATCTATGTTTATTTTTTTATGTCATTAGATTATGAAACAAAAATCAAAATATCGTGACAGGATATTTAGGATTTAATTTCGTTTTAAAAAGTTTGAATAATAAATTAAAAACCACATATATTCCTTTCTTAAATCGACCTTGGGAGTATACTTTTCATTCTCTATAAAATGATTCGTGCACTTACGAGAGTTTTACAAATATAAAACCAAAGTATCCGTAAGATCGGTATTACTAACCTGATGACGGTCTTGTGTGTCTCATCAAGTTTTTAGCACCATTGTTGGGGACTTATTTTGGTTCATCAACCAAGCAGAATGCTCTCCCCAAACATCCAATAATTGGGCATGGACCAAACAACCATGCTCCATCAGTTGCCAAAATCAGAGCCACTGGTTTGTTGCATTGACCAAACCATACAAGTTTGTCCTTCCAAAGAAAATACATCTGGAAAAAGACATTGGTCTAGTGTCACAGGTGCACTCTATTAAAGATAGTTTTATTGTTCGAGCTTACAATACTTTTAAAATTTATTAATACATAGCCCAACTTCCAAAGAGTTAAAAGCTCCTCAAATGCTTAAACACATGACCAATGTCTGAGTCATCTGTCTCCTCTACTAAGGGCAATAGCTCACCTGAATCATAATACTTTTCTTGTGAACATTGGCCACTGTTTCAATAGGGGTCAAACTCGACGTGAGCATGAAACTTTCCAATTCCTCAACAACACCTATCACCTTGAGAAAGACTCCATCAGACCACTTTATGTAGAAGTTTTCCCAATAGGACTCCTTACCACAAGGACAGCCATTTTAGTCATGGTTCTTCTGTCCACAAGAGGTAAGCTCACACTTGGCCTCTTCATAAAGGGAGAGTTTATCCTCAAGTCTAGAATGCTCGATTTTTAATTTCCTTGCCTTGGTCTTGAGCCTACTATTCTCTAGTTTTAAAGCTCGAATTGAATGTCTATTTAACTAGTTAGAATCCATAAGGTTTGAATAAGAAAGATGGGAAAACTGTTGGTAGCTATTTGGAACAAAAAAGGATGTTTAAATTTTACAAGTGTTCATAACCTTTTTTTATAGGGGATGTAATTAAGAAAAGTTTAGTTACACATGTCCCAAAGGTAGTGAGGTTCGTCAACATCATAAATAAATATTGTAAATGATATAAATACATAATTATACACACAATATAGGTTATTCTCAAAGCCAACAGATTCTCATTAATGATAGAAGGTTACAAGGGCGAGTCCACGACCACATAATTAGGAGTGGAATCGAGCTTAAAGAAAACTTGTGGGCTGGGAGACAGCATATGGAAGAGACATAAAGAGCTTCATGTCTACTTGATTAAGAGGCTTAGTCCAATGCCAATATCAAAGGTCCTCAGTCCCACCTCCTTCATCTGCTACCTCGGGCCCATCACTACTCTCACCAGAGTCTGAGCCCTCTTCCTCGGCCCCGTCTTAGGTTTGAGTGGGAAAATATTTTGGAGTGATCAAGATATCCAAAATCTAATAGTAGTAATCCCCTAGGTCCTTCTTCTTAGCCTCTTTCTTGAAGGATTCCATGGTCAACCCATATCATATCTCAATACTCAAAGAGATTTGTTCGATCATCATATCAAGTTCATGCTTTGCCTTTTCTTTTGTTTCGGCTAGCCTACGACTATAGGTTTCCTTAGCCTTTTACTGGGCCTTCTCAAGCTTCATGAAGTGCCTCAAGTTATCATTCAGCTCGTCTTTAGCAGTGGATAGCTTTTCCTCCTTATCAATGCCCTCGTGAGGCACTTATTAGCCTTCCCCAATAGCACCGCATATTTAGCCCGAGTTCAAGCATAGCTCTCTTTTTCCAGCATGACCTCATGCTTTAAAATTTCTAGACCTTGAGCCCTGCTTAGTCCATGAAAGAGTTGCAACTGAAAACAAACCAAACGACACGAGGTTAAAAAAAGAGAGATTGGATTGACACACTTGGAATAAAAGGTGATTGATCACGACCTCAAAGCCTACATCCTTGCATATGGCATCGAGTTTCCTCTCGTGTGCCATAAAAGGAAGGTGGTACACGTAGTGGTCTAACTTCTCTGGTGCCATGCCCCAGTACAAAGCCACTCGATGAAAGTCTGTGGTGAGATCATCAATGACAACCTTTTTCCTTCCTTGAATCCCTCACAGGGGGAGCAAGTGCTTGTGGACCCGAACCAGGAGGTGGTGATATGTGTCGATCCAGATATGTTGGTGAGGGCTTAACGACATTCAAAGGCATCATCCTGAGTACGGGCTCATCAATAGTCACCTTCCTTTTTTCTTTTAGACAAGGTTGGGAAGGCCTCCTACCCAAAAGACTTGCTCCTCTTATTCCCCTTTGAAAAGCCCATCCCTTGGGAATGAGGTGTAGCTTTTTGGGAGCTTGACCCCTGAGTAGTGAGTGACCTTACTCTTAAGCCATGCCAACAAAGCATAATAATTAAACTTCATGGTATCTTCAAAGACAAGGTAGATAAGGTGTTAATTTTAAAGAGGTTGGAAAAAAATGTGTATTAAGTCTCAAGGATAGTTCACCGGTGTTAAGGAGCACTTCCAACCTCCCCCCATAGTTTGTGGGAAGAGTTAAGTGCTTAAAGGATGCCCAAGGTTTACAAATTATCCTATGAAAGGGGCTCTACTGAGCCCCGCCTCATCAACTCATACACAACAAAGCATTGGGTGTTTAATAATCACCTCTATGGAGTCTTCTCGAATAGATAGTTCTAGATATCAACAATCATTGTTTTTCCTCATGTATCAAGGTCGTGATATAGGAGCCCATATTCCTTATCATGACCTTGGTGTCAACCCAGTTTCTCCTTATTAGCCTAGTATCGTTGTCTAGAGTCTAGAAAAAATACTCCTTCCATTTTTTCTCATTCTCAAGAAGGATCACATTTATCCCCTAATCTTGTTTCACTCACATATATACCATCATCGTGTCTATAGAGTTTTGCTTCAATATATACCTTATTGAACACAGGAATCTCCAGTGAGCTCTCTGCATATCAATGTGAGGTAGAGTAGGTACCTCTACCCATTAGGCATCAATTGGCCTGGTGCAAGCTAAGTCCTAGCCAAAAAGTTCCTTATAAAGGGGTATAGAGGAAATTTGACCCCTAATCATAAGGCCTTCTCATGAAAGACTATCCATCTAACTAGATAAGGGCTTCTATCATGAGCTCCCAATAAAGGAATAATTATTTGAACCGAGGAAGGAATATTGTATAACCTCCTTATTCTCTCCTCGTCCAGAGGTGACAACCCACTGGTCTTAACCTTGGCTGCCCAACTTTTGGTACAACCCGTGGGCTCACTGGTCCCTTTATTAATCGCCTTTTTCCCTCCATGACCTCGAGATAGATATTTGAGTCTAAGGCACATTCAACCTAATAGTAGGTAAGGCCTGTGGATAAGAGATGGAGGTAGAGGATTGAGGCTGGGATAGCTCATCTTCGCTCAAGTGCTTATCCCACTAGAGGACCTCGTGTCGTCACTTTTTGGTTGGCCTGAGAAAGTGGGATATTGTGCACTCTCCCAAGAGGCCGAGCCTAAGGTGTTTTATCTATGCATGGTCTCCATCTACAAAATATCATGAAACATAAAAAGGTAAGGCACAAGAAGTATAAATTACCTAGGGTTGGGTTTAAAATAAAAAAGTAATGATTCTTTAAACTAGCCTGAAAAGAAAGAATAAAATTGTTAGACTCGAAAAGTTTTTTTATAAAACCTGAGCAAGTAAGCTAGGTGCCAAGCTGATTTCTTACCACATAACAAAAAAATTCTATAGCTCGAATTGAGATTATAGAGCATTTTCTTTTGTGAATTTTTTACTAATATACAAGAAATGATGAAATGATGAGAGGCCTCGGCTCCTTCTTATATAGAAGTGGATATTTTCTCTCTCTAATCAACTGACAAGAATTTATTAGGATAATCAAATGTTCTAAATTCGCTACCCGGTTGCTACTCTTTCACCTCTATTGAAGAACCGAGCTAAAAGAATAAGGGAACTAGATATTTGGACATATAGATTGACCATAAGCCCGATCCAACTAATAGCTTAAGCCTTCAGAGAGAACCTACCTATGCCCATTCTCATAACCATTCTCATAGGAGAGACCCATCTACGCATGTGAGCTTTGGTGTTTGAAGGTCAACCATGAGCCTGAGCCATAGGATGGTCAATCTTAAGCTATAAATGTATTTTCTTTTACTTTTATGCCCATCTGACACGCTGTGATGTGTATACCTTTTGTAATTGACACATATAAATTTAATACTCTATATATACATAGGCCTCATAAGAGATCCATATATTCCCAAACAATTCTCTGATTTTTCTCTAGTTTCTCTCTCTATAAATCAAATCGATTTTAACACAAGTGTTTGACTTTCTTATCAATTATTTAATGCACTCTCCATCATACAAAATATCACTTTAAATTTGTCATTTCTCATAAAACAATTTTCTAATAGAGTGATAAAGACTTAGTATAATAGCAAACTTTTTTATAAAAATAACAAACTTCTATTATCCCAATCAATAAATTTACACATTTATTAAACGGAATGTACTTGATAGACCATTATTCCTTTGTCCAAATATCCCCTCCTAATGATTGTAGGATAAAAATCTTATTATCACTTTTATTTAAACTACTTAAATAATAGTAGGAGATATTTTTGGGTTTAATAGTATAAACAAATAAATAGAAAATATAATCTTGTATAATTTTGTAATAAAATTATATAAATAACATAATATATAAATTAAGTAAAAAAAATAACAAAAACCTGTATATCACAAGATATTCTTCAGATAATTTTTTTATTTATTGTAGATTTATGAAAATTTCAAAAATTATCTGACATAATACAATGAACAAGAAACTTAAATCACATTTTGCTACTCCGATGAAATGTCTATTGTCTGAAATCTACCAAATAAACAAAACTCTAGAATGAGAATACTACAAATTGTTCTTTGATTTTCCTTTCGGTTCTCTTTGAAGTGATGATTCACATCTAGATTTAGATGGAGCTCACAACGTTAAGCAACAAAACGAATGAATGAAGGGGAAAAAAAAACTATAAGTTCAAAAGGATTAAAGACCCAAACAGTTTTCTAAGATTACCGTTTCAATGATTAATTTTCATTTAATCATTATTCCAAAACCGTTTGGATTTCCATTCAATTATTTCCAACAGATATTTACATATATAGAAAATATATATAGTTGAATAACGAGAAAGAAAAAGTCTTTGATCGACTAGTGCTCCAAATTCTAGCCCTAGTTTTTCTTACATTAATTTTTCTGTATTTTCTTTCTTTATTATGATCTGAGTCTAATATTATGAACAGGTGAAGAAATTAGAATTACAACTCTTTTTTAATGTGTCGATTTTCATGAAACTACTCATTAATTCTTTTTATTTTTGAACCTGACCCCTTGATTTCCAGTTCTAATTTCGTTTCTGGTCAGATTAGATGTTAAATAGAAAATGAAAGGTGTTAAAGTAATTATTATAGAATTATTTATTAATATTGATAGTTTATATTGTAACACATAAACTGAGATCACGAGATCACTTGTAATAAAATACATATTTCTTAAAACTCAAAGTCAAAAGTCAAAGATAAGATGAATACTTATCCAAATTCAAGTCTGCCATGGCATGCGAGATGATAGACTATAAGGAAGTTTTGGAGAGAATCTTGTGCATAACATAGTTACAAACATATAATATAACATATTCATCTTAATTTTTTATTTTTTATAAAAGAGAAAAAAAAAGTGTTAAAAATATGAATGAAATCAATGACTATATTAATATATTTTAAGTAAGATTTTCTTAAGTGTTAAATATTGATAGGTTGAAATATCGATACGGATTAAAAATATCATACTTAAATGCTATGAATATGTTGAAAATATTATCATTATGAATGAAATTTTAGAAGAAAAGAAAGAAAAAAAACTATAATTTAATAAAGTTATGAAAATTTTAATATACTTTCAAAAATATCAAAATAATCAATTAATTATTTTTTTTATTTTATATATAAAGATATAAATACATATCAATATCGATCAAATTATCATATTAAAATATTACGGATATATATGTTGAGTATATTGTTATTATGGATGAAAATTTTAGAAAAAAATCACAAAAATTATAGTTTAATAAGTTATGAAAATTTTTATACATCTTCAAAAATATCAAAATTATCAATTAATTAATTTTTAGATTATTATTCTTATTTAATACATATAAATTTTAATACATTTAATATTATTTTGAACAATGGGTAAAAAACTATAACATAAATAGTTTAAATATTTAAAATAATTATTAAACAAATAATTAAAAAACAATTGCTTAAATATTTATGATACAAAAAATTTATTGAAAAAACTCTAAAAATAAATACAAAACATTGTTCTAACTTTTAAAACATAAAAATAAATAAATAAAGATATTTAATGATAAATAAATTTAATTATAAATAATATTTTATCGATATTAGTATATATTTTAACAATAATATCATAAAAATACATATATTATTAACCTATATTTTATAGATATTTTTTTTTACATTATTACAAATAGTATATATCGGTAATAAGACCTTACACGAGATCTTTAAAATATGAATATCGTCGAGATATTGTAGTGGATTATATATAAAAAATAATAATATAGATAATGCAAAATAAGAAAGAGAATAGAATAGGGATACACGAGAAGAAGTTTATATTATATTTAATAATAATTGTGAAAAATAATTAAAAGGTTAAGCTTTTTTTAAGGACCAATTCCAAATAATTTATTGTTGGAAATGATTTTAAATAAAAAAATATTTTTGTTATTTTTATTATCGTTATTTTCATAATTATGTGACTATTACTTTTATGATCGTTATTTTCATAATTATGTGACCGCTACACATCTTTTTTCAACTATAAATAGTGGACAATAGCACTCATTTTAAGACAAAATTTAACAACTCAAAAACAGTTCTATAGTTTTTCATAGCAAAATCAAAGAAAAGAAAATTTAGAATTGTTTTCTCAAATTTCCGAGCAACATAAATATTTGAGAGGTGTAGTATTCCGGACTTCATCAGTGTCGTGAAGTTTCGAGATAAAAAACAAAGATTTTGGGTTGTTTTATCCTAGGGACGACGAGGTTGTGTTTGCTTGCACAAGTTTGGGTAAAGTCGCGAAACGTCTTAAAGAGAGCGACCTAGTCTGCGACTCAACCCAAGCAATATATTTCAGTATATCAGTAATATTATTCTTACATAGTTTTTCACATATTTGTTTCAACAATAACAATTTTAAGATGTTTTCTATCTACCATGTCTACTGAAATGTTAACTGTTGATCTCAACAAACAATTTCGTTTTGAGGAACTACATTTTAAAAGATGGAGACAAAAAATGTTATTTTTCCTAACCATGAAAAATGTCGCTTTTGTTCCTATTATTGAAAAACCAACACTGCCTAATCCTCCTACTGAAGCTACAACAAAGGATTTAAACACCTAGATAGAAAATTATTTTCTATGCAAAAAATTTATTCTTAATGGATTAGCTAATTACTTGTATGACTATTATAATTTTGATAAGTCTGCTAAGAAAATTTGGGATGCACTTCAAAAGAAGTACGACACTAAGGAAGCTGGAACAAATAAGTATATTGTCAATAGATACATAAAGTACCAAATGATTGATGGCAAATCTATAAAAGCTCAATCACACGAACTGTAGAAGATAGCACATGAAATAACTTCTGAAGGTATGACTTTAGATGAATAATTTCAAGTTACTATTATTATAGATAAATTACCCCATCCATGGAAATATTTTAAGAATGTACTTAGACATAAAACTAAGGAATTTTCTATAGAAATTCTTATTACCCGTTTAAAAATAGAAGAAGAAGCCCAAAAACAATATCAAAGAGATGAAGTACTCGTTGTCTCAAACAAAAGTACCAATAAGAAATCCTTTTCTGCAATTCTGAAACCTAAAGAAAGAAACATGAAAACTCAAAATCGTAATAATAACCAGAACCATAACTACCAAAATAGAAACAGAAATTATCCTCCACGGAATGGACCTCAACCCCCCTCAAGAAATAACACATTCATGTGTTATAATTGTAACATACCTGGCCATTTAGCCAGGAACTTCCGGAATAAGAATCATCCTACCCCGTAAGTGAACCTTACCGAAGATCATCTTATTGCTATGATATCTGAAATCAATTTTGTTAGTGGATTTGAGGGATGGTGGGTGGACACTGGTGTTTCTCACTATGTTTGCTATGATCGAGACATGATCAAGTCCTATTCTGTGTCTGAGGATAAGAAAGTGTTGTTGGGCAATCCACTAAAGTTATTGGTACTAGTAAGGTGGAATTGAAGTTTACCTCTGGAAAGACTATCATCTTGAAGGATGTCCTACATACTCCAGAGATGAGAAAGAACTTAGTTTCGGGCTATCTTCTTAACAAAACTGGGTTTACTCAAACTATAGGGGCTATTTATATACAATAACTAAAAATAATATTTTTTTTGGGAAAGGGTACGCCACTAATGGCATGTTTAAATTGAATGTTGATTTCTTTCAATATTTGGCATGTTCGACTTTGTCGTATTAATTAACGCATAATCAAGAACATGAGTACCTTAGAACTAATTCCTAAACTATCTTTGAATTATTTTAAAAAATGTGACTTTTGTAGTCAAGCTAAAATAACCAAAACTTCACATGGGTCATTAGTTAGAAAATTTGAACCTTTACACTTAATACACTCTTACATATGTGAACTTGATGGAAATTTAACAAGAAATGGAAAACGCTATTTTATAACTTTTATTGATGATTGCTTAGATTATACTTATGTATATCTAATAAAAAATAAAAGTGAAGTGTTTAACATGTTTAAAATATTTATGATTGATATTGAAAATCAACTTAATAGAAAAATAAAAAGGTTTCGAAGTGATAGAGGCACTGAATATAATTCCAATATTTTGAGTGATTTTTATAAAACTCATGGAATCATTCATGAAAAAACTACATCTTATTCTCCTTAAATGAATGGCAAAGCTGAAAGAAAAAAATAGAACTTTTATTGAATTAGTTGTGGCAATTTTATTAAACTTTAGTGTTGCTTCCCATTGGTGGAGAGAAAATTTATTAACTATTTGTTATGTGCTAAATAGAGTGCCTAAATCTACTAGTAAATTTTCACCATATGAAATTTTGAAAAATAAGAAACCTAACTTAACTTATTTTAAAACTTGGGATTTTTTACCCTATGTTAGGATCTCTAATCCTAAAAAAAATAAACTTGCTAGTATAGCAATGAATGTGTGTTCATAGGATATGATGTGAATAATAAAGCTTATAAATTCTATGACTTAAATAATCATGTAGTTATAGAATCAAATGATGCTAACTTTTATGAACATAAATTTTCCTTTAAATTGAAAAGTAGTGGGAGCTTGTTTTCTAGTAGTTTACCCATAATTAGAACTAATGAAAAAATGAGGAATTAACACTGAAATTAGGATAAGTAAGTGAGCTCGAACCCTAAAGGACTTTGGGTCTGATTTTTATGTTTATACCTTAGAGGAAGATCCCTAAACTCTTCAAAAAGCTTTATCTTCTTTAGATGCCAACTTATAGGAAGAAGTCATAAATGATTAAATAAACTCTCTTGAGTATAACAGAACTTGGCATTTAGTTGACTTACCTCATAGTTGCAAAATGATAGGATGTAAATGGATACTAAAGAAGAAATTAAAACCTGATGCTACTATTAAAAAGTACAAAGCTCGTCTTGTAATCAAAGGGTATAGGCAAAGAGAAAATGTAGTTTTCTTTGATACATTTTCACCAGTCACATGAATAACTTCCATATGTTTGCTTTTCTCTCATACTAATATCCATGATTTAGTAGTGCACCAAATGGATGTTAAAACTACTTTCTTAAATGGTGACTTAGAATAAGAAATTTATATGGACCAACCTGAATATTTTGTTGTCCCAGGTCAAGAAAATAAAGTTTGTAAACTAGATAAATCCCTTTTATGGTCTAAAACAAGCACCTAAGCAATGGCATGAAAAAAATTTATAATCTAGTTATCTCACATGGATTCAAAATAAATGAAAGTGACAAATGCATTTATTATAAATAAGAAAATGACATTTACACTATTATATGTTTATATGTGGATAACATGCTTATTTTTGGATCAAATATTGATGTTATGTGCTAGCTTTAAAATGAAAGATCTCGGAGAAGCGAGTGCAATCCTTGGTATAAAGATTACTAGATCTAAAAATGGACTTTCTCTATATCAATCTCATTACATTGAGAAGTTCTTAAAGAAATATAATTACTTTAACTGCAAACATGCATGTGCTCCTTATGATCCTAGTGCAAAGTTGTTCAAGAACACTAGAGATAGTGTTAGGCAAATTGAGTATGCGAGAATCATTGGTAGCTTACGTTATGTTACTAACTGCACTAGACCAGACATAGCTTATGTTGTAGGACTACTAAATATGTTTTCCAGTAAACCTAGTATAGAGCATTGGAATGTTATTGAAAGGGTCATGAGATACCTTAAGAGAGCTATGAATCTTGGATTACATTATAAGAAGTTTCCCGCTATTCTAGAATGATACAACGATGTTGATTGGAACACTATATCATAAGACTCCAAAGCAACTAGTGGCTATATATTTAGCATTGCTGGTGGAGATGTTTCTTGGAAGTCTAAGAAATAGACAATATTGGCTCAATCTACGATGGAGTTTGAAATGATAGTAATAGCTACTCCTAGTGAAAAAGTAGGATGGTTAAGAAGTCTGTTAGTTGAAATCCCTTTATGGGAAAGATCGATACCAACTGTCCTGATCCACTGTGATAGTACCGCAGCTATTGCAAAGATTTAGAACCGTTATTACAATGGCAAGAGGTGACAGATACACAATACTGTTAGAGAATTTCTCTCTACATGAGCTATAATAGTGGATCATATACGTACTGATGAAAATTTTGCTGATCCTTTGACGAAAGGATTAAAAAGAGAGAAGGTTTTCAAAACCTCAAAAGGAATGGGACTGGTGTCCTTAGAATGAAGAGTCACTCGTAATGGTAACCTAACTTATAGACTAGAGATCCCAAGAAATAAATTCAATGGGTAATAACAAGTCATGAAGTGATATGAGATGAATCATGATATTATGCAGTCCCATTCTATATTGTTAGAAGTATGAAGTCTTGAAGTAATAGAGAATGATGAGTTCATTATTAAAACTCTTAATGAGCTCTATACTCTATGTAGAGTGGAGTACATAGCTACATGAGTACTCTTGATAGACTCACCTGTGTGAATGTGGAAGTGTGGCCGCTTCCTATGTAAATTTTGGGCAAAATTTACTAGAGCATTCACTATACTGGGATACACGTGCATGGCCGTGTATGTAATATTGTTAGAGATAAGGTTCAAAACTATGAGTTGCTCTAGTATATTCTAAAGCATCAACACTATGCAAAAGTTTAAGTCGATAAACACCTTTTGCTTATGCACAATCTTATACTTTTAATTAATCGGTTGCTCGATGAAACTATTTTTATGTAAAATTCAAGTGGGGGATTGTTGGAAATGAATTTAAATAAAAAAAATTTTGTTATTTTTATTACCGTTATTTTCATAATTATGTGACTGTTACTTTTATGACCGTTATTTTCATAATTATGTGTCCTTTATTTTTTACCAATATTTTCATAATTATATGATTGTTACACATCTTTTTTTCAACTATAAATAGAAGGCAATAGCTCTCATTTTAAAACACAACTTAACAACTCAAAAATGGTTCTATGGTTTTTCATAACAAAATCAAAAAAAAAATTCAGAATTATTTTCTCAGATTTTTGAGTAACATATATATTTGAAAGGTATAATATTCCGGATTTCATCAGTACAGTGAAATTTCGAGATAGAAAACAAAGATTTTGGGTAGTTTCATCCTAGGACGACAAGGTTGTATTTGCTTGCACAAGTTTGGGTAGAAGCACAAAACGTCTTAAAGAGAACGACTTAATCTGTGACTCAACCCTAATAATATATTTCAGTATATCGGTAATATTATTCTTACATAGTTTTTCACATATTTATTCCAAACACTTATCTAATAAATCAAATGATAAATATAAATATTTAAAATATAACTAAACATATACTAAATAATAATAATCCCAATCAAGATAACTTTAACAATAATTATCTTTATTTTCTATTCTTAATTCTAATCATTTCTCCCCTATAAGAAAAACTCGACTCTTGGTGACTCTTGGTGAGCTATAGAGCCATAAAGTAGCAAATGGAACTTTAAGAACAGTAGTAATATTCTACATTGGTGCTTATTGAATAACTCAAGTGAAAAATGAAACCTGTAAAATAGACAAAGACAACAAAGGATGCAATAAGGTTGTCTGGTCAAGCGATAAACCATTATATGAACAAACTATCATATTTGGATATTCAATGATGTATGGACAACCATTATCTGAGCTAACAATGACTAGGAAAACCTTTTTTCTGATAGAGAAGTACTATCATGATCAAGCAAACTGTCACCAAGTGTTCTGTTGTAATTGATTTCCTCGAGCAAATCTCTCCTCTTTTGTAAGTTGAGATAGACTAGCTTGAACTTGAGAACAAAAATCATGCAGATTAGTCAATATTTCTTGCATCAAATTTTGAATTGTTTGTTGTATCGCTGCTAGAGTTTTGTTGTCTTTGTTATAATAGTTTACATCTCATCTTATATGAATTGAGATATAAAATGCACCACTTGCTATTCAAATGGGATTTGTTTAAATTCCCATGATTGCTTATGATCATACGCATGTGTAGAATAAGTAATATGATTGTAATAATGATTATCATATGTAAAATATGAATAACTATTATACTTATAATTAGTACAATAATTATCAAAATTTATGTAAGAAGAAAAGTGATACTGTGACATCATATACCATTCAAAGAGAAATTAAAATTTTCAAAAAGAATATCATAGAGTCATTCACCCAAAGGACAAAGCAAGTTGACTGAAAACTGGTTAAACATCAATTAATTATAGTAGTTACAGATGACAATAGTTTTATAAGTCACGTAAGTCATTTGTGTGTTTGTTAAAATTCTTGTGTAAAATCTGTTCATTTTACTTAATGTTATATATTCCTATATATAAGTTCAGTTACTAACTGTTCATATTGAAAGATAAATTGTTTTTCTTCACCATCTTTGGTATTTTGATTTTTGGAACTCTAATAGAAATTATGAACTGCTTGATGGGTCATACTTGACATGTTAAGTGGCCTACACTTTTCAGTTCATCAAATGTTGGGAGAAAGGTTAAGAAGATTGAAGGTATCAAGTTTGGATCCGAAGCCTATTTCAAATTCAACAAAGATATGTTCTTTATTTATCTATGAAATTATATTAATAAAATCAAATTTTATTGATTCTAGAAATTTTTTGAACACCATGCTTCCGATATTGTGCCATCCATTATTTTCCACTCTCTTGCTCCCATTTTAGATCATGATTCTTTCAAGGTTAACACTAATAGTTCAACAGATACTAGTACTTTGCTTCTTCATGTTCCCATTGATCCCTCCAAGCACCTTATGAGGCTGTGGCTCCTACTCCTCCTTCCAATATCCTTAGTGCTCTCATAAGTCATCTCAAATGCCCAATTGTATTCTAACTCATTTGTTTCTATCTTATCAACCATTCATAATGTATTTAAGCCTATATTTCATAAGGATGCAATTATGGATCCTTTGGGCAACAATCTATGCATGATGAACTTACTTCTTTGCATCAAACAAACACCTGGGTCATAGTCATTTTGTCATTAAGTAAATGAGCTATTGGTTCCTGTTTGGTCTATAAAATCAAAATTCATTTTGATGGATCTATTGAAAGGTACAAACTCTAATAGTTGCAAAGGTATACTCTCAAAATAGGGGTATTAATTATGAAGATACTTTTAGCCCTAGCAAAAATGACTACAATTCACACACTTATTGCAATTGCATATGCTCATAAGTGATGCATATATTACATGGATGTTAAAAATTCATTCTTGAATGATGAGTTTCAAGAACAAGTATACATGCTACCTTCTTCTGATATTCTTCATAAACCTAGTAAAGTTTGTAAGTTCAAAAAATCTCTTTATAGTCTCAAACAAACACCTCGAGCTTGGTTTTGGAAATTCTCTACTGTAATCACCACCCTTCATTTCTTTTCGGACCATCATGATTCTACATTATTTTATATATTGTAAGTCCCGTTGTATTTGTGTCTATGTGTTGGCTTCTCATGTACAAAACACGGTATCTGTTATTTTACTTTGTGTTTTTATCTTCCTTTGTGTAAGATTAGTTACTATGGTTCATTAATTCACACATGTATATAGTTAGGTACATACCACGGGATTAATTTTTTTAGTATGCATGCTAGATTTAAAGTGTTGGCTTTCGGAAAGCGAACTGACTTTTTACCTATGGTTTTTGGCACATTTCAAATGCGAGTACTTATGGATAGTACTTAGCATTTTTAGAAACAAAAAATATAAAAACATTTAGCACCTCATCAATTAGCTCACCACCACTTATGGCAAGGTTGTTGGAGAGGTGGATGGCGAAGTGGTTGGCAAGGTGTGCATTTCGAACCCTATAAATACCCCACTCATTTCTCTTTCCCTTACCCATGTTTTTAATGTCAAAACTCTACTAAAATTTATATCAAGATTTATATCTATTTTAGTAATCATTTTGGTGAAATTATATTTAGTGTAGGTCGTTCAGTGTGGTTTGTGATCAAATTGTTTTCTATGTGAGTACGTGGTTTGATTGTATGTCTTATATACATGATTTGACATTTGTAATGGACTGTGTGTCCCATAAGGTTGTAAGTTGATACACTTTTAGTTATTGATCTTTGGTTACCAATCACATCATATTGGATGGTGTTGGTTATAGAGGACAGCTGGGTTCGAGTGTTAAACCATATAATTACAGAAGCAACAAGTAAAGAGCAATAGTAAGCAATTAGAACATAGGACCCCACTAATAAAGATAACCATCATTTTACAATCTATTAGAGTTATAACTTGTTTACTATTTACTAAATTATTTACTGATGAGTGATTGCCTTAAGCAACTTAAGGATGTTACCATGTAAATATTATCTCTATATGGGTTTATCTCATTATATTGAGTGTTATGCATGATTACTTGCTGAGCTAGTATAATCTGAGTTTAGTGTGTGTATGTCTCAATATATTAAAGCATAAACTCTAATCAAAAAGCATTTTTTTTATTTACTTGCATTATATTATTAATTTATAATTGAAAGTTTATAAGATATGGACCTGATTAACCTAGAGGGGGGTGAATAGGTTATTTTTAATTTTTATCAATTTATAATTTAATAACCTAAACAAAGCGGCCAGACATGCAATCGTGTGTAAGAGTAAAGTGCGGAAATAATAACACACGATATTTTTAGGTGGAAACAACCTAGGCCACAAACATGACCTAAGAGGAAAACCACCGGTCCACCGGACCACCTAACTTTCCACTATGAAAATCAAATGTTCAAGTACAAACTCGGTCTTATGCTACCCTCCCTAGGATACTACCCCAATGTACTTTACTTACGAGCCCCTGCTCTATTTTCACTGATTTCCAATATTAGCGTGGCGGTTTCGGATCAACGTTCCAATAAGCTCCCTTGATCGGATCGTTCACAAATGAGCGCAAAAAGTTAGCACAAAAACACAAGTGCCGTGTGTGTTCTAGAACGTATTTAACAATCAATAATACTAACTAGATGATTTAAAACAAATTTAATTTAAACCAAATCAACTAGTATATTCTAGGGCAAAAAGATTACGCATAATTTCAATAAAAATAACTTCTTTGAAATTTAATAATTAAATCAAATAATCATGATCGTTCATAAAATTATTTAATTCAAATACCTATAAATCAAATAAATAGGAATTAAATTAATTAATATAAATCAAAATCATATATATATATATTAGTTACCTTTTATCGTTCAGCGTAGCTTTCAATATATATATATATAACTGCTGCCGCCAAAGGAAGAACTCAGGTTGTATATATTAATTCCTTCTTGCTTTACAAATTTCTTACACCTTCATAAGCTGCGTTGATTACCCTTTAAAATATATTGAAGACGGAAGAAGCAATGATATATATTTTCTTTAAACTCTTTTATGCTTTTTGTGTTCAGCCGTAGGTTTTTTCTTTTCTTTTGCTTTTTAAACTCTCTCAGCCACCATACCTCACTCAGCTTATGTATATATATATATAATGATAACCTACTAGTAGTAGGGTTACAATATTTTAGGCTTCATTATTCAAAGCCCATTTAAATATTTAATTAAGAAATATTTTTTAAATCACATCTTAAAAAATATTAAGACACATAAAAAATATTTAAATACCAAAAATAATTTTCAATTTACGAACATGTACTATTAAATGTATAAATGCAATTCTATGTGTCAGTAGTTATAAAAACATACACGAAGTACGAATATCTAGAACTGCTGAGTATTTGTTGGGCTTTTCTTGATAGACTTGATAGCAGGCCTAAAAACAAATTTACTGAGATAAATATTTTGTCCACGAAAATAGCCAACATTCATAGTCCTTACAAACTCCCCCTTTGGCATTTTCGTGTGGCAAAACCTCTCACTTACTACATGACACTTATAAAAATTAGATAAAAATACAATGAGGTCCCAGACACCATAGTGGAACTATCCTATGGTCCGGTGAATCCATCTTCGCTGCAACTTGATAAGCTGTAAAATAGCGAAATGACATTGACAAAGCATAGGACAACTTGGCATGAAAGCCTCATTGTACATTAGTTCAGTTTACATAAAAATAAGCGAAGTGTAAAGAATAATCATGTAGTATGCATTCATATCAATTAAGCTTAATTAAATATGTTCTCCCCTTATATGTATAACAAAATAAAAACATGGAAGTAAAAATGTTCTCCCCCTTTTTGACATACGAGAAGGACAAAGCATTAGACAAAGAATTGAAGCTAAACTCCTCCTAAAGATATAACAGTGTAAAATCAGAGTAATGCAAAAGTGCAGTGTGCTTTAAACTCCCCCTAAGTTCTATGACTCTCTAACTTAGAAACTAATTCAAAAAGTAATAAATGATTTTTTTTTAATTTTTTATAACTAGCCACATAAGGTATTAATCTCATTTAATTTCAGACAAACACATAAATTGAGAACTCATCATTCTTGAACTCAATTTTGATTATTTATCATAAAAATAAATAAGTAGAATAGAATAAGGTGCCTGCTTTTCCCTTTTATATAATGACATATTGACATTTACTTAAAATAGTATACATGTTTAAACTTCATAAATATGTCAATTAATTCATTTATGATCTATCAAGAAAAGACTCAAAAGAAAAATATCACCTATCATATAAAAATATAATCGAGTCTTCAATCTTACAAAATAAAATATATTTACTAAAAGAGGACTTAAATTTTTTTTTTATAAATGAGGTAAATGATATATATATTTTTTAACCTCTATTAGCTCTTTCTTTTTGTGCATTCCAAGTACAAGATTTATAAGCAATCAGTTTTTGCATAACCTTTCCCTTTTTTTTTTTGCACGAGCCATAAACCTAGCATGATGACTTTCACACTAGTTGTGAGGTAGCCCTCTCCGTTCATTGCGGTAGCTTCACACATCACAGTAGTTAGCCCTCTCAATACTCGGTGCCTCCATACGGTAAAATTTTAGTAAGCAAAAGTAGAACTCAACATAATTTTACAATCAAGATTAGTTAAAGTCCTAGAGTCTTTCAAGAAAATTCATAAACTTCAAGCGTAACATATATGTGTGTTTGTGAGTGTGTGAAGAAGTTTATGTCAACATCGATCATCACATGTATAAGAATATATATGTATGCACAAGCCACAATTGTAGAATAATTTATACAATAAATATCAAAATGAGTTGAGTTACTAAAAATGAGATTATGTGTATGGAAGTATTAAATAAGTTGAATACTCTTTTGGCCAAACAAGGATTTTTTTTTTTTTTTTTTTTGGTAATAAAATTTGAAATTCAATTTGAGGAGAAATTCCCAAGCCTTACGAGATACTCGAAATCTTTGAGTGTCTATGGCTTTAGTGAATATATCGCCTAGTTGTCTCTCGAGGTACAAACTCAAGTGTTACTATTTTCTCTTCAACTAGTTCTCGAATAAAGTGATGCCTTATGTCAATGTGCTTAGTTCTAGAATGTTGAGCTGGGTTCTTAGAAATACATATAGCCCAGAGTTATCCATGATATAGCGGCATCATACCTTGTGGTGACCGTAGTCCTTGAGCATGTTTTTCATCCAAAGCATTTGTGTGCAAGAGCTTCTGCAAAGCAATGTATTCCGCTTCGGTAGTAGAGAGTGAGATAGAGTTACGCTTTTCTTGTGCCATGATACTAAGTTGTTTCCAATGTAGAAAGCTTGACCACACGATGTCTTCTTTCAATCATCGCAGTTTGCCTGCTTGATCGGCGTCACAGTAAAACCACTTACTTCACAAGTAGTGTCGGTAGTAAAATATAAACCATAATTACTTGTTCTGAGATATGCGATGATTCTCTTTACATTCTCTAAGTGTGATTCCTTTGGGTCACTTGATAACGAGCACATTGTAGCGAAACACTAAAACATATGTCGGTCTACTTGCGGTGAGGTAAAGTAAACTACCTATCATACTCCTATAAAGGGTTTGATCAACACTTTTACCTTGAGTGTCCTTTGTAATTTTTGTCTTTGGTACCTAAAGGAGTCCCAGTAATGGCTTGCTAGTTTCAAGACCAAACCTTTTAACAAGGTTACATGCGTACTTTGGTTTGAGAAATAAATATATTATCACGAGATTGTTTGATTTGCAAACCAAGGAAGAAAGACATTTCACCTACCATAGACATTTCAAATTCATTTGTCATAACATGCACAAAATCATCCACTTAGTGTACTAGATGTGGATCCAAAAACTATGTCATCCACGTAAATTTGAGCGATAAAGATCTCGTCACTACTCCTTTTAATGAATAAAGTCTTATCAACTCCCGCTCATAGAATAAATCCCTTGTTCAAAAGATAGTTGGTAAGCCTCTCATACCATGCTCGTGGAGCTTGTTTTAAACCATAAAGAGCCTTTTTGAGTTTGTAAACATGATTTGGAAATTTCGGATCAACAAATCCTTTTGGTTGTTCCACGTACACCTCCTCATTCAAAAAACCATTCAAAAGGCAGACTTAACATCCATTTGATATAATTTGAACTTCATATGACGGGAAATGGCAAGTAAAATCCTAATTGACTCTGATCTAGCTAAAGGTGCAAATGTTTCATCAAAGTCAACTCATACTACTTGTGTGTAGCCTTGAGCTACTAACCTAGCCTTATTTCTAACAACAATGTCATGCTTCGTGATTTATTTTTGAACACCCATTTTGTTCCAATAACATTTTTGTTTTTAGGCTTAGGTACTAATACCCACACATGATTTCTCTCAAATTGAGCTAACTCATCTGCATGGCATTTATCCAAAATTCATCCCTAAGGGCTTCATTCACATTTTTTTGGTTCAAATTGAGAAATATAGCATAAATGGGTTACCTCGCTTATTTGTCTTCTTCTTGTTACCATGCTAGCACCAGGATCTCCAATTATATTCTTAATAGGATGATTTTTTGAAGTTCGAGTTGGATTTATCATTGATGAGGTTGATGCCGCTCTTCTCTTTTGTTCACCTTCCTTGACTCTTCTTCTTTTATTCCAATTGTGTCATGGTCATTGTTAATTGAGGTGTTGTGAAATTTTCTTCATTTCCGGCTTCTTCACTTATAATCTTCTTACCCATCATCTATACTGACATTTATGGATTCCATAACTACATTGGTTCTCTGATTGAAGACTCTGTAAGCTCTACTATTTGGGAATAACCAAGAAATATACCTTCATCACTTCTTGAATCAAACTTACCCAATTTGTTCTCGATCTCTAAGTATGTAGCACTTACTTCCAAAAACATGCATAAATTTCGGATTGGGTTTTTACCTCTCCATTATCTCATGGGAGTTTGGTTTATACGGCGAAGATATACACGATTTATAATATGACATGCGGTGTTTATAGCTTCAGCCCAAAAACCTTTTGGAGACTCACTTGGCATGCATCATTACTCTTGCCATCTCTTGAAGTATCCTATTCTTCCGTTCAACTACTCCATTTTGTTGAGGGTGTGATAGGGCAGAGAATTCATGAAAGATACCATGTTCTTCTGTAAGTCAAGATACTTGGTATTTTCAAACTCTTTCCATGGTGTTTCTCGGTCTCTTGATGGTTACTATTTTGTCACACTCGCTTTCAACACTCTTGTACAATATGAGATGAAGAACTCAAAAGCATCGACTTGTCTACGAGAAAGTCTACGCGTGTAGCGAGAGAAAAGTCATCTACTTTATAACTATGATATATTTCTTACCTCCAATACTTTACGTTCTCATGGGACCCGTAAGGTCAATATGTATCAATTCCAATACTATGTTTGTATTTATACTCTTGATCTTCTTATGAGCAATCCTAGTTTGTTTACCCAATTGACATGGTCCACATCTGAGGTGTTTCAATTTTTGAAAGAATAGGTAAACCACGCCTGATCTCAATTTTGCTTAATCTAACGGATCTTTAAAATTCATATGACCTAGCTTTTACGTGCCATAAGATAGTTGAGTCATTGCTAGCTAGGTTACATGTACTATGGGTGATGTATCAATACAATAACAATTGTCATGTGATCTGATTCCCTTAATCACACATTCACCATTTTGATCTGTTACAATACGGTGATTGTTTGTAAATTGCACATTAAAATCACTATCACATATTTGACTTATGCTAATCAAGTTTGCCTTAAGTCCTTTCACATATAAACTTCATCAAGTTTAGGGATACCCTACATTTGAACAGAGCCTTTTCCAATAATTCTAGATGTTTTACCATCACCAAAGGTAAGCTTGTCCTTCATTGTATTCCTTAAAGGTTTTAAACAAAGAGCGATTCCCTGTCATGTGTCTAGAGCATCACTTATCAAAATACCAAGCGGTATTTGATTTAACTTTAAATGCTATATGGGCCACAAAACGATTGCAACTCAGATTTCTTAAACCCATCCTTTTTTAATTTTGGACATTTGAGTTACTAGTTTCTTATATTCCTCTTTTGTGTAGTTCTTGTAGTAAAAACTTTACACTTTGAAATTTTTGAGGTATTTTAGAAACATTTGTATTCGTGATAGAATCATAAGCATAAAGAAATCTACATAGGTCTTATATGTCCTTTCCTACCACAATGATGACAGAGATGGGAACAAAGCTGAATTTTCTTAGAATGATAAAGGTGCAAAAAACTACCTTCCACTTGAGCACAATGGGTTTACAAATTGAGTTTTGGATGATGAAGGGGTTGATTGTTCATCTATGTATCCAAGACCTCTCTTATCTCCGTATGGCTTTCCATAGTCTAGGACTTTGGTTAATTTTTCAAAGACCAATGGTCAAATTCTTCATCGTTTCCTTTAGCAATACTAAGTTCTTGCTTGAGATTTTTGTTTTCCTCGATGGTTTCTACAAGTCTCAAATTCAAAGCATTAATATGATCAGACAATTCCTTTTTATCTTTCTCTAGGTTAGAGGAATTTGTTTTGTGAACATTGATGATATCATTAAGTTTAGTTACTTCCACAAGCAATTTATCTCTCTCTTCCCTAGCACCTAGACAATCCATGAATAGTTCCTCATAATTCGATACATTAAACTTAGATAGTAAGAGAAGAGTTTATTTCCTCCTTTTCTTCATCCGAGCTAAGGTGAGTCATTGTGATGTGCATTGGCGGTTGCCATGTGAAGGCCTGATAATTAGTGTCATCATCATACGAGTTACTAGCATTGTTGTCACACTCACTACGTGTCCTTGAGTGTAGCATTAAAGGCTTTTCCAAATTTCTTTTTATTGTTAGCACAATCTGTAGAAATATGACCAAATCCCCCCTGAAGTAAAGCATTGAGGATTAGTGGGCTTTACTTTTCTTACCATCAAGGCTAGGAGACTTGATTTCCATGACTTTCGGTCATTCGAACGACTGGATTGTCCCTTGTTGAAATGATTATTACGTTGACCCTTCTTCTTCATGAACTTTAGAATTTTCGTGCTAACAAGACTAGTGACTCATCATTCATATCATCATCACTATCAGAGATATCCTTTTTGGAGCTTTTGAATGCCACATCCTTATTTTTCTTGGGTGGATCAGCTCATAGGTTTGGATTGATCAGACAAGTTCATCAATTTTTAGTGTGTCTACATTCTTGCTTTCCTCTATCGCTGTAACTTTCATCTTATAGTCACATGTTAAAGAGCTTAGGAGTTTGCGACTTGTATAGGTTGTGGAATTTTCTACCAAGGTTAGAACAAGCATTAGTGATATCCGCGAAGCGAGCATAGAATTGACCAAAAGTTTCATTGTTGCTCATTTAATAGAATCAAACTCGGATGTTAGCAATCTCAATTTTGTTTGTTTTACTTGGGAAGTTCCTTCATGAGCAAGAGCAAGTGCATTCCATGCATCTTTAGCGATCTCACACGGTCGGAGATGCGACGAAACTCATCCATCGACAACTGCGTGAATATTGAGCTTAGACCTTTTTGGTTTGCCCAGCTAAGGTGCGTTCTTGATGGTCGATCTCTTCTTGGCTTTATGATTGTTACACCATCTTTCGTTACGAAAGGTGGTTCCCGACCATCAAGAATAGCATCCCAGACTTTTTCATCTTGTCGAGAAGGCTTGCATGCGCGAGCCTTCCGGTAAGGGTAATTAAACCCATCAAAGAGTGGGGTCTAACGGATGACCCACCTTCTTTCATTTGGTCCCGTAAGTAAGTGTGTGTGTCCACAAGATCAATCTCGCTAAGTGTGTCTAGTGTCGACTCGATACCAATTGAAAGTTTATAAGATATGGACTGATTAACCTAGAGGGGGTGAATAGGTTATTTTTAATTTTTATCAATTTATAATTTAATAACCTAAACAAAGCGGCGACATGCAATCGTGTGTAAGAGTAAAAGTGCGGAAATAATAACACACGATATTTTTAGGTGGAAACAACCTAGGCCCGCAAACATGACCTAAGAGGAAAACCAGGTCCAGGACCACCTAACTTTCCACTATGAAAATCAAATGTTCAAGTACAAACTTCGGTCTTATGCTACCCTCCCTAGGATACTACCCCAATGTACTTTACTTACGAGCCCTTTCTGTTTTCACTGATTTCCAATATTAGCGTGAGCGGTTTCATCAACGTTCCAATAAGCTCCCCGCCATGATCGGATCGTTCACAAATGAATGAGCAAAAAGTTAGCACAAAAACACAAGTGCCCGTGTGTGTTCTAGAACGGATTTAACAATCAATAATACTAACTAGATGATTTAAAACAAATTTAATTTAAACCAAATCAACTAGTATATTCTAGGGCAAAAAGATTACGCATAATTTCAATAAAAATAACTTCTTTGAAATTTAATAATTAAATCAAATAATCATGATCGTTCATAAAATTATTTAATTCAAATACCTATAAATCAAATCAATAGGAATTAAATTAATTAATATAAATCAAAATCATATATATATATATATTAGTTACCTTTTATCGTTCAGCGTAGCTTTCAATATATATATATATAACTGCTGTCGCCAAAGGAAGAACTCAGCTTGTATATATTAATTCCTTGCCGCTTACAAATTTCTTACACCTTCATATAAGCTGCGTTGATTACCCTTTAAAATATATTGAAGCAGAGAAGCAATGATATATATTTTCTTTAAACTCTTTTATGCTTTTTGTGTTCAGCCGTAGGTTTTTTCTTTTCTTTTGCTTTTTAAACTCTCTCAGCCACCATACCTCACTCAGCTTATGTATATATATATATATATATATATAATGATAACCTACTAGTAGTAGGGTTACAATATTTTAGGCTTCATTATTCAAGGCCCATTTAAATATTTAATTAAGAAATATTTTTTAAATCACATCTTAAAAAATATTAAGACACATAAAAAATATTTAAATACCAAAAATAATTTTCAATTTACGAACATGTACTATTAAATGTATAAATGCAATCCTATGTGTCGTAGTTATAAAAAAACATACTTGAAGTACGAATATCTAGAACTCGAGTATTTGTTGGGCTTTTCTTGATAGACTTGATAGCAGGCCTAAAAACAAATTTACAGATAAATATTTTGTCCACGAAAATAGCCAACATTCATAGTCCTTACAATAATATCTATAATTAATAGTTATTTACTTTTGATGGACTAAATATAAGAGTAAGGAATCTGAATGGAACAGCAAGGGACTCAATGCAATCATCAAGGATTTTTTTCCAAATAAATTTCAAAGAATTCAGAGTCATACTTCTTCTAAACAAGCATGGGAAATTTTAGAGACCACTCATGAAGGCATATCAGTTGTAAAAAGATCAAAAATTATGAAGTTAAATAGAGATTTTGTACTCTATATCATACAAGAGAATGAAAATTTTGACAAATTATATGCACATTTTTCAACCATTGTCAATTATTCCTACAACTTGGATGGACCTATGGGCGAAGAAAAATAGATTGAGAAAATATTGCTAGCCTATTCTATCGTTTTAATGCCAAAGTTATTGTGCTTGAGTCCATGTATGAGCTTGGTAAACTTATTGTTAATTAATAAGTTGGTAACCTATAAGTATTTAAACTACATCACATATTGCCAAAACGAGAGTAATTTGCTTCCGAGAAAGGAAAGAGCTTGGCTCTTAAGACGTCAAAAGATAGACGTCAAAGTTATTGTTCCACCTATGATAAATCTACTCCATTGTATGTCAATCATAATCCCTTAAATGATCAAAAGGATGATATTGAATAGTTAAAGAAGCAAATAGTTGTCCTTGAGTAGGGATGGGCACGGGGACGGGCAGGGACGGATTTGAATATAACCGTCCCCGAACCAAATTATAAAATCTGTCCCTGAAACCGCCCAAAAATCGTTGCAATTCGGGGACAGTTTTTTACCTACGGTTAACAGTTCGGGACAGTTATTGAAAAAAAACCGAAAAAAACCGTTTTTCAAAATCCTATTCAATTGAGCTCCTTTTAGCAATGCAATCCAACTAAAACAAATGGTTGATATTGAATTTGTTATTTAAATTTGTTATTTTGAATTTATGATAAAAAAAATTAACATTTAATAATATATATTTCTATGAATCTAGATAAGATTAAATACATATCAACAAGAAACACAAGATATAAATAAAATATTATAAACTAATACAAATATTGAAATCTAATTAAATAAATTTAAGAAAACTTCAATTACAATAAATCAAAACTTCTTTCTTCTAATTATTCATCAACCGTACGTGTTTCTTGCAAAAATAAAACATATAAAATCACTTTTATAAACCCAAATAATAAATTGATTAATCAATAATATAAATTTTTTACCTCGACATCATCTTCTGCAATATTAATAGTAGAAGCGGATGAACCAGGAGATAACATATCTGAATAAATTATAAAATATTTAAAAACATAATTAAATAATTAATATATAATACATAAAACAAGTGTTAATAAAATATAATATGTACAAGTATTAAATATATAAACTTATACCTTGTTTACGAATATTAGCCCATAACCAATCTTGAGTACACATCAAAGCTTCCAATGTGTTTTCTTTGAGTCTACTACGATGTTTGCTCACTATTCTACCACTTGTACTAAATGCAAATTCGGAAGCAACTATGGTGACTGGAATAGCCAAGATATCTCTAGCCATATCATGCATTATTGGATACTTATGTTTATTACACCTCCACCAAGATAATATATCAAACTCTTCATCCGAAATTTCTACATCATCCTCCTCTAAATAAGAGTCTAACTCAGATTTCAAAGATCCAGCTTTATTTTGCATTAATTTCCATTGTTTATACTCATTTATACCACTAAGATTAAGAACACTAGTACCTTTTGAACTTTGAGATGTATTGGAACGTGTTGAAAATTCCATTTGTCGACTCTCTTCTAAAATTCGTTTATTTCGGTACATATTTATCAAATCATAACATTTTGTTCTCACCTTTTCAATTTCAAAAATGGCATTCTCTCCATATATTCTTGGAAAATAGAACTCGAGATAATTCATCTTAAATCTAAGATCCAAAACAACTCCTATAGCCATGACAATATTAACTTCTTGCCAATACTTATCAATTTTTACAAGCATGTTTGACGTCATTCCTTTGACCAAATCATCCTCATCATTAATCCAATTATATAATGACAATTTGATGTCACAAATATGAGGAAATAACATGTTTATGGTGGGATAGTTGGAACCAGAAATCAATTCAGTAACCTTGTAAAATACTTCTAACTTATCACAAATTGTACTTGCCATTTTCCAATCCAATGCATCAGGAAGACTATTATAATTCTTATCCAATTGTTTTAAACGAGGAAACACTTTCTCATAAAACAATGCATTTTTAAGCATTAAAAAAGTAGAATTCCAACGAGTTTGACAATCAAGAGATAAATTCTTACAAGAAGACTTTATCTCTTGAGATGCAATCTTTTTAAATTTTTCCTCCCTCTTTTGTGTTGCTGTCCAATATGCAACACTATCTCTAACTTTAACAATGCATTGAGAAATTAGATTTAACCCATCTTTCATTACCAAGTTTAATAAGTGAGCAGCACAACGCATGTGAAAAATATCTCCATACAATAACATTGAAGTTCTATCTAATGAATCTAATAGATTAGGTAACATTGAATCATTAGTAGAACAATTATCTAAAGTTAAGATTGAAATCTTATGATCAATGTTCCAATCCAAAAAGCAACTCATTAATTCTTGACCAATAACTGCAGCATTGTGTGGAGCAGGAACATATATAAACCTATAAAAAATTATATAATAACAATAAAATTGTTATATACAATCATTTAATATATCAAATCTCTAAAAAAATATTTAATAAGAATTGTATAAATTTCAACAATAAACTTAAAAATTACCTTATTATTTTACTATGCAAATACCAATTGTCATCGATGAAATGACAAGTTACAGCCATGAATCCTTTGTTCTGATTTCCAGATTTTCACATATCACCCGTGATTGCAACACGACTTTTGTTGTTCTCCAACATATCCATCATTTTTTTTCTCAACATCATAAATCTTTATAATATCTCCCTTAACTGTCGCCCGAGAAATAGGCTTTCATATTGGTTGTAATGAATGTGAATACTCCCTAAATCCATGATGTTCTACAATACTAAGAGGATACTCGTGTAAAATTATCATCTTTGCACATTTATCATGAGAAACTTGAGAATCAAAATTCCAATGTCCTAATTCAATTCTATCCTTTTTCTTGTTAGGATTTAACAATGATTGACCGATACCCCTTTCTTGACGTTTGAATGGACAACCTTTTGTATGTGCTTTCAAATGAGATGTCTCATTCCTTGTATCACCTCCTAACCGTTTTCCGCAATAATTACATATTGCCTTCCATATCCCATTAATTTTCTTCCTATCAAAATGAACTCATGCTTCGGGCTTTAATTTAGCCTTCCCATCTTCTTCCTCACTACATTCATTTGATGGTTGACTTTGTGTATTTTCAGGTGAAGAGGTTGATGTAAGGAGAGGAACATTTGTATGTTGATCGACACTTGAAGTTCCACCACTTGTTACCTCCACATTAAGTTCAATGTCATTTACTCCTTGAGATGATTGTGGTGAAAAATTCTAAAAAAATAACTTTCAAAATTTAAATTCATATATAAAAAATATATATTTATACTTTCTATTATCTCACGTTACCTTTTCAACATATTCACTTGTCATGATATTTAAAGTCTCTAGATAGTCTTGATATGATAACCTCTAATGTCAATGATCCTTATCCTGGTACGTGGCTGCATGATTGGATCATAATCATTACCAAACCAAATCATAAGAAGCAGCACACTGAATAGCACACATAGTTTTAGCACACTAAATAGCACACACAGTTTTAGCACACTTCCACACTTTCTGTGAGCACACAACACATACACTTCCACAACACACATTGCCTTCCACATCACACATATTACACAGTTTTAGTACACTAAATAGCACACTTCTACACTTTCTGTGAGCACACTTTTACACACTTTCTGTGAGCACACAACACACATTGCCTTCCACATCACACATATTACACAGTTTTAGCACACTAAATAGCACACACAGTTTTAGCACACTAAATAGCACACACAGTTTTAGCACACTAAATAGCACACAGTTTTAGCACACTTCCACACTTTATGTGAGCACACTTTTACACACTTTCTGTGAGCACACAACACATACACTTCCACAACACACATTGCCTTCCACATCATACATATTACAAAGTTTTAGCACACTAAATAACACACACAGTTTTAGCACACTTCTACACTTTCTATGAGCACACTTTTACACACTTTCTGTGAGCACACAACACACATTGCCTTTCACATCACACATATTACACAGTTTTAGCACACTAAATAGCACACATACTTTTACACATTGGTTCATAATTTACACAACACATGTCACTACACTTTTTGTGAGCACACAACACATACACTTCCACAACACACATTGCACACGCTGCACGCACTGTCACGGCTACCAGCACATATTTTTTGTCCACACACATAACATGCACACTTTTACACATTTACACATTGGTTCATAGTTTACACAGTACACATCATTTCACTTTTACACATTTTCTGTGCACACACATTTCACCCAAGTTCATCAATAATCTCTTTTTCCTCAATAACATAAATATTGATGGTCCTGAAATAATTTATTGGTAAGTAGTAGACTACCCAAATCAATTGAGAATTTTATAAATCTGTTATAACTCATTTTTTAACATTACATAAATCATAATACAAGTTTATTCTCCATACACAAGGTTTTTATTATCTACGTTACCTTTCTCTTCTTCTCCACGATGTGGCACTATGAATGGATTGGTGACGACTGACGACTGGTGAAGACGCAGCGACTGGAGAAGAGGTAACGTCTGGCGACGATGCAGCGTTGTGAGAGATGTATGCTGATCTGCAGATGGAAGATTGGAAGGAAAATGAGAGATTAAGAAGAAAAAAAAGGCACTGAGAGCCTGAGACTTGAGAGTTGAGAGAGTAGGGAATTGGGAATACGGGCAGCGCCTAAATTAGGTTAATATTAGGTTTATATATTAGGTTAAAAAATATATATTAGGTTAAAAAAAAGTTTTAATTAATATATAATTTATTTAAATAAATATAATTAATTTCGGGAACGGGTGGGTACGGTTTTTAGTATAACCATAACCAAACCATACACGCTCATTTATGTTCGGTTTTTACCCGAAACCGAACCCATCCCCGAAATTACACGGTTAAAAACCGAACCACCAGTGCGGTTATCCACGGATAACCGAACCCGCGGTTTTTTTGTCCATCCCTATCCTTGAGAGTGCCAAGGAGTATCTAACTTATTCTCTTAATAAGAAAGAAGCTGAAGTGAAACATATGAATGAGAGAGTTAGGATTCTCAACAATTCAACGGCTTATCTAAAATATTTTCTTAAGAAAAAGAAAGAGTTGATTATAACTTCAAAAAATAAATTATGCGTGAGTGAAAAAGAATTAGCTCAGTATTTTTCTACTATTAACAAAATGAATTCTAGTTCCCAAAAATAAATGAAATTATCAACAACACAAATTTGCTTGGTGATAAATGTGGTGTTAGGTATAATGAAAAGGTTTATACTTCTACTTATACTACTCCTAAGTTTATCAAGTCTATTGATCAAGAATCTAAATTGAAGTCAGTTGATGTGACCCCTAAAGCTAAGTTAGTTGTCACATTCCAGCCTAGTAATGGTCTACCACATCTACCTACTATTATCCCTACTTATCATAATTGTAGTGAACTAGGGTATGTAAGACCTCGCTGTGAAAAATTAACTTCTCATCCTAGTATAAAAGTTAACATGAGTACCATTTCTCTAAGTTAGGGACCTAAATTCTCTAAATTCACTTGTCATATTTTCTATCTTTATGGCACTACTGGCCACCTTGTTACGCAATATCCTAGATATATGAGGAGTTTTTCTCAGAGTACATCACCTCATTCATCTCTACCTTATTTGTTTGGATGTAGTTATTGTGGCTCATATGAGAATGTTCAAGCAGATTGCATTATGCACCTAAGGCATAGTGGGAAAAGAAATAAATCTGCTTCAAAAAGTCCAATTTGTCTTGTTTATATGGATGATTCATTTGAATTTTATAGAGATTTTAAACAGAATAAAGCACGTGTTTCATATACTCCTCATGCTCATATGATTCAGAGGAGATATTCGAGTTCAATTACCCTATATAAATTCTTTAAATAGATGGATGTTATTTTATCACTATTTTTGGGTGATCTATTGGGGTTACGTTTATTTCCTTCCTCTCTTTGGTTTTCATTCTTCTATATGTGAATATGTGTCATTTTGTTTGTGTTCATATGTTTGACTCTTCTTCTCTTCTTTTGCTTGTCATTTCCTTGTAGTGAATTGTATGTTAATTGTCATATTTGTTGCTTTTTTCTAGATGATCCTTTGTTAGTTTTCTCACATGCTAGTTGCTTTGACTTGTTCCTTATGTGTGTTTGTCTTGCATATTACCTACTTCTTCCTCTTTGGCTTTTTGTATATGCATCATTCCACATGTTCTTCATATATTCAAAGTATTAGGATTATACTTCATGTTTTCTTATCATGCATGTGACATGTCATATAATGTGCTTCTCTCCTATTTTACTAGGTTCTTCATCCTTACACCTAATATGTTTTGTGTTGTTTTCCTATTTATCCATTGTTGACTTCTGTCCACCTTTTTCCTTCTTATCCTTCTACTATATAGTAGTTGTTTTATTGAAGTTAATTGTGATGCTTTTACAAGCATGTATTTATGAGTGTTTCTCTTTTTTGTACTTGCTCTAATTTACCATGTGCATTTGTATGTCATATAGATTATTTACATGTCTTTAAGATCTTTGACATAAATTCAATGTTTTATCTAAACCTATGTGTTTAGCTGGCATTCATGTTGTCTGTGTTGTTGTCACTATCTGAGCATGTCTTGTGTTTCTATATTGGAACTTTTGCCTTTATCTCATGCTTAGTGGTTTTTATCTCTTTTTTTACTTTCTTTTAGAGATGTTACATGTGTTATTCACTAGTTAGTTAGTTCATTTCTTTCTACTAATTAGCAATAATATGAGTTTTATTGTTTATCTCTTTTGAGACACTTTCCTCTTCTTTTTGGGATTCGATATGTTTTGAGTCATTTCTTTTCATCTCTCTTGTTAGTCTATGTTCTGTGTTCATGAGACTGACGGTTTCTTCTCTTTGCTAATATATTGCATATAAAATGAGTTTTAGAGGGATGACGTTGATATATATTTGGTGTGCTTTTTACATGAATTGAAGTGTGGATGTTTTAACATATGTATTTCGTGAGAGCATGTATGGCTAAATTTTTCTTATTTTTCTTATCTCAGATGAATTTTTCTTTTGCATGTATCATATCTTTGTGAATTTGCACAGTTATTTTGAGAAACTTGTGTGAATCTCCTACTTTGATGATTTGTATTTCTCTAACAAGCTCTAGAATCCACTTTTAGTGTATCTCGAGGTGAAATTCTAGCTACTGCTTGGATAGAAAGATAATGTAGGCCTTCCTTGTACCATTTGATCCTTTCTTGCCACCATTGTTCTCATATCCTTAGTCTCCCATCTTCGAGCCATTTTGGTATCCCTTCATTTCTTTGCACCTAAACATTGGCTTAGCCTAATTATTTGTTCTTACTTTTTACACCCTTTTGTTGAGTTTGTATGCTCTGGGAATGTCCAGTTTTACCTTCTTGGTTTCTAGAAAAGAGAAACGGGGAATGAAAAAAGGAAAAAGGAAAAAGATGAAATTGGATTGATAAACTTTTAACAAAAATGGGGAAGAAAAATATTGAGAAAAGAAAAATATAAAAAAATGAAGTGTTGATATTTGTTTGTTTGAAAAACAAAAGGAAGGAGAAAAGAAAAGGTGAAAAGATGGTGATTGTGCTGAGATAATGTTGCATTAAAAAATTCTGTGTATTGTTCTCACAACTTCTTTGGTTGAAGTTTTAGGAAAAAAAAAAAGAACCCATGTACAAGGGTATTTCTATCATGGACATGAATTGTTTGTTGACTAGTTGAACAAAAGTGTGCTTAAGCCTAAATGTCTTCTTTTCCCTACCCTTATCTTATCCTATCATTACAAAATTTGAAAGACCTATTAATTTCTACTTTGATGGCACTTACACTAGTAGAGAGAGACTAATTGTGGATATATGAAGCTTGGTTCAACTTGAGTGTATATTTCAATTTTCTTGGTTCACATAAGCATATTTTGATGATATATAGAGTAAACAATTTATGCATATCACACATTGTGCATGACATCAAAAATTTAGTTATACTCTTACATGAATGCATCATGGATTGATGGACATATGGATGTTTGTGTTGAATTTATTGTTCTTCCTTAACTGATCCACTAATCCATTGAACTTACTTAGTTTGCTTCTCTCTTTGTATTTTCCTTGTCATCTAATGTGTGTAGATGCTTATATGTTGGGAGAGTTTTTTGTGAGTAGAATGCATAACATTTTTATTATATTACATGCATACTTTTAGAGGGAGAGATGTATGTCTTGTGCATATTGCCTAGCAAAGTTTTGTGTTTGTTTTACTTCTTATTGTTTGTCCTATTTTTGAGTTTTTGTTATACTACATATTCATGTAGTACCTTCTTCTCTTTGTCATCACATTGTATAAACGGGTATAAATAGGACTGTTATTGTAACATGTTGCATGGGTTGTATGCAATCGTTGATTTCACATGTCTACCTATGTGTTTACCTACTATCATGTAGTTATGATTTAATGCTTGTTTCTCACTTGTTGTTGATAGCTTGGCTTTTGTTATTTGAATGCATGAAGCTTAGTTTTGTTTGTGTAATCAGTTTGTTGACTATTGTGTGATTTTGTGCTTCGCTTGTTTACATGTTATCTTCTTTCTTTTTCACATAACTATATGTAATATGTCTTAATGTATTTTCTTAATGTTATATGTATTGTTGCATTAATGTTAAGATTATAGCATATTTGCATGCCTCTTCTCCCTCATATAGGGGTATACCTTTGACTTTCAGTGTTAAAAAATGTGAGAAGTTTTTATACACAACTATATGTTTGTTGTCATGTTGTGTGTTTCAGGGAGAGTATTGCATAAAGTCTATGAAATTTATGCATGTTTACTTATGCATGTGACTATAGGTGTGTACTTATATAGGGATAACATGATAGATAGTATATGGTTTGATTACACATTTTTGTATGATACGTTCACATGATATGTGTTATTTCGTATGTGTAGGTTGTAGTTGTAGAGTAAAGCCTTCATACTTCTAGTATGCAATGATGTTATGGTGCTAAGACCCTCGTGTTTCAGTATGACATAGGAAGCTTTGTTACATAAAGATGGATATAGCACACTCAAGATGGATGCACTTAGAGTAGGTGTGTCTTTTGAATTTTGGTATGTGTCATTATGTTGTTCATGGGAACAAACAACTTTAGGAATTTTTCATGATCTTTTCATGCTTGATAAGTTTTTGTATCTAGTTGTGTAGTGTTTTGATACGAAAAGCCAAAGAGGAAGAATATAAGTCACATTGTACTTATGTTTGTGTGTTGGCTTCCCGTGTACAAAATATGGTGTCTATTATTTTACTTAGTGTTTTTATCTTCCTCTGTGTAAGATTGATTACTATAAATCAGTAATTCACATACGCATATAGTTAGGTACACTTTGTATATAAGCATGTTTACACATACCACGGGGTTGGTTTTTGTAGTGTGCATGCTAGGTTTAGAGAGTTGGCTTTTAACGAGCGAGCCAACTTTTTTACCTATAGTTTTTGGCGTGTTTTGGGTGTGAGTATTTATGAATAGTATTTAGAATTTTTGGAAACAAAAAAATGTAACTTTTTAGCACCTTACCACCAAGCTCACCACTACCCTTGGTGAGGTGGTTGGCAAGGTGTGTATTTGGTGCCCTATAAATACCTTACTCATTTTGATGAGAATGATCGAGCTCTACATATTCCAAGTGGACCATTCAAAAGGTCTAGGAAGGCACAACTCAAAAAGGCTTTAAATGGGCTCATTCAAAAGGTCATGCATAACCAAGGGGACCCAAATTGGGAGTGCAAGGATTCGGAAAATCCTAGGATGGAAATTAGGGGGAAATTGGCAAAAGAAAACTAGGCACATTGTTGTGCCATTTGGACTTTTTTGGGAAGCTTCATTTTCATCCCTTAGATGAAAACAGAGGTTAAGATGTAACATTTTAAAGGGTTTCTTTTGTTCTCAACTGCTCCAATTTTGCTCTACATTTTGCTCTAATTTTGCTGTGCCATTTGGACTGATTTTGGACAGCTTTCTTTTCAGCCCTTGGATGAAATCAAGGGTTAAGATGTAATATTTTCATAGGATTCCTTTGTAGTCAGCTGCCCCATTTTTTCTATGTTTTGGTCCATGTTTTCTACTACCCTTTTGTGCTTTTTGGTTGTTTTTATTTTCAACCCTTGGATGAGATCAAGGGCTATGATGTAGTAGAGCTTAAAGTTTGTTTGTATCCTATTAAGAGCAGCTCAGTTGCTAGAAAATAAAATTTGAATGAATTTTGATTTTTCAGATCATTTGAGAGCTCATTCATGCTCTTTGTTCCTCTTTAAGCAACTTATCAAGGGATTGGCAACCTTTGTGACATTTTTTAGCATTCAAGCATTTATGGTGAGTAATATCCATACTTGTTAGGGTGTCATTTATGCTAGACTAATCAAGGAAATAGCACCTCCTTGTGGCATCTTTTTCCCTCAGAAAAATGGTGAGTAATAGCCATTGATTTGTGGAGAAACCCTTTGCTATATAATCTGAAATTAGCTAGGTCCTAACCCCTTGGTTCATATCATCAGGTATCAGAGCTTTAGGTGCTAATTTTCAGATTCATATCATTTATATTTGTTCTTGTTCTTATGTTCTTGTTGTATTTCTGATACATTGAAAAAAATGAAAAAAAATATCATTGTGCTGTGTTCTTGCTGAAATTTATTCTCCAGACCCTAAAAATATTGCTCTTCTTTGTTTCCATGTTTTTTTCTGCATTTTCTTTGCAAATTCTGCTATTTTTTAAAAATATTCTGCATTTTTCCTTGCTTATTCTGCAATATCTGATATTTTCTACATTTTTTGATTGTTTTCTAGTATTTTGTGGTAGTTCCTACAGAAATTTCATTTCCCCTTTGTATCATAATTTATGTGTTATTTTACATATCTTAAAAATTTCTTAAACTCGTATTGAAAGTGTTGTATTGATTTACTCTTGAGTTATTAGCATATTTGTTCCAAAAAGAAAAAAACAGAAAAAGAATGGCCAGAATTTATTCAAAAAAGAAAAAGAGAGACCAAATTGCATTTGCTAATTTCTAGTGAGTATTAGAACTCATAGTTTCAAGAATTTTACCCTTTGATTATAAATCTCCCATTGTGTGCTTAGTTCCTTTGGAGAAATTGTTGTTTTCCAATTGTATTGATCTATTGATTTTCCTTATGCTTACTACTCTAAACACTTTGAGTTAGTTTCCTATGTGTTTTAACAAGTGGGATATTGTGAACTACTTTTTTGGGTGTTTGATAATTCTACAAATTGTTTGGAATTCCTGGATTTGGTTGCTTTGATTAGGAACTAAGAGGGTTTGAGCGATCAATCCGAGTGCTAAACACGTGAGGTATTGTGTGAATTTACATTAGTTCTATTTTATTACACTAACCTCTTGTTGTGTAGAATTATGAAAAAAAATGTCCAATAGAGGTAGTCCCAAAGGAAGACCGGATATGATGTTCAAGATGAGAGCTCTGCAACAATCTTGTAAGAGGATGAACAACTTAGTGGTTGATATGAATGAAAGATTGGAAAGGAAAGAAAATTCCTTAGTAGCTTTACAACGAAAAACACCTCCACCTAATGTTAGGATGGTTAATAGGCAAGCTCATGTTGGGGATGATATAAAGGAAGAAGAATTGGAGGAAGATAGAGAGGCCACCATGGCTAGGTTTCTTAATAGGTTGAATCCGGACATTTCCAACATTGTGGAACTTCATTATTATGTGGATATGGAGGACATGGTCCACATGGAAAACAATGTGTAAAGGCAATTAAAGAAATGGAATTTTTGATCCCAAGCATCAAGGTCTAGTCCCATTACTCCAAAACCAAACCCTACTAGTCCTTGGAAGTCCAATGAGAAAAAAGATGAAATAGCTACATCCAAACCAAGATTTAAGCCTTACAAAGCCAAAGAGATGGGGGCTAGCAAGGACAAAGGTAAAATCGACACCCCAATTCGTAATCATGACTTAAAGTGTTTTCGGTGTCTTGGCAATGGTCATATAGCCTCTCAATGTCCAAACAAGAAGGCAATGATCACCTTATCTAGTGGTGAGATGGGAACTGATAATGAAAGTGAAGAAGATGAGATGTCATCTACAGGGGAAGCTAGTGAAGAGGAGATAGGACCCGTGGATGGGGAAGCACTTGTAATAAGGAAATCTTTGAGCACTCAAGTCAAGGAGGATGACCTTGAAAAACAAAGAGATAACATCTTTCACACAAGGTGTCATGTGAGTAACAAAGTGTCTAGTGTTATCATAGATGTGGGAAGTTGCACCAATGTGGCTAGTACTACCTTAGTTGAAAAATTAGGGTTTCCTACATTTGAACACCCTAAGCCTTACAAGTTGCAATGGTTAAATGATAGTGGGGAAGTGAAGGTTAATAAGCAAGTATTAATGAGCTTTTCCATTGGAAAGTACAAGGATGAGGTAATGTGTGATGTGGTACCCATGCAAGCCGAACACATCTTGTTGGGTAGGCCTTGGCAATATGATAGGAAGGTTACATATGACGGATATAGAAACAAGTATTCGTTTGTGAAGAATGGTTGAAACATCACACTTGTACCCCTTTCACCCAAGCAAGTCTTTGAAGATCAATTGAGGATGGTTAGGGAAAAAGAACAAAAAGCGAAGAATGAAAAAGAAAAAAAGAGTGAAGAAAAAGGAGAGGAGAGTGGAAAAATAAGAGAGAAAAAAATGTGAATTTTTATGCTAAGGCAAGTGAGGTCAAGGGGGCTTTTATTCAAAATAGCACATACTTGTAATTTTGTACAAGGAGGCTAATTTTTCTATTAACGATCTTAACTAGTCTTTGCCTAGTGCCACTATTTCTCTTTTGTAGGAATTTAAGGACGTGTTCCCTGAAGAGATTCTAGATGGGGTGCCACCAATTAGGGGGATTGAGCATCAAATTGACTTCATACTGGGAGCTTCTCTTCCAAACCGACCTACCTATAGGACCAACCCCGAAGACACTAAGGAGATTCAAAGGCAGGTTGAAGAGTACTTGATCAAAGGTCAAGTCAAGGAGAGCCTAAGTCCATGTTTTGTTCCCGTGCTACTCTTTCCCAAGAAGGATGGATCAAGCAAGATATGTGTTGATTGCCGAGCCATCAACAACATTATGGCAAAATATCGACATCCTATCCCTTGACTAGATGACATGTTAGATGAGTTGCATGGTTCTTGCATTTTTTCAAAAATTGATTTGAGAAGTGGATACCATCAAATTAGGATAAGAGAGGGTGATGATTGGAAAACCACTTTTAAAACTAAACATGGATTGTATAAGTGGTTAGTCATGCCCTTTGGTCTAACAAATGCACTTAGCACTTTTATGAGGCTTATGAATCATGTTCTGTATGCATTTATTGGAAAATTTGTTGTTGTCTATTTTGATGATATTCTCATTTACAGTAAAAATCTTGAAGAGCATATCTTACATCTTAGGTATGTGCTTGAAATTTTGAGAAAAGAACAATTGTATGCGAACCTGAAAAAGTGTGTTTTTTGCATGGACAAGTTAGTTTTTCTTGGTTTTGTTGTTAGTTCTAAGAGGGTAGAAGTAGATGAGGAAAAGGTTAAGGCTATTCGAGAATGGCCCACATCTAAATTTGTAACCGAGGTTAGAAGCTTTCACGGCTTGGCTAGTTTTTATCGAAGGTTTGTCAAAGATTTTAGTACACTAGTTGCACCTTTAACCGAGGTCATTAAAAATTCTGTTGGTTTTAAATGGGGCGAGAATCAGGAAAGAGCCTTTAAAGCATTAAAGTATAGTTTGTGTTCTGCACCTATTTTATCTTTACCTGATTTTACTAAAACCTTTGAAGTTGAGTGTGATGCATCAGGAATAGGTATAGGAGCTATTTTGATGCAGGAATGGCAACCTATCACTTATTTCAGCAAGAAACTTCACGGAGTAGCCCTTAATTATCCAATGTATGACAAGGAGCTATATGCCTTGTTTAGGACCCTGGAGACATAGCAACATTACCTTTGGCTAAGAGAATTTGTCATCTATACCGATCATGAATCTCTAAAACATCTAAAGCGCCAAGGTAAATTGAATATAAGGCATGCTAGATGGATGGAATTCATTGAGACATTTCCTTATATTGTTCAATATAAGAGAGGTAAGGAGAATGTTGTAGCCGATGCTTTATCACGGAGGTATGTCTTACTCTCAACTTTAAATGCTAGATTGCTAGGATTTGAATATGTTAAGGAAATGTATGCTAATGATGATGACTTCTCTACTGTTTACCATGCATGTGAAAAAACTTCTTTTGAATTTTTTTATAAATTAGATGGGTATTTATTTAAAGAAAACAATTATGTATACTCAAATGTTCCATGCATGAGTTGTTAATTAAGGAGGCCCATGAGGGAGGATTAATGGGGCATTTTAGAATTAAGAAGACTCTAGATGTTTTGCGTGAGAATTTTTATTGGCCAACAATAAGGAAGGATGTAGGGAGAATATGTTCTAGATGCATCACTTGTAAGCAAGCTAAATCCAAAGTCCTACCACAAATACTATATACTCCCTTGCCCGTACCGAGCACACCTTGGGTAGATATTTTCATGGATTTTTTTTTAGGGTTACCTAGGTCTAAGAAGGGTAGAGACTCAATTTTTGTGGTTGTAGATAGGTTTTCTAAAATGGCACACTTTATAACGTGTCATAAAACCAATGACGCCACTAATGTAACAGAGTTGTTCTTTAGAGAGGTTGTTAGGCTTCATGGAGTTCCTAGGAGCATTGTGTTTGATAGGGATGTTAAATTCCTTAGTTATTTTTGGAAAACTCTTTGGGCTAAAATGGGCACTAAACTTTTGTTTTGACTACTTGTCACCCCCAAACAGATGGGAAAATTGAGGTAGTCAATAGGACTCTGTCCACGTTGCTTAGGGCAGTAATAAAAAGGAATTTGAAAAATTGGAAGGATTGTTTACCTTTTGTTGAATTTTCTTATAACCGGAGTGTGCATTCAACTACTGATCATTCTCCATTCAAAATTATTTATGGTTTCAATCCACTAACTCCTTTGGACTTATTACCTATACCTATTTCAGAGAAAACTAACTTAGATAGTGCTAGGAAGGCTGAAACGGTGAAGAAGCTCCATGAACACATTCATGAGCAAATTGAGAAGAGAAATAAGGATTATGCTTGCAGGGCCAACAAAGGGAGACGAAGAGTCATTTTTTAGCCTGGTGATTGGGTTTGGATGCATATGAGGAAGGAACAGTTTCCTGAAAAAAGACGGTCCAAGTTGCAACCTCGGGGAGATGGACCCTTTCAAGTGATTGAGTGAATTAATGACAATGCCTACAAAATTGATCTTCCTGGTGAGTATAATATTAGTACCTCTTTTAATGTTTCTGATCTTTCTCCTTTTGATTATGCAGGTGATGATTCAAGGATGAATCCTCTTGAAGAGAGGGGGAATGATGAGAATGATCGAGCTCTACAAATTCCAAGTGGACCAATCACAAGGTCTAGGAAGGCACAACTCGAAAAGGCTTTAAATGGGCTCATTCAAGAGATCATGCATAACCAATGGGACCTAAATTGGGAGTGCAAGGATTGGGACAATACTAGGATGGAAATTAGGGAAAAATTGGCAAAAGAAAACTAGGCACATTCTTGTGTCATTTGGAATTTTTTGGGCAGCTTCATTTTCAACCCTTAGATGGAAACAAAGATTAAGATGTAATATTTTATAGGATTTCTTTTATTCTCAGCTGCTCTAATTTTACTCCATATTTTGCTCCACATTTTGCTCCAATTTTGCTGTGCCATTTGGACTGATTTTGGGAAGCTTTCTTTTCAGCCCTTGGATGAAATCAAGGGTTAAGATGTAATATTTTCATAGGATTTCTTTGTAGTTAGTTGCCCCATTTTTTCCATGTTTTGGTCCATGTTTTCTACTACCATTTTGTGTTTTTTGGCTATTTTATTTTCAATCCTTGGATGAGATCAAGGGTTATGATGTAGTAGAGCTTAGGGTTTGTTTGTATTCTATTAAGAGCAGCTCAGCTACTAAAAAATATAATTTGAATGAATTTTGATTTTTCAGATCATTTGAGAGCTCATTCATGCTCTTTGTTTCTCTTTAAGCAACTTATCAAGGGATTGGCAACCTTTGTGGCGTTGTTTAGCATCTAAGCATTTCTAGTGAGTAATATCCATACTTGTTAGGGTGTCATTTATGCTAGACTTATCAAGGAAATAGCACCTCCTTGTGGCGTCTTTTCCCCTCAGAAAAATTGTGAGTAATATCCATTGATTTGTGAATAAAACCCTTTGCAATATAATCTGAAATTAGCTAGGTCTTAACCCCTTGGTTCATAACACATTTTTCTTTCCTTTACCCATGTTTATAGGGTCAAAATTCTTCCAAAATTCATACCAAAATTTATATCTGTTTTAGAAATCATTTTGGTGAAATTATATTTGAGTGTGGGACGTTCAGTGTGTTTTATGAGAAAATTGTTTTCTATATGAGTATGTAGTTTGCCTATGTGTCTCACATACGCGATTTGAAATTAGTATTGAACTATGTTTCCTATGAGGTTGTAAGTTGATACGATTCTATAGCTAGGTTCGAGTGTTGAACTATATAATTGCAAAAGCAGCAAGTAAAGACCATCAGTAGGCAGTTAGAACAAAAATTCCTACTGATAGAGGTAATAATGGTTTTACTGTCTATTAGAGTTGTAACTTGTTTTCTGTTTATGAATTATTTGTTGTTAAGGGTAGTCTTAAACAACTTAAGGATGTTACCATATAGATATGGTCTCTATATGGGATTATTTTGTTATATCGAATGTTATGCATGATCACTTATTGAGCTAATATAATCTGAGTTTGGTGTATATATGTCTCAACATATTGAAGCATAAACTTTGATTATAAAGCATTTGGTGTTTACTTGCTTTCCATTATTGATTTATAATATCTGTGATTAACAGTTATCTACTTTTGATATTATATTTTTTTGTGATTTTGTGCTTCTGTTGTGTGAACAATACAAGTGTTATAATGTTCTGTTTCTTACGAGTTAGGGTCGAGTCCTTTAGAAGATTGTTTCTCCTTACGTCGATCATATACCGGGTTGTGAACTCTTTCAAATATGTACTTCTATTGGTCATATTTTGTTTTCTTTATATATTGATAACATGATTATTACTATAGATAATATGGATGATATTGCAGTGTTGAAGTTTAACATTAACATGCTAATTTATAACGAAGGATTTGAGTTAAATGGTAATTTGTCATCGAGGACAATATTGGAGAGCATTTTTACCCAAATTTTTATTATAGACTATGATATTACATAGTTTAATGTTGATCATTAACATTTTAAGACATATTTGTTAAATAGTATTAAAGATAATGATTTTATAATTTTTGTACGATTATGTATTTAAGTGTAAAATGAGAATGTATTGTATCGAGTAAAAATTAAATAATTATATAGAAATTTAATACCATGAGTTGGTTTTCTTATCCTTAGTCAGCTTGTGCTTCTTGTGAGCATATTGGGTTTCGGGTGTATTGTGTTGCACGCTCAAAGACTGTTCCTTTTATCTTGTCTAACTAGACGGAAGGTTTTTGGGTTGTAATGCTCTTTGTTTTTTAATGGATTACTTCATTTCCAAAAAAAAAACATATATATATTACAATACAAACTAATTCGGCCTTTCTAGTAAAAATAATTTCGTAGTTACTTTATAATTTTACATCTTAAATTTTATATTTCATATAACTGGTTTTAACAAAACTCATGTTTTAATGATCTTTTGGTGTGCTGGAAGAGAACATGTGACTGTAAGACCGGCTAAGGACAAGAGGTCAGATTTTTTATTATTTATTTTAGATATATAATCATAAATCCCTTTAATAATAATACCATCATTTCCCCACTGGAGTAGAATTTCAATACTAGTACAACCTTGTCCCAGACCCAATGGCCCGCGCAATATTAAGATAAAATATGACTTAGTTGGCACCATAATATTTATGACTTTTTAATTATTATTTTTATTTTTCTTTTTTCAAAACTTACTAACATTCATGAAGAGTTATGCTATTTTGAGCCAGAAGCTCGTTGGGCATAGTAACTAATATTGTTCAGTACAGCATGAGCAAACTACTTTGAAGATATATATTAAACGATCAAACTTCAAAAGTCATCTGACTACTGTTCAAGGAAAAAAAATCCAACTGTTGAATGTCTCTTCGTCACTTTATTGAGTTTTCTTGCCGACAAACACATATGTATGAAGAGTAAGGGCAAAGCCTAATTAGACTCCATAAAGGTTATTTTTCATTCAGCTAATTCCTATTCTTATCCAATCATTTAATATATTTTATAAATGTAATTATTTACCTTTTAAAAATATACAGTCATATTTATAATTACTTTATTAGATAGAAGATCCACCATTTTAATATGAATTCATTTATATATATAATTAAAAATAACTTAAGATTAATGTTCGAAGTAAATCTACTATTCAAAAAAAAAACTTAAATAGGTTAGAATGACCATATTAATCATGTAAACTTTTCATACGGTAAACTTTTCGCCAAAGCAATTGAGGTAATAAATTGATACATATTTTATAATTGCTCTTAAATTAAGTTGAATTTTAAGAAAAATTATATATGATTTTATTATTGGTTTAAGAGTAAGACTTATTTTTTCTCATTTAAAATCATAATTTTGAATCACATCATATATTATTTAATCTATCAAAATAATCTTACTAAATTTTGCATAAAAACATCATATTAAAATAAAATATTAATTAAATTAATAGTTTTTTAAGTATATAATTGAATGGATAATGATATGAACTTAAAAGACAAATACAACTGAAAAATTTAATGGTTTTAGAATATGAATAAAAGATGTAAAAAAAAAAGTATAATATGGAGCAATTCTTATATTATCTTTTAATTATATAAATAATACCAGCAAATCTATATTAGGTTTTTTGTCCATAAAAAATATATGAGTGAAAAGTCACAATATAACTAAATAAATCTAAAGAAATGATTATATTATTTTAAAAAATAACAATTTTAAATTTAATACTTAATCACAATAATTAAATATGCAAATAAGTAATAAGTATAAAATTAAAAATAATCGCATAAATTTCTAGGTGGAAACAATGATCGTTTACTTAACCACATAATTTATCTATTATGAAAATTAAATATTTACATACAAACCTAATTTTATACTATTATCACATGTATAATGATTTAATATATTTTACTTAGAGTTCCTATTTTATATTCACAGTTTTCAAGATTAACGTGAGCGGATCCTGACCAATATTCATATTAGTTATTCATCAATTAGACACGTTTAAATAATAACCTACAAATGAATTAACACAAAAATACAAGTATATGTGTGTGTTTTAAATGTATTTCAATAACAAATAAATCTTAAACTAATAGAGTCAACTAATAAATCAATCAAAGAAAATTTTTAACGAACCTCGAACAAAAGATATAGATCAAGATTATTAAAACTAACTTCTTTAAATATTGATAATATTAATCATACTTATGATGAATTAATGCAAGCATGAATGAGTCTTAAAATAAGAAGCTATAAGCTCGTAGAAAATAATAAGTAAAAATTATGAAATTCTAGAGAAATAAAAGCATATTTTTTTTGTATATTTGTGAGTTTGTAGTATCTTGGGATAACAAGCCATGGGTTGATTTATAAATTAAATTAAAACCTAATCCTAGATTATTGTGTAAAAATAATCATACTCTAAATAAGATTATTAATAATCATTGAATAGCTTTCAATTTATTTTTTTTTATTTTTATCTAATATTTGATTTAAATGAATCAAAATGTCTTATAAATCTAACTCAATGAACTATAATTTTCATTAGAATATAATTTTTTATTACGAGATAAAAAATTACTTGTAATCTATCCCCAAAATTTTGAAAATTTAGGTTATATTTTGTCCTCTATTTTAACTTATATAGTTCGAGATATATTTTAAAAATAATAACTTGAACAACATAAATAATTTTAAATGTTTTACGATGTATTCACATGAATATAATTAACAGATATTATACTTTAAGTCTATTTATTATAAACTCAAATATTTTTTAGATTTTACTTTAAGTCTATAATTAATTTAAAAAATGCTTTCATCATTAAAAAAAACAACTTAGAATACCTTATAATTAGATTGGTATACGTTAAGGTTTTTTTATTTTTAAATAACTCATAACAATGTAGAGATGATTTTATTTACATAAAAATATAAACTAATGATAGAGAAAGTTTTATAATTAAAGCAAAAATTTAGACAAACATATGAAAAATTTATTGGATATGCACTTGATGAAAAAAAATAATAATATATTAATTAACCTCAAAGGCTCAAACAGCATCAACATTTTGTCATCACAAGTTAACCGTCTCATTAAATTATATATTAGAAAGAAAGAAAAAAATGTAATATTAAAAACCTTCGGCTCCAACAGTTATGGACTTCATGTACATCTACGTTTTTGCTTTAATAGAAGAAATAACAACACTTTTTATTATGAATATTGAGAAGAAATGAGAGAGAGTTAACGGCCCATTCCCAAATGAGGTTTCTGTTTATTTCAGGAAAAATCAAGCAGAATTTGAATCTAGTGCGCTCCAACGTTCAAAATGGAAACTAAAGATTCTCGTGAATATGCATCCAACGGTCAGAAATGTCCACGTGAAAATCTCTATTCAAAAAACTGTAGTAAGCAATTTTATCTTGTTAATAATATAAATAAGAGAGACAGTGTTCAGAGGCTTTGCAGCTACATTTATAATAATTCTTTCCTTTTTTTTCTTTCTCAGACAGACTTCCCCGTTAGCTTCCTGTCAATCTCTCTTTCTTTCTTTTTCATCATTATACCTTCCTGTCTACGGTGAAGGAATTAGAATTTATTAAAAAAAAAACCCATGTCTACTTTTTCTCAATAGAAAACTAAAAACCAAATGGTTCTTCTTTCAGAGTCCAACTGTCAGGTCAGATCCAAAATTTCCTAAAATTTCCCATTTAATTTTCTCAATCTTTCAAGACCCACCTCCACAAAATGCAAATCCTGAAATGGGTTTCCCTTTTCTTGCTAATTCTTTCATTCTTTTGTATGTTTTCACCATCAGTAGCTCAAACGAACCCAATTTGCTCAGAACAAGACAGAGCTTCCCTTCTGAGCTTCAAAACCAAAATCATAAAGGACACCACTGATACTCTCTCTACATGGACTGGCAAAGATTGCTGTGATGGAGGTTGGGAAGGTATACAGTGCAACGCAGCTGGAAGAGTCACTGGTTTGCAGTTGCAGAGACCCACTAGTAGGGAGGATGTCCTTTACATGAAGGGTACTTTGTCTCCATATTTGGGCAATTTGGATTTCTTGGAGGTTATGGTGATTAGTGGGATGATACAAATTACAGGTCCAATTCCTCAAAGTTTCACAAATCTTTTGCGTCTCACTCAGCTAGCTCTAGAGGACAACTCTCTCTCTGGAAGTATCCCTCCAGGTTTAGGCCATTTGTCATCACTCCATTCCCTATCACTTACCGGTAATCGCCTAACTGGATTGGTCCCTCCGAGCCTAGGAAGTCTGAGAAGCCTTTTTCAATTAAACTTGGCAAGAAATTCACTCACAGGTCCAATTCCACCTACCTTTCAAAACTTAAATGCTTTGCAATATCTTGATCTTAGCGTCAATAGATTATCAGGTTTTATCCCAGCCTTTTTAGGCCAACTTGAGAACATTACATTCATTGACCTTTCTAATAACCAATTAGCAGGGCAAATACCTGTCTCCTTAAGCAAGTTGAGCAAGCTTTTAGATTTGTCTTTGAGCCATAATCAACTCAATGGGAAAATCCCCGCTGAAATTGAGAGCTTGAAATCCCTTACTACTCTTTCTCTGGGTAGCAATAGATTTACAGGTCCTATTCCAGTATCTATTTCAAAATTACAGAACCTTTGGTACCTCAATTTGTCTAGAAATGGCTTCACTGGTCCATTGCCTGAAACTCTTGGTAGGGGTATTCCTTCTCTCTTGTCAATTGACCTATCCTATAACAATCTCAGCTTAGGGACTGTTCCCAATTGGATCAAGAGTAGGCAACTCTCAGATGTTCATCTTGCTGGTTGTCAACTTGGGGGTCCACTGCCCAGTTTTACAAGGCCTGATTCTTTAAGCTCCATAGACCTATCTGATAATCATTTCACTGATGGAATTTCAAGGTTCTTCACCAACATGTCAAGTTTACAAAGGATCAATCTTTCAAATAACCAATTGAAATTTGATGTTTCAGAAATCAAATTGCCAGATGGAATATCTATTGTGGATTTGCACTTAAATCAGATCATGGGTTCCCTCTCTATGATAGTGAATAACAGAACAAGCAGCTTTCTTGAGGTATTAGATGTGTCAAACAATCAAATTTCAGGCATGATTCCAGAATTCAAAGAAGGTTTGAGATTAAGGGTTCTTAACATAGGAAGCAACAAAATTACAGGACAGCTTCCAAGCTCTACATCAAAACTGATGAAACTGGAAATGTTAGACATCTCAAGGAACCAGATATCAGGCACCATCCCAACAAGCTTGGGATTATTGGTGAAACTGCAATGGCTTGACCTATCTATTAATAGGCTCACGGAAAAAATCCCAAATAGCTTATTGGGGATTGGAGTTCTAAGACATGTGAGCTTCAGAGCAAACAGTCTATGTGGAGAGATACCACAGGGGAGACCATTCAACATCTTCCCTGTAGCTGCTTATGCCCACAATTTATGCTTATGTGGCAAACCTTTGCTACCTTGTAAGGGAAAGTAACAAGCAGACATGAACGAGCCAGTATGAGGCTGACTCAGCTGAAATAGAAATTTAATGTCATTTCATGTGTTACCGAATAGCTTATTCATGCCCTACTTAAACATAAATCCTATTCTAATTCTTTATACTTATAACATCAAAGAATTTATTTCCCTAATTCTGCGATGAAATGCCTTGGATAAAGACTAAATTATGTACTTCATGTATGAACAATGAGTCTGTTCTACAGGCTCGTACCGCTATCTCCTTGAGTTCTAATTAAATGTCAACTGCTACTATAGTTAGTAAATGATTAACATTTATTTTAAACATTATTGATTCAAATCCTCAAACCCCGAATATATTTAAAAATGAGCAAAAAGTGATGGGAGGCTTTGTAGCAAAATATATCAAAGCAGTGAAATAATTATTTTTTTTAAAACAAAAGTGAAAAAGTTGCCAGCCATTCTTTATTAAGGCAGTACATTAGAAATCCACTTGCATCTATCATTCAAAAAGGGAGACCAATTCAATAGACTACATTGCAACATCACTATATCAGTATCACATATTCTACATTTCTAATTTATCAAAAAAAGCAACATTTACAAGCCACTAGAACAAAAACATCACTTGGAAAAGTGAGAAGCACAAGATGCTTCGTAATCACGTCTTACTCTCCATCAGACAACTCTTCCACTTCCTTGTCTGAAGCTCCTTTCTCTGATCCCCCTTCAACCTAAACAAGCAAACCAAAGATATTCCATTACCACAAGATTCCTTTTATAACAAGAACCAAGGTGTCAAATTAACAATAGTTTGCTTGCTTTGATCTTTTTAGAAGTCGCACCTCTACATTTTCATCAACATTTTCAGCCTGCAAAACTTTGTTGTACCCTGTTTTAAGATCTGCAGCTTTATCCTGATAAATTTTCTTCTCCTATAATCATTTGTAATATAAAAACAGTAAGATCGTATCATTAGGTTCTTTAATAGTAATAATGTAATTGTGTTTCAATAAAACTAAAAATATCCAAATCTGAATTCTCACCTCATCAGTCATAGACTTCCACTTCTCACCAGCCTCCTTAGCAACCTGAATATCAAGGAACACAGGTAGTAAATTATAAGCAATGAGCCTTGGTTATAATTGCAAGAACATAATATGCATCGTACCATTTTAACATCCTTTGAATCAGGATTTGCTTCTTTATAAGCTTTCCTAAATTCATCCCTATAAGATTTACCCAAAAAAGGGGTTAAAATCACACTTTAAATGTATTACATCACCCCAAAAAAAAAACATAATAAACATCATACATGAAAATAAAGAAGGCAGTGGGAGGACGCTTGAGTTTGTTCGCATCCTTCTCTTTTCTGGTTCTCTTAGCCTCTGTCTCTGTACCCGTTGGTTTCTTCCTAAAAACGAATATAAATTGAAAAAGAAAGGAGTAAGAAACAAGGATAAACGTAAAAAATACAAAGACGTATTAAGCATCAAAGAAGTACCTCTTATGAGCCTTTTTAACCTCAGATGGTTTTTCCACAATTTGTGCCTCTTTAAAAAAACAAAACATGTACACGATAAGTTCCAGTTTTATTAGAATAGAAACAGAAATAGTACAAAGAGCCAAGATCATAAGATACTTACCCAGATTCATTTTGATTTTGGCCTCTAAACTACAGTTATGCATGCTTATCAGAACTACTGGGACATCCTTGTTACACTCCTCACTTCATCAGAAGAAAAAATATAAATATATACGGAAATCCAAAAACAAACAAAAGATAAATGTATAAAGCAATGTTGGCCCTTGACAGTAACATCGATTAAAAGCATCATTTTGATTTCCAACAACGTTTTCTGCAGCAAACACGTTAATTTCAAAAAGCATAACCCTGGATGATATTTGTAAAAAACCAAAAGGAAAATAAAACTGAAAGAAAGGAGAAGGATAAGGAAAAGGAAAAATGAGTACCATCTGGTAAAAGCACTGCCATCTTTGGCGCGGAGGAGAGAAGCCTCGCTACCAGATTCAGTAGAGGCTTCAACTCTCTTCCTTGCCTTTGCTGGGTTTGACCTCAACGACGCACCACCCGCCATTCTTCTTTGAAACAACTAAAGTTATTAGCTAGATATATAAAATAAAAGATGGACAGTTTGGGTTTTGCGTAATTGAAATGGAGAATGTACCAACTCAATGGAGAAGTGAGTGGCCTAAATATTGAGCTTTGGTTGATGAGGGTTGAGAGTTCAGACTTGAGTGGGTGGGAAATTGCCCAAATTTTAGTTTTTTTATTTGGCGCCAAAATTATTCGTGGCGCATCAAATTCGCGCTTTTCGTTTGGCTTTTTGTCTTTTTGAATTTGACGGGGATCTCTGACTTGTCTTAATCATTTACCGTTGTATTTCTTTTTTCCTCTGCGTCTAGGTTCCATATTTAAGTATTATTTGATTCTCTTAACAAAAAAATAATAATGAAATATAAATGATAAAATTTTATTTGATTTGAAAACTAGAATCAATGAAAAAATTATTATTATAAGGTTTTATTTATAACTTAAATAGAACAAAAAAGATCGTATATTATCTTAATATCTTTATATTCAGTAAAGTTTAAATAATATTATTTAATTATTATTTTTTCGTCAAACAAAATAAATTATAGAGATCATTATTTTTTTAAATAATTATTACTTAAAAATAAAATATATTATTAAAATTATTTTTTTTTAAATGGGGTTTAGGGTTTTGAGGTTTGAGATTTAGAATTTAGGGTTAAGGTTTTGAGTTTTGGGATTTAGGATTTAGGGTTATATTTGTGTGTTAAAGTTATTATTTTTCTAAATAAGTTTTTGGGTTTTAGGATTTTGGATTTAGGGTTTAGGGTTATATTTATGAGTTAAGGTTTAGGGTTAAAATTATTTTTTTTATATACAATTTTGGGATTTGGGTTTTAGGATTTATGGTTATATTTATGGGTTAAGGTTTAGGATTATAATTATTATTTTTCTAAATAGGGTTTTGAGATTTGAGATATATGGTTATATTTGTAGGTTAAGGTTTAGAGTTAAAATTATTTTTTTTCTAAATATGGTTTAGGGTTTTAAGATTTGTGATTTGGGTTTAGAGTTGGGTTAGGATTTAGGATTTAGAACTTAAGTGATGTTCGGTTGGAGGGAATGGAAAGGAATCATAATTGATTCCTTCCATTTGTATGTTTGGTTGGGCTGAATGGAGGGGATGAAATAGAATCGATTACTAAAGTAGAAGAATCACAATTCTTTCTCCCTCCTTTAGGAATCATGATTCCACCCTCACCCCAAATATAATCTTAAACTCAAATCTCAAATCTCAAATCCTCAAACCCAAAACCCTAAACCTTAAATCCCAAAACCCTAAACCCTATAAATCCCAAAACATTAAACCCTAAACCCTAAATCCCAAATCTCAAATCTCAAAACCCTAAATCCTAAATTTCAAATCCTAAAACCCTAAACCCTAAACCATAAATCTTAAATCTTAAATTCTAAAACCCTAAACCTTTTTTAGAAAAATAATAATTTTAACCCTAAACTAAGACCCACAAATATAACCCTAAACCCCAAATCCTAAATCCCAAACCTCAAAACACTAAATCTTATTTAGAAAAATAATAATTTTAATAATATATTTTCTTTTTAATTAAGTAATAATTATTTAGAAAAATAATGATTTCAATAATGATTTCAATAATATATATACATTTATCTACTTTTGATATAAATTATTATATATATATTATTAGGCTTAAAAACTTAATCCATTCTAACTTCTTATTTTTCTTTTCATAGTTATAAACTTAGTAGCAATATTTAAACTAATATAGAAGATAATGTGAATATTTTATCGATACCATAATATCATTTGGGCTTAAGAATATTGAAGCAATTTATCAATATTTGGTCAACAAAATGTTCAAGAACCAATTGGGACGAAACATGTAGGTATATGTTGATGATATGATAACCAAGTCTTAAAAACTGGAGAAACACATCTATGATTTGGAGGAAATCTTTGGAGTGTTTAGGTAGTATAACATGAAAGTTTTTTTTGTTTGCTACACCAAAGAGTAGAAAAATGTATTATAGTTTTGTTCTCCTATGTGGAACTCAGATATAAAGGCTAGCAAATAATGAATAGGAATGTTGCTTGACACTCTTATATGTCTTGTCTAAGTGATTAAATTATGTACTTGCATGTTGAATTCTCGAGGTTTTTATCTTACTAAAAGCATAAAGAACTTGTTAAGTATCTTTATTACATCTTGAAGGATGTGTTTAGTGTTCGAGTCGATTAGATTCTAATATTTTGAGTTCAAAGCATCAATAACTATTTTAGCATCCTTTTCAATAAATATTACAATGGTTTTTTGAGACATATCATGTTAAATTGCATTAAAGAAAGTAAAAGCTTTTGTCTCTTCATTAGAGAGTGCGATATTGTAGCCAATCTAATACTATAATACTCTTCCAATATGATATATTACAATAAATCCCAAACCTGGTTTATCTTGTGTCCATATAATATCAAAATTTATTTCAATGGCATTTTATAGGGGCAGTTTCCAATGTTTTAGAATGAGGTGACAATCATCGATGGAAGAAGTTTTTATTTACTAAATTCTACTTTGTATTAATTGAGATAACTCTTACACTCTTTTTAAAAGCCCTAATGACTTGAAATTGATGATCACCTTGTTATAACTATATCACTTCGCAATTACCAAATTTGTTCTATCATAACAACTGCAATAAGGGTGAATAATTTTTTATCTATTCCTGAATTTAACCATTTGTTAGGAAAGCTTAAAGTGAAAGAATGGTAGGATTTAAAATCTAACTTCTCGATAAAATGTCAAAGAATATTTCAACCACCAGGATATAAGAATTTCACATCTTATGAACAAGTGCTCCATAACTTCTGTTTCTTTCCCACACAACATACATTTTACATCTTCAAAAGACATACAAACACTTAGTAAGTTAATTGATTTTTTTAACAATATTAAGGAATAAGTTACTTTTAAGATTTTTTTACTGAATACTTGGACCCATAGATTGTTTGATTGGATAACCAATTTCGAGGCTGCTCTAGATAACACTTACTTTGTTAAAATCTTCAATTTTATGAAAACCCAATCCCCCTTCAAGTTCAAGTCTACATATAGCATCCAAATTCATAAGATTAAAGTAATTGTGAGTATTTTTAGAGTTAGTGTTACCTTTTCGCCATAACTTTCTTATCAAAGAATCTACCTCTTCGTATAAATCTTTTGGTAGCTTGATGGTGCTCATAGAATAAATTGGCATAGTCTGTAAAACATAATTGATTATTGTATGTCTACCAGTTCATGAAAGTAACTTGGATTTCTAGCTGTCCAATCTGGCTTTGATTTTTTCAAGAAGACGATTGAATTATACCTTTTTCATCCTTCCAATAAGTAAAGAATGACCCAAGTATTTGATAACAGTAGTAGAGCAATTGATTTGCAAGTTTGTGGTATTGAGATTTTGATAAGTCCAAAAAGTGTTATTGGAGAAAAAATTGCAAATTTATGTAAGTTTATCCACTAACCAAACCAAGTACAATACTTATTTTAAATACCTTTGATGACATTTGATCTTGAAATATTTATTTTTAGGAACAATATAATATTATCTGCATACAGAAGATGAGAGATTAGAGGGGCTCGTCTAACCACAATAATTCCATGTATTTGATTTAACTTTTTGCTTTGAAAATAAGTCTTGAGATACATTAAAAAATTATCAAAAAAAGATAAGGAGATAGAAGATCTCCCTATTTTAAGGGCCATTATGGATAGAAACTTTCAAAAAGGAACTATTAATCAATAATGATAAAGATAAAATAAAGATACATTGGTTGATAAGATTGCAAATTTTTTTTAAAAAAAAGGCTATACAATTGAGGATCTGTAATAGAAAATTCCATTATACCATGTCATAAGATTTTTTCGTATCCAATTTAATACCCATCAGTCCACCTTTACCTCTTGTTTTCTTGGAAATAGTCATGGATGTTTCTTGAGCAATTAATGTATTCTATGCAATCCATATGTTAGGTATGAAAGCTGCTTGATAAGGTGAAATATGATCTTTCAGTTGATTTCTTAGTCTTTTGACTAAGATTCTAGCAATAATTTTACAATTCGTATTGTATAAATTGATTGGTCTATAGTTAAATACGCCTTGTGGAATATTAACTTTGGAGATTAAGATTATAGCAATAATTTTACAATTCGCATTATTTAAATTGATTGGTCTATAGTCAAATACGCCCTGTGGAATATTAACTTTGGAGATTAATGTGATGAAAGTCTTATTCCAATTAGGCTGCATCACCCTAGTGATGAAGAAATCTTGAATTTCAGAGATGACTTGCTCCTCTATAATATGCCACTTTTTTGTGTAAAAGATGACAGGAAATCCATCAAGCCTAGGAGCCTTTAGGGGATGCATGTCTCATAGTGCTTTTATTTCAGATGGAGAAGGTATGCTAGCAATAAAATGGTTATATTCTTCAGAAATGACTAATGGAAATAATTCTTCGATCTCATGATGGAGAGTAGGACTTTGAGATGAGAATAATTAAGAGTAGATTCTAAAAAAGTTCTCCCAATTGCTTATATGTCTCAAATGGTTAGCCCATCATCGACTTTTAGCATGAGAATTTGGTTTGTTCTTCTAGTAATGTTTGAAGTATGAAAAAACCTTGTATTTTTGTCATCCTCATGAAGCCATAGTAATCTTTATTTCTATTTCCACATAGCCTCTTGTCTTTTAAGTTGTTCATTAATTTGTTCCTATAAGAGTTTTTCTAGTTGAATTTGATTAGTGTTTTGTCTACAAGATTGGATAGACCTCGGTTGTGATTCTAAACTTTTTAACTTCTCTTGAATGAATCTGAATTGATTTTTATTCCAATTAGCGAGCTATTTTGCAAAATTATCCAGATTTTGATGAAGATTGGATCCTTGATTATTTGAAATATTCCTCCACTAATTGTGAATAAGCTATAGGCATTAATTGTCTCTAAACCACATTTGTATAATTCTGAATAGTCTTTATAAAAAGGGCTCTTTGAATCCATTAAATTTTAGTAAAATAGGATTGTGGTAAAAGGTAAATGTTGATAGGTTGATGAAAACAACTTTTGGGAAGGAAGACACCTAATTGATTGAAACAATAACTCAATCAATCATTTGATAAATTCTATCATTTTATGCTCTTTATTACACCAAGTAAACATAATGCTAGTTTTTCCTAAATTAATTACTCTTATTTGATTGATGAATGTAGTAAGAAAGCACAATTGAAAAGAATACCACATTTTTTATCTTTGTGTAAGGTTGTATCATTAAGATCTCATATTAAAACCCATGGATGAAAATCATTTTACATCATATTTAGTAGAGACAACCAAACATTTATTTTTACATGATAGTAAAGAGGGACGTACATACAACACAAAACTATTTTTTCATTAGTAATAATTGGGTGATCAATTTCATACACTACAAACTATTACTAAGGCGCAAAAAATTAAGACTAATAGAACTTTTCCAAAATAAAATGAAACCACCACCTTTGTTTAAAGAAGGTAAAATAAACACATTATCAAAACTTAAATATTGTTGCAGAGAATAAGAAGCAACTGCATCAATTTTTGTTTCCATTAACCAAACCACATCTGGTTTATTCCTCCTTATAAGATAAATCAATGCCCTTTTGGCACGAGGTCTGGTAAGATCTCAACCATTCCAACTTAGGATGATCAGGGCTCCTTGGGGAGCAAGTTAAGGGTCGCCTTCCCACCCATTAGATTTTCACCAAAATGATTTGCTACACTTTGTGTCTCTTCAGCTATTGAAGTCTCTGTGTTGAAATTTAGGTGATTATTCGGGTAGATTAGAGAGAATTTGAGATTGATCTTCTGTTTTTAACATCCCTTATCATAGATTTTTTGGTACCTCCCAACATATATGTGTTTGCTTTTCTTCTAGTCATAGAAGTTATACTTTTTTTCTTTCAAGAGTTGGGTCTTGTTTTAGAGGTAAAAATGCCAATTTTATTTTGCAATGGGGTAACACATACATAAGATTCAGAGTCTTTAGACAAATTATTATTTTGTTCTTGAGATTGTGAGGGTCTGTAAATCAAGTTTGCTTGATAAAAGTTCATATATGCCTGAAAAATTCTTCCCAAAACTTGTATTCAAACATTTTTTGTTTCCATGAAAACTCAACTATGTATCTCATGGGTAGCAACAAATATAGTAGTAGTTTCAATTAAGAAATTATCTTTCTCTATGTCAAGAGGGATTTCCAATCATATAGCTTACAAAAAATATTGAAATGCATATTCAAAACCATATTAGAATCACTATATTTAAAAATACATGTTATGGAAAAAAAGAAGCAAAGTTAATTAAATCAAGAATTTGAAACATTTTTATGATTTCCTACATTTCAGAATGAATTTGCTTAGTTTTTTTTTTAAATATTACTAAGCATGTTAGTTGATGCAGAGTAAGAACAGTCTATTTGTTTAATGGTATCATTAATAGTTATATGAGTAGTGAGAGCACCATGATTTGGTCTAGTTTGAGAGGGTCTAATAAAGTTATGAATTTGTGGGTTATTAAGGTGGAGAGAAACCTTATAGTTGTTGGTTGGTCAATCCATATGCCAAAAGTAAGAACAACCTATTTGTTTAATGGTATCATTAATAATCATATAAGTAGTGAGAGTACCATGATTTGGTCTAGCTCAAAAGGGTCCTATAAATTTATGAATTAATAGGTTATTAAGGTGGAAAGAAGCCTCATAGTTATTGGTTGATCCATCCATGTGCCGAAAGAAAGGCTTGGGGATTGAGCTGTGTAATTGGCACGAAGCTATTCTCCATAAATGGGACCAAGTTTGAATCATTTACTTGATGATGCATGGTAGTGTGAATGTTGCACTCTTTGGTGAAAATGGTATAGGATTCGACAATTGAAACAAAATTCAAGTAGTCTTTCATATTTAAATTCTATAGTAGAAATTTTACAAGGGATTTTACAGCCAAGCAAGAAAGGCTCGTGTAAGTTTAGCTTCATCGTGAAATGCATATAATTTTTATTATCAATTTGATCTTTTTCATTGCTATCAACTTGAATGAGAATGCCTATTAGTTGGGCAAATTTGCTGGTATTTACAGCATGTATGCCCACAAAGTATAGTCCATAAGCTTGAACCCAAAAAGTAGCAGTATTAAATTCAATTTCCTATATTGTGAGATTATGATTCCATTCCTATAGCACTAATAAGGAGCCATTAATATACCATATACATTTGTCCCAAATAGAATCTCACTTTTCAATAGATGATAGTCTTTAGTCACCACCAACAATTCTCCTTAGATGTCCCAAGCCTTGTGAACAATCATCACCACTTCATGTATTTTGACATTTTTGTTGGTTAAGACTTTACTCATTAGCATTTTTGAGGATGATCGAAAGCTTCAGCAAGGTCATTTTCCAATTCTATCTTATGGATATTATAGGTAAGGTGCTTAGTTTGAGCTACTAAGTCACCTCTTTCTTTATCCAGAAATAAATTGTGGTTTTAGGGGACATTAGTTCAGATGATGTTTTCTTAGTATTGTAGCAATTGAGGGTTTTTTATGAGTGGTTTTAGGATGGTAGAATGCAATGGAATAGTGAATCTCTAAGATATTATTTATACTCATCATATGTAATTTTGAATTCTTGCAACTTTTTGAAAACTTCAAGAGTTTTTTGCAAAAACAAAGGGCTTTTCATGTTCTTGAGATGAAAAATGAATCTAACTATGTTTGATTTGAAGACGTGGTTAGATGACAGTGCTAGGATCAAGCAATTATATTGAGTGCTTAAGATAGATTGGGCTATTGTCTAGCGTGAATAGAGTATAGGTTTGGAAAATTGTTATGATGATTACTTCAATCTCCTTGAGGAATCAAATAGTTTTCTACCTTAATAAGCTAGTAAAGGATGCATTAGGGAAATGATATTAAAATTCGTGAGTTTATTGGCCAAAATGGTGGTAATATAATGATGAAATACAACTCAACAAAGGATAAAATAACAATCAAATTAGGATGATAAATAATGAGATTGTAAATTGAAATGCAGATTTTGTATTGAAATTGATTGGATAAAAAAGGCACAAAAAACCTTATGTTTCACCTCTAATTGAGAGAGGAAAAATGGATTAGACCCCTGGTATAACATGGAAATTGAACCCTAAAAAGTGTGTTTTTAGAGTTACATTAAGAGGTTTTTGGGATACCTAGTGTCGTTTAGATGTATAGAGACCAACTCTAATAAAATCAAAGCCTTAACAGACATAGATCACCAAGAAATTTGAAAGAAGTCCAATAGTTGAATGGACACATAGCGACATTGGATAAATTCATATCAAAGTACACCGACAAATATTTGGCCTTTTTTCAACTGTTGAGAAAAAATAAGAAGTATATATGGAATGAAGAATGCAAGGCTGCTTTCTAGTCCATTAAAAATATATGGGTAAAAGTCTTTTGCCAAACGAAGTCATATACCTTTACATGTTCGCTACCTTTAAGGCAATGAAGATTGTGATGGTGGTAGAAAGGGAAAACAAACATAAGCTAATCTATTACATCAATTTGGGCATTAAAAGAGTCCTAACAAAATTACCTAATGTTGGATAAATTTGCATTCATTCTAAAGAAGTCAACGAGAAACTTGAAGCACTATCATCATTCTAACATTACAACCATTTAATTTAATAAAAAAATCAAATATAATATGACTACACAAATAAACTTGTCTAATTAATCATTTTATTATTATTTAAGAAGGTAATTCGACATGAGTACAATCGACACAATCTGATCAAAGTTAATAATATTTTCATAAATAATGTATATTATTAAAATTTTTTAATTGATATAAGATATTAAACACGAAAACAATTACTTTAACATAAATATAATATGATCATAAATGAATTAATTCGATTTAATCAATACATTAAATGGGTAAATCGTAAATATGAATCACATGAATTACCACCCTTAACATGATTAGAACAACTATCCAATATAATAATATAAAGTTAATACATAATAAAACTATCAAGATAATTATTTATAAGAATTTTATTTATTATAATGACATTTGTTATTTATTATTATACAAGAAAATTAACAAAACAATAAAAAAGGTAATAAAAGCAAAAAACTATCAAAATAACTATTTATAAGTACATTTATCGTAGGACATTTTGGCATTTATTAGTGTAAAAAATTAATAAAAATGTTAATACACAATAAAATTACAAAAATAAATTTATAAGAAGTGTAATTACTATAATAAAATTTTGATTTTTATTATTGTACAAGTAAAACCAACAAAAATTATAAAAAAGACAAAAACTACAAGAACAAATATTAATAAAAAGTGTATTTCATAAAAATAAGTAAGTTAGTTGACTTTTTTATTGAGATATGAAAATGATTAATATAACATAAATTTTAGATGCACAAACTTTAGATGCTAATGAATTAATTAAATTTGATTCATTAATTAAATAAGTAACCATGAACTATTTAAATTATCACATTTAATATGATTAAAGTAAGATCACTTCTTTTTATTTCAATTTGAGATAACATATAAAGTGAAGTGTCAAAATGAAAATAGTTTACAAAAAGTAGGCTCAAATTTATCACCCAACTAAATAATGTAAATGAGATTTTATCACAACTTAAGCAATAATATTAAGTAAAAAAAAACGCAAAACTATTAAAAAAACTATTTATAAAAAATAAATTTATTGTAAATAAATTTTGGTATTTATTAGTGTAAAAAACTAACAATAGCGTTAATACACAATAAAATTAGAAAAAACTATTGATAACAAGTGTATTTATTATACATGTATTTTAATATTTATCAATGTAAAAAAAAACTAACAAAAACTATAAAAAAAATAAAAATATCAAAATAGTTATTTATAAAGGTGTATTTATTGTTGAGATATTTTTATATTTATTTACATATAAGAAAAATTAAAAAAAAACTACCCAAATAATTATTTATAAAAAATACATTTATTATAAAGATATATTGGTATTTATTAATTTAAAAAATATTAACAAAAGTGTTAATACAAAATAAAACTAAAAAACTATTCATAAAAAGTGTATTTATGATATATGTATTTTAATATCTATTAGTGTACAATTAAAACTAACAAAAACTATAAAAACAACAAAAAAGAAGAAGATAAAAATATCAAACTAATTATTTATAAAAGTATATTTATTATAAAAATGTTTTGATACTTATAAGTGGGAAAAAAATCAGAAATACTCCCAAGGTTTAAGTAATCTTTAGAAATCTCCTTAAGGTTTCAAAAATTTCAAAAATATCATTGAAAACATAACAGATGTTAAATCTAACAGTTATCAAAAATACCACTAAAGTTTAGTTAAAAAAAACATTCTCAAAAATGGAAGAAGAAAAAATAAACTAAAAAATAATAGACATTTCAGGATATTTTTCACAAGAAATGGTAATAAGTAAAAAGAAATTTAAAAAACAAAGTCAAATCTTAAAGAATGAGATGGATTTAAAAACTCATAATTTTTATTAAGAAAATTATTCCTTAGAAAAAATATAATCTATTATGGCATAAGTAATAAAGAAATGAGTACTAAAATTACAAATGCAAAAGGAAGATATAATATACCATTAATTGATAAAAAAAAACTATATTAAACAAGTTATCCAAAAATTTTCATAAAGATAAAGAAAAAATTAAATACATCAATTTAAGAGAAATCCAAATATTAATAAAAGCTTATTTTAGAGAAGGAATAGATACACCGATAAAAATAACATTATTAGATAAAAGAATAATAAATAGACAAGATATCTTATTAGGAATGATTCATGGTAATCTAGGATACCAAAAGTTAAAATTTACAACATACCCTAGATTTGCTATAAATATACATGATAAAAATCTAAATCAAGTATTAAGTCTAGCTTATAAATTTGAAAGAGGAGATTTAATGAAAGAAAGAAATCATCAATTTTCAATACATTATTTAGTGACATATTCTTTAACAAATAGTTATAATAGTTCAATATATGGACAAAATGAATTTATAGAAATAGATAAAACTTTTAAAGAACTTGGACAAATAATAAAACAAAAAATACTAACAGACTTTGAAATACCAGAAGAATGGAAATTAGATATCAAAGAAAAACCCTTAATAACAGGAAGAAATAGTAATGTTGTTAAAACTAACAGCATACCAAGATTTATTTTTATAGACCATGAAGGAGAAACTTCTAACCAAGAAGAAGTTAAAAACTGGAAAATGAAATTAAAATAATGAAGACATTAGTTCATGATTGTATATTAGGGAAAATCATGTTTAGAGATAAAATAAAAAATATGTATTTAGAAATAAATGGAAGCCTAGTAGGTGTAGCAAAAAAACAAGTAACATTATTTGAAACTGTACAAATATTAACAGAGAAAATGGATTTAGTCCAAGAATCAAACACAAAATATTTACAGGAAATAATAGATATGCAAAAAGAATTACTAAAGGAAATAAATGAATGTGGTTATAATAAACTACAACATGATATGCACAAGAATTTTCAAAACTAAGAAAAGATGTATACAACATACATAGGGATAATGAAATAATAGGTTATAAATATGATCTTTTAGAAGGATTAAAAGAAGAGCCACCAAAGAGATCAGATTCTTTGATTCCTAAAAATGAGAAAAGGAAAATGAGGAACAATCTAAGAATAAAGAGATAATTCCAATTTAATAGAATATAGAAAATAATTAGAAAGAAAATTCATGGACCTTGAAAATAGAGATATAGAAACATTGGTCAGTTTATTGACATTAACCAATGAAGAAATAGAAGAACATTATAATGAAAAACTTTGTACTAACAAAAAAGAGGATGATATAGCAATAATCAGTGAAATTGATTATGAACCAGAAAATATGACCTCAAAAGATCATATGAAACCAATTTTATTACCAATCCCTTACCAAGAAGGAACATTTGACCCACATAAGGGGGAAAGAAATAGGCAAAGATCAGAACAACCTCATACTACGTATAGAAGAAGACAACCACCTAAAATAGAGGAAGGATTGCATTGGGGAACTAGAGGTAGTATTCCACCAGAGTTCAAATTCCATGATAATTATAAATCTGAACTTTTAGATTTGGATTGTATATATTCCACCAGAGTTCAAATTCCATGATAATTATAAATCTGAACTTTTAGATTTGGATTGTATAAGAGATAGGAAAAAGCCTTAGATGAATGGTCTTATAACACATAAAATGATAAGAAATGTAAAAGTTTGGTTTTCAAACTTAACAGATCAACAACATTTATTAATGTAAGAAAATGCTTCCACAGGGAGAGAATACTTGGATACAATAATAAATGAAATATACAAAGAATTTACCAGAGAAGATAAATTAAGGACTATCATTGAATCCAGTGAAAATGAAATCAATGAAGCTAAATGGCATCTAACAAATATAAAAATTTGTAATATGTGTTACATAGATTCTTTTATTTGTGAATATGAAATATATTACCATAAATTGCCACCCTCTTTATAAACAATTTATAAAGAAATGTTTTTTCAAAAATTACTTGGAAAATTATATAAAATCTTAATAGAAAATTGGGAACAAAGGAATAAAGAAACTATACCAGATACTCTAGGAGGAAGAATAAGAAGTCTTAAAAATTAGATCATTATTAAATGCCAAGAAAGAAAAGAATATAAACAAATAAGAAGAAATAATAAAATTTGCTGTGATACAAGAGATTTTAGAATACCAGGAAAATATGGATGTAATATAAAATCTTATAAACAAAAATATAAATATAAAAATATAAATTCAGAAAACAAAATTTTCAAAAATATAAAAAGAGATTCAATATAGAAAACTACAAGAAAAGATATTTTAGAAGAAAGATTTATAAACCTTCTGAAAAAATGAATTATTGCCCTTCAGGAAAGAAAAAATATAGATGTTGGATCTGTAATGAGGAAGGACATTATGCTAATGAATGTCCAAGCAGACTTCAACATAAAAAAGAATTTAAAAAGGAATTTCCACAAAAAGCAAAAATCTTAGAAGAAGCTTTCAAAATGGAATTAGAACCAATCGAGGAATCTGATATAGATGATACTTACATTATCTATCTATTGAAAGAAATTGAGGAAGAAATAACTGACTTAGAATATGAACACTCAAATTATGAATATTCTTCATCAGAAGATGAATGATTTGTATAGTATTACAAACCCAAATAGTACTTATATTAAAGTAGGACTAAAATTCAAAGGCTATAACACTTATTATTTACATGCATATATAGATACAAAAGCTAGTATGTGTGTAGCCAGTAGATATGTATTTCTAGAAGACAACTGGAAACAAGCACCAAAAAATTTAATTGTAAGAATTGCTAATAATACTACAATAAAACTAAATCAGGTATTAAAAGATACTAATATAATGATAGGAGGAGAAAACGTTCACATTCCTACTATATATCAACAAGAAACAAGAGTAGATTTGTTAATAGGAAATAATTTCCTAAATTTATATCAACCTTTCACACAACATTCTGACAAAATAAGTCTCACAACCTTAGAAGCAGATACCATATATGTTTCTAAAGTAAGAAAAGCTTTAACTATCATAAACCCAACTTTTATGCAACAATATAAAAAACAAAAATGTGGTGAGATAGAAGACCAACAAAAACCTTATTTATAAAATATTTCATTAGATATAGAAGAAAAACAAAACTCTTTTCTCAATGAGATATAGGAAGACAAAGCCCTAACATGCATTAGAAGACTATTGAAAACAATTAGTTCATAAAATCCTTTGGATCCAAAAATAAATAAATCTAAAACAATAGTCAATATAAAATTAAGAGATCCTAACAATATCATAAGAGTAAAACCATTGATTTATACTCCAGAAGACAAGATTGAATTTAGAAAACAAATTGAAGAACTTTTGGAATTAAAAGTCATAATACCAAGTAATTCACCTCACTTTAGTCCAACATTCTTAGTTGAAAAAGAAGCTGAGAAAAGAAGAGGAAAAAAGAGAATGGGAATAAATTTTAAAGCACTGAATAAAGAAACCATTGACGATGGATACTTCATTCCAACAAAGGAAGAACTACTATCATTAATAAAAGGAAATAAATATTTCTCAAGTTTTGATTGCAAAAGTAAATTTTGGCAAATAAGATTGGATGAAGAATCCCAAAAATTAACAGCATTTAGTTACCCCCAAGGACAATTCCAATGGACAGTTATACCATTTGGATTAAAACAAGCTTCATGTATTTTTCAAAGATATATGGATAACATTTTTAAGAAATTACAAGATATTTGTTGTGTTTACATAGATGATATTTTAGTTTTCAGTAATGAATTAAATAAACATCATTTGGATATTATCAACATTCTACAAGAAAGTAGAAAAAAAGGCATTGTACTATTTGAAAAGAAAGTAGTACTTGCTCAACAAAAAAATTAAATACTTAGGGTTGGAAATTGAAGATGAAAAACACAATCTATAACCCCATATACTAAATAATATTTAAGGTTTTACTAGTGAATTAAAAGATAAAAACCAATTAAAATATTTTTAGGATGTTTAACATATGCAAAAGCCTATATCAAGAAACTTGCAGAAATGAGAAAACCATTACAAGCAAAATTGAAAAAATATCATATTTGGAAATGGACAGAAGAAGATACTCTATATATAGATAGAGTAAAAGCAAAGGTAAAAAATTTACCAACTTTATACCATCTAGGACTAGATGATAAGATGATAATTGAAACAAATGCTTCACAATAATATTGAGAAACAGTTATTAAATAAAGAGTAGATGACAAAGATGAATATCTTTGTAGATATACATCAGGATCTTTCCATGTTCAGAATTAAATTATCATAGTAATGAAAAAGAATATTTAGCTGTTAAAAAGACTATTAAGAAATTTGCAATATATGTCATAAGCTCCAAATTCATTGTTAGAACAGATAATAAGAATTTTAGTTATTTCTTAAGAACTAATATTGTAGGTGATTACAAACAAGGAAGACTAGTTAGATGATAACAATGGTTCAACCATTACAATTTTGATGTTGAACATCTTTCAGGACATAAAAGTAGCTTTAGTTGATGCTTTTACCAGAGAATTAACACCTCTAACTATTTTTATGCTTTTAGGAATGGAACATCTTGATATCAAAATCAAGATAAAAGAAAAGGAGATAAAAATCCTACAGGAACAACTCGAGTTGCTATATCTCGGAAATCTCTCATGGAGACAGGAAAGAAATAGGAAGAACTTAATTATTCAAAACAACCTCTAGAGACCAGAAGCTCAAACGAGGAATCTTTATTAAAAAAAGGAAGAACCTAACAGTTCACAAAAAACTTCTGAAACCACAATGCTCAATTGGGTAGATGAGGTAGAAAAAGAATAACAGAAAAAAGTTTATGTCGTTTATAATGGTCCAAAACCAGGAATTTATAACAACTGGGTAGAAGCTAGCAAATCTATTCTAGGAATTAGTGGAGTAACCTATAGAGCCTTCATCAATAGAATAGAAACTGAAGGTAGTTGTGCCAACTACAAAACACCAAAACTAATAACTCCAAAGGAGATAGTAAGAAATTATTCTACAACACTACAACAACACCCAAAAGCTCCAAGCAGATTGGCAAATCTTGGAAAGATAGCAAGGCCTCCAGTGCTATTCAGAGAAACATCTTCACCAGAGATATCAAAAATAATAAAACATTCAGTACTATTCAGGGAGACATCTCCTAAAACTACTCCAATCATTGAAGATGAAAAGGATCACTATAGAAACCTCAACGAACTACAATGGTTGAGTCTCTATAATTTGGCCAGAAAATCTACCCAAGAACATATTGAAGATATGAAATTCTATACTATAAACAAGGAATTTACTACAGGAAGTAAATTTAATATATTGGAAGGAGCTGATCCAATATTTGTGTATAAAGCATTTCATGCAGGACTAATAGAAAATATATATCCAGGAATTAATTTAAGTGAGTTAAATTATTTCCCAGAAAATTTTAAAAGAGAAATCAAGTATTTCAGAAGAAAAATTAAAGCAGGTGATAAACCTGTTTATCTTAGATTTTTCAGTTCATTAATGGACTATAATGAGGAAGGAAGTATTGGTCCCTACCATTTCATCAAGATAGGGATTTCCAACACAAACAAAGAGGTTCCTAAACCAAGGGCACTTCTAGAAAAGGAATTCAATATAGAAGAACTTTGTGTATTAAGAGGTTAAATGCTAAGCCAGATTTACTGTAAACTCAGAAAGATTGACAATTCTACTGAGATTAAAGTAAATTATTCAACTAGTAAAGTCATCATCATTTCCCACAGTAGCATGACTTTATCAGAAGAAGATGGTGAAAAAATCACCAAATATGAAACCAATTTTAATTACAACAACCTAGAAATTGGTCAAGAAATAAGGAAGATATTATGCTTCTATGCTAGAAAAGCCACCAAAGACCATATATGCATTATTTGCATCAAAAACTGAGAAGATAAAGATGCATCATCATCAACGTCATCAAAGGAACTGTGGGCAGAAAATGACAAAGAAAAATAAGAAAAGAAGCTGTCGACAGAAGACTACAAAAGAAATAAAGATGTAAACCTCACATCTTAGTCGACAACATATGCCAAGAAAAAAAGTAATGGCTATCCTTTAAAGTAAAAAAGCAGATGCATTATTAGAACAAGGATAAAATAATAATTTCAGTCTTATAAACAACGATTCTTTGTTCTATAAAAAGAACCCTTATTATCATTTCAAAGGACACGAAAAATACACATAAATCAAAAGCTCTTTACTCTAAAACACTCTAGCATAGAAATCTCTCTATCTAGAAATCTCAAAACCAATAATGTTATACCCAGTAACTATGAGCGGCTAAGCACTCCTTTCAAGGTTCTTAGTTGACCTTAAGTTGTAATAATTATTATATTATGAATAAAATGAAGTTCAGTTACTCTTTTCTAGTAAGTCAACTATTGGACACTATTTATGTACGGATGCAGAAATCTCACCATTGTTAGGAGGGTGTTGAGGTGTGAGCAAAGCTAAGACATAACAAGTGTAACAAAAGAAGACTGAACAGAAAGGAAGACCGTGGTGGACCCATCAAATTCAAGTATAATAATTATAAATTTAAGCTAGTTAAGAATCTTGAATGTTTAAATATTTGCTTACAACAAAACATAATATTGTTAAAATAAGAAAATTGAATTTATTTTTAGAAATAAACAACTAATAATTCCAATGGAAATCAAAGATAAAAATCTAATTCTATTAAAAACATTTGATAAAAGTTATCTCTATCATTTAAATGAATATTTTAAAAATGAAGATTATAAAACTTGTCTTGAAAATTTTAAAAGATTTAACACCTTATTAGATATCTATGCAGATTATATTAAAGCTATTACAAACATCATAGACCATTCTGTTTCAAGGACATTAAGAGACTATTTTAGTAAAAAATATGTGAGAATAGAGGAAGAAGAATTCAACAACTTAATATTTGGATATTACTTCTTTGAATATTATAAATACAATGTATGTACACAAGAAAAACCTGATTGTATACTAAGAATAGGACAAAATAATATATATTCAACACATATGATTTATCAAGATAATACTCTATGAACACATAATCATTAGTACATAAATTAGAATTATTAGATTTAACAAATAAAAAAGTAATTTTTAATTTTAATTAGAATTAAGCGACCAACATAATGAAGAACATAATATACTATGCAATTTTAATGAATATAGAAGAAAATTAGATTTATATAGCAAAATAATAAGCTTTTTAGACAAATTATTACCTTTAATAAATACATAAAAGCATCAACTAGGTCAATATTAATTTCCGATTAAAAATTGTATCGATCTGTAAAAATTGATATCAAAACCTAAGAATAATAATCTAAATAGTAATGGATGAAAAATTAACATTATTAAAATATAAAGATATTTTTAATATTTTATAAACTTCAGAAGCATATTTAAAGATATACTAAAACTCAGGAACATTTAAGATAATGTTTCAAGCTTAAAAAAAAAGCTAACAATAACTAAAAAGAAAAAAAGAAACAAGGAAGAGTGAATTATCAATTAAAAAAAAAACCTACATGCGAACTTAAGATAAATATTTAGTATAACTTGAAACTTATTAATAATGCAGGAAAAATTATAGAAAAAATTAATTTTAGTAAAAGGTGGGAAACGAGGTCGAGTGAGAGCAACTTGGGATTGGGAGTCATCCTCCAGCCATAGTTCATTCCCCGTTCCCATTTCTTTACAATTTTTGCAAGATATTATATAATTTATAATTAAATTTAATAAGTTTGGTTAAAAATAACTTTTTTTTATTAAATTTTAAAAACTAAGAATGTGTTATGAAACAATTATTTAAATGATTGATAAAATAATAAAGTTAATAATTTCGGTATAACAATTACATGTACTCACTTTTTTTTGGATTTATTATATTTAATTACACAAAGGTTAAACATGTTTTTCAAAACATGTAAATTTTTAGTTCCTTAATCCAAAAGGGTATTTTACAAGAAGATCCGTTCTTCTGCTCTGAACTGAAAACGCTGTCGTCAGGAGTTTGGGTCTTCAACTCTCCTGGTTCACTTCTCTTGTCATTTCTGTAACACGTGAGACAACGAGTTAGTTTCAGTTCGAAAAGTGCGAATAGTGTACTCGGCTGCTACTGAAATCGGCTATTTGCTGGTAGGGTTTATATTTCTTTTAAATTTTAAATCTTTTTGGTTCATACATAATTGCATGCTCAAATATTGAACTTCTTTTTATTTAAGATTGCCATAGCGATTTTGTGATGAACTGCCCTGCGTCTTAACTAGTTTTCTTTTACTTATATTGTAATTTGCAAGGTGAATTCTTAGCACAATCTACTATCTAGGTTTATGGCCGGGAACTGAATGCTGAATTTTGTTGGGTTCTTTCTCTCTTGCCAATAATGTGCTAATTAATGTGCAATTTTAAAGGGCTTGTGCGATTAGTTGGGAAATTTTTGCTATGTGTAAGAGAGAGAGAGAGAGCGAGATTGAGGGGGGGTGGACGATATAGATGAGTACTCTGAGCCCCGAGGCAATTACATTTTGTTTGTATTGAGGGTGATTTTGGTTTGTACCTTGGGTCTGTTACCACCTCCGTTGCCCACATAAGAGATTTTCACATTGCCAATTTCAATATATTCAAGTAAACAATATTTGCCAATTTTGAGTTAATTAGAACCATGTCCTCGTACCATGGATGAAATTCCCCTCTTTTGTGAGAGTTGTTTTATGTGTAAGTTCATAACAGTTCGATGGAGTCAGGCAAGCTATTGGATATACAATGATGTTCCCCAGTCAAGAAATTAATCGTCTTTGAGTTATCATTTTACCCAAGAAATTTCGGTTGATGTCTTTGGGTTATCATTTTACAAAAGAAATTCTGGTTAATTAAGACTTGTTATGGATTGTTCCTATGGTTATATTGCTTTAGTGTGGAGATGTATCTCTAAGTCGATGGATTTGCTGGTTCATCCATAAACATCGCAAAAACCCTAGGGAGTCCTTATAACTTGTGCTTGATGGTTTCTTAGAACCTCTTGCTTCTCTGGATATGTTGCTGCATCTGAGACATTGACCTTATTTTCTTGCAGATTGGTTCACCTTGCAGGATTCTATCTCTCATTTTTTATATCTGCTGAAGATATAGTGATCTTTCTTCTATCATGGTTGTGGGGGAACTCATAGAAATTAGTTCATCTGATAGTGATTTGGAGATAGAAGATGTTAGAGATAACATTGGATCTGCCAATGGTAGAAGTCTTCCTTCATGGGCATTCACACGTGACGCAAGTCCAGGGAGTAGAGGTCAACGGGGTTATGATTTTGAAGAATTTTCCATTTCTAGAAATTAAAGTAATTTCTATTGCTAATCATTTAGTAGTTTATTGGACTTGCAGGTAATTCTGTGGAGTCTTTGAAGGTTCCTTCTCCAAGGAGAGCTTATGCTTCTAATGGAAGTTCTCTTCTCATTGATAGCCTTACAAAGGCTAAAAACCCAATTCATCCCCATTCCAGTGGTATTATGGGAGCTTCAAATCAACATGTTGCAGAGAATGTAAGTTTACATCAGCCTCAGTCTGTTAATTCACAAGTAGGCAACACTTTTAGCACAGATTATGAGAAAATTTCATCCCGATTGGCACTAAAGCGGATTCCTTCGTGATCTCTTCAGACATCTGCTACAGACATTAAATCAAAAAATTCTGTAGATTACAACAGCCGCAGCCAGATTCAGAATAGTTATGGAGGCTCTTACCATCCTGTGGGGCTGAATCCAATGAGTAGCAGGAGCTATATGAGAGATCATTCTGGTTGGGGCATTGATAATCATGAAAACGGTGGGAGTAGTAGGATCCTTCCTCCCTCTTTGACACATGCAAAGTCTACCCCTGTTGCACAATTTGGTTCTTCAAGTGACCCTGCACACCGCTCTGGGATGGGTGAAGAACGGGTTGCTGAAAGTGATGAAACCCCAATTTATCGAGCAGCATTGCAGGTAATCATTAAGTCTTTTTATTTTTATTTAGAGATAATTAGGAAAAGGGTGGAGCCACACATCTATACATATTCATTAAGTTATTATAGTACTTATAGCTCAAATAGCATTTGGAAGGATGAGGGCTTTGTTCCCGCAATTTTGATTTCAACATTAGAGGGTAGTGGTCTGATGCAGCCTTAAGGATAAATTATTGCACTAGATCTGAATGTAACTTTTTTTGACCTGATGAGACATAAGTCTGTCTAGTCTCCTGGTCCTAGTAGTAACTCTGCCATGATAATTAGGTTGGAATAAACATTGCACTAAGAGTAGGGTTTCTAAGGTTGGTACTTGGTGTCTTTGAGTTGCTCATCAGACTTTCTCTTGCTTCCAGTAATAAACTTTGACAAAAGTTTCTTAGGTGGGAATTAAACCACAATAAAGTCCCTACCATTCTACCAATTTGGTCTATAGAATCTCATAGTCTAGAAAGTTCATTTATTTTTTTATTAGAAACCTAAATTCATTGAAAGAGAACATTTACAAGAATTAAGTTTCACCAGCTGTCCAACTTGAAGTAAAAAACCTAAAAATAAAACAAGTGGCTAGAAAACCGAAACAAGTGAAAAGCTGACAATACAAAACTATTAATCTCCCTTCTCTAAAACACCTTAAATTGAACTTCTAGACATTCGTTGAAACAAAGAGAAATTAGATGGCCACAACACGACATTATATATCACTCCTTTCCATAGTTCTTCAAATGTTTCTCTTTATATTCAAATATTTGATCTTTCCTCTCCATCCAAACTAACCAAAGATAAGGCAGATTTGAATTCTTTCCATTACTTTCCACTTGTACCACCATGCCATCCATTCTGCCACCTTAATGGGTTCCTCATTGATGTAATTCTTTTCATCTCCATTTTTTCAGTATATAATTCTAGGATTCCAGATATATCTCATTCAAATATTCTACGTTACCCATCTAATCTACTTTTCCTCTTTTCGATCCTAAACCATCATAAGAAATTTGGTCCAAGACAGGAAAAAATACAAAAGATATTGGCAAAATTTACTTGGGAAAACTCTCCAGCAAGGTTTTTGTGGAAAATGTTGAAAGTGCCTTAGGGTAATTCTCCAGCAAGGCAAAATGTATAAAAGTGTATAAATAAATTGCCAATTTAAGAAATTTGGTTAAAGATAGGACAAGAATACACAAGATATTGGCAAAATTGCCTCAGGGTAACTCTCCAAGAAGGCTCTTGGGGAAAATTTACCGAAAGAGTTTAAATAAATTGCCAAGCTTGCACTTTTTGAGAAGAATGGTGTCTGACACTTCTTTATGGTATCAGAGTAGCAAAGTAGAGCAGCAAGAGTCCTAAGATTGAACCCCTATGGCAGCCCCAAAATGAATTAAAATATCAAGTGGTGGGCATCACAAAAAGACAAGGAACTGATTCAAGTGATGGGCTTTGCAAAGTCAAAGTAGCCCACACTTGAGGGAAAGTGTTGGAAGAGTATAAATGAATTGTTAGACCTACCTCTCTAAAGCTTGATCTTTTGGGAATTAAGGTGCATAACACTTATTTATTCTATCCAATTCATTGTATCATTATGTTATATGGTAGAACATTATCGATATCCTTTACGATTTGATGGATTTGCACTTGGAGTTTGGACTCTATATTTTGAAAAATTACAAGTTAATTGCTGGTAAGTACACAACCTATGTTCATATGTAAAAGGAAAAAAAAAGGTTACTATACTTGGATGAATCTAAATTACTAATTCCACTTTATCTTTTGGACAAATTTTGTAGTGCTTATGGGCTTGTTTCCTGCAGGATCTAAATCAACCAAAAGTTGAAGCTAATTTACCTGATGGCCTTTTATCGGTGCCTCTGCTAAGGCATCAGGTATTTCTTTATTTCAAAAATTAATTGTATTGTTACTATTACTACTACTACTATTGTCATTTTACTTTTTCCAGTGTGATGGTCTTGAACCTAAGGAATCATTTTATTTATTGTTCCTCATAGAAAATTGCATTGGCATGGATGCTTCAGAAAGAAAAACAAAGTTGGCATTGTTGTGGAGGAATTTTAGCTGATGATCAGGTAACTAGATTACTGTCTAGCAGGCCATTTAGACCTTGCTTATTGCTTGTACTTGTTTATAGTCTATGCTTGGACTCATTATGCTGTTATCTATCAGGGTCTTGGAAAGACAGTCTCAATGATTGCTCTTATACAAATGCAGAAGTCTTTGGAGTCAAAAACAAAATCTGAAGAAGTCTTGAATTGTAGACGTGAGGCTTTAAATTTAGATGACGATGATGATAATGATGGCAATGTTGGTTTAGACAAAGGGAAAAAGAATGAAGATTCTGATGATATTAAATTAGTTCCGGAAGCTAGTAGTTCTATTCAAACTTTTAGCAAGGGAAGGACAGCAGCTGGTACACTAGTAGTTTGTCCAGCTAGTGTTCTTCGACAATGGGACAGGGAGCTGGATGAAAAAGTTGCAAATGAAGCAAAGTTGTCTGTTTTAATTTATCATGGAGGTAGCAGGACCAAGGATCCTGTTACACTGGCCAAGTATGATGTGGTTCTCACAACATATTCTATTGTAGCTAATGAAGTCCCAAAACAACCTTTAGTTGATGAAGATGATCCTGATGAAAAAGGTGGAGAAAAGTATGGATTATCTTCTGAATTTTCTATGAGTAAGAAGAGAAAAAATACCTCGGTTAGCACAAAGAAGGGAAAAAAAGGTAGAAAAGATATTGATAGTTCTTTTGATTGTGGTCCCCTTGCAAGAGTTGCTTGGTTAAGGGTGATACTAGATGAAGCTCAGACAATTAAAAATCACAGAACTCAAGTGGCTAGAGCTTGCTGCAGCCTTAAAGCCAAAAGAAGGTGGTGTTTGTCCGGGACACCAATACAAAATGCAATTGATGATCTGTACAGCTACTTTAGATTTCTAAAATATGATCCATATGCTGTGTATAAATCATTTTACAACACAATCAAGGTTCCGATATCCAGAAATTCAATCCAAGGTTACAAGAAGCTACAAGCAGTTTTGAGGGCTATAATGCTACGGCGAACAAAAGGTGATTTCTTGTTCTTTTACCTTTTGATGTGGTTAGAATATGATGCATTTTTCCTTCTGTCCAAAGTTCATAAGTTAAGGTTGATATTTTCTATTATTATCTATCCGGTATGTTCAGTTTATGAGTACTTGCCATTTGTTTTGATTTTCAATCCATGTTCATGCACTTTTTTACATAAACCTACTTATTCTGTTATAATATTGGTCTGTGTTGGAGCTTAATGTTTTAAAGGGGATATGCCTAATCGGTATGCTAAATAGTCTTAGCTTTTCAGTTACTAATAGAAATTTAACCCACCTTTTATTTAAAATGCTGATCCAAATGTCCTGGTGTGGCTAGTGAATAAACTGGTTGTGCTCTTCAGAAGGTATTTGTGGGCAAATGGAAGTATTGAATTTGTTGAATTTGCTTGCCTTTTTAAACTTTTTATCAGTTTTATTATGATAATTATCATTCATATCGTATTAGGAACATTGATTGATGGGGAGCCTATTATTAAATTGCCACCGAAAACAATAGAGCTGACTAGGGTTGACTTTACATCTGAAGAACGGGCCTTCTATACTCAGCTAGAAGCTGATTCACGAAGTCAATTCAAGGTGTGTCCTTTTTTAGTTTTTGCATTTCAGTAGTTGAGTATAAATGTGTTGTCATTGGGGTTTTCTTTAGACTTGCAGGCATTGTATTTCTGCGTTTTGGCTTTCAAGATTTTGGTGGAGGGTAGACTATGTTGGAGAAAAGAAATTAAGCATGAATAGGTATTAAGAGATGGAGGAGGTTGGGTGAAATATTCAGATAACACTTGACTAACCATTGGGGAACATAAAGTAGACAATATAGTCCATTAAAGCAGAATAAATACAACTTAACTGATGCAGAAATTTCCAACACAAGAACCCCAAGAGTCAGCAGTCTAAACCTAACCTAATAATTAAGAAATACAGGCTTCCCAGTTATTCCATAGAATATATCATGTCCTATGGTAAGAGCGGTTGCTTCTCTTGTGGAAGATTACATTGATTCTCTAAATTGTCCAAAGGTCTAATTCTCTCTGTCAACAAGACTGAAATAATTGTTCCAATCCTGCAGCACCAACAAATTTTGCCTTCTTACTCTTCCTGTAAGCATAGAATCTTCCATTAATAGGCTTAGAAGAACCTGAATCTGCTCATCGAAAACCTATTTTCCTTATAACTTGGACCATAAATATTATGCAACTGGGCAATACCTGTTTTATCACTTATTTCAAATGCTTCTTGGCTCATGCAAAGCACACACCAAGTAGAGGAAGACAGGACCTGGGAACTTCAATTAAATCTAATGACTTGCGTTCAGCTTATCATGTACAAACAACCTCATTGGACACTTCCACTGTGACAACCCAACATAAATTTACATGAATAAGATTTGAGTAGGGTGAAGTACCAATGTGGTACTATCTTTTTTTGTTTGAGGATCTAGCTCCATTACTTATAATATGACCAATTTGGTATCCTATATATGGAATCAGACTAATTTAATCTCCTATCTTTTAATTTGTTTAATTTGATATCCTATTTTTTTAAAATTTTAATCAAGTCATTTTCATGAATCTCCATTCGAAAAAATTAATGAAAAAGATAGTCAAATTAGAAAAGAAAGTGTACAAAATTTGTTAGTTTTGAAAAAAGGGTACCAAATTGGTTAAATTTTTAAAAAATAAAGGGACTAAATCTATAAAACAAGAAAAGATAAGGTACCAAATTGATAATTTAGCCTAAAAAGTAATTAGTTTTCTAAAAGAAAATATCTTGAGAACTCTTCAAACAACAATTTGCCAAATTAAAACTTCAATGTTCACATTCATAAAACCTAAACCCACACTAAGTGGTCATACTTATTCCTAAGATCTATTGGACAAAACTTGAGCATGTGATCAAGGACCAACGCACTTTCAAAGAGAGCTTGGTGAGGGACACCATTCAATCAGTAAACTTATGAATAGTCTAGATGTCAAAATGATGTTTGTTAAGATCAAAATAAAACATATAAGAGAATAATTAGTTCACCTTCTAACGGCTTGAGTTTTTAGGAGAATTGGTTGCCGATTCTTTTCCAACATAGTATCAGAGCTTAAAGTCCTGGATTCGAACCTCCTTAACTCCAAAATTTTCACTAATATTAAATGAGTCTCTTTCTTTCACTTCTATCTCACTTGGTGGGTCCTTCCAAAAGTTATTTACTATCTACTTAGTCGATAAGATTCTGTTTAGCTTTACTTGATCGGTTTTTAAAACTATCTACTTGACCCATAAGTGAGATCCTATTCCACTCATCCACTCACCCCATAAGTGAGGGCCCACTAATTTAGGAGGAGTGAAAAAAACAAAAACAAAAACAAAAACAAAAACAAAAACAAAAACAAAAACAAAAACAAACAAAAACGCTCATTAAGTGAGGAGTGTTAAGACCCAAATATAATATATATAAGAGAATAGTTGGTCTACTTCCTAATAGCTTGAGTTTTAAGGGAATTACATGTTAATTCTTCTCAAACAATGCACATGTAAATATAGACAGACTAGATATTATTTCACACGTCAAACCGTAAAATAACATATATACATTTGCTTATTAACAAGGACTTAGAATAACCCTTAATACTAACATCATACAAAATACAAGTAAGGTAATTCAAGTAATCACATCATGAAAGTTCCTAAACCAACAAAGTTTTTTATCCTATATAACTCTGCAATTCTCGTGCATTCAACTCTTAGGCTATCAAGTGCATTGCATATAAAATATTTTAACAATATACCAAATCCTCATTCTCGATTTAAATACTTACATTTTGATCCCCAAACATCACAATTTCTTTTCAAGTTAGATTTTGCTCTCAAATTGAACTTACTAATGGTCTTAATAAGTGTTTATAGTAGGTTAAAAAAATATGGAAAAATAGTTTCAATATCATTATATGTCATCTACGTTACTCCAACTCTACCTTTTGTTGTGTCGGTGTGGACTTGACACAACATCAACAGTTTGTTACTGACACATGGGTTATGAGTCGACAAGGCAAAAAATCATCGGACACACTTGCTTCACCGGTTGTGATTTCAACCATGGTTGGGATAGGAATAGAAGAATAGTTGGAGCAATGGGAATGAGAAGAAGAGGAGGTGTTGGTGGCCTTGAAAGAAGAATGGATAAGAAGAGCTAGGGCATTAGGAACCAAGAGTGGAAATAAAATTATAAAAACAAAGATAACAAGAAGTGACCCTATTAGGCTAGGTTATAAGGATAATTTGGTGATGGTTCTTATTTATAAGCTTTATTATTTTCTCCAAGAAAATAAAAGCTTTATTAACTTAAAAAATAGGTTATCCATTTAATTTGCTTTGCTCTTGAATCCCTTCAATCTCTAAGGCTCTTTCTAATCTCTTTGGAGAGTTTCGTTCGGGTGAAAGGAAAGCTTAGTGCAACGGACCGTGCTAAGTGCCGCACGATCGCTATTTGAAATTTAAGGTCGTGACAGTTGGTATCAGAGCTTTAGGTTGAAGCATTATTATCCCTGGCATAATGAAGAACAATGCCCCATCTACACCAAGCGTGGATGTTCCACCAATGGAATGTGGGCGTGAGGAAGTTCAGAAACCACCAAAGGAGTCTCGAGCCAAGTCGAAAGACATGCTTTCTAGCTTAGAAGCACGTGTTGGGAGTGCGCAATACAGCTTAGGGGAGCTGTTCGACCGGGTGGACAACTTGGAGGAACGTTGCAACGGCTTGGAGGCCGAGGATGTGGAGATCCATACAGTAGTCAAGATGTCCCTCAATGAGCTAGATGGTGGGCTAAGGTAAGAGATTGATGGGTTAAAGGCCGAACTTGCCAAGGTACGAGATCTTGTCCAAAGAGAAATTGTTAATGTGTTGTTTCGAGCGGAGGATATGGGTGGTGACCTAGCTCTTTGTAAGTTGGCTATGGCTGCGGGAGCTAGCACAACCACCATCATTGAGGCTAAGAAGTTGTATGTTCCCAAGCCAAAAACCTTCAATGGTGTTAGGAATGCTAGGGAAATTGAGAACTTCTTATGGAGGCTTGAACAATATTTCGAGGCTACTGGCATAACGGACCATGCCAGCAAGATCCGAACTGCTATCACATACTTTTCTGACACTGTTATGCTATGGTGGAGACGGAGGCATGGTGATGTGCACCGAGGGGTATGCACAATTGACACCTTTGATGATTTCAAAAGGGAGTTCAAAAGCCAATTCTTTCCTGTAAATGCTGAAGAAGAGGCAAGGGGTCGATTGCGACGATTAAAGCAAACATGTAACATAAGGGACTATGTGAAGGAGTTTACAATTTTGTTGCTAGAAGTCCCTGACACTTTAGACAAGGATGCTTTATTCTTGTTCATGGATGATCTCCAATCGTGGGCTAACCTTGAACTCAAGCGATGTGGTGTCCAAGATTTATCTTCGGCCATTGCGGTTGCTGAGAGCCTTATAGACTACTCCGCAAACAAAGAAGGTTCAAAAGCCACTGATAGAAAGTTTGGTGGAGGAAAGTGTGGAGGAGGTCATGCCAAAAGTTAGGGCCACAAAAATAACAAAGAAGGCTCCTCATTCAAATCACGAGATAAGGGGAAGGAAAGGGAGGATCGTGGTGCCTCGAAGCCCCGTGTGACGTGCTTCATATGCGACGGACCGTATTGGGCACGTGAATGTCCGAAAAGGAAGGCCTTGAGTGCCTTAGTTGCCTCCACGCATGACCAAGATGGAGGTGAGATGGATGAAGGTACAAAGATGGGTTCTTTGCGCCTATTTGGTGTATTGCAGAGCGCCCCAAAGACCCCCAAGGGCTTGATGTTTGTAGATGCAACCATCAATGGGAAGGTCGTCAAAGCTTTGGTTGACACAGGTGCATCTCATAACTTTGTTTCACTAGAGGTAGCAAAGAGACTCAGCCTTAAGGTTGTCAATGGAGGAGGATCGCTCAAAGCAGTTAACTCGGTAGCACTACCTTTGCAAGGAGTTGCTTGTGGAGTTAAGGTCAGTCTTGGTGCTTGGACTGGCCAAGTAGACTTATTAGTGGCGCTTATTGATGACTTCTCGATAGTATTTAGCATGGAGTTCTCGGACCAGGTTAGAGCTTTTCTTGTGCCATGCTCAAACTCCATGTACATTATGGATGGATCAAAGGCTTGTGTGGTACCAACGGAGAGGACCACCAGACCTACTACCCAAGCTCTCTTAGCACTTCAATTCAAGAAGGGATTGAAGAGGGAAGAAGAGAGTTATTTGGCCATCTCAAAGGAGTACGATGACGAGGAGTTGCCAAAGTCAAGCTTGCCGACGGAAGTGTAAGTTGTCTTGGATAAGTTCCTTGATGAGATGCCTGAGGCGTTGCCCAAACGGTTACCTCCAAGGAGGGAGGTGGACCACAAGGCGATTTTGGCTAAATGACGGACTACTCTACGCCAAGCAGAATCACATCTTTGTGCCGAAGTGGGGGAGCTTAAGGAAGGAGCTTATCAAGGAGTGTCATGATTCACTATGGGTTGGACACCCAGGAATGAGATGCACTCTTGCTTTGTTCAAGTCAATTTATTACTGACCTCAACTACGGGATGATGTTGAAGCCTATGTGAGGACTTGTCTTGTATGCCAACATGACAAGACAGAGCAGCATGCATCCGGAGGTTTGCTAGAGCCACTGCCTATCCCAGAGATACCATGGGAAAGTGTCTCAATGGATTTCATCACTTGCCAAAATCAGAGGGCTTTGGCAGTATAGTTGTAGTCATTGATCGCTTCAGCAAGTATGCAACATTCATACCTGCCTCAGCAGATTGCACTGTGGATGAGACAACACGATTGTTCCTTAGACACGTTGTGAAGCACTGGGGAATTCCATCCAACATTGTGAGTGATCGAGACCCTCGATTTACTGGGAAGTTTTGGACGGAATTGTTCAAGTTATTGGGATCAGACTTGAACTTCTCAACAAGCTTTCATCCACAGAGTGATGGACAAACTGAGCGTGCCAATGCGTTGCTGGAGCTTTACCTAAGACACTTTGTTAGTGCCAACCAACATGATTGGGTTAAGTAGCTGGATGTAGCCCAATTTTCTTATAACCTGTAGAGAAGCGAGTCCACAATGAAGAGTTTCTTCGAGATTATCATAGGACAACAACCCATGACCCCTCATGCTTTGGCTACAAGCTACGAAGGGAAAAGTCTTGCTGCCTTTAAATTTGCCAAGGCATGGCATGAGCAGGCTGAGTTAGCCCGAGCCTATTTAAATAAGGCATCTAAAAAGATGAAGAAGTGGACTGACAAGAAAAGGAGGATGATTGAATTTCAAGGAGATTTGGTCCTTGTTAAATTATTGCCCCAACCGTTCAAGTCTTTACGGAAGGTTCACAAGGGGTTGGTACAGAAGTATGAAAGGCCATTTCTAGTCCTCAAGCGAGTCGGTAAGGTGTCCTACAAACTACAACTCCCTCCGAAGTTAAAAATCTATCCAGTTTTTCATATAAGCATGTTGAAGCCTTATCATGGAAACGAGGAAGACATAAGTTGGGGAGAATCGAAGAGGGCACCCACCGCAGTAGTAACCTCCTTCAATAGAGAAGTGGACTCTATCTTGGCAAACCGCCTAATCTGACGTAGGGGTGTACCAAGTTATCGGGAATACTTGGTCAAGTGGAAGAATGCTCCGGATATAGAGGCAAGCTGGGAACCTGAAGACTCTTTGTGGCAATTCAAAAATTACATAGAGAGGTTCAAGCTTGAAGGCGCGACGAGGGCGTCGTGAACTTGAGTGGGGGAGGGTGTTACGTCCCGCACAAATTGTCTCTTAAAATTCAAAGAAATGGTACTTGTCAAAATGATCTAGACTTTTCTACATGAGAAAGTTCTAGAGTGGTCAAGAGATGTCTAGAAGGTTCTAGTTTTATCTACAACATGTCACAAGGTTCTAGGACCTTCTAGCCAACTCTAGAGTCTTCTAGGAGTGTCTAGTTCTTTCATGCTAGTACTAGGTTGCACGTATTTCTTTGCACTTCCCCAGCCTCGAACCTGTGACTTGCCCATTAAGCTTCAGATTCATAGAAGCTGGTACTTATCGGGACATGTCCCGATGGGTACCAGCTTCATAAAATCTGTGTACTTAAGGGTAGGCCACAGGTTCGAAGCTGGGTAAGTGCAAAAGAAACACGTTTAATCTGGTGCGGTGTAGACAATCCCACTCACCAGGAGCTCCACGTGGATATGTTGAGATGGGAGAACTTCGGTTCAAACACATATTATACTTGCTTGCTTGCTTAATTTAATTGAATTTCTTGACTAGGTTAAGGCTGTAGACCATTTTTTTTGACTAAATGGAGGTCCCTGAGGATAAACAAGTCAAGATGGTAGTCTATAAACTCAAGGGTGGTGTAAGTGCATACTGGGATAGGGTACAAGCTACTTGGAGACATGGAGAAATTTCTATTGTTTCTTGGGAATGGATGAAGAGGCTTATGTATGAGCAATTTTTATCATATGATTATCAACGAGTGTTGTACAAGCAATACCATTTAATATAGGAGTATATTAATATTCTGTGCTCAAACAACAATATAAAGGTAGGACAATACATAGAGTGTTCTTCAAGAACTACAAGCAATTCTCACACAAAACTGAGCTAAATGTCACGACCTTAGACTTCAACTCGCAATCATGTGACACTTAGTACGGTTTGTTGCACTAAGCTTGCCTTTCAACCTGAACAAAACACTTCAAAGAGACTGGAAATAGACTTAGAGATTTAGAGGATTCTAGAGCAAATCAAGAACAAAAGAGAGTTTGTGAAGAATGCTTTGTATTGCTCTAAAGAGGTTATCTTACAACTTTCCAAGGATCCCAAGGATGGGTACAAATGAAGACCAAGAGGCCTATTTATAATGTGGCACCAAGCCTAAGGTTATGCCATAAGTTTCTAGATCCTACCATGTTTAGAATGTACAAGAGTATCTACATTTTTCTAGTTTTGTCTACAACATGCCACAAGGTTTTAGGACCTTCTAGTCAAGTCTGGCCAACTCTAGAGTCTTCTAGGATTGTCTAGTTCCTTCATGCAAGTTCTAAGATGTTTTGGAAGTTTCTAGAGACTTCTACATTCTTCGTGAACCATCAAGCATGTTCTAGAATATTTCATCGTCTTTTAGCACCTTCCTACACATGCTAGTGTACTCTGGAACATTCTAGAGTCTTCTAGGCTTAAGTTGAGTCCATCCAACTCTAGTTCTCTCTAGACATCACTAAGCCACTCTAGAACTTTCTCATGTAGTAATTTGTAGAAAAATCTAGATCATTTAAGCAAACACAATTTCTTTGGATTTTGAGGGACAATTTGAGTGGGACGTAATATAAAGCTATTAAAAATCACAGTGTGTCTTCCCACTATCCTTTTCCACTATTCAAAAAGTGGTCAGAAGATTGATGAGTTTGAGGTTTTTTTATGCCACATCATTCTTTAAAGGTAAAAGACTATAATAACCTTAATGAAAACAAGCAATAAAGGGAAAGAACAACATGAACTAAATATATAATGAAAATTTAATAATATAATTTAATATGCTCTTGCATCAGAGCCTCCTTTTGTGAAAGAATTCGACTTAGAATTCAGTGGAAGGACAATAGCATCTTCAAGTGAGGGTAACTCAATGGCATATGAATTGGCATTGATCTTCTACTTGACCCTAAAAGGGCCATAGTTTCTTGGCTGCAATTTTGGGCAGCAGTTTGGTGGTAACTTTTGGTCGTTGAGGTGTGTCATCACTAACTCTCCTTCAAACTCTTGAAGTTTTTTATGTTTGTCAACTTCTTGTTTGTACTTTCAATGTGTGTCTTGATTTCCTTGTGAAATTGTTGATAATCTTGGGCCCATGTAGTACAAAGTTGGCTTTGTGGATTAGGAATGGATGAGAGGTCAAGGGTGAAGTGAGGGATTTTGGTGTAGACAATGGAGAAAGGTGACTTTCTTGTGGTTCCATTTGGGATGCTGTTGAGGGAAAATTCCACTTGAGGAAGTAGGATATCCCATTGTTTTGGTTGTTCTTGGACAAGGCACTGTAGCATGCTACCCAATGACCTGTTGATTACCTTTGTATGACCATTTGATTGAGGATGATAGGCACTCGAAAAATTTAGAGTAGTGGATAACCTTTTCGATAATTCCTTCCAAAAATGTCCCATAAACTTCACATCTCTATTCGGCATCATGAGTTTTCTTGCATGGTAAAAGGTGAGACATTTTTGAGAACCCATCAACCGCCACTAGGATGGAATCTACGTCTTTGTGTCTTTAGTAGTCCAAGAATGAAATTCATGCTCAATTCTTCCCAAACAGTTTGTGGTACTGGGGATTCATCGTTGGTGCACTGATTGTCATCGCCAAGAGGAGCCATTGAAGCCGAGGGAATCCGCTAGCTTTGATACGAATTCTAACGTAAGATTATATTAAAGTTTTGTGCTCAAATAGCAATAGAAAGGAAGAACAATACGTAGAGTGTTCTTTGGGAACTACAGAGAATTGCAACGCAAAACTGAGCTAATGTTGTTAAAAATCTGAGTGTTTCCTCCAACTACCCTATTCCACTATCTATAACAAAAAGTGGTTAGAAGATTGATAAGGTAAAAGACTATAATGACCTTAATGAAAACAAGCAATAAAGGAAAAGAATAACATGAACTAAATATGTAATGAAAATGCAATAATATAATTTAAGATGCTTTTACATCACCATTATTGTCAGCAAGGGATTATAATTGTTGTTGAATATACAAATGAGTTTCAAGAACTGAGAGCTCGTAATGATTTAGGAAAGAGTGAGTCATAATAAGTGTTGTGGTACATTATAAGTTTAAGGGAACCGATCAAAAGTCAAGTGGATGTCAGGAATGTGGCCATGTTTTTAGAGGCCGTAATTCTTGCCATCAATTATTAGTCATAACAGAACAAACTACAACGTAATGCCTATGCTAAGAAACCTTATCATGGCATGAACTAGGATGAACCTTTCCCTTTTCTAGCACTTACTTTATATCACCTACCCATAGCCGAATTTGACTCATCACTGAACCCACAAATTTCTCCAAAAATTCCAGTAAATCAACTACTTTCAATCCAAAACCCACAACCCTCGTACTAAACCAAATCCTATTAAATGCTTTAAGTGCAACCAAGTTGGTCATAGATCCAGTGATTGCACCCTTAGGAGGTCAGTTAATGTCTTAGAAGGACTTGAAGAGTTGGAGGAGGGGTATGAAGATGTTGATAATTAAGTTCTTGAAGAGGTGGAGTTTACTGAAGGGGATGAAGGGGAGAGATTCACTTGTATCTTTCAAAGGATTCTTCTAGCACCAAAGAAGAGAGGAGCTCTCAAAGACATGTACTCTTTAGAACCAGGTGCACTATTAACAAAAGTTAGTGATGTAATAGTGGACAATGAGAGTTTAGAGAATGTGGTGTCTAAAGCATTGGTTAGAGCTATGTGACTTGACACTCAACAGCATCCTAAATTCTACAAGGTGGGTCGGATCAAAAAGAGGTTTGAAGTAAAGGTTAATGAGGTATGCATGGTCTCTCTTTCCATTGGCAAACACTATAAAGATGAGATAGAATGTGATGTTATGGATATGGATGCATGTCATATGTTGTTAGGAAGGCCTTGACAATATGAGAAGAACACTAAGCACAAAGGGAGGGATAACACCTATTCCTTCAGTTGGAATGGTAACAAGATTGTGTTACTATCCCAACAAGTGAAGCTCGAGAAAACTCCTACCACACCTAAGCCTATGACCTTGCTACTTGTCTCAAGCGATGAACTTCAAAAAGAGATTAAGGCCAAGTCAGGTGTGCTAGTCTTGATTAACAAGGATAACTTAGACTCCATTGGATCATCTTTAGGATCATCAGTCTTGTAGTGGTGGTTGGATGAGTTTCAAGATGTTAGTCCTGAAAAATTACTTCTTGGGTTGCCACCCCTAAGAAATATACAATATGAAATAGAATTCATCCCTTGGTCTAAGTTGCCTAATTTGCTCCATTACAAAATGAGTCCCAAGGAACACCAAGCGTTACAATCAATTGTCGAGGAGCTGTTGAAGAAGAATTAGGTGTCTCCAATTCTTGTTCCTAAGAAAGGAGTTATAGAATGTGTATTTATAGTTGAGCTAACAGTAAAATAACCATCAAGTATAAGTTCCCTATACCTAGATTTGGCTATCATCAAATCATGGTGAGGCAAGGTGATGAGTGGAAAACAACCTTCAAGACTAAGGAGGGGGCTTATATGAATGGTAAGTCATGCTCTTTGAGTTGTATAATGCCCCCAGTACCTTTATGACTCATGAACGAAGTCTTAAAACCTTTCATTGGTCGTTTTGTGGTAGTTTTACCTTGACAACATACTCATCTTCAGCAAGCATGAAGTAGGGCACCTACCAACACCTAAGATTTGTCCTCGAATTCCTAAGGTCTAATAGGTTGTTTCTCGATCTGAAGAAGTGTGAGTTTCGTATTTATCAATTGGTATTCTTAGGCTTTGTCATCGGCTCTAGGGTGGCATTTGGTTCGTGGAATGGAATCGGAATCGGAATCGGAATCGAAATCGGAATCGGAATGGAATGGAAAGGAAACAATTTTGTTTGGTTTGACCACTGGAATCAAGCTCAGAATCAGGATTACAGTGTTTGGTTTGCCACTGGAATGGAATGAAAAAAGCTGTAAATGACCTTAATACCCCTACATGCTATAAAGTTCAAATAATGTCATTTAATTACTATTTTTTCGTCAGACAAAATACATTATTGAAATCATTATTTTTCTAAATAATTATTACTTAATTAAAAAGAAATATATTATTAAAATTATTATTTTTCTAAATAGGGTTTAGGGTTTTGAGGTTTGGGATATGGGATTTAGGGTTTAGGGATTTAGGATTTGGGGTTATATTTGTAGGTTAAGGTTTAGGGTTAAAATTATTATTTTTCTAAAAATGGTTTAGGGTTTTAGAATTTTGGATTTGGGGTTTAGGGTTTTAGGATTTAGAATTTAGGGTTTAGGGTTTTGGGATTTATGTTTTAGGGTTTTGAGTTATGAGATTTATGTTTTAGGGTTTAGGGATTTGGGGTTTAGGGTTTTAGGATTTGGAATTTGGGGTTTAGGGTTTAGGGTTTTGGGATTTATGTTTTAGGGTTATGGGTTTTGGGATTTATGTTTTAGGGTTTAGGGTTTAGGAATTTTGGGTTTAGAGATTTGGGGATTTGGGGTTTAGGGTTTTAGGATTTGGAATTTGGGGTTTAGGGTTTAGGGTTTTGGGATTTATGTTTTAGGGTTTTAGGGTTTGGGATTTATGTTTTAAGGTTTAGGGTTTAGGGATTTGGGGTTTAGGGTTTAGGGTTTAGGGATTTGGGGTTTAGGGTTTTAGGATTTAGAATTTGGGGTTTAAGGTTTAGGGTTTAGGGATTTGGGATTTAAGGTTTAGGGTTTAGGGTTTTAGGATTTTGATTTAGGGTTTAGGCTTTTGGAATTTTGGATTTGAGAATTTGGGATTTAAGTTTAAGGTTATATTTTAAGTGAGGGTAAAATTGGAAAAAAAAAAGTTTAGATGGGAATGGAATTATGATTACCAAGGAGGGGAGAAGGAATTGTGATTCCTTTTCCTTTAGTAATCTGATTCCATTCTGTCCTCCATTCGGTCCAATCAAACACACAAAATGGAAGGAATCAATTCTCATTCCATTCCATTCCCTCCAACCAAACATGGGGTAGAGGTATAAAAGTTGATGAAAAGAGGATCCAAGCAGGAATGGCCTACCCTTACAAGTGTATAAGAAGTTAGAAGTTTTCATGGCTTTGCTACCTTCTATAGGAGGTTAAAAAATTTAGTATGTTGATAGCTCCACTCATAGACTCTTTGAAAGAAGGAAAGTTCCATTGGGGTCGAGCACAACAAGACAACTTTGAACTTGTCAAGGAAAAGCTCACCAGTGCACCAATGTTAGTATTACCAAACTTTGATGTTACCTTTGAAGTCGAGACTGATGCTTCAGGAGTGGGAATTGGTTGTGTCTATGCAAGAAGGAAAGGTAGTGGAAAACTTTACTGAGAAGCTGAATGAGGCCAGGAGGAAATGGATAACGTATGAATAAGAATTTTATGCCATTGTAGATCCTTCAAACATTGTGAACACTATCTGGTGCCAAGAGAGTTCATCCTCCATTGTGACCACTAGTCACTTCAATATCTCAACTCTTAGAAAAACTTGAGTTGGATGCCCTCTAGATGGGCTCTGTTACTACAAAAATTCACTTTGTGTTCAAGCAAAGGTCATACAAGAAGAATGTGGCTGCTGAAGCACTTAGTAGAAGGGGATATTTACTGATTGTTGTTCAAAATGAGGTAACATTTGATCTTTGAAAACTCAATCTGAGACTGATGTAGGTATTGATTTAATCTGGAAGAAGTGTGTGAACTCCTAGTATTTGGAAGATTACACATTGCAAGGGGATATCTATTCAAAGGCACCGTATTCCTAAAGGCACTCTTTGGGAGTTGTTAATCAGGGAACACCATTCTGGGGTTTAGCTACTCACTTGGGAAGGGATAAGACAATTGCAGCCCTAGAAGAGAAGTACTATTGACCTAAACTTAAAAGGGATTTCACTAAGTTTGTGCTTCACTGTCCTATATGCCAAACTGCAAAAGGGACTTCTAACAACATTGGTTTATACTCTCCATTGTCTATTCCTGTGAATATTGGGGAGGATCTCAGTATGGATTTCATGTTGGGTTTGCCTAAGATGCCTAGGCATGTTGATTCAGTGATTTTGGTAGTTGACAGGCTATCTAAAATCATTTCATTCCTTGCAAAAGGACCTCTGATGCAAGTCATGTGGCTCAACTTTTATTCAAGGAAATAGTGAGATTGCATGGGGTACCAAAGTCTATTATTTCAGACAGATATGAAATTCACAAATTCACCGGTCACTTTTGGAGGGAGTTATGGAAATGTTTTGACACAGCTAAAATTTAGTACCACATGTCACCTCCAAACCGATGGGCAAACAGAGATGGTTAACAAGACATTAGTCAATATGGTGAGGCATATTTCTGGTTCTAGACCCAAACAATGGGATATGGCTTTAGCTCAAGCTAAGTTTGCCTTTAATGACATGGTTAACACATCCACTAGAAAGAGTTCCTTTGAATTAGTCTACACTAGACAGCCCACTTCCTCACTGATCTTATGGATCTACCACTTATCAAAAGTTAGACAGCCTCCAAAACTGCAGAAGACATTCAGAAAATGATGGAAGAAGTTAAGGAACATTTGGGCAGTGCTATTCAAAAGTATAAACTAGCAGCTGACAAAAAGTGGAGGTTCAAAGAATTTCAGGTGGGGGGGACTTGTCATGGCTTATTTGGGAAAGGGAAGAACACCTACTGGCACCTATTCTAAGTTGCAAGATAGAAAACTGGGCTCTTTTCGCATCACCCACAAAATTAGTGCTAATGCTTTTGTGTTAAGACTTGTCAGACACACTCCAGATTTCTTCCACTTTAAACATTGCAGTTCTGTCAGATTATCATCCACCAAGACTGATTGTAGACTCAGGAGAGTTTTCCTTCCCAAAGGGTGGCACTTAGCTGGTAGCTATAGGGGCTGTTATGTCTTTTACCTGTAGCTTAACTTATTAGGGTATATGGTTTGGAAAGTAAGGAAGGATAGGCAGAGTTTGCATGGTTCATTTCTTTGTAACTTTCCTCTTATATTGTTTATCTATACAACTTCCTCAGCTCTAGGCTGTAGTACCTTAATACCCTTTCCAGAGATTGTTTTCCTTTTATGATAAAACATGATTTTATACCATTTAGTCTCTAAACTTTGAGCTACTTCACATCCCTAAACTTTTAAAACGTACGATTTAATCGTCAAATTTTTAAAACTTCAAATATAGATCCTAAATTTATAAATTGTATGATGTAGTTCTCCAATTTTTAAAAATTCACTTATAGGTTCTTACTTGATTGCTAAAATACATATTTTCATTGATACAAAGCCAATTCCAATAAACTTATTAGAGGATCCTATTAGCTTGCATCCAATAGGAATTAAACATATGAATTCGCCAATTATGAGTTGATCACATTAACCATTTAGCCATGGATGCTTAGCGGTGATCCTTGTACATGGTGATACATGTATAGGGTGTATTCAATGTGTTTGAGCTTGCCCCACATATGTATTATAAATGATATCTTGGGATGGCTATAAAGCTAAAAAAATTGCTTCTACTCCAAGAATAGAAGACTGTCAGTTACTAACCATGAACAAAGAAAGGCATGAGAGAAAAACATATTGGTTGGTGATTATGAGGTCCCAATTCTTGATTGGAGGGGACACCAAAGTCCTTTGCCTTTCCATCCCTTGGACTGATAGAGGAGAAGGGTAGAGCTTTTCATTTTTTCATGTTGTCAAAGGGTTGAACAATGAAAATAGATGGTGAGTGCCTGATCGAATTGATCGGGTCATGTAGGAACAAGGTTTAAGTTTACTGCGGGGACACCAAAGTCCTTTGCCCTTCCATCCCTTGGTCAGATAGAGGTGAAGGGTAGAGCTTTTTGTTTTTTCATGTTGTCAAAGGGTTGAACAATGAAAATAGATGGTGAGTGCCTGATCGAATTGATCGGGTCATATAGAAACAAGGTTCAAGTTTATTGCTTTGTTAGGATGCTTTAGCTGCATATATCATTGCACTTCCACTTGAAAAATGGCTCGTTTCGTCGTGATTTTATCTTGAATTATTAAAACTTCTGTGGCTCCACCCACGTAGGGGTACAAAACTCATTGCTATCTTGACTGTGCTACCAGAAGATCTGGGAAAGCTTACTTAAGTGATTTTTAATTTTATGTTATTCCAAATAGTGAACTACTTCATCTTGTAAATGATGTTTTTTGTTGCTTGCTTGCAAATTGTTTTAGTTACTATTTTGAAGTTCTTAATGAGTTAGTAAATTTTATTTTGTGATAATTAATGCTTTGTAGTGTTTATTTTGGTTGTATGTCTTTTAAAAATTTCGCTTGGAGGCTTTTGTCTCAGTAGGTGGAAGTAAAATGCTTCAAGGTTAGTTTTTGCCATTTAAAAACTTGGCCTTAGGTAGTGAAGACATCGAGGTGCCAAACCTTCTCGTTGATGTGAGCTCTTGGGGAAGATCACCTTGTTATCTGTTGAGCAACGACCTTTCCACTTGGCATCGTCGGAATGCTAAGGTCGACTTTTGCCCCTGCTTGATAGGTGGGTCTTGCAGTCAAAGCTTTATCTTGGTTATGGATGAACAATGATAATTTTCCTATGAAGACTTGCTTTTGCTACTGCTCCAATGGGTTTCCTTAACTAAGCCATTGCTTAAGAGTTGTCAGCTCATTCTTCAATAGGCATGCGATTAGAGTCCTAGGCTTCTCCAATCACTTGAGATCTTACAACTTAATGTTTTATTTCACTCCCCGATAGGGGTTCTTTTCACCCTTCCCTCACAGTACTAATTCTCTATGGGTCACTTAGAAGTATTTAGCCTTGCAAGGTGGGATTTCATGTGTCCCATGCTACTCGAGTTAGAGCGTAAGTTAGTGAGATTTTCGACTACTAAACCATTGCCATCTTTGGTTCGACACTCCACTGCATCGCCTAGCAGCATGATGCTTGTATTGCACTACCACAATACCGTTTTCATGGTTTAGGCTGTTCTCATTTCGCTCGCCTTTCCTACGGGATCACTTTTGCTTTCTTTTTCTCTGGCTATATCTACCCTTTCTCGAGGTATTTCTTTAGACAAAGATCCCATTTTTTTTTCTCTTTTTGGATGGTAAATGTTTCTTACAACATAGAGTATGAATCAAACCTATGTTTGAATTGAAATTGAGGTACTACCTTTTCAACTCTCTCAAAATGGAATATCTTCCGAACATATATACCTGGTTTCTTACTTCGACAGGATACAAATATCTAAATTTGATATTTTTAGTTACTTTTTTAGACCTATTGTTGATACCAAGTAGTAACCAAAAATGGGTATCCATGCATAATATTAGAATTTTTATTCTATGAAATAGACTTAATTTTATACAATGTCTGGAAGAAATAAGAATTTGCACTTAATTGATAGTCTTATATCTTTAGTGGGTTATATGATACCATAACTTTTTGTAAAGGTACAGATTAGTACCAAAACTATATAGGGGTACACAATTAGTACATTACTTTAGTGAGGGGTACACTAGTAGCTTTTTTTTAAAAAGAAAATGTGAAATAAAATGCATGTGAGAGTTGACAATGACAAAATAATAAGTTTGTAATTTTTTTAAAAACATTTATTCATTAATGTTTTACATTAGTCAAATTTGTCTTTTTATGGTCATTTCAAACTAAATTACCCTTTTACAAAAGAAAAAGACTTTTGGTGTACTCTTTAAAAAATATAGTACTTTTGTGTACCTTTTTTAAAGGTAAGGTACTAGTCGGTACCCAACCCCTATATTTTAATCTTTACCTTTAGATTCTATTGTGTCAAGAAATCGAATTGATTGAAGTTTATAAAATATATACAAAAATATTCGCTTTTTCTATTGTATTTCTTCCCCTCCTATATATACATGGAATAAAATACATCAAAATGCTTTGTAACCCAACCTCATTCTTATTAATATTAATAAATTTTTTTATGAATTATTAAGTTATTGAGATTGATTTTAAATTGATTAAAAGTAGCACATCTGAATGAAATTCATACAAAGAGACCTACCAATAGTTAAGTAATTGGTAAACCTATGAGAGATGTTTAAACTTAGTTTTTTTTTAATCTGGTATCTCTCACCTATATATTTTTTTCAGTTATTCACTAGAGCAATTATGATCTGAAAATTGATCCAGGGCAAGTGTTTGGATCTATTTATGATTCAAAATTTTGGGGTCTATGTATAAAGTTTTAGGATTAAATTATACAATTTAAAAGTTAAGAGACATGTCTTATGTGTGAAGTTTTAAAAGTTTGAGAACATAATAATTCATTTTAAAAGTTTAGGGCATATTTGTGAATTTAGTCAAAATTGAGGATCAATGATGTAATTTAGCCTGAAAGTAATTATCACTATATGTTGTTTAATTTAACATTGTGAAACATAATTAACTATGCAATTAGTGATATATTCTAAATAACTAATATTAATTTTCCATATCCAAAACTTGTACCCTCATTAATCGTGTCTAGTATCTTAAAATTCTCAAACTTACAAATATGACCTTTGAATACGTACCAATATCAGACACTCTATCCTAATTCAAGTAACATAGTATGTCACTAAATCACCAAGTTTTGCAAAATATTCTTAATTATCTCGCTGCCCAAAACAAAATCATGACTATAAGATCACCCTCACTAAATTTTATACGTTGACTAGAGGCGAGCAGCGGATCGAAATTGCCTGTTTTTTGGCCTATCTAAATTCGATCTGATCCGAACGGATTTGAAGATTTTCAATCCGAATCCTAATTCGATCTTATGATATAATCAATCTGAATTCGATCCTAGATATAATCAATCCGAATCCAATCAGATTGGATTTTTTCGGATCAGATAAGGTTATATTGATATTGAAATTTATTTACGAATTATTGTCATATATAAAACATGACATATAAATTTAAATTTTAAATTGATATTTTTTGTAACAAATATTATTATTTGTAATCACAATTAAGAAAATCAAAATAATAAAAAGTATGTCTATAATTATTAAATTATTATAAATATTTATGTTTATTTTTTAAGTTAAAATAATGATCTAATATAATTATGTTATGCATAATATTTAAATATAAAATATTATAAAATAAAATATGGCGGATTATAAAATTTCTCAATTTAAGCGGATTGATCAAATTATTTGCTCAACATTGACCTATAACTTATGATTTAGAAGGATATCCTACTTAAACACGCCATATATCACTCTGTAATTTCTCTAGTGTAGGGCATGATTCACAATCTCATGAACTTTTAAAGAGTATCAATAGACACATGGACATGACAAACTTTTCATGTTCTTTCAAAAACGTATTGTAGAGTAAAATTGTGTTTACAATTAAAAGGTAAAAATAAGGGCAAGGCAAGGCAATGGACATTGACTGGTCATAGTGAATTTCTGCTATCAAAGATTGTTTGTTAGGATTGTCATTTCAATTTTTGAGGAAGCAGCTTATGTCCTACAATTTATTTCAAGGTTAGAATAAATAACAGTTTTCTTTTTGACCCCCTTGTTAATTTACACTCAAAACTGAATGTGTTCAAAAATGAAACTCATTTGAACGTATGTTCAAGAGTAGTATCCACAGTCCAAAACTTTTCTTGGAGGTAAACATAATTTGTCGGTGTTTTGGTAGCCGTCTATGTTGGAGTTGTTGGAGCTCTGACGACCTTTGTGTTTTTGAATGCATTTGAATGCATGTACGAAAAGAAAATATTTTTTAACATGTGTTTAAAAATAGTGAGGGGTTGAAAACGAAAGCACTGTTTGAAGGGGTCATCTCAGGCAATATTATCTAGAAAAAGAAAAAAAAATATTAAAGGACCTAGTTTTTATAAACATATGTGGATGATGGACTTAGACGTACAGTTAGTATCATATTAATGAGTATTTGACTTATTTAGATTTTGGAGAAACTTTCTTGTTGTAGATCATGATCTCTCAGATATTCTTTTGATTGAATCTCATGTATCTTGATATATTTGTTTTGTGAATTTTAGGCCTATGCTGCAGCTGGCACAGTCAATCAGAATTATGCGAATATCCTTTTGATGCTTCTGCGTCTCAGGCAGGCTTGTGACCACCCATCGCTTGTCCAGGGATACAATTCTGATTTTGTTGGAAAAGATTCTGTAGAAATGGCGAGGACACTTCCCAAGGAAATGCTTATCCGTCTATTATGTATCTTGGAAGATTCCAATGCCATCTGCTGCATATGTGCAGTGAGTTCTCTTAAATATGAAGATATAACTTTGTTCCACTCTTTACCGTAGTGAGTGAGCGAATGTAGATCTTAATTTACTCCTGCTTTTACTAATCAACTCATGGTTCCAATTGTTATCAATACCATTGTTTATACAGCATTTTGTTGGATAATTGATTGTTAGATATATTCTGGTGCTTTAAGCAATCCATTTTATTGGATACTTAATAGAATGGTTCATTCTTTGTTATATTCTTATGTTAAACAAATAATCTCTCTCCCTCCCTCTCCCCCCTCTCCTCTCCTTCCTCCCTAAACAAAGAAATGTTGTGCTAATAACTTCATACTCAACATGTGTCAAGTGCGTCTATTTTATTCTTGATTGGTTTTTCGCATGTCTAATGGTGTCATATGTTGATTATGGAAACTAAATTGTCTAATCTATTAGATGAAAATATTTCAGAATGATTTTATCGTCAAGTTGGCAGATTAATGCTTAGTTGGGAGAAAAGTGATGCCTCGTAGACCTACCTAATTTTTACAGTATTTGATGCTTTTAACAGGACCCACCTGAGAACCCTGTTATTACCATGTGTGACCATATTTTCTGCTACCAGTGTGTGTCAGACAATCTGACAGTTGACGACAGTATTTGTCCTGTTACTGGATGCAAAGAACAAATTGGTTCTGACCTTGTCTTTTCCAAAGCAACATTGAGAAGGTGTATCTCTAGCGACTTTGATGGTGGTTCTTTGTACTCTGGGTTTAGTGAGAAAGCTATAGTTATGCAAAATGAGTATAGTTCATCTAAAGTCAGAGCTATTCTGGAGATATTGCAGTCGCATTGTAATTCTAACATCTCAAACTCAGAACGACAAGGTTTCAAGGAATATGAGGAAAACTTGTCTTCACAAAAAGAAAAGATGGACAGTTGCAGTTCAGGCTTTACTGTTGTAAAGCATACAACGCTTTCAAACCCTCCTGCTGAAGGACCTATAAAATATATTATTTTTTCCCAGTGGACTAGCATGTTGGACTTAGTTGAGCAATCACTGAATCAATCTTATATACAGTACAGAAGGCTTGATGGCACCATGACCCTCTCTGCAAGAGATAAGGGTGTCAGGGAATTTAACACCGACCCTGAGGTTTGTCCTCTACCTCAATTGGCTGTAGAAAATTGCTAAATTGGTTTTGCATGTTTTTTCAATATCATCTATTATTCACATGGTCAAGTGATATTTAAATGCCTACTCATAATACATTAGCGAGTAATCATGTTTTTCATTAGGGATCTGAATGAAATGAAATTTTGCAGATTACTGTCATGCTCATGTCTCTTAAGGCAGGAAACCTTGGTCTAAATATGGTTGCTGCATGTCATGTTATTCTTTTGGATCTTTGGTGGAATCCTACTACTGAAGATCAGGCTGTTGATCGGGCACATCGAATTGGACAGACCCGTCCTGTTACTGTAACGCGACTTACTATTAAAGATACAGTGGAAGATAGGATATTAGCTCTGCAGGTACCATTATTTATACCATCTCGGCTACTGGTGTTGGAATCTACTTGGTCCACTCTTTGTGTAGCCTCTTTTAGATAAAATGACAGTCGCATCTTGTAGTTGCACGCTGATAATATGTAATTATTCAACATTTGTTTTTCAGGAAGAGAAGAGAAAAATGGTTGCTTCTGCTTTTGGTGAAGATCACGGTGGGGGTGCTGCAACTCGCTTGACAGTGGAGGATCTCAAATATCTATTTATGGTCTAAGACACCATGCTCCTGCAGGATTCATTTTGATATTTCTGCTCTAGCTGAAAATTGTCTAAAGATGGTAAAACTACTAATGTTGTGCATGGAGTAGGTCTGGTAGATGAAGCAGTCAGGCAACCACCGTGCCTAATGACATGGCAGTGTTAATTAACAAGAACTGATAGTCGAAGGCCCATTTTGCCTTGGCAATGGCATGTTTGTTTTATGACTTTTTGTTGCCAATGAAGCCAAATTTTGTTTTCATGAAATATACTGAAATAGAAAGCTAAGGGCCCCAGTAATTTCTAATGAACTCCTTTTGTACCAAATGTATAATTTGGTTTAGTTGTCATTATGGTAATTTAGTAGTTTCTTTTGCAGTATCATTATTCATTTCTTAGTTTTTGATATGTTCTTTGTACATATTGAACTATGCCTGTAATGTGGTAAAGCATTGGTTGGAGAAGATGTCATGGACTCACGGGAGTACTATTTTCAGTCCCCGCTACTAATTTTTCGTTGTTGATTCGCATAGGACGAACTGGATGTGAAATGAAGAAGAGTGCTGTTTTTAAATATAGACCTGAAGGGAGCTGGATGACACTTAAGGTATAGTTTATTTTGTCATGTACAGGCTTGTATTTTGTCTCTATTTGATAATTGAAAATGATCAGAAATATTGTAATCGTATTTATTTTTGTGAAGCACTTGAGAAATTTTTCACCATAGTAGATTGTGGTATTGGTTTGTCAACATCTGCGTAGCTATGACTAAGGTTATATCGGGCTTTAATCCGATATAATATTTTCTCCAAAATGATTTATTATTTTTTAATCCATGTATAAATAGTTTTATTTCTTTTGTTTTTAATAAATCTTAAGTTAACATATAGGAAATAAATGCAACTGAGGATTAAGAAGTTATTGTTTTCATTTTTGTAACAAAATAATTATTTTTAATATAAATTGTAGTTTATTTTTTATTAATTTTTTAAATTATTAAATTATTTTGATTGTAAAAATGAAAAAAAAATTAATAATTCAAAGTATAGATACAAGATGGTGAGTATGAAAAGAATATTAAACCAAAATGTAAATTTAATAGCATTAATGATTGTTTTTTTAACACATTTTATTTTACTTTTAAATTAATTTAATTCACAAAACCTCTTAACTATAATTACTACTTTTTACTTATTTATTATTACATCTAATGATATTATTCTTCATAAAAAATAATGAATTTATTGAATAATTTTATTAAAAAGTATTATAAAATATACAATTATAAATAAAATAATAATAATAAGGGTATGTTTGATGTAAATATGAATTATGTCTAATATTTTGGGTTTTTTTATAAAAGAAGAAACTTATACCCTCGTGAATGGAGAATATGGACTTAGTATAGCATGTTTTTGGACCTATACGGATCTTTTTCCTTTTTTGCTCGACGTTACCGTTTTTGGGAGAAAAAATTACTATTTTGTCCCTTGCCTCCACTTGTATTACTCTCACCAAAAACCCTTGCTCTAGTATTCCTTGTGTTCTTTCTCTAAGTTCTTCTCGAGCACCATCAATGGCTGGGGGAAAGGCAAAGAGTGAGAAGACGAAGCCATTAGCGGCTCATGCTTCGCACCAAGGAGGCATATCGTTTCACAATCCAAGGGTCAGCACATCCTCAGGAACCCTATGCTCGTCAACACCATCGTCCAAAAGGCAAGCATCAAGAGCACTACTGTCATTCTTGAAATCAGTCCCGATATTTTAAATCTCACAAAAAAGATTCTTGAAGTAGGCAAGATGGTCATTGCCGTCGAAGTCGATCCTAATATGGTGGTCGAATTGGAGCGTCGCTTCCAAGGCACTCATTTATCAAGCTGTTTGAAGGTTATTCAAGGAGATATTTTGAAGACGGAGCTTCCAAACTCACTCTTCAGGAGTTCTTGTACCTGCTTTCTTTGTTCAACAAGTCTGGCATGCATTTCTCTTGAGCTCACAATTCTAATTAAAGGTTAGTAAGTTTTCACTTTTTTGTCATCGAACAATCCTCTTTGGCTAAGTTAACCATTATAATTTACATTTCTCCGTCGATTAAGACTGAGATAACCACACTAATTTCTTCATTTCATGCAATTAAGGATGATGATGTTGGAAGAAGAACAAATATCTTTCCGTTCATCCGTTCCTATGTTTGATGGTGTTGAAGACTACTCACATCAAATTGTAGAAATGATAGGCCTGAGAAATGAATCTAACTTCATTACATCTGGAGGAATTGCTTCATTTTACTTTCAAATTTTTGTCTTGTATTACTCTCTTTAGCCAAAACCAACATATTTAATTTTTTTTTCTTTTCGTCTATGTTGCTCAACTTTATTGTCTTATTACACTCCTAATGTCTCTATCTAACCAATGAGGAGGGTTGGTATTGAGATGTTAAGGTATTATATTATTTTTCCATTTGGAATGTTTTCATAAATTAATGAGTTTTGTTTAGACGTAGTATGTTATATCTTTTTTTATTTTTTTAAAAAATAACATATACTTTAATTTTGGTGTATAGAAATTAATCGATAAAATATACCTTAATTGTGAAATTAATCGATAAAATATATTTTAATTGTAAATGTATAGAAATTAATTCAATGTATTAATTATTTTTTAATGATAATATTAAAAATAAAATCAAAATATTTATAAAATAATTAATTTTATGTTACAACGTTAATGAAATTAATAATTATTGTTTAAAATATAAATATCTTTAAGAATTATAAATTATATCATTGTGAAAATTTAAACAGGAAAAACCAAAATACTTATAAATATTATAATAATTATCTCTTGTTATAGAATTAAAAGAGAAAAGTAAAAGATTTTTAAAACTTATAACTATTATAAAGGAGATGATTTGTATTTTGACATGTAAAAGACTATCTTAATTTAAAAAATATCATATTCAAAACTAATTGATGGTATAGTTTAACTATTTATATATTCTTTAATACAATATAATTCAATTATAATTCTATTTAACACAATGAAATCTTTTGATATTATCCAACAAAAATCTTATGGTTAAACTCATTAAATTGGATGTAGAAGACCGTCAATCTTTTGTATTTTTAAATTGTAGATTTCAATTTTCAATTTTTAATATATTAGGCCTGAGTTTCTAACATGGTATCAGAGCTTTGACTTAATTGTGTTCTACCACAGTCTCATCATGACACTAATGTCCACTTTTGTTCGCCGTGTGGAGGGGAACTGTTAAGTATCCTTGTCCCACATCGACTAGGAATAAAGCAGTAAGACTGTTTATAAACTTAAGCAACCCTTAACTTAACGAAATCTTATTGAGTTGAATTAGGCCTGAGTTTCTAATATCTATCATCATTTAACAAGTTTCTTTAACCTACTCAACTCTTCGAATTTTTTTTCCTAATTTTATTATTTTAAAAATAATAAATTTAGATTATTATTAATCTATGAAATTTTTACTATAAAAAACTATCTATAAAACTATCTGTTCTTAATTATTTATATTTTTTGAATATAAAATAATTTTATTACTTAATGCCCTATTAAAAAATTAAAAGAAACATAATCAATAATACAACATTCAAAATTCTTAATTATCATTATTAAAAAAAAATATAAAATTTCAAATTAGTCATGGAATTATCATTATCAAAAATGAACTTGTAAGTGTATTTAGAATTCTTTATGAGTAGAATTATATGAATAATTATTATAGCCTATAAATCAATCAAGTTTATTTAGAATTAATAAATTACATTTTAACATATTTTTTAATTGTTCATCCCTAAATCACCTTAACCAATCTATATTTTTAGAGTTTATCTTCCAACACATTCATACCAATGTACTCATTATTAAAATGTATTTTGGTCTATAACACTTTTCAATAAGTTTTAAAGATGATTCATCGATAAAGTAACTCTTAAATACATGTTTTACTAACAAATTTTAATTTTTATTATGATACAAAATATCTTCAAACTTTATTAGTTTTATATAATTGCAAATTATTAAAGTATATTTATTATTTTCTAACTTCTATTTTTTTATTTACTATTTTTTTATATTTTTATTATTTTTAAGAACTTTTTACTTTTTGTGTAAAGTAAAAATAGTTTATATTGCATGTGCAAGTTGTCAATTTTTTTCCGGTATTTAATTTATAGGGATATTGTGTGCATATATAGAGAGATTTAATATGTTATATTTAGTTATTCTTATAATTATTCTAATTTGATTCTTAACTATAATCTCTTTGATTTGATTCTTAATTGACAACTCACGCCAACACTCCCCTTCAAGTGGAAGCATCCAAATCTTCAATGCGCAACTTGTCTAGTGAGTTGTAGAAATCCTTGCTTGATACGACCTTTGTAAGAATATCCGCTAGTTGGTCTTCGAACTTCACAAATGAAAATTGAATTATTTTAGCTTCGAGATTTTCTTTAATGAAGTGTCTATTAATCTCCACATGTTTAGTGTGATCATGTTGGATAGGATTATGAGCAATAGCAATAGCTGCCTTGTTATCGCAAAAGAGGTCCATCTCGGAGGTAGGAGCAAATCCAATTTCGATTAGAAGTCTTTTGAGCCATAGTAGCTCACACAGTCTTTTAGCCATTCCACGAAACTCTACTTCAGCACTTGACAATGCCACTAATTTTTGCTTCTTATTTCTCCATGTAACAAGATTTCCCCAACAAACATGAAGTAGCCTGAGGTGGATCTTCTATCTGTGGTGTTTCCTGCCCAATCTGCGTCTGTATAACCATTAACTTTGAGATGATTATTTTTTGAAAACATAAGCCCTTTTCCCAGGGAGGATTTTAAGTATCGTAAAATCTGGATCGTTGCTTCCATACGATCCTTACTAAGGTGGTGCATAAATTGACTTACTACACTCACTGCGTAAACAATATCAGGACGAGTATGTGAGAGGTAAATAAGTTTCCTAACTAACCTCTGGTATCTTCCCTTGTTTGTTGACATTTTGCTTGGATATTCTTTGAGCTTGTGATTTTGAATAATTGGAGTGTCTGTTGGCTTACACTCCAACATTCCAACCTTGCATAGTAAATCTAATATATATTTTTGTTGGGAAAGAAATATACCTCGTTCTGATCTAGTAACCTCTATTCCTAGAAAATATTTAAGTTCTCCTAAATTTTTCATCTCAAATTCGATTGCCAATTGTTTATGAAGCTTAGTAATTTCCTCCGTATCATCTCTTGTGATGATCATATCATCGACATATACAATTAAAGCTGTTACCTTGCTCCGTTGGTGCTTCAGAAATAACGTATGATCTGAATTACTTTGGCAGAAGCCATACTTCTTCATTGCTTGGCTGAACCGCCTAAATCATGCTCGAGGTGATTGTTTTAGTCCATACAGTACGTGCTGCAATTTGCACACAACTCTAGTTTTTGAAAATGCTATGTAGCCTGAAGGGATATCCATGTAGACTTCCTCTTCAAGGTCACCGTGGAGAAATGCGTTCTTCACATCTAATTGGTGTAATGGCTAGTCCAGGTTGGCTGCGAGAGATAGCAGAACTCTGACTGTATTTAGTTTAGCTACTGGTGAAAAAGTTTCTTGATAATCCACACCATATGTCTAAGTGTATCCTTTTGCAACTAGTCTCGCCTTGTATCTTTCTATAGATCCATTTGCCTTGTGTTTAACAGAGAAAACCCACCTACACCCAACTGTCTTCTTCCCTTGGGGTAGTGGAACCAAGATCCATGTTTGATTTTTTAGTAGTGCTCTCATTTCTTCCTCTATCACTTTAGTCCACTTGGGATCCATTAATGCTTCCTGAACTGTAGTGGGAATATGACATCCAGAGAGCTCATGTGGTCTTGAGAGACTTAGGTATCTTTTCGGTGGAGACATAGTTGGCAATTGGGTACCTTGATCTTATTTCCTCAATATCTAGAGAATATCTGTTTGGTGGCTTGCCTCGATTATGCCTGAAAGGTAAGTTATATCCAGCTGAAGGATCTATGTCATTTATAAAGGAGGGTGTGTCGATATTACTTACCTCAGGAATGTTCTTAGGAGATGGACTTGCAGGTACCAAGGGACAGAGGGATTCTGGTTCTTCTCCTGATGATGTAGGCTCAGTTTCTGGAGACCTTCTAGATTCAGAGGATATGTCTTGTCCTGAAGATGTATTTGTTGATTCTTCGCCAATTATTTGTGTGTCATTTTGATCTTCCAACCATTCAAATGTTAGCCACTTCAATTCTTCATCTAGTGTCTTCCCTTGAGGAGAATAAGTGGAGGTTGAGGAAGGATAGAATGGTGCAGACTCCAGAAAGGTGACATCCATAGTCACATAAGTGCGCTGAGTAGTAGGATCATAGCAACAGTAGCCTTTTTATGTGTAATATAGCCCAAGAATAGGCACCGAAGAGCACATGGGTCAAGTTTGGTACGCTAGTTCTTATGCAGGTGTACATACACCACACATCCAAATATGCGAGGATGGAGCATGAGGGCTGTAGGTAGAGAGACCAATGTTGAGAGGGACTGTAAAGGGATTTGAAAATTTAATATTTTGGAAGGGAGGCGATTGATCAGATGAACAACAGTGGAAAAAATATCGGGCCAATGTTGTGTGGGGACATGAGCGCCAAGGAGGAGAGCCCGAGCAGTCTCAAGAATATGTCGATTCTTTCGTTCAACTACCCCATTTTTTTGTGGGATATGAGGATATGAGGTCTAATGTATAAGGCCATGTTGTTGAAAATAGGAATGAAAGTGATGATTAACATATTCACCACCGTTGTCGGAACGAAGAATCCAAATTTGAGTAGAAAATTGAGTCTAAATCATAGCATGAAATGACTGAAAGACCCTAAATACTTCATCCTTATGTTTTGAGTAGATATAACCAGGTCATGCGGGTGCAATCATCAATAAATATCACAAACCAATGTACACTAGATACAATAGATACGAGGGATAGCCCCCATACATCATAGTGAATTAAAGCAAAAGGGGTATCACTTTTATTTATGCTTAACGGATAAGTAACCCTATGACTTTTGGCTAAAATAGAAATATCACAGTGAAATTTAGAGATCTTTATATTGGAAAATAAATTAGGAAACAAATACCTTAGATACCCAAATGATGGATGTCCTAAACGGCGATGCCACAACCAAATCTGTTGAGACTTTGAACCAGACAAGGAAGACACGTGATGCGCTTGACCCAAACTGAAATCTTCCATATAGTACAATCCCTCCTTATTACCACGCCCAATTATCTCCTTGGTAAGAATATCCTAATTAAGACAGAAATCAGAAAACATTAGTACCATACAATTTAATTTTGTAGTAATTTGACTAACAGACAATAGCTTGTGGGACAATGAGGGAACAAGTAAAGTATTAGATAGATGAAGAAAGGGTGATAGGGTCACAGATCCTGCCCCTGTGACCAATGAGATCATCCCATTGGCATTTGCAATGCTAGTACGCCCTGGAGATGAGTGGTGATAGAGATCCGTAGGGTCAAAAGTCATATGGTTCGTGGGCCCAAAGTCAAAAAGCCAATCTCCATTGTCAACATCATGGCTATCACTAAGTAAGGCATGACAAAGATTACCTTGATCCATTGGAAAGAGATCCTGTTGAGAAGAGGCAGTGGGTGGTATTAGAGAAAGATATGGTTCGGCTATCACTATAGCAGCCTTGCCCGTGCCTTCAGCCATACTACCAACATTTCATTTTTTTCGAGCTTGGAGTTCATGCTACCAATCAGGGTATTCGTGCAACTGGAAACAATTTTCATGTGTGTGCTTCATATTGCCGCAATGAGAGCATTTGAGACTGTTAGACGAGGAACGAGCTTTAAAGGCAGATTTCCCAGTATGTTGAGAAGCAGGTCCAGAGAACCCGAGCTTGAGGCTTCTCGAAGCAAGCACTGCTCCTGACAGTGATTCGTGGTCCCCAGTGTTCATCACTGCCTGGCCAAGAGCCTCCCTACGGATATGAGCATATGCTTGTTCCACGGTGGGAAACGGGTGAAGCTGTAATACATCATTGTGAATATTGTCCAGTTTGTCGTCAAGACCATCCAAGAAGACATAAACTCTATCTTCTTGGAGAAGATTATTATATCGTTGAATATCAACAGGGCACTCCATCAGATTTGGATGACGAAAGTCAATCTCACGCCAGAGACCTTGCAAGTCGGTGTAGTATTTTTCCAAGGAACCACCAGCTTGGCGGAGACGTGAGACACGACGCCAGAGATCATAGACTTGGGAAGTATCACCACCATCAAAATAAGTGGTAGTCGTAGAGTCCCAAACTCGTTTGGCTGTGGGAAAGCGAATGAAATTGCCAATTAATGTTGGATCTATGGAGTTGATCAGCCAACCTTTGACAATGGCGTTGTCGGTGTGCCATTTACGGAAGGATGGGTCGGTCGGAGATGGCGTGGTTAATTCTCCATTGATGTATCCCAACTTGTCTTTGCCGAAGATGCACATCTCGACAACTTGAGACCATAGGGCATAGTTGGAACCATCCAACTTGATGCCGATCAGTAGAGCCACAAATTTAGAAGTCATGGTAGGAGGCTAAGCTTTGGACAGAGCTTCGACCATCATAGTAGTGAATTAGTGAATAATTCAGAGAAGAGGGTGTTTTGGTTGGTGGAAGATTCTTCCATCTAGACTGGGGTTTCGGTGGCTGCCATAGGAGAGGATGGTGGGTGGAAGGATGCTAGAAGTTAGTAATGGACCTAAACTGACAGCCAGATCGTGAATGCTCTGATACCATATCAATTTTTTTTTCAGTATTTAATTTACAGGGATATTATGTACATATATAGAGAGATTTGATATGTTATATTTGTTTATTTCTATAATTATTCTGATTTGATTCTTAGTCTATAATTTCTCTGATTTGATTCTTAATTGACAACTCACACGAACATATCATGTTAGTATTTATATTAGATGATACTTTCTGATTTGGGAAAAAAAGTTTCTGTGTTTTTAATTAAAATATGAACAAAAATATTGATATTAATTAAAATATCAAAACTTTAATTTTATGAAATATTAAATATATTTTCAATAAAAATGAATGTTTGAAAAAAGTTATGAAAATAATGAAATTTATAACTATTTTTTAAATTTTGTATATTTTTTTAAAAATGTTATAAATAATAATAATAAATTAGTTAAATTAATTTTATTCATTTTAATATTGTATGTGATTTAAATATTACATATTATAACAAATATAATGTTAAAATATTATGATTAATATAATTTTTATATTAAAACAAATTATTTTATAATATCTATATAAATTATATTGGAATTAATGAAGAAGTGAATGATGTAAGTATAAATTATTTTAAAAATAAGAATTATACAGTTAAGAAATTTGATTTTTTTAATAATTAAATTTGATTATTACATAAATTGTTATTTAAAAAAAGATTTAAAGCCTACTTTTTATTAGATAAAAAAATAATACGCTTGAGATTTGAGCCTAGATCACAAACTAATCTTAATAAATTTAAAATAAATTAATATTTTTTACATAAATGTTAACTTAATACATAATATAAATAATAAGCCATGTATATCTTTCAATTTAACAAAATTAAGAAATTATAAAAGTCGATGTTTTGCAATATATATATAAAAAATTTATAAATATTATGGAGGATATTTTGACAAGTATACTTTGACTTTACTAAAATTTTGAAAAAATATATATGACATTTTCTTCCACCAACGAGATACGTGTTAAAATCAAGAGAAATAAAAGGATATCCTAATAATTCTAATTTATAAAATTTATTTTTCTGATTCCGTTTGATAGTTTCTCCAATATTACCAACAAATTCTGACTTTTGTGGGCCTCCAAAGTGCTTACACAAGGTTTAATGGTATTGGTGGATGACTGACAAATAGTGGATGGGAGAAATTTATATGGATATTCATAATAACCTTTTTTAAAAACATAATTTTTTATTTTTATTTTTAAATAATAACTATTAAAATTATTAAGAATCATCAGATTATTTAAGTTTAATAGTAAATAATATAACTCATTTAATTAAAAAAAATTTAAAAATAAAATCATATTAACAAATAACCGTAGCCTAAAACTTTCATTTTTGTTTTAGCAAAACAATAATCGGAATTATTTTTTCTTTTAAAGCAACTGATATATGGTGCTTTTTCGTTTTTATTGAAATCTAATAATGCTTTCATATTGAGTACGCAAGAAGTAGAAATGTACACATGAGTTAATTTATAACACTCTTCATTTCTACTAATCCCTTTTGATTAGGGGAAGAAAAAAAAAAAAAAAAAAGGACCCAAAAGTAGTCTCTCTCATGTGATCTAAAATATTTCGAAAGCGGAAAAACGGAGGAAAAAAAGTTACAGTAAAAAGTCATTTCTTGAATAATGCACTCCAGCTTTTTATTTTTTCATGACAAAGTTAGACCAAAACCCTAGTGATTGCTTCACATGACCACAGTGGTGGTGGTGGTGGCTCCCTTGTCTAATGATGCGTAAAATACTATGGCAGCAGGCCTTCTTCTTTGTGTGTTGTGTGTTTTAAAGATAAAAAGGGAAAAAAAATGGAATCTCTCTCTATAAGTAAAAATGTGAAAGAGAGCACACATGTCATTCCCACTGTCTACCAAGAGCAGAGCTAAAAGACTTTTGAGTTATTTCCACTTTGATGACTAATTCTTATAAAAAGGGTTCTCTTAATTGGATCCTCATCTTACACAAAACACAAACGTTATTGATTGATGCAAAGTCGTAGATGTGTGATTATAATAAAATCACTTTCTAATACAAATTTAATTAAATTATGTCCGTGCTAAATAATTTTTTACACAAAAGGGTAAAAAATCTTTTCTTCTGATATGTATATATATATATATATTTTTTCTTTCTTTCTTTCTTTCTTTCTTTCTATGAAGTCTTCCCATAATTTGTTTTTGGGAATGTTTGACTCTTTCTTTATTTACTTTCTTATGATGCCTTTGTTTTGTAAAGTTAGCTCTTTGCTTTGCTTTATTTCCTCTCCAATTTAATGATTATATATATTACATACAAATTTTACAATTTTGCTTTCTCATCATCAAAAAAGTTAAAACCCTAGTTAGTCTAGCAACAATTTACATTCACATATAGAATATCAAAGCCCCTTCCTTGTTGATAATAAAGTATTGAATCTAATACATATATATATGTATTGAACATATAATATAATATGGTTACAACACAAAACTATATTATATAATTAGGAGTAGGACTAAGTAGTAGTTGGAGCAAAATTCACGTCTTTTAGTTAATGTTACTTACTTTTTTAGCAGACATTAGGACCAAATCCTACAAATCCGTTGGCTCCATCAAAGGAAATTTGGATACCCTCTTGTTGAATGTTCCCTATAATAGAAAGTCCGCTTGGAGAAGCACCAAATGCAAAACAAAATGTTCCCACATTGTCCACAGGGATCAAAAAATTTCTTGCTGGTAAGGTTAGGATAGGTCCACTCGTGAAATAAAATGAGATGGTTGGTACCCGAACCGACACAAACCCGGATAAATCGTAGCACGTGTCAAAAATGGATACTCCGGAAGCTCGAGGTAGATTTCCAGTTTGTTGAAGAAAAGAATTACGAAATGCCTCGTAAGCCACCGTGGGTAACCTAGTGACCGCTGTTCCAGTGTCCATAACAACACCACCTTCCCCTAATTCTGACATTCGAAAAATATCTTCAGAAATGGGTACTCGAATTCCTCCGACTCCAAGACCCACCAGTCCAATATAATAGAAACTTGGGAATCCTGGGTTACGGATCAAGGGTACCCAAGCAGCTCCAACAGGCATTGCTCCGCGTCCAAACTCTAATGACCCGGTTGATGTCGAATCAGTGCCTCGACTCACTAAGCAGTAACTAAAAGCACCACCAGTCTGACCACCAAGCTGGCCCATAAAGGACATGGACCCACCACCAAGACCCAAAAGACCAGCGGCTCCAACAAACATTCCCCTGTTCATATGGCCACAACCTATAGCTACACTTCTAATCACAGCCCTCCCAATGGTGAGTGTTTCAAGTGCTAGTGTCCCCTTAGTGTAAGACCCATCACCATAAGACACCTCATAACGGCATCGGCCGGCATGACAACCGGCTTTCTCAAGGCGGTCACATACAGCTGAGCTACACGAAATTCCGGTGAAGGATGCAGAGTCAGCCGGGTCAAAAACCGGGTCGGTTTGATGGTAACACTCATTACATGGTTGACATTGAACCCAAACAATATCACTACCTGAATCAACAACAACATATTGGCTTCTAGGAGGACTACCCACTCCAATTCTGACAAAGTATTCTCCACTTCCTTGGTTCATACCCGAAATGACCTCTGTTCCAAAGTCTTCAACTTGGTAGCTAATTTCATTTGATTTTGTTTTTGGGCTTAGACGGTGAACAAGGCTAGCTACCCTTTTGGAATCTCTTTTCATTCGTTCTTGAATAAAGTGACTGTGTGATTTGTTTACAGCTGAATATAGGGTGTCTCTGTGAACGAGCTTGAGCTTCCAATTTTTGTTACTATGACCATTGTGTGCTTCTGAGGGTAGCAATTGGTCATCTTGGGAAGTGGTTTTGACGCCCAAGATTGAATCTTTAACGTTTAAGAGTTGAAAGTGGGGATATGAAAGTGATTTCAATTGGGCAGATGAACAAGTGGTGGTGGCTAAAACAAGTAGTAATAGTGCCTTTTTTGTTGTTATTAAGTAGTTTGATGCTTGAAATTGAGAGGGTGAAGCTGCCATTTTTGAATGGGTCACTTGATTATGGAGGTTTTTTTGTTGGATGAAGAAAGGTGTGGGAGGGGGATTTATTTGGGTTTGGATTTGAGTTTTGGGGCAATGTTCACGAGATAGTAGAGAAAAAGGTTAATGGGGATTGAAATAATTGAGGGAGTGAGGTGTTTCTATTTTGAGTTTTGGACTTTAGTTGTAGGATTTTTTTATATATTTTTTTTGGAATTTAATTATTATGCATGTAACTTTTTTATTTATTTTTAAAGTCAACAAAATTGCTGGACAACATAATTAATAATGGAGTATCCTAATTTTGATGTGCAGACACATACCTATATATATATATATATTGAAACTGAAACTAGTACGTGGACAAACTCCATTTTTCTTCCATTAATTTTTTTTATGCCACCAATATATATATATATATATATGATAAATAATAATAATAATAATAATAATAATAATAATTTTAATTTTAATAAAAAATATAAAAAATTAATAAAATAATAATAATAATAATAATAATAATTTTAATTTTAATAAAAAATATAAAAATTTATTAATTTTTATATGAGATACTAAATAACCAATAACTATAAAAAAAATGCATTAAAAATTAAAAATTCTAAAATTATCTAATTAAAATATTATTTTTTATTAATAACTTAAATTAAAAAAAACTTAAAATTTAAAAATAAATATAAACAATAAAAAAATAATAAATAGATATCTTAATCCGCTTACGTATATGTATGAAAATTTAGATTTTCTAATTGTCCAAAAAGAACAGAAATTATAATATTCAAGTCCCGTCAGTTGTTACACAGGAGGAGAAAATAATGTGTATCTTATTTATATAGTTTTTTTTAAATATATTATTTAAGTTAAAAAAATATATATATTTATTACCAATTTTTTAAAATAAAAAACATATATTGTTATATCGATGGATTAAAAATAAAACTATACAAATTATATCATATAACTAAACTTTTAATTAACAAGAATATTGCATCCTCTGAAGATTCTTTTAATACTTTTAATCGTTTATTATTTTTAAATATATATTATAAATATTTTTAATGTATTTAAAAGTATAAAAATGATTGAACATCCAATTATACTTTTGACAATTAATAGCCATTAAAATACTAATAAATTATGTTATATCTCAAAATATATTTTAAAATATGTATTTAAAATAAATTTAGTTTTTGAATGTAAATTAAGAGGAAAAAATAAAAAAAATAAAAGGGGTCGTACGAGGGTCAAAACTAAAATTGCCCAATTAATGCGTTCCTCAATCTAAATAACTAGTATAACATGTACATTAATAGTACATTGTAATTGATGCAACACTATCAGGTTGCGTTTTGATATTTAGTGAACTTGTCTTCTATAAAAAATAATTAAATGTAGAGTAAATAAAAAGTTACGAAGGATAACAATAATCTATTAATTTTGATATAATAGTATAAAAATTTATTAATCTTTCAGTAAATTATTAAATGTTCAATAATTATTAAAAGTGGTATGAGAAGTTTAAATTTTTTAAAATTATTAAAAAAAGATAGTATGAATGGACCAAAATTAACAAAGATCGGGACTCTTACTTCTATTCATCCCTTTCATTTTAAAAAATCATTGTCTACTCCTCCATTGCAAATAAACTATTGTATCATGAGTTTTTATTTTCATTATGAGTTGTGCAATTGATTTTTGGTGGATAAAAGACTCGTAAGACTGACATAAATGGGTAAGGATTGTTATATTTTTGAGAACGAGTTCTGACAAATAGGAAGCGCATGGATATAAGTTATACTAAACTTTTTTTTGAATATGTTTTATCTACGAACAAAAAAACTATAAGTAATGTAACTATGAATATTAGTGAGAGTTTGATCCTAAATCAAAATGAATGGTGATGGCATGTTTAACACATGTAAATCATACAAAAAATATGTTTTCAATTATCATTGACCTTCCAAAGATAAGAATATAAATGATATTATTTATAATAATAAAAATAATTAAATGATTGTAAACAAAAAATAGTGTTTTTAGTTATCGTTTCCTCTCAAGGACAGGAATATAAATAGTATTATTTATAATAGTAGAAATAGGTAAATGAAAGACTTTTTCAATATTTTTATTTATTTATTTTTGGAAAATTGGGTTGATTGAAGTTGAAAATTCATTTATTGAAAATCAGGTGGGTTGAATTTGAAAATTCATTCATCTAAATGAAATAAGTAAACAACTTAATTGACTTTAATTGGATGATAACTATAGAATCTAATACTAACGTCTATTTTTATTAAATTAATCGATCAATTTAATTTATTTTATGAGAATAAATCTTATTATTTATGATTACGGGGTTTCCATTGTAATCATTGTAAGTTGATCAATTTATATTGTGTAATTGTTTTACTTAATAAATGTGTCGGATTAAAATGAGAATAAATTTTGGAGATTATAGAGCTTAAAAATAAAGTAAATGACTTTACATTTATTATTAAAAAACAAGTATTAATATTATTTGATTTTTTTTATCTATTCGGTGGTGATAAGTATAAAAAAGATGATATTATTTTTGTTAGAATGGAATATATTAATTTGTATGATCTTTTCTTGATAATTTTAAATTTTTTGGATTTCTAACATCTTTTTTAATGATTATTGAAATTTTAGTATTTCACTGAACTTTTTATTATCTTTATTCAAAATTAGTTAGCCACTGCTATTAACTTTTATATAAAAATATTTATAACTAAAAAATTATATGATTATATTTATTGAATTTATAAATTTTGAAATTGTAAAATGACTTTTTTTTCTTTCTCAATCCTCTTTATTTATTTTATTTTTTTAAAATTTACCTCCACACTCTACGTACATATATATATATATATATATAGCAAATAAAACACTTCTTGATATTTTTGAATTTAATTAGAACGGCCCATTTTTCAAGAAAATAGAAGGATTGGGATATGTTACATTTTAATTAAATATATAATAGATACATACTTTATTTAGTTAGTTTTATTTTCTTTTAACCCGAGAGAATCTATTTATAAATAACGTTTTTTTTTTGTTGATTTGATTTATGAATTGTTTGTTACCTGCAAATAACATTGAAATGTATATATCATTCTATATAAGTTTAAATTACTTATCCATAAGATTTAATTTAATTATTGAATTAAATATATGTACTACATGCACGTAGATGTATAATTAAAATTTTATAAAGGAGTTTTACTAAAAAATTGTTGTTGATTTAATGTCATTATGAAAAAAAGTAAATACATGAATAATGAACAATTTGACTGTGATTAAACAAAAATTATAAAAGATAATTTAAAATAGATGTGAAAATTAATTTAAAATTAAAAATTATTAAAAATTTAAATAGTTTAGCTTAACCAACAATGGACATAAGTTTTTTTTTCCAAACTAAGTTAATTATTTAAAACATTGAGTGGGGATAATATTTCTACAATCTTCGTCATTAGTGCATTTAATTGAGATTAGATTTTAAAAGAGGATGTTTAAATGATATTAGTAGTAATTATTATTTTCAAATTGGATACAAAAACATTATGAAAGTCAAAGAATGATTATGATTTTCAAGTTGGATACAAAAACACTACGAAAACCAAGGGATGACGCTCAGAGAGAAGTTTTTGAAATAAATGGATTCAAAATAATGGATTATACTTAACAAATATAATCTAATTATATTTGTACCAAAACTTAAAGGTTATAAATGTATACCAATACGGGGATATTAGGTAATTTTGTTTGAAATTGTTTTGTCCAATTGAGAGATTTAAGGAACACAAAGCTAACATCGAAATTTGCTAGAAGTTGGATAATCACTATCATTATAATGTATAAAATTATATGTAATGCATAAATGCATCATTTATTATATGTGAATTAATAGCTATGATAAGCTTATAAATTGAGTCTTTATTTATTTTTTTAGCATTAAGATAAATACAATTTTAACACTTCTCAAGAATGAGAAATTGACTATTGGTAATTTTAACAAGTGAAACGGTGACATAAACCTTTTGTTTATGTATGAAAATATCTCGTTTGTGTTGATGTAGGATTTTCCTCCTGTCCCATATCCAAAAGACGCTACGATAATTGGATCGTGTCAAATAGAATGGTGCACCATTATCTTCTTCAATCGATGGATGATGAGATCAGGATTGTACACGAGGAGATGAATATAACTAGGAAAGTTATGCTGTCTATTCATGAAGAGTTTAGTCGCCCATCAAGGAAAACTACACCTGTGTCTCATGGGTATACGATGAAGTTTTTAAAGGAAGATGACACATTTGTTAAGCGACGTATAAGCAATATGATTGCCCATGCCAAAGAAGCAAGAGTGCACAGGGGCATGATAAAAATTATGTTCAACGTGACATCATTAAAACAATTTGAGCCATGCACAAAGCAATGATGGCATTAACATACTGAATAACTTTTGACTCATCTTTAAAAAGAAATTGTTTGCTCTAGGTAGCATGATTTGTGACCGCACAACAGATATGAGTGTAAACTCATCCCAATCTTCCAATCAAAAGAAAAGGAAGAACTCAATGATTGAGGGGAATGAGAAAACTCAAGTGAAGCATACCAAACATAATGAATAAAGAGGCAAAAAGAGGAATATGTAGATTGGAAAATGTTTCCATTATGGTGAACATGGGTATTGGAAGAAGAAGTGTCCTCACTTTCTAGCCAAGTTCAAGAAATACATTAAGAAAGTTAAATATGATTTACTTGTTGTTGAATCATTCGTAGATGTATATGACATATCACTCTAGATAGTTGATTTAGGGATGACTAATCATATTTGTTATTCTTTATAGTTGATTAGTTTGTTGTTTGAACTTTTAGATCAATACTTCATTATAGGAATAGATAATGGGGATCTCGTCTTATTTAAAGCAGTGGAGAAGTTAGAATTAAGTTTTGAAATAATAAATATTTAGTATTAGATATTATTTATTTCATTATTAAATTTACTAGAAATTTGATTTCTATTTCTAGAATATTGTACAAACAATTTTACAAAGCTTAATTTAATAATAATAGTGTAACTATATATAAAACTAAAACTCCTATTTGTAAGACAATTTTGGAAAATGTCCTATATTTATTAAACCCAAAGTCTAAATTATTGTTCAACTTTGAATTGTTCATACTAGAAGAATCCAAACCTAAAAGGCAAAAACTTTCTCTTAGTGACAATATCTATTTGTAGCATCTAGAGAACTAAATGTTGGTACTCTGTAAATCATTGAATCTTGTTTAGAAGATAAGATGACCAAAAGATTCTTTTTGATAAAGAGACATGGCTACACAACCACTTGAATTGATACATTGGACATACGAGGACTTATGAGTGTTTAAGCACTTGTTGATTATGAGTACTTTGTCACATTTATAAAAAATTACTTGAGATATAGGTATATCTACTTAATGCAGCGAAAGTTAGAAACTTTAAAAAGTTCCAAATTTAGGTGAAGTTAAAAAGCAAATAGATGTTTCATTAAAGATGTCACGATCAGACATGGTGTGGAATACCTTGACATGTAATTCAAGGATCACTTGCTAGAGCACGAGATATTCTTGCAGCTCACAGCACTTGGTATGCCACAAAAGAATGGTGTTATGGAAATGAGAAATAGAACTTTGCTTGAAATGGTTAGGTTAGTGATAAGTTATGCATCCTTGCCTATATCATTTTAGGGATATGCCTTAGAACGAGTTGCATACATACTGAATGAAGTTCCTTTCAAGTTTGTCCCTAAGACTCCAGTGGAATTGTGGATGAGATATCAACCTAGTTTGTGCCATATCCATATATGGGGATGTACAACACACATGCTTAAAGTGAAGACTTGAAAATTGGAGCCAATGTCAGAGGTATACGTGTTTGTTGGATATTGTAAACAAACAAAAGGAGACTTGTTCTATAATAGTCAAGAGAATAAGGTGCTTATGTCGATGAATTCCATAATTCTTAAAGATGATTATATGAACAACAATAAAATTTGAAGCAAGGTGTTGTTTGAGGAAATTGAGTCTGATAGGATCAAGTAACTACCATATGTTAACATTGATACACAATTGAACTAGGAAACCACAATTCATAATCAAGATCCACCACAACTTTATTATAGTAGGAGGCTAATTGGATTATCTGACCGATACATGGGAAATGGTGAGGCACAAGGTATTGTGTCTGAAAATCATACAGATGACCCATTGTCATATAAAAAAGCATGGAGACTATTGACCAAGATAATGAATTGCAACCATGAATCTTGAGATGGAATCGATGTATTCCAATTCTTTTTGAGAGTTTGTATAAAAACTTAATAAGGTTAGACCTATTATGTACACATGGCTTTATAAGAGAAAACAAGAAGTGGATGAAAGAGTAGAGACTTTCAAAGCTAGACAAGTGGCACAAGGTTTTACCCAAAAGGAGGGGGTTGACTATGAAGAAACATTCTCACCAATAGCAATGCTTAAATCCATTCAAATACTATGATCTATAATGGCATTTCTCAATAACAAGATTTGGTAAATGAACATCAAGACAACATTCTTGAATGGTTATCTTAAGGAGACAATCTATTTGGTCCAACCAGAAGGGTTTATGGTGGAAGGCCAAAAGCAAAGGATAAGCAAGCTTAAGAGGTTCATTTATGGATTTAAGCAAGCATCAAGTAGAACGTACAGATTGATGAAGCCGTGAAGACCTATGATTTTGAGCAAAACCTTAATGAACCTTATTTTTACAAATTTATTAAGGATGGAAAAGTGGTTTTTTGGTCTTTTATATGGATGGCATTCTACTTATTAGGAATAGTATAGAGGTGATGTCCAATGTAAATCAGTGAATGGCTAAGTAGTTCTAGATGAAGGATGTAGGAGAGGCAAGTTATATTCTAGGCACACTTATCATTCATAATCGTATGAAGAAGCTCTTAGCATTGTCTCTAACATCATTAGACAAAGTATTATCTAGATCCTTAATGCATAATTTCAAGATAGGTATCTTACCTAATTGACATAGTATTACCCTATCTAAATAGCAATGTTTCAAGACATCTTAAGAGATAGGATATGAGATAGGTGAGATATTCTACATCAGGAGATGTAGTAGTCAAGAAGATAGCTTATGAGAATAATTTTGTTGACCCACTCACCAAGACACTATCTACCAATAATTTTGAGGGTCATCTAGAAGGAATGAGATTAAAAGACATATCCCCTTTTCTTAAGGTATAATGGGAGATTGTTAGGATATAGATCTAAATATAAAAGGAATGTGTTTATAAATTTATATTGAAATTAGAGTAAATAAAAGGAACATCTCATTTATTTACACGCATTATTTTATTCTTCAAATAAATCATAAAAATCCATGATCATTTGTATATGGTTAAAACTCAATTTATGTAAGTCTTGTAAGTTCTTTGAGTCTTGTTGGCATCCCTGAGTGTAAAATATTGAGTCTATTTAATTTAATTAGGATATTTTTAGCCTCTATGTAAGATTAGTAACTGATGATCAGTACTGCATATACTTACTTAGTTTGAGAACACTTTGTTTGTTTTCATATTATACACACACCATGAGAATTATTTTCATTAGTTTGTATGCTAGGTTATATTTATGTGTTTTTGCTTCATGTTGTGTTACACATATTTATGAAAAATTACTTGATAGTTTTTGAAAAATCAAAAATCAAAAATTTGGACTACTTGTTGTGGTGCTTGCCACCCCTTTTCCACCCTAGCCGGTAAGTGGGTAATAAATATTACCTTTCTTAGGGTATAGCTATTACCCTTGCCTCCCTTATTGAGTAGTGGTCGATGAGTATCCTAAACTACCTGGAATGTTCTACAAATATCTCATCCTAAATTTTTTGGCAATTAGAAAAATATGGGGATATTCTGTTGGTTTTAAAACTTATTGTTTTTAAAATATTAAACTATTTTCTAATTTTGAGTGCATTTTTGGTTTTAGTGATTCAAATGCTTTATGCAAAAACTATTTCATTAGGGTTTAGGTTAAACAAAAGTGAATTAGCATGATATATATATTTCTTGATTAGGCCCTTAAGCTTTGGATGAGCCATATCCTTAGGATTCATGATACTGATCATTGGTGACTGTTCATACCACTTGGTGGTGGTAAGGCTCTGAAAGAGAGCCATTTTCAGCGTTGGATCATTGTAGCTATAGAGGTAGCTATTAAGGGTAGTATAGGAACAGTAAGGGTAGGTGTCTCAATTAATAGAGGTATTTGTGTTATATTATCTATTGAATTGTATAATGTTTTTATTTATATTAGTGGATTTTTTCTTGTTGAGTGGTTTTCATAAGCAACATGAGGATGTTACCATATAGACATAGGTTATATGTGGGTTTACCTTGTTATATCATTGTATTTGCATGCTCTGCTTGTTAGTTAATACAAGTATGATACTATTCAAGTATGCTCCAACTTGTGAGAATTTTATTGTGATTGGAAAGCACTTATGCATTTTGTTGTATACTTACTATTAGGACATACTTATCATTTTCTCTATTTTATCTATCGAGTAGTAGATTCTCTCAATATTTCAATATATTTACAAGAGGGTTAATTTTAGGTGAAATAATCAAATTTTTCGTGAATATTAATTATAATAGGATATTTGATTAAGTCACTAGTATGACCTATATCCATTTTAGAATGAAATAACCCTTATCTAGTTTGATTGATGCGGAGACATTTAGTTGTAATACTTTGTATTATAGTATATTATACATGATTAGACTAGACATATTTGTTAATATCTATTTACTCACAGTTGTTTCTTTATGTCACTCGATGACCATGTGTGAGACAATCTTAATCTAGAATGATTTAATTGGTCCTTTGATATAGCGTCTTGGTATTTGACTTACTCGATGATGTCCAAAGTATTGGGCTAAGATACCTTATATTTTTATATCTCGATGTTTATGATAAGCTTGGTGGTTATCTCCTAAGATGTGAAATCCACTTCATTTTGTAGATGTTGGATAGTAATTCTATTATTTAGTGATCCAGAACTTAAATGACTTTGTGCAATCTATAATATAATTATAGATAATTATTCATATACATCTCAGATACTCAAGAAGAAAATATGTAGAGGGGATAAAACAGACATAATAACTTCGATCGTATTACAAACTGGCTATAGGGGATTGAACTGAACCTAATGCTTATATCAATAGATTACTTATGTACATATTGTTGGGTAAATAAGCTATAATATTTCCAAGTTTTGAGTCTCAGGTTTATAGTAGAGTAACTATGAGATTAATAAAGATTGATAATTAGTTAAGACATTAATTAATATATCAATGCTTTATTTAAGCTTGAATTCATAGTTCCACCAGTCTCCAAGTTTGTTCCATAACAATAACTAAATCATGTTGCTTCTTAGATAAATAAATAATTAATTTGAAATTAGTTATTTCATATGATCATAATGCATATTTATTCATTAGGACATTTTAGGGTGGTCTTATATGTCAAATAAATATGTAAGAATAAAATGATAATTTAACATGACCAAATCAATCCAATTAATTAATCAAATAATATTTAGTTGGATTAAATATTTTGTTTGAATTAATTAAAATATTAAAATATTAAATCTAAATGTTTGGTAGGCATTTAAATATTTGTGGGACAAGAAGGGCATTTTAGGAGTTGTCAAATTAGATTTGATTTTGGATTAATTATATAATTAAATTGTATCACACCGTAATGAGTGAGACTCCTTGTGGGGCATGGAAGGGGCTAACATAATGAAATAATAGTTTCATTAGAGAACACAATTTGATTGTGTAAAAAACTCCTAATAGGAGTACAATTAGAAGTGTTGTTTTACACAAACTCTTAGCCAAGTTAGAGACTTTTAATCACCTTCTACCCCTCCTTATGGTTGGCCAACGTAAGGAAAATTATAGAATTTCTACTCACAATTGAGATACTTTGTGAGAATAGAATTCAACCCAAAGTCATAGAGTTTCAAGAATATATTCTTGAGAAAAAAATTGTTCTTCAACAATTTACTAATCATACATATAGAATTCTAGTTAGAGAACTAGAATCAAGTATTTGATCAATTTGGAGTTCACAAGGATTCTCACTAATCTCATTCTTGTTTGTTGGGAGATAAGACTTAGAAGCCCGAAGGTTCCAATCGTTTGTTTACACGCTACGAATGTATGTTTCTTGTTCTTCTTTATTTCAATTAAATTATTAATATCATATGATCTTTGTTGGGAAAATTTTTGTTACCTAATACCAATCACTTTTGTAATAATTGTTAATAAAAATTAGATTTTTATCGAAAAATAATTTTCAAAATCAACACTTTCATGGTACATTTGATTTTTAATTAAGTGATTTGCACTTCGACTATTACAAAACGAAGTAAAGTCTTTTTGTCTTATACAACGATTATCAACTAGAACTTTAAGCCACAAAACTTCCTTTACTACTTCTATAGTTGCCATATAGTTTACCTTTATCTTCGACAAGGAAACAGTAGATTGTAACATTGCATACCAACTTACAATACTACCTCCAAGAGTGAAAATATAACTTGTAAAGGACATCTTACAATCAAGATCACTATTATAGTTTGAATCACGAAATCTAATAATACAACTAGTACCTCTTTTAGAACCTCTACCAAATACAAGACCTACATTTGTTGAGTCACTCAGGTATCCAAGAATCCATTTATAGCTTGGCAGTGAGCCTTTCTTAGGTTAGCCATGTATCAATTAACCACACTCACTGCATGTGTAATATATGGTCTAGTATAGACCATGGCATACGTAAGACTCCAAATTGCACTAGTAACTTACTTGGGACATAAACTCCTATTCCTCCTCTATTTGTGGTGCCATTTTTCATATAACTGAGTTGCAAAACGAATATCAATTGGCTTTAAATTATTCATTCCAAATCTATCAAAAAACTTTCTCAATGTATTTCTTTTAAGATAAGCAAAACCTTCCAATTTTTTGATCTCGTATGATCTCCATACCAAGAATCCTCTTTGTAGGACCCAAACTTTTTACTCAAACTCATCATTCAACTGTGCTTTTACCTTGTTGATTTCAGTTACATACTTATACACAATTAGTGATAACTGTATTTTATATAGTTATTTTTACCTATTTTATTAATTATAATTGCTATGTTCTTTCTATTTTTAGTTAATTTTAGTTTAATAAATTAGTATTTATTTATTTTATATATTTTAAGAAAATTAAATAAATTGTATCAAAAGCATACTTAATTGCAAATTTGTGTCCAAAAATATAATTTCAAATAAATAAGTGCTTAATTACAATTTATAAAAGTCTCAAATATAGTTTAAATTAAAATTGGGCTTAATCTTAATAATTAAAAGTTTAAAATTTAATTTAAATTAGAAAATGGGCTTAATTGTAATTAAAGAAAGTTTGAAATATAATTTGAATTAAATTTGTGGGTCAAAATGCAATTAAGGAAAGTTTTAATTTCTGCGCAGGTGAGAAGAAGCCACGCGCCCTAATGCAAGCGCGCAACGCGGACCGTCTGATCAGAAAATAAACGGCCAGATGCGCGCGTTATAAGCGCACCCGACCAACGCGAGTAGGTGCAGAATTCATCTATCATGCGGCTCGGTGCTCGAGTGGGGCCCACCTACCGCGCAGGCCGACGTGTAGGGTGGGACCCACTTTTCTGATGCCGTGCAGGACCTATCCCCCACCTTCGCGCGCCTTTTTTTCCCGTGCGGTCGATTCACGTGCGCCCGGTTATTCCCCAAACCATAATATGCCACGTGTCCCACTTTATCTAAGAGCCAATCATTATCTGACATGTGGCATGTTCCAATGAGCGCGAACGCGCAGGATCATGCCCACATTGCAGTCGTTGTCTCCCGTGCAACAATCCTTTGCGTGCCCGTTCCCTGCAACAAATGAGGTGCTGATCGGGCAGAACCAACATCGCCGATCCTACCGATACTTTGGTTTTATCTATTTATAAAACTCTCGCAAGTGCACGAATCATTTCGTAGAAAATGATAAGTATACTCCAAAGGTCGATCTAAGAAAGGAATGTATGTGGTTTTTAATTTATTATTCAAACTTTTAAAAACGAAATTAAATCCTAAACATCCTGTCACGATATTTTGGGTTTTGTGTTTTTAATCTAATTACATAAAAATAAACATAGATTCAATAAACATTTATGCAAATTTTATCCTTTATAATGGTGGAGTATTTATGGATATAATAATTAAGTTAATTATGCTTGCTCATATTATTTAGGTTATTAAAGATATGAATTGATATTTATTGATTCTCTCTTTTTTATATGAATACCACCTTTGGTGGGGTTAGATATTCTTTGTTAACTAAACAAATCAATTAACAACTATGGGTGGGGTTGATAACTAATTTGGTTAGTTAAATTAATTCCTTTTTCTAAGAGAATGAAAATGAATCATTTAAATGCCACCTTTGCGGGGTTAGATAGTTTAAACTTTATTCAAGGTGTCTAAATTAAACCTAAGAATTTAGATATCCGAGTACTAACTTTCAAGTTTTAAAACCACTACTGAAAACATGTTGTCAATACATTTTCAGATAATAATTCTTATAAAAACTTTTGAAATAGAGCTTCACTCTAACTACCGGGCGATTGTACCAACAAATAAAAGAACACTACTCTAAATCAGACCGGATAACTAAACCTTAAAATCTAATTTTTAGATTTAAGTTTGTAATGAAAAATAATATATTTCTCTCTAACATTCTTAATATAAAATCTTGAATAAAAATAAAATCAATTCATTTTAGAGGTTTTTACCTATTTAATATTTCGTAAGCATAACAACGTTATTATTATATTATGTTTACAAACAGCCAGCACAGTTAAATTTAATCACAGAAAAATTAAATATAACATGTAAGAATAAAGCATAAAAAATAACTACAAAGAAAATAAAATCCTTACAGAACTTCGATACTATTCCCATTGCTGGAAAACCTCCAAGCGAAATTTGCACTCCCATTTATTGAATCAAAAAGCTAATAAATTACAAAAACATAGCTAGTTCTTCTCAAAAAGAGAAGAACTCTAAAACTAAGAAAAACTAACTAAAAACTAAAAAAAAAACTAAAAACTAAGAAATGGAGAGAAAGAAAGAAGAGAGAAGTGTGTTTTGAGGTGTGTTAGAAGTGAAGAGAAGGGGGGTATTTATAGGTGAGGATGGAGAGAAAAAGTGGGTGAAAAAATGATGAAAACGCGGAGTGCAATTGCTGAGGTCATTGATGACGTCAGCATGATGTCATGGGGCGGCTGCGCGCGAAAATGGGGCGAAATGGGCAGTGGCGCGCGTTGATGCGCACGGACGTGGGGCGTGCGGCGCGCGGTGGTAGCGCCAGCGCGGACTTCAGCCTTGGCCGGTATGTCGGCTGTGGCGGCATGATTTTCTCCTCTTTGACATTTTTGACTTTTTTGACCCATTTTGTCCAATTTTTCCATATTTGTTGACCTTTCCCCATTTATTTATTAATATATTTGTGATGTATTGCTTCCAGTATTCCTTTTTGAGTCTTTAAGTGACGTTTTTAAGCAAAAATACCTGAAAAACAATAAAAATACCCGTGATTCCGAAAAGACAAATTTATATAAATATATGATAAAATCATATAAATATATATATTTTTAATCAATTAATGTGCATAAAATCATGGTAATTTTAGTGCTTTTTAAGGACTCATCAGGTGCTGCCACATGTCCCACTATTTATTTCAGCGAATCAGATCGCGACACGTGGCAGCGTGAATTAAAAAAAAGAAGCAGCGACGCGCATGTTCCCAGTTTACGTTTTCGATATCAGTTTTTGTGTTTCGATACATTTTTGTCCCACACGCGTAATTTTAAATTAATTTCTCCATCATTAGTTGTCTCCCGCGTGTATTAAAAAAAAATATTTTTAAATGTATTTTTTTTAGAAATTTGATGTTATAAATAGGAGATAAGATGATAGAGTAAAAAAGTTTTTTTAGTTTAGTTTTCGAAAGTTTTTTTTGAAGAGTTTTTTTTGGAGTTTAGAGTTTGTAATTTTTGTGGTGTTTGTGGATTGGTTGTGGAACACGCAGAAGCCATTTTTGGCTTCTGTTGTGTTCTGCGTGTGCCAAATATTTGTGCTATTAGATGTTTTAATTTTTATTTCTTCTTCATCTACTTTTTCTCAATGTGTTGTAATTTTTATTTTTAATTTATGAAGTAATTAATTTTTCTAGGGTTGCATTTGATCTAAATTTATGAAGCTTTGATTTTAATTATTTTTGATAGATTTATAAGACGTTCGATTTGTTCACTCTATTTTGTGCTTAATGCTTTTTGATTATTTACGAATTTTATCAAAACGATCTCTGGCACATAAATAAACTTGAAAGAGGCATTTATGTGTATATTGCTCGTAGATAGAATGACATGTATGATGAAGGATAGGAATATACCCTAATTGTATGTGTGGCCATTTGAGAACTTAGAACGTAATGAATCTTATTAAATTTAATTCTCATAGAGATATAGTGAATTAATTTAACGAGGTGTGTTTATACGGAGCTCGGAAGAGATGTATGAATAAAAATAGAAGTTTTCGGTTGACAAATTAAATGTACTAAAATATAAATCAAAAGAAAATAACATGATTTAAGTGGATTAGTTTGGTGAAAAATTGCAATCCTAGATTTTTTTTTATTTTGTTAACTCTTTTCTTCTTTTTCTAAATCAATGGTTGTTTTGGATAAAATCAGAGAGAAATAATTTTAGTACTCGACAAACTATAGTAACAAATCTCTGTGGGAACGATACTTTACTTACAAATCTTATTACTTGTGATCGTGTATACTTGCACATTTTTATGTTCTCCAAAAGAGACAACAATTAGCATGTCAACAATATAAAGAAGCAAGTAAATATAAGTTCCATTAGATAGTTATACATAAAAGTCATACTTGCTTTGTATGTATCCAATAATAATCATAAATAAATTAAAATTCTTATAACAATGTCTCGGTGATTGCCTCAAGCCATACAATGTCTTCTTGAGAAAAAAATATTTTTTTTGTGATACAAATAACCCTTCAAGTTGTTGTATATAAATCCTTTCCTTTAGATCACTATATATAAAAAAAGGCTAAATTCACATTTAATTACCCCAACTCCAAGTCAGGTAGAGACACCAAAGCAAGTAGCACAAGAATAGAAGTATGCTTTACCCTAGGAGATTTTTTTTATGGAAATCCCTTTGGTACAAGCCTTACTTTGAATCTCTTTCCATCTTTCTTCTTGAATACCCACTTGTAACCCATAAATTTATGATCAATTGGAATCTTTACAAGCTCCTATGTTTGATTCTTGTGAAGGGATTCAAGATTTTATTTCATGGAACCTATCCATTATAATGCTTCATCATAAGTAACTACCTTACAAAATGAACTTGGTTTTATTCTTCAGTGCTCTCTAATATGTTATGTGCAAAAGCAATGAAATCACCATATTGTTGTAGTGGTTTGATTTTTCTTCTTAATCTATCTCTAGCCAAGATATATTTAGCCTATATTAATACAACATCTTTATTTATCTCCTTCGGTTCTTGCTTAGAAACTTCAATCTTATGCTCTACCTTTTTGTTAGCTCTATAAAGTTCAACTTTGTTATCATGATCCTTACATGGTCTTGAGTTAAGTGTGATTATCTCATTGGAAGTCTCACTTCTACTGATCATGAGTTTTGACTCCTTAGAGTCTTATAGGCTATACCCATTGACACCATCTTGATAACCCAAAATTATGCATTTCTTAGCTCTTGGCTCTATCTTTCCCCCATTAACAAGAGCATAAATTAGACATACAAATATGAAAAAAATTGATTAATTTACCGTAAAGCCTATTCACATCTTCTTTGGAGTCTTGTAATCAATAGTTGTATAAAAGAGACCTCTTCACCAAATAGTATACAGTTTTAACTACCTTTGCCCAAAAATTCTTGGGCAAACCTACATTAGAGAGCTACATCAGGCTCTCTCAAGCAATATTTTGTTCATTCATTCTACCACACCATTCAATTGTGGTGTATGCCTCATAGTTTTATGACGAGTTATACCTTCATTTGCATATGAATATGATAATATACAAGCAATATGTAATTTTAAGAACAAAGGTTATCGTACCCATGGGGATTATAACAATATCTACGCTTAATTACTACTTTGTTACTCAATTAAATTAAAATTAGAAAAAAATGGAGATTTTTGTTGTTTTTGAATAAAATAATATGAAGCAATAAAATAAGTTGCTCAAGAATTATAAGAGATAAATGACATTGAAACTGTCCTTACCACTATGCTACGATTTAATTAACCATTTCATGAATGTAAATTAATTTTTTAAGTTCTAAATTATTTTCATAATTTAAAACCGTCATTAAATTCTTAACTTTAGCTTTAGAAGTTTAGGTCTCCTTAAGACTTTTCATCTTTTCTTATCGTGTAATTTATTAAAGGTATGCCTATTAACCAACCTAAATCCTAAACAATCTAGATGTATTCTTACTAGATTTAATTTATTCATTTCATTAAGATCTAAAAAGATGATAACTAAACTAAGCAAAATTAGATCAATCATTTAAGCTTTAGTAAAGGTATGCAACCCTACTTGTGATAGTAGTCACAAGGTACCACTTCGAATAAGAATACTAGGGATCATGTACTAACATCTTAAACTAGATATTGACATATTCATGCAACAAAATCGTTAATAATTCTGATTCATATATGCATAGTTATGTCATTCAGACATAAAATCAAATGCATCCAGAGTTAAGAATTAAAATTAAAATTAAAATTGTTCATACCATTAAATTAATTAAATCATAGTATATGGTTTGAAATTTTCCACAATCATATTATTAAATTAGCCAGATTTCATAAGAATGAACATTATTATTAAGGAAAACTAAAGAGAAGAGGATTAAAAAAGGCTTATGAAGATCTCTAAAATCCACTCCAAAAGTTGCCTTAAATGTGATTTTTTATCTCCATTGTTTTTTGTAGTAGTTGTTATATTGATTTTGTTGATTTTGATACTCTCAAATTTTGTGTGGTGTTATTTTGTATTTATAAGAGATAAAAATCAAATTCGAATGTAAATAAGATTGTTGGTATTCTAGTGGGGATAGAATTAATGCACATTAAGTGTAAAAAAGATATGATAAGCTATGATGGGGACAAACTACGATGGTTTGTCAAATATATCCACTTTCCTTTTATGTTAATCCACCTCTCAAATAAAAATCTATAAAAATAATTTTTTTCAATAAATACATAATAAATAATTTTAGTTCGTTACAATAATAATATTTATATAAATGTAGTGGAATTGATATATAAAAATATATAAATAATACTTATCAAACTCCCATATACTTACTCTTTATTTGTCATCGAGTAAAGTCAACAACCATAATTAAGAGAATAAGTTTTCTCATGATATATCTCAAGTACTTAACAATATTTTGTTTCAAATTTCAATAAATGTTAATAGGGGTCTATATCCATTAATTCGCTCTAGCATTCTTCATTTATTGTTCAAAGTGAGTGTGTGTAACAACTTTATTAGTGACAATCAACCTATGTAATTTAAACTAGTAAAGGCCCATGTGTACTTTCATGGAGCATCATCATATTTCTAGAGTTATATCAAGTACCATATGTTTTTTTTTTCTTAAAGTTACATTTCCCTTCACCGAATGTATTTTATAAAATCAAAAGATCTTTCATTTGGTTGTAATGAGACTAAGCTTATTGGTTTAATTCTAATGAAAGGAAAAAAGAAAAAAAAAACAAAAGTTTATGAGTCCATGGAGTAAGAGGAAGAGATCTATAAATAATATTATCCTAAGACTAATCATGTCAACAAAGTAGGGTTAAATTTCTTTATTATGGACCCAAACATCATTATTGGCTTCGTTTTATTTCTTTTTACCCTTTTTTTATTACGTAGCTCCATTTTCATATTTTTTTCATATTGTCCCCTTATTGTAGCAAGGGATATTTTGCATATGTTAGACACTTATCAATTATAACACAATTTTGATACACTTAAATCATATTATAGTGTTCCATAGTCTATCATATTTTTATGCAACTATATTTTTTTTGAATTATTGGGCATGACCAATGTGTTTCGTTCAATGGGTAAAGAGTGGGTACAAACAATTGGCTGATATAGGTTCAAATTGGTTTACTTAAGGGGTTGTTCTTGTAAGAACAATAACATTAAGGGTAGGACAATTTGGCTATGAAATTTAATCTTGATGCCTTAATCACTTTTTAGAAGATACTCAATCGACATTCACTTTGATAAACCTAAGAAAATTTATAGCAACTTAATCATGCTCATTGGAATTAAAATAATATTACAAGAGATTAACATAGCACTTCAAAAATTCAAACACATAAATCATCGTATCACAATTTTAGGTACTTATGCATGCAAGTTTTGAGCTAATTTTTTACAAGGTATGCCTTCACTTAAGAACAATATCAAGAGTCCACTAACATTCATTATCATTTAAAACTTCATGTTTTTAAGCATTTAAGATTAATTCTATAAGAAAAAAAGATGAAACATGTGATTGTTATTTCCAAATCTATCTATTCATCCTAACTATCCTATAATGCAATAAATAATCCTAAAAATTAAAAAAAATACTTCCTAGAGAATACTAATCCTAAAACATGCTACACTAATAAAGAAAAAAAAATAAAGATAGTCACATGTTAACATTCCTCCATACCTAATTCTTATATTATCCTCAATGTAAGCACATACATATATGTAATAAAAAAAATAAGTAAAAAAGGAATTAAAAAAAATCTTGATGAGTTGTCTCCCACAAAGCATTTGGTTTAATTTCTTCAGCTAGACTTATCCTACTCTTATCATTCACCATCATTAAAGATCTTGAAGTATGTGATGTTAAACTTCCAAGCTAGTAGTCCATTATCTACATCCTAGCACCTTGATGGTAGTCTCATTTGAAGCATATTAGACACATTTTTACCCAGACCTATTTCTTTGTTATCCTTAAACTTTTCCTTGGTAATAAACAATTTATTAAGGTACTTTTCATACTAAGGTTCATCTTTAATATCTTCTATTAAATGTACGTGGATTTGCACTTTGTGAAATATCTCCAACTTTGGTTTTCATGATTTTGTTTTGTTAATTTTACTTTTCATACTTGGGATTCTTTGGGACTCCTCCAGTTGCTTACTACTCTTCAAAATAATGGCATTGATAGGCTCTTTCGAGTTAGCATCTATTTGGGAGAAAAGCTCAACAATTACCTATGCTTCTAGTCTTTCTACAATTGTGATAAGTTGGCCAATTTAAGTCTCAACGTTTTTGTTTGAAGTGTGAGTTTCTTTGAATGAATTTTGAGTGTTTTTCATGAAAACTTGACATATTGTTGAAGTTCTAAAGTGTTAGCAACGATGGTATTTAGTAAATCTTTAAGAGACTTACTTTGAGCAATTATAGTAAATTATTTTATTAGGAATGGAAAGGCAAGTGTGATCTCTATTGGATTCCTATATGAATAGCTTGGGGTTTTGATGATGCCATGGTCCTACATTGTACATGTTATAATATGGATCATACCTAGGTATCTGTATTTCAATTGTCTTGTTGATACTCAAAGTACGGTGCAAAAAATTCATTGTATGTAAGATATGTTGCATCCATATGTATACATTTTCCCATACTATTCAACACTTTAAGAGAATTAGTTTTAAACAAATAATAAAATAAAATGAAATAAATAACAAACCTAAAAAATTAAAAATTAAAGTAAAAAAAACTAACAATTATTAGTAAAATTGTTAAATCATTCTCCTACAATTTCACTAAAAACTTAATACAATTTAAAACATGCAAGTATAGGTGATCATGTACAAGTGATAAGTAATTTTAAGAACAAGGGTTATCATACTCACGAGGATTGATAACAATATTTACTCGTAATTACTAATTCGTTAATAAGTTAATTAAAATTAGAAAAATGAACATTTTTATTGTTTTTGAATAAAATAATATGAAATAATAAAATAAATTGCTCAAGAATTGTGAGAGATAATTGATCATGAAACTGTGCTCACCACTATTTTATGATTTAATTAACCATATCATGAATGTAAATTAATTTATAAAGTTCTAAATTATTTTTCATAATTTAAAACCATTATTGAATTCTTAACTTTAGCTCTAGAAGTTTAGGTCTGCTTAAGACTTTCCATCTTTTCTTTCTGTGTAATTTATTAAATGTTTGCATATTAACCAACCTAAATTTTAAACAATCTAAAGATACACTTACTAGATATAATTCATTCATTCTATTAATATCTAAAAACGATGATAACTAAACTAAGCAAGATTAGAATAATCGTTTGACCTTTAACGAAGATATGCAACCTTACTTCTGACAGTAGCTACAAGGTATTTCTTCGAATAAGAATATTAACGATTATGTACTAACATGTTAGACTAGATATAGACATATTCATGCAATAAACTTGTTAATTACTCTAATTCATACATGTATAGCCATGATATTTAAACATAGAATCAAACACATTAATATTCAATAACTGAAATTAAAATTGTTCATAATATTAAATTAATTAAATCATAGTTTAAGTCTTGGAATTATCCTCAATCATATTATTAAATTAGCTAGATTCCATAAGAATTAACATTATTATCATGAAAAACTAAAGACAATAGGATTACTACAAGTTTATGAAGATCTCCAAAATCTCCTTAGAAAGTTATCCTATATATGCTCTTTTATCTCTCTTGTTCCTTGTAGCAATTTATATTGCTTTTGTTGATTTTGATGCTATATGGGATGTTATTTTATAATTATAAGAAATAAAAATCGAATCCGGATGTAAATAAGATTGGTGGTATTCTGATGGGGACAAAATTAGTGTGCACCACGTGTAAAAAATAAAATAGGATGAGTTGCGATGGGAATAAGGTGGGATGGTTTGTTAAATACATCCACTTTCATTCTAAGTTATTTTTTCAATAAATACAAAATAAACAATTTTAACTCATTATAATATATATATATTTAATAAAATTGATATATAAAAATGTGTATAAAATATCATTTATTACCAAGCCTCTCGAACCCTCGCCGTCTCTTTCGATGACCACTCGCTGCCCAAGTTTGGTGAGGAAAGTAATTATTAAACTAATCGTTACATACCGGAAAACCAATATCGACAATGTCAATGAATCGCAATGAAAGGTGTTTCCATGAAGGAGAACCACTCAGTCCCAAATGGGGCAACCCAACACAAACAAAGTCTTCAATGAGACACTATTGTGTGTTTTGGAGAACATGAAAATGTGCAAGTATACACGATCACAAGTAATAATATGATAAGTAAAATATCGTTCCCACAGAGATTTGTTACTAGTGTTCATTAATTACTAAAATTATTTCAACTTGATTCTATCCAAATAGTCGATAGTTTGATGCAGTTTGACTAACTAATTTTTATAACAGTTTATAAGAAAATTCTAGGATTGCAGTTTCAACAAATTAATCCACTTGAATCATATTATTTTTCTCTTGATTTATGTTCTCGTATTTTAAGTTGTTAACCAAGAACTCCTAATTTATCCATATATCTCTTTCGAGCTCCATATAGACACATCTCGCTAAAATAATTCACTATATTCCTATGAGAATTAAATTCAACCAGATTTATTAAGTTTTAAGTTCTCAAATAGTTACACGTACAATAAAGGTATATTCCTATCCCTTATATATATGCTATTTTATCACGAACAATACACAAAAATGTCTTTTCCAAGTTTATTTAAGTGTCACAGATCAATCAATTAACCTTCCAATAATTAAAAGCATTAAGCACAGATAAAATAAATAACGTAAAACCTTTCCATAAATCATTCAAAAATAATTAATTCAAGTTTCATAATTTAAGCTACACTGCAACCTTAGAACAAATAAATTAGTTCATAGTAGAAATTAAAATTACAATACAATAATAATCAGACATTTTAGAGAAATAAAATTTAAAAGAAAAAGATTAAGAGAAACTCTTTCACGATTCCTCAATGAAAAATAAATTTCTTCCCTTTTCTTCTTCTTCGTTGTCTTCTTTCTCTCTATTTCCTAAGAAAATAACAACATAAAAATGTGAGTTTTTGTGTGTTGTAGAGAACACGTAGAGAAGAAACTAAAATTGAAGTGAAAAATGAAAAATTGAAAATCTCCAAACTCTATCTCTCTTGTCTAAATTATATCACCCCAAACAATTATTTTTCATCAAAATGCATGTAGTGGGGGACAGAGATACATGGAAAATAACAAAAAGAAAACACACGTGGAAGACCGTTCTGCGTTTTATTTTTTTCTTTAAACGCATGCCACATGTCAGCATCTTATTATCTACAAGAAATAACGAGACACATGGTAGCCTTTCATTAGTTGTGAAGAACAAGCGTCTGAAGAATAGTTGGAACGCATCGCACGAGAACTTGGCACATTGAAAGTGCACGACAGACTACGCTAACACGTGGGTGATGCAAAAGGAGCTGGAAAGTGGGCACCGTTTTTGCGTTTTCATTTTACCAAACACATGCCACGTGTCATCATATGATTTGTTGGAAGATTAGTCTAGACACGTGGCAACTTATAATTCGATGTAATGGGACGGTGCACTCAGTCTACATGGTCCGTGTCACACGGATTGAGTTTTGCACAGCGATATATGGGTCCCACCCTGCACGCCAACCTGCGTGGAAAGTGGACCCCACTCAGCGCTAAGCAGTGTGCCATACAGGAAACCAATCCACTCTCTTTTGTCACATCTGGATTTCACACGCCTGATTCTGACCGTTGATTGGATGATCTAACAGTGTGTGGCGCGCGTGGATAATGGAGCGCGTGGTCATTTTCCTACACAGAAAAACTAAATTTTCTTAATTGCATTTTAACCCTCAAATTTAATTCAAATTAACTTCTAATCTTTTGATATTTGCAATTTCACCCACTTTTAATTCAAATTATATTTTTAGCTTTTATTAACTTCAATTAAGTCCTTTTTTTTATTCAAATTCATTAATTTTCTTTAAAATATATTTATTAAAAAACTAATGATAAATATTAATTTAATTAATTAAAATTAACTAAAAAATATTAAAAACATAGTAATTATAATTAATAAAATGGATAAAATAACTGTATAATATACAGTTATCACACATCATTACAACAAATACCCAATTGTGCAAACTAAGAAAGTAAGTGTGTGTAACAAACAAATAAAAACTATGTCCTAAGTGATAGTAAATCGATAATTATTATAAAATGATAAGACTTACATTGTCTATAAATAGACTTATCTTCTAACATCTAGAGACTATATAATTGTTTCTTCAAGCAGATATGATTATATAGATATTTAGTTATATATCGACTTTCTAGCTTGTCAGTAATATTTTCTTTTGAGATTTTTCCTAAAACTTTGTCACCTAACGATAATAAAAATATGCTATAAGCATTTTTCATTATTGCTTGCTATTATATGAATGTTAAATCATTTGGGAAATTTACTTCTTGTTCCAACTAAATGAACAAGCACCTTATTCTACTGATTTGAAATTATTCTACCAACTTGAAATTATTTTGACGATGAATTTCTCAATATCAAATTTATTGAAGTTATAGTTTTCGTATTAATTATTATAAAATAAAGATTTTTGATCAAGAAAATTAGTCAATAATAAATAAAAAATTTATATAAAAATATCTATAATTTGGAAAGGAATATATGATAATATATATATTGTATTTACAATATATGAAATTGCAAATTCTATTGTCACTTATATGTTTTTTTTTATATTTCTTCTCTCTCTCCAACTTTGTTTTTCTTAAATTACATCCAAACTTTACGTGTATATATAATTGAGTTATTTAAGACTATTTAATTGTTTTCTTAATTGTCCATCAATTATTAGTAAGCTTAAATTAACGTTGCTTTATATGTAGTCTTTATGAATTCAGCTCACACCACACAACACAAAGAAAGTAGATTGCATAAAGATGGGGTGGACATATGCTACTCGTGGTCGCAGACTAAACCAGCTCATTATTATTAAGTTTAAAAAGTGGGATCAATTAATTGTAGCTTATTGTCATCACAAGTTCTATTATGAGGTGCGTAAATTTAAGATTGGAGTTTGATTTTAATATATGTTAATTATGTAATGTTATTAAAAAAGTTATAATATTATTTAGAAATCAAAAGAAAAAAAAATGTATAATAGCATTTCCTTTTTTATGGAACGGATATAAGGGTACATTAGCCTTTTCAGCAATGAAATTAACTAATTAATTAGAGAGAGAGAGAAAGGGGCGTGATAGTTCCAGTATCTTTCACAAAATGGGTGCTTAATTTTTGTAGTTTTGAACTGAAATATTTTAGTTTTATAATTTAAAAAATATGTATTGTAATTTTAAAAAATTAAAAAATAACATTAAATTTTACATTTTATATAAAAAATATAGAATTAGAGTGAATATTTTTTAAAATTATAAAATTAAAATATTCAAATTAAAAATACCGCTATCACCATCCTCCTTCAATTAAAACCTTTGATAAAATAAAGCTCAAGCATATCTAGTTTGCAGCCTAACTAAAACGATAGAGTCATAGCAGTTCTTTTTGAACTTTATATTTTTTTTATAATTATTTTTTTAAACTTTTATATTTATATAAATAGAACTAAATTTTAATTTTTCACATATCCAAACTATGTTTGAGTCTTTATCGCATTCCCTCCTGCCCCCTTTTAAAAAAAAAAATTCGAGGTTTTTTAAAATTATAAAAATATTTTTTAAGTTTAAAAAATAAATAATTACACATCTTCTATTATATTTTTTTGTAAGGATTATAAGTATTGACTATTTTCGTGAACAAAATATTTACCTGTAAATGTAAATTTATTGTTAGACATGTTATCAAGTCTATCAAGAAAAGTAGAATAAGTACTCGAGTTTCATATAATTGTATTTCAGATATATCTTTTATAACTACAACACATAAGATTACATTCATACATTTAATAGCACATGTTCATAAATCTGAAATTATTTTTTGGCGCTTAAATATATTTTTTATATGTCTTAATATTTTAAGATGTGATTTGAAAAACAATTTTTTATTAAGACTTTGAATGAGCTTTGAACAGTGAATCCCAAAATATTTTAACACTAATACTAGTAGGTTATCATTATCACTTATATATATATATATATAGTTATAGAGTTAGGGCTAAAAAGTAAATGCTGAGAAGAAGAATAACAAGCTACCGAAACAGGGGTGTATCAAAAGAATAAAGGTATATATATATATATATATATATATATCGACAGACTTCAGACTTATATATATTTAATATATATTGATTTATAAGAAGAGATATTAATTAATATAATTATAAATTGATTATTTTTCTCTTTATAATATTTTAGCAATTAAATTTTTATATGTATTAATCTATTTATTTCATACTTTTCATATTGATATAGCTTATTTTGTGATTAGTATCTTGGATATATATTTAAATCTAATAATTGTATAAGAAATTATGATTATTTGATTTGATTATTAAATTTCAAAGAAGTTATTTTTACTGAAATCGTGTTTAATCTTTTTGCTCTAGAATTTGCTAGTTGATTTGAGTTAATTGACATATGTTTTAAATAATCTAGTTAGAATTATTTATTTTTAAATCTATTTTAGAACACACACGGGTACTTGTGTTTTTTTGTGCTAACCATTTTACAGTTCATTTGTGAACGATCTGATTTGCGAAGAGCTTATTGGAACGTTGGTCTGGAAACCACTCATGGTAATATTAGAAACTGTGAAAATGGAGTAGAGGCTCGTAAGCAAAGTACATTAGGACAATATCCTAGGGAGGGTAGCATAAGACCAAGTTTGTACTTGAACATTAGATTTTCGTAATGGAAAGTTAGGTGGTCTGGTGGACCAGTGGTTTTCCGCTTAGGTCATGGTTGTGGCCTAGGTTGTTTCCATCTAAAAATATCATGTGTTATTCTTTTATTTTCGTACTTATTTTTACACACGATTGCTTGTCTGGCCGCTTTGTTTAGGTTATTAAATTATAAATTGATAAAAATTAAAAATAACCTATTCACCCCACGTGCGCCCGGTTATTCCACAAACCAGAATCTACCACGTGTCCCACTTTATCTATCCACCAATAATTTGCTGACATGTGGCATGTTACAATGAGCGCGTTGTCTCCCACGTTTCACGCACCCCAATCCCGTGCGACAGACCATCGTGCACCGTTCCTTGCAACCAATGAGGTACTGCCACGTGTCCCACTATTTGTTTCAGTGAATCAGATCATGACACGTGGCAACGTGTATTCAAAACAAAATCAGAAACGCGCAGCTCTCTCCCACTCAGATTTAAACCATTTTCGATACCAGTTTTGTCCCCCACGCGTAATATTTTATTATTTTTGCCATATTTCTCTATCCCCCGCGTGTATTAAAAAATATATTTTTTTTATATAGATTTGATGTTATAAATAGGGGTAAGATGATAGAGTTTGAAAAGTTTTGGATAGTTTTGGAGAGTTTATAATTTTGTGTTGTTCTGTTCTAGACTATGGAACACGCAGAAGCCATTTTTGGCTTCTGTTGTGTTCTATGTGTGCCAAATATTCACGATACGAAATGTTTTAATTTTCCTTTCTTCTTCCTTTAATTTTTCTGTATCTTTTGTAATTTTTATTTTTAATTTATGAAGTAATTTAATTTTTCTAGGGTTGCATTTGATCTAAATTTATGAAGATTTGATTTTAATTATTTTTGATAGATTTATAAGACGTTCGATTTGTTCACTCTATTTTGTGCTTAATGCTTTTTGATTATTTACGAATTTTATCAAAACGATCTGTGGCACATAAATAAACTTGGAAGAGGCATTTGTGTGTATATTGCTCGTAGATAGAATGACATGTATGATAAAGGATAGGAATATACCCTAATTGTATGTGAGGCCATTTGAGAACTTAGAACGTAATGAATCTTGGTGAATTTAATTCTCATAGAGATATAGTGAATTAATTTAACGAGGTGTGTCTATACGGAGCTCGGAAGAGATGTATGGATAAAATTAGAAGTTTTCGGTTGACAAATTAAATGTACTAAAAAATATAAATCAAGATAAAATAACATGATTAGAGTGGATTAATTTGGTGAAAAAATTGCAATCCTAGATTTCTTTTATTTTGAAAACTCTTTTCTTAAATTTGTTCCAATCAACGATCGTTTTGGATAAAATCAGAGAGAAATAATTTTAGTACTCAACAAACTATAGTAACAAATCTCCGTGGGAACGATACTTTACTTATCAATGCTCTAGACATATGACGGAGAATTGTTCTTTGTTTAAAACCTTTAAGGAATACAATGAAGGGACGGTTACCTTTGGTGATGGTAAAACATCTAAAATTATTGGAAAAATCTCTGTTCAAATAGAGGGTATCCCTAAACTTGATGAATTTTTATATGTGGAAGGACTTAAGGCAAACTTGATTAGCATAAGTCAAATATGTGATAGTGATTTTAATGTGCAATTTACAAACAATCATTGTATTGTAACAGATCAAAAGGGTGAATGTATGATTAAGGGAATCAGATCACATGACAATTGTTATTGTATTGATACATCACCCACAGTAACATGTAACCTAGCTAGCAATGACTCAATTACCTTGTGGCACAAAAATATAGGTCATATGAATTTTAAAGATCTGGTTAGATTAAGTAAAACAGAGACTGTGCGTGGTTTACCCATTCTCTTAAAAATTGAAACACATGTATGTGGACCATGTCGATTGGGTAAAAAAACTAGGATTGCTCATAAGAATATCAAGAGTATTGGAATTGATACATATTGACCTTATGGGTCCTATGAGAACAAAAAGTATTGGAGGTAAGAAATATATCATAGTTCTAGTAGATGACTTTTCTCGCTACACGTGGGTAGAATTTCATAGAGACAAGTCAAATGCTTTTGAGTTCTTCATCTCATATTGTACAAGAGTGCAGGTTGAAGCAGGTGAAAAATAGTAACCATCAAGAGATTGAGAATAAACCATGGAAAAGAGTTTGAAAATACCAAGTATGCTGACTTCTGCAAAGAACATGGTATCTTTCATGAATTCTCTGCTCTTATCACACCTCAACAAAATAGAGTAGTTGAAAGGAAAAATAGAATACTTCAAGAGATGGTAAGAGTAATGATGCATTCCAAGGGAGTCTCCAAAAGGTTTTGGGCTGAAGTTATAAACACTGCATGTCACATTATAAATCGTGTATATCTTCGCCTAGGTACAAACCAAACTCCCTATGAGATATGGAGAGGTAAAAAAACCCAATTTGAAATTTATGCATGTTTTTGGAAGTAAATGCTACATATTTAGAGATTGAGAACAATTGGGTAAGTTTGATTCAAGAAGTGATGAAGGTATATTTCTTGGTTATTCCCTAAATAGTAGAGCCTATAAAGTCTTCAACTGTAGAACTAATGTAGTTATGGAATCCATAAATGTCGTTATAGATGACAGAGGTAAGAAGATTACAAGTGAAGAAGTTAGAAACGAAGAAAATTTCACAACACCTCAATTAACAATGACCAGTGACACAATTGGAATAAAAAAAAGGAGTTAAAGGAAAGAGAACAAAAGAAGGAAGAAGCATCAACCTCATAAATGATAATCCAACTTAAACTTCAAAAAATCATCCTATTAAGAATATAATTTGAGATCCTAATGCAAGCATGGTAACAAGAAGAAGGCAAATAAGTGAGGTAACCCATTTATGCTATATTTCTCAATTTGAACCAAAAAAATGTGAATGAAGCCCTTAGGGATGAATTTTGGATAAATGCCATGCAGGATAAGTTAGCTCAATTTGAAAGAAATCATGTGTGGGTATTAGTACCTAAGCCTAAAAACAAAAATATTATTGGAATAAAATGGGTGTTCAAAAATAAATCTAATAAACATGACATTGTTGTTAGAAATAAGGCTAGGTTGGTAGCTCAAGGCTACACACAAATAGAAGGAGTTGACTCTGATGAAACATTTGCACCTGTAGCTAGACTAGAGTCAATTAGGATTTTACTTGCCATTTCCTGTCACATGAAGTTCAAATTATATCAAATGGATTTCTGAACGAGGAGGTATACGTTGAACAACCAAAAGGATTTGTTGATCCAAAATTTCCAAATCATGTTTACAAACTCAAAAAAGCTCTTTATGGTTTGAAACAAGCTCTACGAGCATGGTATGAGAAACTTACCAACTATCTTTTGAACAGGGGATTTATTCGAGAGGGAGTTGATAAGACGCTATTCATTAAAAGGAGTAGTAACGAGATCTTTATTACTCAAATTTATGTGGATGACATAGTTTTTGGATCCACATCTAGTACACTAGTGGATGATTTTGTGCATGTTATGACAAATGAATTTGAAATGTCCATGGTAGGTGAAATGACCTTCTTCCTTGGTTTAAAAATCAAGCAATCTCATGATAATATATTTATTTCTCAAACCAAGCACGCATGTAACCTTGTTAAAAGGTTTGGTCTTGAAACTAGCAAGCCATTACAGACTCCTTTAGGTACCAGCACAAAAATTACAAAGGACACTCAAGGTAAAAGTGTTGATCAAACCCTTTATAGGAGTATGATAGGTAGTTTACTTTACCTCACTACAAGTAGGCCTGACATATGTTTTAGTGTTAGTGTGTGTGCCCGTTATCAAGTTGACTCTAAGGAATCACACTTAGAGAATGTAAAGAGAATTATCAGGTATATCTCAAGAACAAGTAATTATGGTTCATATTTTACCACTGACACTACTTGTGAAGTAAGTGGTTTTACAGATGCCGACTAGGCAGGTAACCAGGACGATAAGAAAAGCACATCAAATGGTTATTTCTACGTTGGAAACAACTTAGTATCCTAGCATAGTAAAAAGTAGAACTCTAGCTCACTCTCTACAGCTGAAGTGGAATACCTTGCTGTAAGAAGCTCTTGCACATAAATGCTTTGGATGAAAAACATGCTCAAGGACTACTGTCAACCATAAAGTATGATGCCCTTATATTGTGATAACTCTAGTGCTATATGTATATTTAAGAACCCAGTTCAACATTCTAGAACTAAGCATATTGACATTAGGCATCACTTTATTCGAGAATTAGTTGAGGAGAAAATAGTGACACTTGAGTTTGTACCTACTGAGAGAAAACTAGCTGATATATTCACTAAAGCCATAGACACTCAAAGATTTGAGTATCTCAGAAATGCCTTGGGAATTTCTCTCTCAAATTGAATTTCAAATTTTATTACAAATAAAAAATAAAAAATAGCATCCTTATCTGGCCAACATGGTATTCGACTTATTTGATACTTACATACACATAATCTCATTTTTAGTAACTCAACTCATTTTGATATTTATTGTATAAATTATTATACAATTTTTACTCATGCACACACATATTCTTATACATGTGATGATTGATGTTGACATAAATTTCTTTACATACTCACGAACACACATATATGTTATGCTTGAAGTTTATGAATTTTCTTGAAAGACTCTAGGACTTTAACTAATCTTGATTGTAAAATTGTGTTGAGTTCTACTTTTGCTTACTAAAATTTTAATGTATAGAGGTACCTAGTATTGAGAGGGCTACCTACTATGATGTGTGAAGGTACTGTAGTGAGCGAAGAGGGCTACCTCACAACTAGTGTGAAAGTCATCATACTAGGTTTATGGCTCGTGCAAAAAAAAAAAAGAAAAGATTATGCAAAAAACGATTACTTATAAATCTTGTACATTGAATGCACAAAATGAAAGAGCCAATAGAGGTTATAATATATATATATAAAGTAAGTCCTCCTTTCGTAGATATATTTTATTTTGTGAGATTGAAGACTCGATTATGGTTTTGCATGATAAATAATATTTTTTTTAATTTCTTTTGAATCATTTTTGATAGGTCATAAATGAATTGATTGACATATTTATGGAGTTTAAACATATATACTATTTTAAGTGTTGTCAATATGTCATTTTATGTGCAAAGTGTGCTTGTGCACCTCTTCTATTCTACTTATTTATTTATATGATAAATAATCAAAATTAGAATTAAAATATGATGAGTTCTCAATTGGTTGTGTGCTCGTTTGTGATTAAATGAGTTTAATACCTTATGTGGCTATTTATGCAAATTTAAAAAAAATCAGATTTTTTTTCATTTACATCCTCTTTTCATTTATTACATTTTTAATTGGTTTATAAGTTAGAAAGTCATAAAACTTAGGGGGAGTTTATAGCATATTTCACTTTTGCATTACTATACTTTTACATTACTATTTCTTTAGAAGGTGTTTAGCTTCGTTACTTTGTCTAATGCTTTGTTCTATTCGTATGTCAAAAAGGGGGAGAGAAAAATGTGTTTTACTTTCATGTTTTTATTTTGTTATGCATATAGGGTGAGAACATATTTAATTAAACTTGATTGATATGAGTGCATACTACATGACTATTCTTTACACTTCGCTTATTTCTATGTAAACTTAACTAATATACAATGAGGTTTTCATGCCAAATTGTCCTATGCTTTGTCAATGTCATTTCAGTTACTTACAAGCTTATCAAGTTGCAGCGAAGATGGATCTACCAGAACATAGGATAATTCCACTATGGAGTCTAGGAAACTATTGTATATTTATATTATTTTTATAAGTGTCATATAGTAAGTGAGAGGTTTTGCCACACGAAAATGCGAAATGGAGAGTTTGTAAGGATTATGAGTGTTAGCTATTTTCATGTATAAAATATTTACTTGTAAATTTGTTGTTAGGCATGCTATCAAATCTATAAAGAAAAGTCGAATAAATACTCAAGTTTCAGATAATTGTATTTCAGGTATATCTTTTATAATTACGACACATATGATTGCATTCATACATTTAATAGCACATATTCATAAATCTAAAATTATTTTTTATGTGTCTTAATATTTTAAGATGTGGTTTAAAAAATAATTTTTTATTAAGGCTTTAAATGAGTTTTGAATAATAAAACCCAAAATATTTTAACCCTAATGTTAGTAGGTTATCTTATCACTTATATATATATATATATATAGAGAGAGAGAGAGAGTAACATATGCTGAGCAGAACATGTGGTTTAAAAATATATGCTGAGAAGAAGAATAACAAGGTGCCGAAATAGGGGTGTGTCGAAAGGAAACAAAATTGAAAAGAAAAGAAAACTCTAATCGGTAACGTAAGAAAGGAAGGATATATATATATTTAATATATATGTGATTGAAGCCGAGACTTGATTATATATATTCGGCAGATTTCAGAGTTATATATATAATATATATTATTTATAGAAGAGATATTAATTAATATAATCATTGATTATTTTTTTATTTATAATATTTTAATAACTAAATTTTTATATATATTAATCTATTTATTTTATACTTTTCATATTCATATATTTTATTTTGTGATTAATATTTTGGATATTTAAATCTAATAATTGTATAAATAATTATGATTATCTGATTTAATTATTAAATTTCAAAATATTCTCTCTCTATATATATTTGGTAGACTTCAGACTTATATATATTTAATATATATTGATTTATAAGAAGAGATTAATTAATACAATCATAAATTGATTATTTTTTTTTTTACAATATTTTAGCAATTAAAGTTTTATATGTATTAATCTATTTATTTCATAATTTTTATATTCATATAGCTTATTTTGTGATTAGTATCTTGGATATTTAAATCTAATAATTGAATAAACAATTATGATTATTTGATTTGATTATTAAATTTCAAAAAAACTATTTTTACTGAAATCGTGTTTAACCTTTTTGCTCTAGAATTTACTAGTTGATTTGAGTTAATTGACATATGTTTTGAATCATTTAGTTAGGATTATTCATTTTTAAATGTGTTTTAGAACACATACGGGTACTTGTATTTTTTTGTGCTAACCTTTTTGCAGTTCATTTGTGAACGATCTGATTGACAGAGAGCTTATTGGAACCTTGGTCTGGAAAGCGTTCACGGTAATATTAGAAATTGTGAAAATAGAGCATAGGTTCGTAAGTAAAGTACATTGGAGAAATATCCTAGGGAGGGTAACATAAGACCGAGTTTATACTTTAATATTTGATTTTCATAGTGGAAAGTTAGGTGGTCCGGTGGACCGGTGGACCGGTAGTTTTCCTCTTTAGGTCATGGTTGTGGCCTAGGTTGTTTCTACCTAAAAATATCGTGTGTTATTCTTTTATTTTCGCATTTATTTTTACACACGATTGCATATCTGGCCGCTTTGTTTAGGTTATTAAATTATAAATTGATAAAAATTAAAAATAACCTATTCACCCCCTCTCTAGGTTAATTAGGTCTATATCTTATAAATTTTCAGTTTTTTTTACAATATTATTTCTTAAATTTTATAAATTTTATTAATTTTATTACAAATAACTTCCTTAAAAAAATTAAGAAATAATTACAATAGAAAATATAGTTGATACTTTTTCAAAACTATGAAATCTTTTTTGCTATTTCAAAAAACAAGTATTTATGATTAACCTTCTAAAAAATAGTCAAACGTAAATCTTGTACATTATTTGTAATTAGAATAGGGAATAAATATCAAAAATAAAGTTTTAGATTATTTTTAAAAATATTCTTAAGGTTTCAAAAAATTCAAAAATATCCCTTAAACATAATATAAGATAAATTTAACTAAAGTAAATAGGGATATTTCATAAATAAAAATATAAGAAATAATTGAAAATGAAGAAATAATAGAATTAGAAATAAAAGACAACGAGGGATGCTTTTCACATGAAATGTAATAAGTAAAAAAAATTCAAAAAATTCAAAAATAAAATTAAATCTTAAAGAAATAGATGAATTTAAAGGCCCATCATTTACATCTATAATAAAATTATTCCCAATGAAAAATATAATTTATTTTGGAATAAGTAATAAATAAATATATATTAATATCACAGATGTAAAATGAAGGTAATATACCATTAATTGAAAATGAAACTATATTGAATAAACTATCTAAAATTTCCTAAAAAGATAAAGAAAAAAATTGATACATTCATTTAAGAGAAATTCAATGAACTTTATATACTAAAGGGTCAAATGTTAGGCCAAATTTACTATGAACACAAGAAGATTGATAATTTTATTGAGATTAAACTAAATTATTCAACTAGTAAAGTCATCATTATTTCTCATAGTTGCATAACTATTTCAAAAAAAAAATGGTGAAAAATTACCAAATATGAAGCCAATTTTAACAGTAACAACCTGAAAATTGATTAGGAAACAAGGAATTTATTAGGCTTCTATGCCAAAAAAGCCACCAAAGATCATAGATGCATCTACATCATCAATGATCAAGAAGACAAAGATGCATCATCATCAATGTCATCAAAAGGACTATCTCTAGAAAATGACAAAAAAGAATAAAGAGATGAACTATTGGTAGAAAATGACAAAGAAAATAAAGATGTAGTCCTACATTTTAATCGGTAGTATGTGCCAAAAAAAAAAAGAAGTGGCTACCATTTAAAGTAGAAAAGTAGATGAATTATAAAAGTAAGGAGAAAATAGTAATTTTAGTCTTGTAAACATGAATTTTTTGTGTTATAAAAGGAACCCTTATTTTCATTTTAGGACACATAGAAAAACATAGCACTCTACTCTTAAAACACCAACTCTAGCATAAAAATCCCCTCTATATAGAAATCCCAAAACAGTAATAATATACCCAGTAATTATGAGCAGTCAAGAATCTCTTTAAGGTTCTTAGTTGGTCTTAAGTTTGTAATAATTATTATTTTATGAATAAAATACTAAAGGCTCACCATTACCCAACAAATTTTGAGGTTTAAGTAAAGTTGAGTCATAACCAGTGTAACAAAAGGAGACAATGAGAAGGAAAGATTGTGATGGACTCATTAAATTCAGGTATAATAATTATAAATTTAAGTCAATTAAGAATCTTGAATGTTTAGATATTTGTTTACATCAAGTTATAATATTGATAAACAGAAAGATGGAAATAGAAAAAAAAATAAAAAATATTTTTAATTACATGAATAAATAACTAGTTCCAAAAGAAATTAAAATGATAGATAAAAATATAATTTTATTAGAAAATTTTGATAAAAACTATCTCTTAACCTTAAATAATTATTTTAAAGATGAGGATTACGAAACTTGTCTTGAAAATTTTAGAAGGTTAAACTTCTTATTAGATATCTATATAGATTATATTAAAGCTATCACAAGCATAATAGACCATCCCGTTTCAAGAATATTAAAAGACTATTTTAGTAAAAAATATGTAAGAATAGATAAAGGGAAATTCAACAATTTAATGTTTGGATACTACTTATTTGAAGATTACAAGTACACTGTATGTACACAAGAAAAACTTATTTGTATATTACGAATATAAATTTTTTTTGCATTCAACACATATGACTTATCAAGATTATAATAATTTAATCAGTATATTAAGGTTAAATTAATTGAAATTTTGCCATAGTAGTATTTGGCAATCGAAACCCTTAATTGTTATCAAAGTTGTAGGAGTAGTTATAAGAATGAATGAAAAAGTTAACATTATTAGTTTTTGAGGACACCAATGGTATTAATTTAGGGATATTTTATAATTTTTACAAACTTTAAGGACATAAATTAAGATATGTTAAACCTCAGAGATATTTTAGATATTATTCCTAGAATTTGACATTCTATTTATTAATTAATTAATTATAAATTAATCAATATTAATAAATTAAATGTAAGAGTAATATTGTAATATTATATAAAAGATAAGTAGATGTGATCAAAATTAATTTTTACTTACTATATGGTCATGAAAATAACAATTTTTTTAAATGAATTCGTTGCTACAGGTGATCATGATCATTCAAATTTAAATGAAATTAATTTCTTCCTTTTTTCTCTCTCTATATTTCTTTAACATGCAAAAAGCTATTGATGAAGAGAAAGTTAGGCTTCTTTTTATGTTGTGTACACGATGGAACTATAATTATAGATAATTAATAACTTGCATATGATTAAAATATAAGTAATTATTTGTATGAGTTGGTGTAAAATTAAGATATAAAATTAAAAAAAACATTAAAATAATTATGATATCAATTATTAATATCAATAACTTATATTATAATTTTAGGTGAGTAATACATATCATACCTTAATTCTAGACAAATAAAATTTTAGACATAATATTTATAAAATTTTAAACAAATTATGTTTATAAAATAGAATTTTACTATATCTAGATTTTAAATTTTATACTTTTAATACACAATATCTTGCTATAAAATTTATAATTTGAATATAATAAAATACATATATATATATATATATATTATATTTTTCAATTAAATATTAAATAAAAAATAATTAATAATATTTTTTTATCATTTATGAGGTGTAGATACAAATCCTAAATCTATTACCAGTTAATTTATAATATAAAAATCATCGGTACATAAATTGTTTATTTAATTATTTAATTAATTTTATTTTTAGATATTTATTAAAAAAATTATTTTATATTCATTTATGTTATAAGATAAATGATTATATTTTTTTCAAACATATTATATATAATTAAAACTTAAAAAAAAGAAGCATTTTCTAAACACCTTTTTTCACTTGATGACTATATATATTGTTATTTAATTAGAAACAACGGCTATATATAATTTCAATCCTTTCCACAAGATAATGGCGGCTGAGCTCATGGTTTTGGCCGAACGCTCATACAATATTTGAGCACTTCTACGTAGGGTGAAGGTTCGAATTAATATTTTATTCTATTGAAATTAAATTGCTACCAAACTTTTTCTTTAAAAAAATAAATATAAATTATGATTTTTTTATTCATGAGTATTGGATATGAATTTTATCTATTTTAATATAAAAAGAAACTATAATACTCATTTCGTCTTTTTTAAATGGAAACATTTTTGCTTGTACCATAAGAGAAGAGATTTAAAGAACTTTTGTTATATATCAATCTCTTTTGTTTTTCAATATTTTTTAATTATTGTAGTTTAAAATTATTAATTTAATCTTAATTAATAAATATATTTTTTTAATGTATAAACCATAATTTAGATAATTTCATATTAATTAGATTAATTTGATTATTTTTGATAAATTATATTATCTAATCTAATTTAATAATTATAAGATTAAAAAATATATATATTTTAATAATTATAGGATTAATCTGACTATTTTTTATTTTTATATATGCCAATTTGAGATATTTTACGATTAATATAGCAAAATATGATTGGAGGATAAAAAGGGTTCAATAATTTCATTACAAAATTAAATTATCACATCTGAGAAGCGATTTAAGATAATAAATTTTCGTATTATTTAGAGGGAAGTGCCAAACTACCCTATTAATATATTTTTGTTTTTGTTTTTTTATAAAAAATATGGTTTAATCTATTAGCTAGATTTTGTATTGGAATTAGAATTAGAATTAGAATTAGAATGGTGGTGAAGATATATATAATAATGATAAGAGAATTGAAAAACTTAGTCGATGAGTGTTTCTAGGATTAGTTAAAAAAGAGTGAAAAATTTGCAAAATAATATAATAATTAAGAAAAATCCAAGCCTATACATTTCCACTAAACCCACTTTATTTGTACATTTAAGTAGAAACACAATATTATATATATTTTGCTAATAAAATAGAAAAATAATATGACATGGCTTGGTCGTGCAATTAGTTAACCAATTAAAATTCAAGTCACGAAGATGATGAATCGAGAAGGGACAATCAATATTTATATACAAATATAGAGGTGGTGGTGGTGTTGATCTTGGATTTATTTGTTTCCCATTGCGTTATTGCTTGGAAATACGACAACACCAACCAAAAACGACAGCATAGAAAAAAATATATGAAACACAATTAAGTGGGGATTTTGTCACAATTCACAATCACAAAGATATCTAATATATATACAGAATTATAAAAATATTGGAATAGTAGGAGAGAATGGTTTTCTACCACTTTCTAATAATTGAACCATTATAGCACCTAAAAGTTAGGCCATTATTTATAGAAAAAAATATCAAACATATATTTCTATTAAATCAAAGTGATCATTCAATCTCTTAATAAAAAAAGTATTATTTGATCTCCTATTTTTATAAAAAAATATCATCAAAATAATAAAACTATATTTATTAATATCTTGAATAAAATAATATTATTTTCTCAATATTTTATTTTATTTATAAAAAAGCAGATTTTTTGTTATATTATTTTATTATAAAACTATTTAAATATTGAATAAATAGTAATTTTTTTATCATAAAAACTATAAATATTAAATGAATAATAAAATTTGTCATTCTTTGTACTATTATAATAAATATATTTAAGTCGAGATTTAAAGTCAGTTCTAAGAAAAAAATTGACTTATAATGAATTTTAAGTTGATATATTTATAAATCAACTTAAAATTTAAAGTCGATATAAGTTAAAAACTGATTTTAAATGAACTTAAAATTAAAATATATTAAAATAATAAAAAAATAGCATTAGTTGACGTATCCAACTAATGCTACACATGATAATTAGCATACGTTGTACACATCAATCAATGCTTAATATAACATTGATCTTATGTGTCAATTGACGCTGCATGTGATATGTAGCATCGGTTCTACGTGTCAACCGATGCTACACGTGGCATTGTATCGGTTGATGCGTAGAACCAACACTATGTGCCACGTGTAGCGTCAGTTGACACGTAGAACTAACGATAATTGACTTTTTTCCCCTTTTCTTCTTCTTCTTCTTCTTTCCTTCTCCCCCGATAGTTCTTGATGTTATTCCTATTCTCTTTCTCTCTCTCACATCGTCCCACCTTATTGTCCCCCGATAGTTCTACTTGGGATGTCAAGTAAACAAAGATGTTGACTTGGCATTCAGAGAATCGATTTCATAATGGGATGTTAAGTCATCCTTTAGATTATCCAAATTGGAAAGTAGTAGACAATTTATCCCTTAAATTTGCATATGATCTATGCAATCTTGGTCTTGTTATTGTTGCTGATGAAATTAATCTACACAGTTTCCTTAACAATAGATATAGTTGTTGGCCAGTAATTATGGTAACATACAACCTTCTTCCCCAGATGTGTATGAAAAGAGAATTCATAATGCTAACATTATTAATATTAGGGTTGAAACAACCTAGAGTCGATATTGATGTGTATTTGTAGCTTATGTAGATGACTTAAAAATGTTGTGGAATTGTAGTGTAAATGTTGATGATTCATATAAGGAAGAATTATTTAATTTGAGAGGGATCCTTTTATAGATAATTAATGATTTTCTTGCATATGAAAACTTATCATGATATGCAACTGATGACTCTATGAAAGTAGAGTCATTAGCGCACTTTTTACTTAATATTTACTTGTTTGATTTAATAAATAATATTTTTGGCGCTAAAAATATTAAAATATAAATTTTTTAGTGAAAATGGGGAAAATTATAATTTTTTGAATTTTGTTTTCCATTTTTTATGAATTTTTAATATAGAACCAATCAGGAGCTACCACGTGTCATGCCATGCAAGCATAAGAGCTGATTTCGAGATTTGTGTAGGCCCATCTCTGACCCCATGTATCTATCAAATCATGTCATATGAGCTGTCGTCTACGGGTAGGTCCATTCCAAACACAACGGGAGTCAAACTCTGAGGCCTATGTGTAGTCAACAAATCCATAATAGACGGTAAACACATGAGGGTCCAACTCCAAGGCCTATGTGCAACCAGTATAGACACAATGGATGGATAAATCTCCAAAGATGCATGTCTTTGCAATGCATACCTATAGTATGTCGAGAATTTTCTACTGCAACCAATAGCCCATGGGTACCACACTCTGTAAGACAACGTACAAGTGTACTACCCATATATAGAATCATTCTCATGATGTACGTATAAAACTCTCGTATGACATATCATATTTTTAATGTTCATGTTCGAAGTTTGTCTTGCATGATACAAATCTTTTCAGTTATTTGTCATATACGATAAGTTTTTATTGTACTGAAATATTTGCCTTTCATCCAGCACATTAGAGATCTACATTAGAGATCTAAAAATTGGGATGATAGCAATTGTTGTAGGAAAATTCAATCGAGGATAGGTGCTTACTCCAATTTCTCTTGAATTCCATCATAGAGGCCCGTAGCATGTCTTCTAACATTTGGATGCCCCTATCAAATTGTCCATCCATTTTAGGATGATAAGCCATGCTATATAGCAACTATGTACCCAAAGTCTCTTGTACACCTCTCCACAATTATGCGTTAAACTTTATATCTTGATTATATACAATCAAATTAGGATGCCAAGAAATTATGCGATCTCTCGTATGTACAACTTACTCAAAGAATTCATTGAGAATCGAGTTCTAAAAGAAATGAAAAAAAATAGTCTTTATTAGATGATCAATAAACACCCAAATGGAATCATGACCTTTAAAAGTACGTGGTAATCCTTGTATGAAGTCATAGTTACGTCATCCTTTTTTCCATTCTTGCACTGGAAGTAGTTGAAGTGGTCCTGTATATCATGTAATTGGCTATGAATTAAGAAATATATTTCTTCATTCCTTTCCACTAATAGGTTCTTTTAAATCATGACACATATGTGTTCCCAAGATGTTTCATGAGTTTTTGACTAGTGCCCTTAGAAGGTTTTATACAATTGTTGTTGTAGGAAAAATCAATTGTTGGCAATTGTTTGATATGATTTATTCTAGACTCCATGATACATGTTTGTAGTATGTTTTTTTCTAATATTTGAATAATCCTTTTGAACTATCCATTAGTTTTTATTATGCAACAATTTTGTTTGTAAAACTTCTTGTAATAATTCTATGCAGTAGTATAATCTTTTGTGAAAATCATTCACAAAATATTGAGTCTTGTGTTGTTGCCTTCTAGTTAGTTTGCTACAAGTTAATCTTCATTCTTTTTAATTCTACTTTACCAATAAGTTCTCTTAAGATCATGATACTTTTTGTACTTTTTAGATATACTATTAATTCTCATTTTTTTCCTCCATGGCTCCTTGTCTTTAAAGAGTCTTCATCTAGGTCTGCAATAGTGAAAATCTATCTATCCACCATTTCTCTTTCTAATAATTCTTTGCCATGCTTTCAAAAAATATGGGATCCTTAATTTGAGCCATTCCTTATGTTGCAAGGTTGAGTATAAAGCTATACCTGTCTTCCATTATTCTACAAATTTAACTTGTAATCTTGCTATCATTCGAGTGTTTCTACCATGTACTAATATCATTTATGCGACAACTTTGACCTTTGACTTAAGAGTGTCCATTTCTTTCTCTGTGTGAAATCATAATGTTTTGAAGATACCTTTCCTATAATTCCTTTCACACTTATGTTCCTTATCCGCTTCTCTATAGAAAATATGTTAGCTTCTTTATTGTCAACTCGTGCAACATATTTTGATTTATTATAACTTGACAATTCTATTATTGAATTCTCTTGGTATTGTGCATTCATCATTGTTGTCACAAATTGATTGACGTGTTTCTCAATAGATCCATCTTGATTAATCTTGTCGAGGTTGATTCCCCTAAAATTATGCAGATCATTATCATCCTTCTTCACACAACTGTAGTTTATCTTTCAAAACCTATGGTACTTTTTGTCTTTCCATACTATTCCATATGTGGATCTTGTTTACCAATGTAGAGTATCGATATCTATGCAAACATTCTAGTGTGTCCAAATGCTTTCTACGATGTGTCAATGAACACCACGTGATGCTTCATTAATCGACAATTGTTGATGCAAAAAACAATCACACTTTTGATTCTTATAATGCTACTCCACATCCATGTTCTTGATTTGCTACTAAATTGATTCCTATTTTAGTCAATTGTGTGAGTGGTATTATAGACTGTAAATTTATGTAAAATCATTTATGTTCAATTGTTTCATATTACACCCATGAGTTCTTACATCTTAGAGTATTGGTTCAAGAATTGGGATTAGTTCTAGTACATTTGATTGTCCTAACCTATAATCATCGATGTGTTGACTTTGGAAGCTTGCATCCTTAAGTTGATCAAAAAATCCTTAATAATATTTGTCATTTTAACGTTTTAATTGATGCAAATCTTGAAATTTATATCCTTCCTTTGACTAACAGAATACACATTCAACAAGTCAATGTTCTTGATCGAATCCTTTTATTGGTAGTTCATCTTACTATTTCCTTAAATCCTTATCTACTAATACCATAAAGAGAGACAATCATTGGCATTATTCTAGGTTAAAATGTGATTATAAAATAGTCCTTGTACTTGGAAAATCTAGATAATTTTTCTAGAATTGCATTCCGACATTTATCCATTCCTGATAGTCGTGTCAAGCTTTTTCCATCATTAACATATGCTTCCAAAAAGTTTCAAAGAATCTTTATTTCTTTGATTATGTCTTCGTTTTAGACGATAGGGAAATACTGAAAAGGTTAATTGCTTGTGTCATGAAATTGGACTATTATAGGCATATAGGACATCAGAAGAGATTCCAAGAGAAAAATTTAAAGTAATGGGGTTTGTAAGATTTAACCATTAAAAGAAGTGAAGGAATAGGTGTACAAATGTATAAAGGAATTTGTATCCAAAATTTGTGTAGAAAAATCAAAGCATCATTAGCTTGCTTTTGTGATCTTTGTCTAGATTTGCAATACTTATGTCCTTATCCTTTCCTTAAACTGATTAAGAGTTTACGAGGAATTTGATTGTTCTTTAGAAAGGTAGTCAAATCAAATGATAAGGTTGGAAGGACGATTCTTGAAAAGGTTGTCTTGGTTATCACAAATGTTCACACGACTGTTAGCTAGACTATTGAATTTGCCTCGGGAAATTCCTTCAAGTATTTGATGCCTCAAATTAGAATATAGAACACAAACCTCATCCATTTATTACGATTTAATTTGATATGAATCATCTTATGGAAATACTGGTAGTATAAGATCTAATCATTAGGTCGAGACTTTGACAAATTTGTTTCTGGTTCAACATGTTCAATTCAATGATTGGTTGTAATAATTCGTGAGAAACTCATATACCTTAGCAAAAAATGAATGTTGTCAGTTGCTCCTTGATTAGCGAAATCGGAAACACCAATCTTTCAAATACTTTGGTTTTATATTTGTAAAACTCTCGCAAGTGCACAAATCATTTTATAGAAAATGACAAGTATATTCCCAAGGTCAATCTAAGAAATGAATATATGTGGTTTTTAATTTATTATTCAAACTCTTAAAAGTGAAATTAAATCCTAAACATCCTGTCACCATATTTTGGTTTTTGTATTTCCTAATCTAATAACATAAAAAAATAAACATAGATATGGATTCAATAAATAATCATGAAATTTTTTATCATTTACATTAGTAGGGTATTTGATATAATAATTAAGTTAATTATGCTTACTTATATTATTTAGGTTATTAAAGATATAAATTAATTTTTGTTGATTTTCTCTTTTTGGTATGAAAGTGTCCTTAGACGGGCCCAAATGCTTTTGTTTAATATTAATTAACTAATAACCTTAAATGGGGCCTATTAATTAATTAAGTATTAAATATTAGCTTTATTTCGAAGAAAATAGCAAACCATCTAATCACAACTTTAGACGTAGTTAGTTAATTAGACTTTATTCAAGGTGTCCAAATTAAACCTAAGAATTTAATTATTTGAGTACTAGCTTTCAAGTTTTAAAACCATTACTGAAAATATATGGTCAAAACATTTTTGAATTATAGTTCTTATAAATATTTTTGAAATAGAACTTCACTCTAACTACTGGCGATTGTAGTAATAAATAAAAGAGTACTACCCTAAATTAGACTAGATAATTAAAGCTTAAAATTTAATTTTTAGATTTAAGTTTGTAATGAAAAATAATATATTTCTCTCCGACATTATTAATATAAAATCTTGAATAAAAACAAAATCAATTTATTTTGTAGAAATGTTTTACCTATTCAATATTTTGCAAGCATAACAACATTATTATTATATCATATTTACAAATAGCCAACCATGTTAAATTTAATCACAGAAAAATCAAACATAACATATAAGAATAAAACAAAAAAAAAACTATAAAGAATTCATTTTAAAATTATACCTCAAAAGAATCCTCACAAAATTTTGATGCCAATTTTGTTGTTGGAAAACCTCTAAACGGATTTTCATTTTCTTTTATTGAATCAAAAATTAAAAATCTATAAAAGCATAGCTAGTTCTTCTAAAAAAGAGAACAACTTTAAAAATAAAAACTAAAAAAACTAAGAAAACTTTTTAGAGAGAGAAAACTAGAGAGAGAAAGAGTTAAGAAATTTTTTTGTTTTATAATGGGGAAGAGGGTCCTTTTATAGGTGAGAAAAAGATCAAAAAAGGTGGGAAAATATTTCAAAAATTAGTTTTAGATGCGTTTGGATAGGCTGCTACGTGTGTGGGGTGCAAACTTTGGGGCATAAGGGTGTTTTGTGCTCACGAGCACGCGCGGGACATGTGCAAGCGTGTGTTGGCAAGTGTGGAAATTGGCTCTCCAACATCTCCCATGGCTACTTGTACTTGAAATCGGTCCTTCTTCTCTTGTGTATCTAGTTCCTAAATTGAAAAATAGTAGACTTTTGTAAGAAAGATTTCTCACTTCACAAAATGTATAGGCTTAATAAAGAAGTAAAGATGTAAGGAACCTAAATTTTTATTTTTATTTTTATTGAAAATCTAAGTTAATTAAGTTAAGTGAAAATCTAAGTTAATTAATTTAATAAATTAAGTTTTTTTTGTAATGCCAAAATTTAAAGAATGAACACAATTTTTGAAACAAATGAATCTCTATTATTTCATTTGACTTTTATTACACACATTCTTAAAATAAAAACAAAACAAAACAAAAAACTAAAAGAAAGAAAAATACAATAATGGGTGACCTCTTACTTAGGACTAAAATTTATCGTCCTCTAGTAAGACGTTGCTTGGAGATTTCTGAATGACAAACTCAATGTCTCATCTTCATTGAATTTATTTGATCTAATTTGATTATTCATTTAGTCTTTGCTTTGTCTTTACAAATGCTCAGCTAACTATTCCATTTAGACTTCCACCTTTTTGATAGAAGCTTCCACAGAGTCCAACTATTGATTGGTTTTAGACTGGTTATCTCTATATAATTGAATAAAAGAATTCAAATTTTCTTCTAGGGTTGGTTTACTGGGAAGGCTTCTTGGAATGGGCTAGTGGAATTACTGGCCTAACTGATTTGAGCTTTGGGTGAAAGGAGGGTTGTTTTGCCTCCAGTAAAAGTTGGAATGATATATCCACCTAGGATTTTAAGTATTTGAATTGGGTTCAAATTTTGGTCTCTGTTGATATGATCCCAAAACATTAACCTGTTCAAGACCAATTGGTGTTTCTCCTTAATATGGATGGGCTTCAGTACCATGTCCTATGTTACTACACAAACCACAATGTTCATTGTTAGTGTTGGTTTGCGTAGTGAGAAAGGAAACTTGCTTGGTCAATTGAACAAGTTGTTGTTGAACTTCATTGCTGGAATCGATTTCATGAACTCCAACTCTTCTCACTTGTGATATTTTCTGTTGGGACTTTTCACCTAACATCTCAAAGAGGTTGTATGTCTTTGAGGCTGTCTTTTCTCTTATAGCTCTTCCAATAGTTTTGTCCACAATAAACTAGCATTGTTGGGTAAGTCCATTGTAAAGGAATTGGTTCTACAACTACAAGGGGAAGCTATGATGAGGGCATTGAGTGAGGAACATTTTGAACCTATCTCAGGCTTCATGGAATGGTTCTCCTTCCATCTGAGAGAAAGTTTCAATATTTTCTCTCAACTTCGATGTTTTTTGGTGAGAATAGAATTTTCCCATGAATTTATTGTAAATGTCCTCCCAGGTCATCAGAGAACTTGGAGGGAGTGACATCAACCAAGCTTTGGCTTTGTCCTTTAAGGTGTAGGTGAAACACCTCATTCTAAGTTGATCCTCATTTAGAATACTGATGGGGAACATTTGGACTGTAGCATAGAAGTCCTTAATGAAGGAAAGAGAATCTTCATTTGGTAGCCCATAGAATGAAGGAAACATGTAAAAATGAATGTTTTTTAAGTCATAATTCTGAGCAACCTCACCCAGCTAGATAGAGGTAGTTTACGTGCCAATTACTGGCTGTGCAAACTCATTCATAGAGGTTTCCCTAACACGTGGCTTTTCTCCCATTTCTATTGGTTCCGGTATAGGATTAAGGCTTAGTTTTGTGTTTTACTCAAAAATAGGCTGATAGTTATAATCCAACCTTGTGCATAGTTGTTTAAATTTATGAATATTATCTATGTATGGTGTAAAAGGGTTTCTTAAGGATCTTATACCATGCATAGACTAGTGAAAGCGTAAATTTAAAACACTTAACAATTAAAAAGGAAAAGAATAATAAAATAACTATACAAAAATTAGATAAAATAAAAATACTAAACAAACAAGTTAAGTTAAATAAAATAATCAGTATTAACTAAGAGTGCTCCCAGAAAAGAATGGTGGGACAAAGCCTCCTTAAAAACCATCCTCCTAGATAGAACAATATTCATAGGAAAAACTAGTATCACAAACTCTTCCAAGAACTAGTATCCTTGATAGAACTTTCTTAGATCTTTACTTTTCATACTATTACAAAGTTAGTTTTTTTTAAAAATTTTTTTAATTTAAATTTTTTTTAAATTTTTTTGAAATAAAAAATATATAAAAAAATCACAATTATTTACAACAAAAAATGTTTTCAAAATTTTGATAAATAATTTAAAAACGATATTCCTTCCCCGACAACGGTGCCAAAAACTTGATGAGCAAAACTAGCAATTTCGATCTTGCAAATATTTTGGTTTTATATTTGTAAAACTCTCACAAGTGCACAAATTATTTTATAGAAAATGACAAGTATACTCCTAAGGTCGATATAAGGAAGGAATATATGTGTTTTTTAATTTATTATTCAAACTCTTAAAAACAAAATTAAATCCAAAACATGCTGTCACGATATTTTGGTTTTTGTGTTTCTTAATCTAATAACATAAAATAATAAACATAGATATGGATTCTATAAATAATCATGCAAATTTTTATCGTTCATATTTGTGGAGTATTTATGGATATAATAATTAAGTTAATTATGTCTGCTCATATTATTTAGGTTAGTAAAGATATAAATTGATATTTGTTGATTTTCTCTTTTAGATTAGTAAACCATCTAATCACGGCTTTAGGTGGAGACAGTTAATTAAATTTTATTCAAGGTGTTCAAATTAAACCTAATAATTTAATTATATGAGTACTAATTTTCAAGTTTTAAAACCATTACTGAAAATATGTCGTTAATATATTTTCAAATGATAGTTCCTATAAAAACTTTTGAAATAGAATTTCACTTTAACTACCGGACGATTGTAACAACAAATAAAATAGCACTATCCTAAATAAGACTAGATAATTAAACCTTAAAATCTAATTTTCATATTTAAGTTTGTAATGAAAAATAATATATTCTCTCTAACATCCTTAATATAAAATCTTGAATAAAAACAAAATAAATTTATTTTATAGAAATGTTTTACCTATTTAATATTTCGTAAGCATGACAACGTTGTTATTATATCATATTTACAAACAACTAGTCATGTTAAATTTAATCACAGAAAAATTAAACATAACAAATAATAATAAAACATAAAAAATAACTGTAAATAATTCATTTTAAAATTATACCTCAAAAGAATCTTTGCAAAACTTTGATGCCAATTCTGTTGCTAGAAAACCTCCAAATGGATTTGCATTTCTGTTTATTGAATCAAAACTAAAAATTTATAAAAGCATAGCTAGTTCTTCTAAAAAAGAGAATAACTTTAAAACTAAAAACTAAAAACTAAGAAAACTTTCTAGAGAGAGAAAGAGTTGAGAAAATTGTGTATTTTACAATGGGGGAGATGGTTCTTTTATAGGGGAGGAAAAGGCCAAAAAAGGTGGAAAAATATTTTAAAAATTGATTTTGGATGCTTTTGGACAAGTTGGAATGTGTGTGAGGCGCAAAATTTGCAAAAGATGAGCGTTTATCATGGGAGGGCACGCTCGGAACACGATACAAGCGTATGCAAATGGGTATAGGACACAATGCGTGTGTATGCTGGTGCATGTGGAAATCATCGCAGCATGTGCTGTGTGTGTGCAGCATGTGCTAGGCATGTGCTAGACGTGCGGGTGGGACTCGACATTGGCATGTACTGTTGCGGTGGGACTTCGGTTGAATGGGCGGCTGCGTATAGAAATTTGGCATTTTTGACATTTTTGACCCATTTTGTTCAATTTTTTCATCTTTTTGACTTTTTCTCATTTCTTTTCTCAACATATTTGTGATGTATTGTCTCCAATATTTTTATTCGGGTCTTTAAGTTATTTTTGAACAAAAATAACTGAAAAAGAATAAAAATATTCGAAAAGACAAATTTATATAAAAGTATGATAAAATCATAAAAATATATTATTTAATCAATTAAATTAGGATAATTTTAGTGCTTTTTAAGCACTCATCACTCCTATAGTCTGTTCAAATTAATGAATCATTCACAAAATGTCCAACTTCTTCAGAAAATCAAAAATAGCTAGTGCAATCACATTTTAAAGATAGTTGATATGTCCTACTTTTTTGAAACCATATTTTAGTGATAATGAAATTCATCTTTCCTTTAAATAAGATGAGTCCTTAATTTCTTCGTGGTAGAAATTTCTATTTTTTGTGGGTTAGTTCAACCATTACTTAGTGCAATTAATTAACATATGATTCTTATTGGCTATTCTACGAGTACGTAGTTAGGACAAAAACAACTTTTATAATGAAATTTTATTTCTGAGAGATCAAAACCATACTCTGATAACAAACTTCATGCTCCAAAAAATGGGTATGTGAAAAAAAATGGGGTAAATTTTAAATTATGTTTAAAAAAAATTCTTTTTTTAAAAATTAATTATTTATAAATCAATGTTATAAACAATTTAAGTACCCTTTAAAAGTTTTCTATTTAAAATGAAAAATCTATTATAAAATTAAAAAAATAAATCTAATCAATTAAAATTCATCAGAGTAATCCTAGCATCGCTAATCATAAATAATAATAACCAATAAAAGAAATAAGATTTTAAGTGAAACCTTGTATCGTCAAAATTCTTTTTTCACGATCATCTTATCTTCGTTGTAATTATCTCGAACAATGCAACTGGGGAGCGAGGGAAGAATGGGATGAGCTGCACATAACTAAGTAGGAGTCTACTCTAAGGTTTTATCATAGTAAATGGATATTCATGATGCATGCTCATTTTAATAAATTTTCATGAGTATAAGTAATCATCAGTTCATAGTGTAGGGAGATTTCAATCATAAACTCGGGTATACTTGTACCACCGGCTTCAAGGGAAAGCAAGGAAAAGTGCAATACATGTATCCTAATGCATGCTCATACAATACAAAATATAACATGTACAAATTCAATATATGATATGTAACCCCATATGTATTAGTCATCCAAATATATAGGCATATGCATGATTCAACTTTGAAATGCATGTGGGTCCACCTCCAACCCCATATATGATCATAATACATTGGGCACATGTATTTTCCAAATCACCTCATATGGGTCCTCATCTATAGGTAGGTTGACTCCAAATACAATAAGGGGTCCAACTCTAAGGCCCATATATAGTCAATGAATTATCAATAGACAACAAACACACGGGGGGTCCAACTTTGAGGCCTGTGTACGACCACAATAATTTGGTCACATATAGACACCACAAATGGATAAATTGACGAATAAATATGTGTATGCATGCGTACCTGTAGTTTATCGAATACTATCTACTGTAACCAGTAGCTCATAGGTACCATACTTCTTAAGACAATGTATAGGTGTACTTCCCATATAGAAAATCATTCTCATGATACATGTATAAATTTCTTAAATGTCATATCATATTTTCAATGTTCATTTCATATCAATACAAAACGTTTTTCAATATATACATAATAAAAAAACATTTATCATGAGTATTTCCTTTTTTAAACAACATTTATAACATTATAACATGACTTATAAAATTATGGCATCTGGTTTTTTACTTTTTTTCATAATATATGATGCATGACATTTCGTTAAACAAAATAATGAATGTATTTGAAAGGTTAGAGTGAGGACCCCTATCTGAAAAGTTATTCCACCGTTGAGCTTATAAACCTAAACTCCTTGATATTTCATCCCCAAAATGCCCTCCAAAACATGGAGAAAAGCCCAAACATCTTAAAAAAAGGAAGTTTTATTGAGAAAGGAGGAGAAGAGAAGAAATGGGTGTGGGAAATGGTGGAACTTGCCTTATTTTATAGGAAATTCATGGAGCTCGCCATCAAGCTCACCAAAGGTGGTGGCGAGGTGATAGAAAGGTATAGCATGGTTTTGGCGAGGTGGTGGCAAGGTACATAGAGATTTCCCAATTTTTTTCATTCGATCGGATTTTTCATACAAAAGTTTTTCCGATATATCTCTACTCTTCAATATATTATCCAGAATTATTTTTAAGGAACTTTAAGTACTTATAATAAATTTACGAGGTTTTAAACTGATGGTTACTCATCCAACTTAATAAATTTTATGTCTATGACCTATAAGAAACTTTGTGGATTGAAATCACATGATTGTTATATTTTAATGCAACTGTTATTGCAAGTTATTGTTAGATAAATTCTTCCAAAACATGTTCAATTAACAATAATTCATCTTTGTTCATTCTTAAATATAATATGCAATAAATATATATCAATTGGCAAGTTAAACTCTTTACAAAAATATGTTGTAGAGAATTTGTGCCTACTTTAGAAATATTGTTCTCCTTCTTTTTTCGATATAATGATTCACTTGTGTGTTATTTTAGTTTGATATGTTTAATTGTGTGATCCTACTTAATTAAGGTGTATGTATACTATTGAGAGATACATGCAAGTTATTAAAAGATATATAAATAATAGAAATAGTCCTAAAAGAGGCATAGTGGAACGTTACATCGCTGAAGAGACTATTGAGTTTTGTTTTGAATAGTTTAGTGGTTGCACTGAAATTGGAAATCCTATGCACAAGTTGTTCTTAGAACTTGGCATGATCCAAGTAGGTAACCCTATGTTTGGTAGAAGTAAGAAATTGTTCATTGGTTGTACTCGATGAGAAAAAGCACATTGAATCATTTTGGAAAATAACAATGAGGCATAAGTGTACATAGAGTAAGCAATGACAATGCATGTCAGGTTCACCTTTTTCATATAAAATAAAATTATTATTTATTTAACTATTAATGACACATAATTTATATATTTTTCATAATATCATAGAATGCACCCGAACTTGTTGAAGATCGATCCTCGTTATAAAAAAAGAGAAAAATGGTTATATGATGAGTATAAACTAGAGCTTATTAATTGGTTTCACTACCATATGAGGGTCACATACAAGAATTCATTAGTGCACCTAATTAATGTTTTACAACTTTGTTTTAAACAAATTTCATTTTTTATATGCATAGATTCGAGTAGAACTCAACAAACCCAATCATAAAATAATAAGAACTCTGGAATGGCTTGTACATGGCCAAAATTTGATGTCAAATCATATTTTAGTTTCACAATTAATGGTTCTAGCAAGGGAATAAGTTCTAGTAAACCAGAATAGTGGTGTGAAGATGGTTGCTATTAGATGGCTACAAAAACTTGACAATTTTCTAGTTCGAAAGATGGTAATCATGTACTTTCTGATAGAATGTATTATGATATAATTCAAGAAATTTTAAAACTTGATTATGAGGTCATCTATGAAACAATATTCTTGTGTGATTGGTTCGAAGACACTATAACTGTTGAATAAAAAATAGATGATTTTGGATTTACCCTTATAAACTTATCCAATATGGGTCATATTGATGATCTTTTCATGTTAGCACTTCATGCAAAACAAGCATTTTACGTGAGCGATCAAATTGACACAAGATGGTCTATTATGTTAATACCACCACAAAAAGAGTTCTACCATTGTGATGCTTCAGAAGATGATGACATGCTTCATACGTTATCAAATATTAGTCATTTCTCAAATAAGTTACCTAATGTATATATTGACAATCTAATTAAACATAATATATGTTCTATATTTTGTAATAAATCTTGTTTATACTTTTAGAGTTAAAATTGTGAATTAATTTTTATTTAATCATTTTTTGCAGTTATTTTATGGATCATTGGGTGCTAGAGATTATAGATTCAAATGATCCATTTGGGTATTTTAAAAGAAGGGGTTGGGCTAATATATCTGATACTTCACTAAATCCAAATAATAGAATATTTGTTAAATTTGATGCAACATTTGAAATCTTTTATCAATAGACTTGTCAAGTCAAGTATACTAATCAATATAAATGATTAGAGTAAAGTTGAAGATTGTGAAAAGTATAAGATATGAAAAACCATTTATGTAAGTCACTTTTGTTTTATAATTAATTACATATTATATCCTTTTTGTATTATATCTTCTTTAAAATGTGTTTTTTGAGAATCATTTCAAAGTTCTCATAATTGATCTAATAAATGCTACAAAATTGCAAACAATGCATGGAAGGAATACAAAACTTCTAAGTTAGCTAGAAATTATGTGTTTCTACACTTTGAATCCTATTAAAGAAGAATAACTATATAAAATCCTTGAAGATCATAGGTGGATAGAACCCCAAGTATGGAAAGATTTCCTGTATTATAAACGTATGAATGAATTTTAAAATATTAGGGAAGAATACCAAAATATACGAATGTAGAATGGTAATATTAAGCAAAGAATGGTAATATTAAGTTATTAATTTATAACTATTTTTATATTTATTTTCCTATAACATTAAGTGAATAAATTGGTTAGTAAGTTTATTTAATTTATGTATGTAGAAAACTGAATTGGGTAAACTGGTTACTCGAACTGAACTATATATAGAAACAACGATACCAAAAATGAAGAAGTCAAAACCAATAAATAAAAAAGAGAAAAACAACTCAATAAGTTGGTTAGTAATTTAACTTGATATAAAGTCTTGGTTTAATGTTTGCATGTTCATGTAATAATGTATGATATTCTTTATTTCTTTATTATTTGTAAAGAACGGTCCAAGAATAAATAAATAGGGGTGAAATAATTGAGTAATAAGGAAAATATGCCATATAGTATACATTTGGACCCAACCATCCTGACCAGGTTAGAGGGAAGCCAATATAATAGTTACATGAAGCTTTTTAATATTTCAAAACAAAGGCATGATATGGTCATTAAGAATAAGTTGATGTGCTCACTTGTTTCATAATCAAACTTTAAACTTGTTAGTCTTAAAAACTTTAGATTTAATATTTCACCTAGCAAGCTATGTTGATTTTGTAAGCCTTTTCATTTGAGGCCACGAGAATATTGAGGTAATATTGTATGTATACTTGTTAAGTATTAATATGGATTCATCGGACCATAATATAGTTTCACTATAGAGTCTCGGACATTATTGTATTTTTATCTTATTTTTATAAGTGTTATGTAATGAATGAGAGATTTTGCCACACGAAAGAGAGTTTGTAAATATTATGAGTATTGTCTATTTTCATGGACAAAATATTTACTTGTAAATTTGTTTTTAGGTCTGTTATCAAGTATATTAAGAAAAATCGAATAAATGCTCGAGTTTCAAATAATTGTACTTCAGGTATATCTTTGATAACTACGACACATAGGATTGTATTTATGCATTTAATAACATATACTCATAAATCTAAAATTATTTTTTGTGCTAAAATATTTATTTAAACTTGAATCAAATTATGAAATTATCAATTAGTTATTTCTTAAATAAATGTGTTTAAATATTTTTTAAAATGTGTCTTAATATTTTTAAGATTGTTTTAAAAAATAATTTTTTATAATATTAAAGTTTTTTTTATGGGTTTTGAAAAGTTAAGTTTAAAATATATTTAACCCTAGTATTAATAGAATATTATTATTATTTAAAGTATTAGGGTTGGATTAGGGACGGGCCGAAGAAAATAAGCCGCCGAAAAAAACCTCGAAGGACTCGCTGCTGAAAAAAAAAACAAATAGGAAGAATGGCGGCAGTAAATTTTGATAATTTATATAATGGTGGTAGTTCAACCAAAATAAATCAAATAACAGATTAATTAATATTATATTGATATTATTAAAGATATTTATTAATAAATTTATTTAATATATTTTATTTTTATATTATTTCTTTTTTATTAAATTTTTACGTGTTCAAATTAGATAATTTTATGTAATTATAATTATTTGATTTGATTATTAAATTTCAAAAAAGTTAATTTTATTAAATTTGTATTTAATATTTTTGTTCTAAGATTTACTAGTTGATTTAATTTAAGTAACATATGTTTTGAATCATCTAGTAAGGATTATTCATTGTCAAATCTATCCTAAAACACACACGAACACTTGTGTTTTTTTTTTGTGCTAACTATTTTACAGTTAATTCGAAAACGTATTTGATTCACGAGAAACTTATTGGAACGTCGGTCTGAAAACTACTAATGCTAATTTTAGAAACTGTGAAAACAGAGCAAGAACTCGTAAATAAAGTTTATTGGAGCAGTATCCTAAGAAGGGTAGCATAAGACCAAATTTGTACTTAAATATTTTATTTTTATAGTGAAAAGTTAGGTGGTTCGGTAGGCCGTTGGTTTTCCTCTTAGGTCATGGTTGTGGCCTAGGTTGTTTTTACCTAAAAATATAACGTGTTATTATTTTATTTTCGTACTTTATTTTTACACACGATTGCATGTCTAGTCGTTTTGTTTAGATTATTAAATAATAAATTACTAAAAATTAAAAATAATTTATGCATCTTTTCTAAGTTAATTAGGTTCATATCTTATAAAATTTCATCTTGAATTATGAGTTTTTTTGCCGAGAGTTCCCAGAATGTATAGGATAAAAATATATTAATTATTTTCAGTTTGTTTCTCCTAATAATTATTCCTCAATATTTTCTAAAAATTTAAAATAATAAAATTATTCTTAGATATACTTTTTTCATGACTCCGTTCTATTGATCTAATTGATAAAAATATTACATTTAATTAATTTATATATTTAACTATTAAAAAAATATGTTATATTATTTTATTTTGATTACCATTCAAATTAAGTTACGATAATTTAGAGTTATTTAATTTTAATCAAGGTTTAATTAAATTTATTCAATATTATTGAGTCTTATTTTTATTGCTATAAATTTTATGAATGTTATTTTTTTATAATTTTTTTTTAAAAATAAATTATCAATTATTAAAAATTTATAAAATTGGTGCAAATTTTTTTTTAATTAACTCATACCCATGAATTCTTTCTAATTGTCAATTATCTTATTTTTTTCTTGTTAGTATGATTATTTTGTTTTTCTTTCTTTCAACATTATAGGCGATTTTTAGCAGGATTATTTTTTCATGTTTATTTTTTTCTTTATGTTTTTGTTTAGTGAAAAAAGGGTTTAAAAGGATTTTATGGCTAACGAAAAAGTGCAGCATATTAAAGGTTTCTAATTAAATTTCTATGTTAAGAGAAAAAAATAAATAAATAAATTTCTATATATTGTTATTTTTTAGTTTAAAAATTAGTATAATAAGTAGTCTATGGAAAAATGTTTTATTTTATTGCTTCAATCAAGAGATGTTTCTAATTCTTTGCCCAATATTTGATTTTATTTAAAATTTTCATTTAGCCACCTCTCGTTTTGTTTTGTTTTTAAGTTAATTAATTTAAACAATTGAAATTTTAAAATATTATTTTGGTTTAAAATTTAAAATATTAAAATTTTAAATATAATTTATATAATGATAATATTAAGACACAATGAATTTATGATTTTTTTTTTAAAAACCTTATTCATGATTGTGGTCCCTACTTTTTTTTAAGTTAAAAAATTTTAAAAATAAATTTACAAAACCTATTTACACACAATGATTATTTTAAAATTCTTAAATTTATAAAATTAGAATTTTAAACGTAATACATGTATGATAATACTAAAAAGTATATGACAATAACAAGATTCGAACTTATACTAATACTTTTGAATATGTCATTTATATTTGTACTTAACTATAAAATTATGATTAAGTTTTTTAAACTAATGAATTTTAATAATTAAATTTTAAATACCATTTATTTATAATATGTGAGTTGGTTTCGTCTAGGTTCCTTTTTTAAATAATAAATTTAAAATTGAATTTTTAAAACACTTTTGTCTATAACCTTTTGTGTTTTTAAGTTCATCAATTTAAAAAATTAGACTTTTAGAACATTATTTATACACAATAATAATATTAAGATTCTTAAATTTATATTATAAATTTAAAAATTAAAATTTTAAATATAATGTATATAATAATAATAAAAAGACTTAACTTATACTTTTGAATATGAGAATCTATACTCATCATTTAATTATAAAATTATGACTAAATTTCTTTTATTTTAAAAACAAACTTTATTGTGGTCATTGTCCCCACTTTTTTTAAGTTAAAAAAACTTAAAAATATAAATATTATTTATATACGATAATAATATAAAGACTCTTAATTTATAAAATTAGATTTTTAAATATAATGTAGCATTCTACGCTTACAATTGACAATGAAGTCATAACTAAGTTTTTTAAACTAATAAATTTAAAAAAATTAAATTTTAAAGCATCATTTGTACATAATCTATGGTTCAGTTTCATTGTCTTCATCCTTTTTTTATTAATAAATTTAAAAACTAGATTTTTAAAATACTATTTATATATAATGATAATACCAAGATTCTTAAATTTATAATGAATTTAAACAAATTGACACTCCATACATATTACTTACTATGTAATTACGACTAGGGTTTTTTTAAATTAATAAAATTTTAAAAATTAAATTTTAATTTTTTTTATACAATGATAATATCAAGACTCTTAAATTTATACTAGAAATTTACAAAATTGGGTTTTAATGTAAAGCGTATATGAAAATATCAATACTTAAACTTACGTTTTTGAATATGATACTTTACACTTACAACTTGACTATAATTTTATGACAATGTTTTATTTGACTCATGACGAATTAAATTATACCTAAATATATTTTTTATTTGTTGATTATTTTAATAATTTTTATTTTTATTAGCTTTGTAAGTTCTTTTTATTTTCTTTCTCACTTATATACCTATTTTTAATGAATAAAATTCATATAATGATAATCAAATCTTAAACTAATCGTACTCCATATTTATTACACTACTATATATTAATTAAATTATATTTTTTATTTTCATTATGTTCTCTTTTAAAAAAAAATTAAATTCTCAAAGCACCATTTATACATAATGAAATTATCAAGATCTTTAAATTTATACTATAAATTTAAAAATTGAATTTTAAGTGTAATGGTTTGGTTTTATCATCATCCTCCTTTTTTTTTTAAAATGTAATAAATTTTAAAAGTTAGATTTAAAAAAAATGTAATAAATTTTAAAAGTTAGTTTTTTAAAGTATTATTTATACACAATGTTAATATCAAGACTCTTAAATTTATAGTATAAATTTAAAAAATTAGATTTTTAAATATAATATATATAATGACAATATTAAGACTTAAACTTATACTTTATGTATAAAATTCTACACTTATCATATCACTATGAATTTATAGCTATGTTTTTTTTGTCTAACTCATGTATGAATTAAATTACACCTATATTTATTTTTATAATATTAATTTTTAGGTTTATAGTTCATTTTATAGATTAATGGTTTAATTTTTTGGTATTTCTTTGAATAATTAAATACTTTTATACATAGGCACATATTTTATGCATATAATCAAAAAACAAATTATAAAAATTTATATAATGTTATTTTTTTTCTAAATAACTTCTAATTTTATTTTAAAATTTATATATATACCAATTGTATCATTTGTATTAAATAATTGTTTAAAAATATAAATTAATTTTAGAGATAGAGCACGTGGATTGCACGTGTTTTCGCCATAATGTTTAATTATTTAGAGTAATATCTCATATTAATTAAGTACAATATTATGGTAAAGTTTATAGGGATCGTGGATGTCTCTACCCATTGTGTTAACTTTTGAAATTGGAAAGGCTATGATTTTTATAGACTTTAATATGATATTAGAGTTAGAGGTCATTTCTTCAAATCTCATTAATAATGAGATCCCAACTATTGAATTGCAAGTATTAGACCTGCATAGTGTATAAAGCCAAAACTTATGGGGGAAATAATAGATGTATAAAAATACAGTTTATCATTTTTATAATAGCTTAAGTTTTTAAAAGCGTTAATTTTTTATCATATTTCTAACATGGTATCAAAGCTTCACTCGATTCAAAAAAATAAAAAAATCTTAGGTTTCACCTTACAAAAAAGAAATAATATAAAACTTACAAAAATAAAAATAATTTAAATAAAATATAATATAATAAAATAGGTTCAAAATATTAAGTAGTGAGCTTTACGATACATAAAGATTCATAATTTGAGAAAAATATTAAGAATAATATCATATTAAGGATAATATCTATATTAATCCAACTCTAATAAAAGGTTGATAAGTTAATTTCTCTTTAATGTCTTCGTATTTGTCGCTTTTTTATTCCTGTAATTCTCTCATGTTATAGTGTTAAGTGTTCGTTTTGTTGTAAGATATTTTCTCAATTTTTTCTTATCATACATTCTCTCAACATTTTCTTATCGTCCATTTATTTATTTTATTCAAAAATATTGAAGAAAAATCTCTTTAAATTCTTTGGCTTGCTCAAGTCATCTTTTGTAATAATTAATTTTATAATAGGTAAAATCGACTATGTTAGATTATGTAATATGGTTAATAATTTTGGTGATTTTATATGTACGTGGATGAAAAAATTGAGATATATTTTAATATATTTATAAAAATATCAATAAAATTACATTATGGATATCAATATGTGTAGAAATTGATTTAGTGTAAAATATCGATAATATTACTAAAAAATATTAGAGTATCAATCTCGATAATTTTACTTTGTTATTTTCTATAATATTATCGAAACTTTAAAAATATTTATAAAAATATCAGTTAAAATTTATTTAAAAAATAAATGAATGATCAATTTTTAGAAAATGAAGAAGATGATGATAATGAAGGAAATGACAATAATGATGGTGATGGTGGTAATGTACAACAATATGTGAGCAAAGGATTGATGGATTCTCTTAACCCATTAACACTTATTTTACATACTATTTAAGATAAAAACTCATGTGTAGAACTAATAGTTATTGGTCTTGATATCGAAGTTAATGGAAAAAATTGCACAATAAGACATGAAAAAAGACAAGTAATATATAATTTTTTATTTAGTGATATTTATCTATAGTTATTAGCTAGTTGTGATGATTTAAAACGTATAATTTATATAGTATTTATTTAATTTTGAAATTATAAGAGGTAACTTTTAACATGAATAATATCAATATTTATTTTGAAATAAATATGTTTGTTATTCTATACGAAGAGATGAGGAGAGATGGTGTCATTGATCTTGGATTTATATGTTTCACATAGCATGTAAATACGACAACACCAACCAAAAACGATAGCATGCCTAGAAATTATATATATGAAACACAATCAAGTGGGAATTATGTCACAATTCACAATCACAAAGATATCAAATATATAGATTTATAATAATATTGGAAGTCGGAGGCAATGGTTGTGTATCACTTTCTAATAATTAAACCATTATAGTACCTAAAAGTTGGTCATTATTTAAATTGTGTACTATTATATATCTATATTTTAGTTTTAGTTTAAAATTAAAATTGATTTTAGCAATTTGATTAATGGGCAGGACGGAACCATTTCCTGAAAAGGTCATGATCATCCTAATTTTTTTTCAAATAATTTGTTTTGTTTTAATCGTAAGTAGAAGATAATAGAAATTATTATTGTATAACTCTTTTAAAATCAATTCTATTTTGTTTGTTTATTAAAATTATATTTTAATGTCATTTTTAATTACTAATTAATACATCATATAAATAAACTAATAATTAATTTGAATTTCGAAGTCAGAAAAGAGAAAATATAATTATATGATGATTTTTCACCTAATAAAATTATAATTATATTTCTAGAATAAAGTTTAGAGTATTAAATTTTATAAACTTTATTTTATTGTAAATGCTTAACATAATTTAACTATAATATTTTATTTAATTAGTTGGTCCCTCTAAAATTTTGTTTTTGACTCCATACCTGTCGATGTGCCAATCCACTAGTTACAACATAAAACAACTAATTATACTTGATGAACATTTATTCTTGTGAGAATTGAAAATCAAAAACCACTCTTAAATAAAATCATCTCTCACTTTTGTCCTTTAAGAACTAATAACATTTTATAATTACTCACCTTTGTTCACATTAGCTTTGTATCATGTACTCTCTCCTTCTCCTTAGACATTATGTTCTCAAGTCGATTTACATATTTTTTACCCATTAATTCAAGTGCCAACCCTGTTTCAATACTTTATTTACTTATTTTCTTTTATTTGGAATTTTAGATCTTTTCCATAAAAGTCGGTATTTAAATTTTTTTGGTTTTATATAATGGTGGTGGTTGGATTTTATAATCCTAATGAAAGGATAAACATGTTACATGACGCATGAAATACACAATTATATGCCACTTTCAAAGCTCATTCTTTATTTATTTATTTTATTATTGTTTTTGTTTTTTGTTTTTTGTAATAATCAAGGCTCGCAAGGTATTAGTTACTCACTATATCATTGCTAAAAAAAGAAGTGATAACTACACTCTCAATTATATTTTTATTTTCACTTGAATTATTTTTCAAATAATATATGTAAATTTTACTACTCTCAATACTACTTTCATGTTTTCTAAGAAAAGTTAATTAATTTGTAAAAAAAAATAAAGTTTACATGTATTGGTGCAAATAAAAATAAGAGTGTGGTTATTACTAATATCTTTTGTTATGGGTCATTTTAATCCATGCATGCTAAATTAGTTTTTTGTAAATGATCATGCTAAATTAGTTTTCGTAAGTGATCATGATTTCTTAAACCTACAAAAATAGTGAAATTGTACTCAAAGAATTTTGGACGGAACCAAACAATCTTATTTTATGTTATTTTTGTTATCGAAATACATAAAAATTAGAAAGAATTTATTAAATACAATACGGAACATTATGCTAGAAATATGATTAAAGCTCGCATCAAAATTGAAAGTAATCTCATATTTGGTTGACTAGAATAGAATGAAATCAGAATTGATTTCTTCTAATTTTATGTTTGATTAGACTAAAAAGTGTGAATAGAATAGAATCGACTCATAAAAGAGAAGGAATCAGAATTTCTTCTCCCCTTAAGGAATTATGATTCCATTCTCATTTCAATATTTTTCCAATTTTATCCTAACTTCAAATATAATCCTAAACCCTAAATCTTAAATCTCAAAACCCTAAACCACAAATTCCAAATCTGAAATCCATAAACCCTATTTAGAAAAAAAAATTAATCATAAACCTTAACCCATAAATATAACCCTAAACTCTAAACCCCAAATCCCTAAATTCTAAATCTCAAACCTCAAAACCCTAAACCTTATTTAGGAAAATAATAATTTTAATAATATATTTTATTTTTAAGTAATAATCATTTAAAAAAATAATGATTTAATAATATATTTTGTCTAATGAAAAAATAATAATTAAATAATATTATTTAAACTTTACTAAATATAGACGTATTAAGGTAATATACAGTGTTTTTCATTCCATTATAGTTGTAAATCAAAAATTATAATACTGATTCATTTTTTGATTCCAGTGATCCAACCAAATAAATTTGTTTCTTTTTTATTCTATTTCATTCTCATTCTTATTCTCATTATGATTTCATTCCGTGAATCAAACGTCACGTAACAATTTGTGAATTATTCTTTCTTGTCAATGCAATTTAACTCATTAAAAAGACTTGATATCCAAGCAGAGCTTTTTATAAAATCTGGAACTTTTTGATTAAAAATGAATCATTTATCATTTTTCAGACTGCAACCATAGAGAACGACAACTATGTAAAGGAATAGAAGTGGTCATTTGTGAAAGCCGTGAGTAACATCCCACTTTTCCAACTATGCCATGCATACTGCATGCAAATAAGTACACCTCAAGAAAAGATGATCCACCATTTCGGCTTCATTATTGCATAAAGGGTATTTATCATCAATATTTATCATGACCCCTTTTCAAATTAGCTTTGACCGGAAGAGAATTTGGAATGATTTTCCAAAGGAACAATTTATGTCTCATGTAATTTGGATTTTCATAATATTTTCTAGATTGGATCCATCAATAAATTTATGTCATCGATAACCGTAGTATAATATGCCGAACTTATAGAAACATTCTTCAACTTAGAATTAATTTGATGATTCTATGAAAATAAAGTCAATAATATATTTTTTTACTTAATATTTGCTCATTTTATTCAACAAGTAATATTTTTAGGGTCAAAAATATTTAAATATAAATTTTTTAATAAAAAGGAGTGAAAATATAATTTTTGAAATATTTTGAGAATTTTTATAGATTTATTTATGAATTTTTAATGTAAGACCATCAGAAACTGCCACGTGGATTCCACGCAATCAGAGTAGGCGAATCATGTAAAGTCGTATGTATAGAGTGATGGAGTTCTTTGACATGTGTTAGCACTGCGTTCCTTTCGAGTTTGTTGTATGGTCAACTTTCCCACCATGTGTCAGTCACGTTACTCGTCCATTCCTTCCAATTATGTGCCACGCTATCTGTAAGAGCAAATCATAGATCGTCGTGTGTCTCTGATTCAATGAGCATTGACTGATATCAATCCTTCCTGCTACACGTTGTGTTCTGATTCGCCCACAGAATTTGGCATGCCACATGTCTCTTTTCTATTCACTAGCGTTGTTAATTTTACTTGTTTTGATCTTAGCCCTTAATTTGAATATGATTTGACGGTTTAGATTCCACCTGAGTTATATTTAACCCCTTAATTACCTCATAAACTTAATAAGTCAAAATTAACATAATTTTTATCATTTTTTGGAGTAAAGAAGAGAGAAAAATATAAAAAAAATTCAAAAAGAAATACAATTTTGATGTAGATTCAAGAGGAGATTAGTATTATAATTCAAGAGATTCATTGCATTCATTCTTCTTCTCATTTCTTTATCAATTTTTATATCTTTTTTTATTAAAAATATAAATTTTATGAACAAAATTATATCTAATTATTTTAACTCTAATACTAGTAGGTTATCATTATCTATATATATACGTTAATGTATGATAAAAAAAAATTCCAAACTACTGGAAAAAAAAAACAAAGGTCGCTGGTGCTGCCGGGAAGCTATCGAAAGGTATATATATATATTGAAAGTCGCTAGTGGAACTAATGGAACTAATATAGATTGAAAGGTATATATATTGAAAGTCGTTGGTGGAGTTAATATACATTGAATGCACAAAGGTAGCAGAAAACAAAGGCATGCAGTAAGTAATTAATCTTAATTAATTTAATTTTTCTTGTTTAGATTTTTTTAGATATTTAGATTAAATATTTTTATTAACGATCATAATTATTAAATTTCAAAAAAATTATTTTTATTGAATTTATACTTAATCTTCTTCCTCTAGGATTCACTAGTTGATTTAATTTAAGTGACATATGTCTTGAATCATCTAGTTAAGATTATTCATTATTAAATTCATCCTAGAACACACACAGGTACTTGTGTTTTTTATGCTAACCTTTTTGCAGTTGATTCGAGAACGAATTTGATTAGTGGAGAATTTATTGGAACGTTGGTTAGGAAACCGCTCATGCTAACATTGAAAACTATGAATATAGAGCAGAAGCTCGTAAGTAAAGTACATTGGGGTAGTATCCTATGCTCATTTTTGTGATATCACTAATGGTTGCCCTAACCTTGGTGAGAAAATTCCACAACCAATACAAGTACACAAACTCTTAAACTCCTTAACAGAAAACTACAAGATGAAAGTTACAGTGATAGAGGAAAGCAAAAATGTGGACACACTAAACATTGATGAACTTGTCCGGTCAATTCCAACCTATGAGCTTTCTCTTGATCGTCCCAAGAAAATCAAGGATGTGGCATTCAAAAACTCCAAAATGGACATCTCTGATAGTGATGAGGATACGAATGATGAGTCATTAGTCTCCTTAGCACAAAGATTGAAGAAGTTCCTAAAAAATAAGGGTCAACAGAATAATCAATCTAATAAGGGACAATATAGTTGTTCGAAGGATCGAAAGTCAAGCGATCCAAGCCTCCTAACTCTGATGGTAAGAAAACTAAGCTCACTAGTCCTCAATGCTATACTTGTGAGGGCTTTGGCCATATTTCTATAGATTGTGCAAACAATAGAAAGAAATTTGGAAAAGCATTTAATGTTACACTCAGTGACACGGAAAGTGAGCATGATAATACTAGTAACTCAGAAAATGATGACATTAACTATTGTGCTTTCACCGTAACTACCAAAGCACACCACAATGACTCTAACTCTAGCTCGAATGAAGAAAATGAGGAAGTAAACTCTTCCTTTTTATTGTCTAAGTTTAATGTATCGAGTTATGAGGAAATATTCATGGATTGTCTAGGTGCTAAGGAAGAGAGGGATAAACTACTTGTGGAAGTAACTAAACTTAATGATAACATCAATGTTCACAAAACAAATTTCTCTAGCCTAGAGAAAGATAAAAAGGAATTGTTTGAAGATATTAATGCCTTCAATCTGAGACTTGCTGAAACCACTAAGGAAAACAAAAAGCTTAGGCAAGAACTTAGTATTGCTAAAAAGACAGTGAGAAAGTTAAGCATAGGTGCTGAAAAATTGACCAAAGTTTTAGACTGTGGAAAGCTACATGAGGATAAGAGAGGTCTTGGTTACATAGATGAACAATCAACACCTTCAACATCAAAGATCACATTTGTAAGGTCCTTAAACTCTACTTCTATTGTTATTACTTATCCACAAAGAACTATTACACCTATGGTAGAAAAAGTTGTTAAATTTGTGCTTGTCTGTCATTATTGTGGTAGAAAAGGTCATATAAGACCAAAATGTAGATATTTGATGAATGCTCCTAAATTTAATCATTTTTTCCATGCTTCATATAGTAGGACCCATAAGCATCATTCATCTATGCATGCTACATCATACTCAAAAATGAATGGAAATTATAATAACTTGTTCAGAAATTCTACTAGGAAGCATGAAGTCTTAGGTTCAAAGAGGTAAGCAAAATTCAATACTTTTAATGCTAGGACTCATTATCATCATCCTACTATACATACTGCATCTTCATTTGGGATGAATGAGAAAAGGACAACTAAGTTCAAGAACATGTCTATGAAATCTAAGTTAGTTGAGTCTCAATCCAATGATATAAAGAAATCAAAATGTAAGAAAATGTGGGTTAGGAAAGGTTTTTTTTCCTTGGTCACCTGACCGTTTTTATTCTTTTATCTAGGTATTTTTGTTAGAGTGCTTAAATGACCATAGGTGAGCAATATCTATTGTATTTAATTTATTTATTAGTTAAACTTTAAAAAATAAAAAATAGAAATAGAATCCTTATCTGGCCAACACGGTATTGGACTTATTTAATACTTACATATACATAACCTCTTTTTTAGTGACTCAACTCATTTTGACATCTATTGTATAAATGATTCTACAATTTTGACTTATGCATACATATATTCTTGTACATGTGATGATCAATGTTGACATAAACTTATTTACACACTCACGAACATACATATATGTTATGCTTGAAGTTTATGAATTTTCTTGAAAGACTTTAAGACTTCAACTAATCTTGACTGTAAAATTATATTGAGTTATATATCTTACTTGCTGAAACTTTACCGTATGGAGGCACCTAGTATTAAGAAGACTATCTATTGTGATGTGTGAAGCTATCACAGTAAGCGGAGAGGGCTAACTCACAATTAGTGTGAAAGTCATCATGCTAGGTTTATGTCTCATGCAAAAAAAAAGAGAAAAGAAAAGAAGGAAAGATTATGCAAAAAGTGATTTCTTATAAATCTTGTACTTTGAATGCACAAAAAGAAGGTTTAAAAAAAAATAACATTCACCTCCTTTATAAAAAAAATTAAGTCTTCTTTTGATAGCTAGATATATTTTATTTTGTAAGATTGAAAACTTGATTATAATTTTATATGATAGGTGATATTTTTTTTTCTTTTGAGTCTCTCTTGATAGGTCATAAATGAATTAATTGACATATTTGTGGAGTATATACTACTTTAAGTAAATGTCAATATGTCATTATATGTGCGAAGTACATTTGTGTACCTCTTCTACTCTACTTATTTATTTATATGATAAATAATCAAAATTAGAGTTAAAAAATAATGAGTTCTCGATTGGTTGTGTGCTCATTTGTGATTAAATGAGTTTAATACCTTATGTGGTTATTTATGAAAATTTTAAAAAAAATTAATTAGATTTTATCATTTACATATTATTTTAATTTATTACTTTTTTAATTGGTTTCTAAGTTAGAAAGTCATAGAATTAAGGCAGAGTTTTGCACTTTTACATCACTCTAATTTTACATTATTATATCTTTAGAAGGTGTTTTCTAATGCTTTGTCCTATTCGTATATCAAAAAGGGAAAGAGAAAAATATGTTTTACTTTCATGTTTTTATTTTGTTAAACATATAGGGAGAGAACATATTTTGTTATATTACTCTGTGTAAACTGAATTTATGTACAATGAGACTTTCAAGTCAAATTATCCTATGCTTTGTTTATGTCATTTCAGTTACTTACAAGTTTATCAAGTTGCAGCGAAGATGGATTCATCGGACTATAAGATAGTTCCATTATGGAGTATGGGACATCAATGTATTTATATTTTATTTTTATAAGTGTCATGTAGTGAGTGAGAGGTTTTGTCACATGAAAATACCAAAGGGGGAGTTTGTAAGGATTATGAGTATTGGTTATTTTCGTGGACAAAATATTTACTTATAAATTTGTTTTTAGGCCTACTATCAAGTCTATCAAGAAAAACAAAAAAAAATGCTCGAATTTCATATAATCGTACTCCAAGTATATCTTTTATAACTATAACACACAAGATTATATTTATATATTTAATAGTAAATATTCATAAATCTAAGATTATTTTTTGTGCTTAAATATTTTTTTATGTATATTAATATTTTTAAGATGTGGTTTAAAAATATTTTTTTTATTAAATCTTTAAATGGGTTTTAAATAATAGAATCTAAAATATTCTAATCATGATGCTAATAGGTTACCATTATCTAAGTATATACAGGTTAGGGTTAATCTTGGTGCCGAAAAAAAAAAGCCGAACTACTGGAGAAAAAAAAAACAAAGGTAGCTGGTGCTGCAGGAAAGCTATTGAAAGGTATATATATATTGAAAGTCGCTAGTGGAACTAATGGAACTAATATATATTGAAAGATTGAAAGGTATATATATTGAAAGATTGAAAGGTATATATATTGAAAGCCGCTGGTGGAATTAATATATATTGAAAGCACAAAGGCATGCAGTAAGTAATTAATATATATATATATATTGATTTACCTTAATTAATTTAATTCTTTGTTTAGATTTTTTTAGGTATTTAGATTAAATATTTTTATGAACGAATTATTTAATTTGATTATTAAATTCAAAAAATTATTTTTATTGAATTTGTATTTAATCTTCTTGTTCTAAGATTTGTTAGTTGATTTAATTTAAGTAACATATGTTTTGAACCATCTAGTTAGGATTATTTATTATTACATCCATCCTAAAATACACACAGACATTTGTGTTTTTTGTGCTAACTTTTTTTTACAGTTGACTCGAGAACGGATCTGATTAGTGGGGAGTTTATTGTAACATTGGTCTAGAAACCGCTCACACTAACATTCGAAACTGTGAAAATAGAGTTGGGGCTCGTAAGTAAAGTACATTGGGAAAGAATCCTAAAGAGGGTAGCATAAGATTGAGTTTGTACTTGAACATTTGATTTTCATAGTAGATCGGTGGTTTTTCTCTTAGATCATAGTTGTGGCCTAGGTTGTTTCTATCTAAAAATATCGAGTATTATTCTTTTATTTCAGTATTTATTTTTACACACAATTTCATGTCTGACCGTTTTGTTTAGGTTATTAAATTATAAATTGGTAAAAATTAAAAATAACCTATTCACCTCCTCTAGATTAATTAGGTCCATATCTTATAAACTTTCAATTATCAATTATAATTTAGTTAATTATTGTTATTTATTTTTAGTTATTTTAATTTTTCTCTCTTAAAACATAAAAACACAAAAAAAATTGATTTTTATTTTTTTAGTTTTAAAAATTAGTTTCTAATAACATAATTTCCATAAAAACAATATTTTCTTATTATTGTATTACTTGTTACGATACGTATACTTACGTATTTATTACACATAATTCATATGTCAATAAAGTTTTTGACGCCATTATCGAAGATTATGAATATTAGAAATTAATTTTTTATTTTAATTATTTTTCTTTATTTATTTTTTAGTTAATATATTTTTTAAAATTTTAACTTATTTATTCAGTCATTTATTTTTAATTTAGACATCTCCTTTTGTGTTATTAGAAACATAATTGAGCCTTTTGTATAAGTAGAGTTCGTAAGGGAGAAATTTTATCATTAGATCTTGAAATTAAGCATACTTTGAGATCAATAAAAAAACAAGTTGTTACCAAAGTGAAAGAAAATGACTAATTTATTAAAAATAAACAATAATAAGCTAAATTTTAATAACCATATGCCTTTAATGATGATAGAGATAGATCTATAAACCAATATGAAAGGCGTATGTTAGAAGGGTTGAATCCAAGAATTATAAGGCCAAACATTCAAGTTAATCAGTTTGAATTAAAGCCAATGATGTTTCAAATGCTACAAATAGTTAGACAATTCAGCGGATTATCAACAGAGGATCCTCATTTATATCTTAGATTGTTTATTGAAGTTGGAGATTCATTTAAATTCAGTGATGTGACCGAAGAGTCATTTAGGCTTAGATTATTCCTTCACTTTTTGCAAATCATTCTCGTGCTTGGCTAAACTCTTTGCCACCTGATTCCATTATAACTTGGAATGGTTTGGCAAATAAATTGTTGATGAAATACTTCCCACCAGCAAAGAATGTCAAGCTTAGGAATGACATTACCTCCTACCAATAATATAAAGGAAAATCTTTATACGAAGCATGGGAAAGATTCAAAGAATTTTTAAGGAAGTGTTTTCACCATGGTATATCCCTCATTGGATCCAAATGGAGACTTTCTACAATGGTCTCAATGCACAAACAAAAACTATTGTTTATGCATCCACTAATGGAGCTATGCTAGAAAAATCTTACAATTACGCTTATGATTACTTGATAAAATGGCTAGCAATAATTATCAATGGCCAATGGATAGAATGGTGGCCATTAGAAGAGTAGTCAGAGTGCATGAGGTAAATGATATCACGAAACTTACAACTCAAGTGTCATCTTTGGTAAATCTTTTGGAGGCTCAAAACTTGCCAACGAGTATAAACCATGTCTTAGATTCAAGGGTGTCTTATATTTTTTGTAGAGGAGCCCATTTGTTTGATAATTTTCCAATAATCCTGAATCAATACTCTATGTGGATAATATGAACCAAAAGAATAATCCATACTCAAACACATATAACCCAGGATGGAGACAACATCCAAAATTCTATTAGAGTAATAACAACAATGAAGGTGGTAATCAATTCAACAATCAATCATTTCCACCACCAGGTTTTCAACAATGAAGCCACCTACGGAGGACAATACAAATGCATTAATAGGAATGATGAAATACTTATTCCAATCAATAAATACAAAAGTGTCCACTTAAGAGGCTTCAATTAAAAATTTAGAAACTCAAATGGGGCAACTTTCCCAAGCCATAAGTCAAAGGCCTCAAGGTATACTTCCAAGTGACACAATTATAAACCTAAGAAGAAAATGTAAGGAGCATTGCAATGCTATATCCTTGACATGTAGTTTTTAAAATTTTTGTATGTCTTCAAAAAGTTGGACATAAATATATCTTTTGTAAATGCACTTGAACAAACGCCTTCTTATGCCAAATTTTTGAATGATATCTTCTCTAAGAAAAGGAGGCTTGAAGATAATGAAACTATAACCTTGACTGGAGGTTATAGAGCCATCCTTGCTAGAACAAACCATGTGTGACTTGGGTTTACAGCATTAACCTTATGTCATTATCGATTTTCAAAAAATTGGGGATTGTTAAAGCCAAACCCACTTCAATAACATTGCAAATGATAGATAGATCAATTAATAGACTTCGAGGTGTGGTAGAAGATGTGCTAGTAAAAGTAGACAAGTTCATCTTTCCAATGGATTTCATTGTACTAGACATGGAAGATGACCATAAAATTCCTATCATACTTGGTCGTCCATTCTTAGCAATAAAAAAAACTCATTAATATACAAAAAAATGAGCTTACAATGAGAGTGCAAGATGAACAAGTAATGTTTAAAGTTTTTAAAGCATCTGAACCCCCTGATATTGATAATGCTAATGAATGCTTTAAGATAAATTTTACTAATTGTGATGATAACTTAAAAGAATCTATTGAGTTACCCACACTTAAGACTATTACACATATTGTTGTGTACAATGCAGTAAACTCACCAATAAAAAACCCAATCATTTTTAGTTTTGAAAGTATGAAATCTATAATTGATATTGTTGATTATGTGAACTATTTGGAAGCTACACTACACATATGTATACCATAATGTTGTTATGGAGAATTTTGAGATAACCTCAAGGCTCAAATCATCTATTGAAGGGACATTAAGTTTAGACCTCATACTTTTATCTTACCATCTCAATCAAGTGAGAAAGTGAAAGAGTCCAACAGAGAGATGAAAAAGATGCTGGGAATACATAAATTGGATGAGTTATGGTAAAATGCTTATATGAATGCCAAAAAGTACAAAAATAAAACAAAAATATGACATTATAAGAGGATTGAGCACCATGTTTTTAAACCGAAACATAAAGTATTATTGAACAAATCAAGACTCAAATTATTTTTGGATAAACTCAAAAGTAAATGGACATAGAGAGATATACCTTAGGACTTGATATAACCATCTCGTCAAGGACGTTAAACGTGACACTGGTTAGGAGGCAACCTAACATATATTTTACTTATATATATTTTTTGTAGGTGAATAAATATAGAAAGAAATGGTGCAACAAGATTGAGCAGTTTTAATGACAGATGTGGTGTACCAAAGTTAAGAGAGTTTTCTTTCCTTTTATTTTTTCATATTTATATGTGTAATTTAAGTTTGAGGGAGGGAACTTCATTCTCTATTTTAGTATTTAGTATACATTTTAAAAAAATTAGGAATTTTTTTTTATTTATAGAATATTTTTTAATCATTGTTTGGGTAGAAATTGATAAATATTTGAAAACTAAATGCATACATGCTTGATATAAATTTATGAACTCAATGATAAAAATTGGTTTTCATGACTAGGATCAAGAATGTAGCATACTCATTAAGATGCTTACATTAATCATGTGATATGCTTGTTAGTTTTGATTGGATTGATTCAATTTTTTATGCATACATTCACAATTGATTTTGATGTTCTTATTGAGAGAAAATTTGTAGTGAGTTATGTGAGTTGATGAGATCTACTAGGTTTTAGAATCTATTTGGTCATCCCTTGAGGTGAAATCTTGAATAGTATTTAGCAAAAAAGATTATTTAGGCCTTATTTGGATTGATTGAGTTTTTTAAGCTAATCATTGTTAATATCTGTAGTCATCCATTTAAGCCCAACAAAGAACCTTTCATATCTCTATGCCATGTTTTATGCCTAACTAATAAGCATTACCTTTACCTTTGCACATTTAGCTTGTATGAAAAGAAAAAATTGCAATCATGTGTTATGCTATAGAGTAAGGTAAAATGTAATGCACCTTATAAAAAAAGAGAAAGAAAAAAAAAAGCAAAACTCACTACATAATTGTCCCTCTAAAGAAAAAAAATAAAATTAAAAATAAGTTTAGGGGTGTTGTAAAGTTACAAAAAAATATATGGAATAAAAAAGTATAAAAAGAATGATAAGAAGGTGTACACTAAAAAACCAAGTTAAAGCTCAATTATAGTTAAAAAGTGCATGATGAATAAAAAGAAAGTTAAGCTGATGAAAGAGCCTAAATGTCTTCATTTATTGACTCCCCGCCTAAGCCTTACATTACAAGCATGTAAAATCCTTATTGATATTTAGATAAATGTATATTTATACTAGTGGAGATGGATGTGAAAAACAAACTTATGAGACTTGTTCTAAGATTGAATTGATTAACATGCTCATATAGGTTGTTTTTATGAGTGCATTGGATGATATCATATGCAACACACACACACAAATCATTTCATGAAAAACCTTGTGTATCTTCATATTGATGGAATGTTGATTGATGACTATAAGAACCTACTTGTCATAGAATTGTACAACTTTTGAGAGGAATAGTTTTTGTTAAATATACATGTATTAATAGATATATATTTATGAATATACTACCTATATCATTTTATTTAGTTAGACTTGGCTTTACTCAAGGAAAAGTAAAGAGTTAAGTTGGGGGTGTGATGACTCTATAAAATTAAAGTTATCAGTGCATTTTTTTACTTAATATTTACTAGTTTTATTCAATAAGTAGTATTTTTAGGGTTTAAAATATTAAAATATAAACTTTTAGTGAAAATGGGTGAAAATATAATTTTTTAAATTTTTTGGGATTTTTCTAGAATTTTTATAGATTTTTTATGAATTTTTAACGTATGATCAATTAGAAGATGTTACGTGGATGCCACATAAGCAAGAGAACTGACGGATCAAGCCACATGGATGTCATGCAATCGGAGCAGGCGAATCATGCAAAGCTGCGTGTATAGAGTGATGTAGTGTTTTGACACATGTCAACACTGCGTTCGTTCCGAGTTCACTGCATAGTCAAATTTCGCACAACGTGTCATCATACTACTCATCCATTTCTTCTAATTGTGTGCCAATCATAATCCAAATAAACTTACAAATTAAGTTTTGATTTGGGCTTCTCTGTCTACTAATTCCATGTAATGTATCTAGATTAAGAAATAATTGTAGCATATGCCAATTCCATTCAAAGAAGCAGTTGTAAGTTGACTACCCTCTGTGATGTGATTCTGAGATGATCCATTCTACACAGAAATGTTGAAAGCCTTTGATGTATGGAATCTAAGGATCAGTCTAAATATTTTTTTTTTCATTGCCAATTTGATAGCAAAGACAAAGTTTTAGTATTTCCTTTGATTTCCAAATCCCTTTACAAAAAAAGAGTCACCAGGTTTAGGGACAATATCCATAATGTTAATACGGCGACAATATTTGCTCAATAAGATTGAGACTCACATTTTATCTGCCTTGATTGCCAAATTCCATCTTAATTTAGAAATAAGGGCCATGTTTAAATGATGAAAAGATCGAAACCCCAATCTTCCAAAATCCTTAGATAAGCACATAACTTTTTAAAGCAAGAGTCAACTTTATTACAAATAGAAATAGGAATTTGAAAAGTACTCATGATATAAACTTGAATAGATTGAAAGATCTATTTGATAAGAGTAGTCTTTCCTGCATTAGATAGAAATTTTGATCTCCACCCTTCATTAAGTTTAGAGATTTTGTCCAGGATATAATTAAAATCTCTTGTTTTGTTCTTTTGTATTATATGACATGTTAAATTGAGAATGTAAAATGTTAATAATTGTGTAATCATCAATATCACCTCTGTATTCATGTTGAGCAATATTATTGGTAGAGGAAAATCTCAAGAGACAAGGAGGAGGTATCCATCATGCATAGAGAAAGAAAGACAAGCTCTCCTCAGAATGAAAGAGAGACTCACTGATGATAAGCTTCAATCCTCCTGGACAAGCACTAATCGAAATTGCTGCTCTTGGAAAAGAATATGCTGTGATGACCAAACCAATCATGTCATCTTCCTTAGTCTTAGTCCCATATGTGATGGTTCTTCTCATTGGACTCCTGTGGTTTACCAAGATGATCCTACTGATCTACTACTTGACTTTCCCTATTTGCAGGACTTGGACCTCAGTGGAAATACCTTCACAACCATTCCAGCCTTCCTTGGCTCCTTAAGTCATCTAGCCTCTCTCAACTTTTCACATAATCCCCTTGTTGGAATTGTTCCTTTAGAGCTTGGTAATCTTAAGAGACTAAACTTTCTACATCTTAGCAGTAGTAATTATACTAATAATCTTATTGTTGACAACTTTGAATGGCTTTCACATCTCTCTTCTTTGACAACTCTTAAGCTTGAAATGTCAAGTTCAAGAAACCTCCAATTGGCTTCATTACATCAAAATAGCTCCTTCTCTTTCAACTCTAGAGCTAAGGTCTTGTGATTTTCCTGAGATGATACTCGACCTCAAAACTTCCAATTTGACTTCTTCTTCCAACTCTCTCAAACATCTCTACATGAATCAAAACAAGATTCATCGTAACGTAATTCCTCTGTTGCTCAATGTGAGCAGTAACCTTGTTAATCTTACTCTTTCTTCTAACAATGGCATGCTATTAGGTCCATTTCTAGATAGTTCATTTGAAAATATGAAATTGCTTTCTTATATTGACTTGTCACAAAATGGAGTTGAGGGAGGAATGCCAAAATCCTCAGGCGATCTTTGCAAGTTAAAGACATTCATCTTGTATGGCAATGGTTTTGGAGGGAAGCTTAACAATCTTTTAAAAAACTTAACTTTTGGTTGCACTAAGAATTCCTTAGAGATTTTAGATCTTAAAAGGAACCAATTAGAAGGGTCATTTCTTGATTTCAGAATCTTTCAGTCTCTTAGTGAGCTATATCTTGATGATAATCAATTACAAGGTCCTCTGCCAAATAGTTTAAGCCAATTACACAGAAGCTCGTTGTTTTGCGTTTAAGTAGAAGCTATTTGGAGAGAATTTTTTGGTTAGGGATTCTAGTGATTTTTAGAGAGAAATTAAAAAATGGACAAATGAATAGATCATGTATTCTCCTCATTTAAGGAGTATATATATGTATGACATCCTACGCACGTGGTAAGTTACGTACAAGCGACCTGTATACATGGTTACATATGTAGTAAAAAATAGAAAGCAGATCGTTACAAGTATTACACACAAATAAAGGGAGGTCGTTATATACAGGTCTCTCACGGAAAGGGAGGACCATGATCATGTTGGGATATCATAATTTCACCAGGTCTTGACATCTAAGACCTCACCGTTTAATAACGAGGTACTTTTATCGACTGGGTTGTACGCTATACGAAGCTCGTTGGGCCCATACCATTTGTTAAGCCAACCCTATATCTTCGCTATACCCTTGTAGGGTATCTGTACTTATTAAGTCGTATGTCCGTTACATATTTAATACCAAACATTAACTTCCTTATTCTCTTGATTTTGAGAAGTCAAGGGAATAATACTTGTTTGTTGATTTTAATTTAAATAAACCACTTTAAACGATTCAATGTATCTAAGTATATAACGGCCACTCAGATGATACAATTTTCGATCGCGAGGTTATTTAACTACAAACAATATTCCTTTAATTAATTTTATTTTTTAGTTAAACCTTTCAGCTTTCCGCTCACTTTATAAATAGTAAAGAAATTTACTTTTACCATACGTTTTAACTTAAATTTATTTTCAGACAATTTCGACCCATTAAGTGTTTTCCTATTATTCCTCTCTGTCTGCCCGTTAGAAAAATACTTAGTCTATTTTTTAGTTCATTTGTTTAATGACGTCAAAGGGAGAACCAATCCATTCTCTATTTTTAGGTTGAGATTGAAATAACCAATATTCACATTAAGTAATTTCTTCTTATTATTATTATTTTTTTAAACATGTCTCAAAAGAGAAAATAGGTGGTTTATCCTATGGCGATGTGATATAGGTCGTTAGGTAGTGCACCTGATACTTATATAATACCAAATGTTATATTAACTCCTCTATTTGTGAGGTTATCAAGTTGTTAAGAGTATTTTTATTATTAATTCGAGTTTGAAGGGGTAAACCCTTCAGGCTCTCCTCGGGTTTCATTATTAACTCTAAAATCAAGTCGTCATTTAAGTGCTACCTGATCGTCATATAAACATTGCCTAATCAAGTTATCATATAAGAGTTACTTGATTAGGTCTTGTATGCATAGATAACCCAGGTCGTTTATTTTTACCTGAATATCTTGGTCTTCAGGTCTCGACTCTCAAGTCGCTAGGTGAATGCTACTATGCCACTCCATTATTACAGAGTTACAATTTAAGTAATCCTTACGAATAAGGAAGATGGATGTCCTTTCTATTAGAAGCCATATATCTAAGCCTTTATTTGTCACGTAGCTTGAGAAGTGGGGTTTTAATTGCACCGCATTACACTATGATATGGTATTTTCAAACTAGGAATAAATTATCACCTTATAGCGAACATATGGCGCATATACCCTAACTACCCCAAAGAACCAGGGACCTAAATGCTTTACCTCAATGAAAAATATGCAAATTTCTATGTCTATATTACTTTTAATACCGAAGTAATAGGGTGAACTGAGGTCCCTTTCGAAGGAAGTGGTGGAACTTGTCAGAAGAGATTAATAGCCCACATTCAGATACAACATGCCATGGTGAAATATTGACCCACAGTTAGATGCGACATGCGAGGGTGAAATATCCAACCCCTCACATGCGCTTCCATAAGAGGAGTAGTTTGCCCTGGAACTCAAGTCTCTTTCTTAAGACGTATTTCGGATTATGAGCGGATCATTTAATAATACCTGCATTTTTACCATGTTGAAACACATCTGGCGTCTCAAGTGGAAGGGCCAGGGGACTCCACCTCTAATTATGAGGCATAGGACGTATCCCGCATCTCGAGTGGAAGGATCATGGGACTCCACCTCCAATCACGAGGCATAAGACATATCCCATATTTTCAAGTTGGGGGGTTAGGGGACTCCACCTTCAATCATGAGGCATAAGATATGTCCCGCATCCCAAGTGAGAAGGTCAAATGACTTTTCCCAACTTGGGGGCATGAAATAAGATGCCCAAAGTTTGATTGCAAGCATATTTCACATCTCGAGTGAGGGGGTCAGGGGACTCCTCCTCCAATCATGAGGCATAGGATGTATCCTGCATCCCGAGTGTGGGGGTCAGGCGACTCCTCCTCCAATCATGGGGCATAAGACAGGCTGCATCTCTAGTAGGGGGTTAAGGGACTCCTCCTCCAATCACAACGCATAAGGTGTCTTGCATCTCAAGTGAGAAGGTCAAATGACTTGTCCCCACTTGGGGTACTAAATAAGACTTCCAAAACATAATTGCAAACATATTTCGCATCTCGAGTGGGGTGGTCAGGGGACTCCTCCTCCAATCACGAGGCATAGGACATATCCAACATCCCAAGTGGGGGGTCAGGGGATTCCTCCTCCAATCACGGGATATAAGACAAGCCGCATCTCGAGTGGAGGGATTAGGGAACTCTTCCTCCAATCACGAGGCATAAGGTGTCTGTTGTGTGTTTTACAACACACAAAAATCGTGCAAGTATACACGGTCACAAGTAATAATATTTGTAAGTAAAGATCGTTCCCACGGAGACTTATTACTAACGTTTGTTGATTATTAAAATTATTTAAACCTGATGTTATCCAAACAATCAAAAATTTGTTGCAGTTTGTCTTAATTAATTTTTTTTTAACAGATTGTACGAAAATTCTAGGATTGCAGTTCACCCAAATTAATCCACTTGAATATTTTATTCTCTCTTGATTTATGTTCTCGTGTTTTAAGTTGTTAACCAAGAACTCCTAATTTATCCATATATCTCTTTCAAGCTCCATACAGACACACCTAGTTAAAATAATTCACTATATTCCTATGAGAATTAAATTAAACAGATTTATTAAGTTCTCGAAGTTCTCAAACAAATACACATACAATAAAAGTATATTTCTATCCCTTATGTATATACGTTATTTTATCACGAGCAAGACACAAAAATGCCTTTTTTTAAGTTTATTTAAGTGTCACATATCGCTTAATTAATCTTCCCATAATTAAAGCATTAAACACAGATAAAATAAACAACTTAAAAACAGCTTTCATAAATCATTCAAAAATAATTAATTCAAGTTTCATAATTTACGCTACTGCAATCCTAGAACAAATGTATTAGTTCATAGAGAATTTAAAATTACAACACAACAAAAATAAAACATTGCAGAGAAACAAAAATTAAAAGAAAATAGATAAGAAAAAAAAAACTCTTTCACGATTCATCAATGAGCAAGAAAGTTCTTCCCCTTTCTTCTTCTTTGCTTTCTTTCTCTGTAATTTTCCTAAGAAAATACAACATACAATGTTAAATAAACACTCTGCGTGTTTTTGTGTAACACGCAAAGAAGAAAGAAAACTGAAAATGATACAATATAGAAATTTCGCAAGAACTGCGAGAGGAAATTTCGCAAGAACTGCGAGAGAAAAAACAAAAACTGAAAAACTGTTTCAAAAATAACGCGTACAAAAAATATATCCCCATTTTCAATTCTTATTTATTTATTTATTTATTATTTTATTTTTTTATATATTTTTTTTTATATTAAAAGTGGGGACAAAAATGTATGGGGAGCACGCGTGAAAACATTCTGCGCGTTTTTTGATTTTTTTTCTCTTTTTACGCATGCCATGTGTCACCATGCGATTTGCTGAGCGAAACAAAGCGACACGTGGTAGCTTTTCATTGGATCGTAAGGCCGGGCGCATGAAGAACGCATCGCACACGAATCCTCGCGTTGGAATCAATTAACGGCTGGAATTGGGCGCGGTTTCTGCGTTTTTATTTCACCAAATACATGCCACGTGTCACCATGTGATTCGCTGGAATATTTATGCGAGACACGTGGCTGCTTATTTTCCGTTGATACACGAGGGTGCACGCGCTTTGATGTATCGCGTCACATAGGATTTGTAGACGAGCGAGCGCGGCAGCGGCCTTCGCGTCAATAACTGGACCGTTCAACTTTCATCCAGCGGCGATCGATACGCCTCGGGGAATGCAGCAGCGGCCGACATGTGGTCCACCCTACACGCCGGTGCGCGACGTGAGCCCGGTGGCACGCCGAGTCGCGCGATGCCATAAATCCTGCATCCATTCTCTTTGGCCTGGGTTGATCTACACGCTCCAATCGACCGTTTATGCTTTGATGGTGACGGACCACGTAATGCAGACGCGTGGAACTTCTCTCCCGAAGAAAAATAACTTTTATTAATTATATTTTCACCCTCAAATATATTTCAAATTACATTTTAAACTTTGGTTAATTGCAATTTAGCCCTTTTGGTAATTTAAATTAAATTTTAAACTTTTAATAATTACAACTAAGACCGATTTTAATTTAAATTATATTTTCAACTTTTATAAATTGCAATTAATCACTATTTTATTTGAATTTATCTTTTTGGACAAAAAATTTACCATTAAGAGCGTTTCGATACATTTTATTTGATTTTCTTAAAATTTAGAAAACAAATCAATCCTAATTTATTAAACTAAAATTAACTAAAAATAGAGAAAATCTAGCAATTATAATTAATAAAATAGTTGAAAATAACTATATAAAATACAGTTATCAACACCCTCAAACTTAAGTTTTTGCTAGTCCTCGAGCAAAAGAAAGAAAATAAAACAAAGATAAATGCATTTAAAATAGTGATTTTCAAAATATTTCTTTTGTCTTTTGAAATTACATAACTCAAAGAAATAAAAGAATTTTATCTAAGTATCAAAATCAATTTTAAAGTATATTACATTTTCACAATGAATTTTTGTGTGTGTGTGTGAAGTCTTTTCATATTTCATCACATGCAATCCGGATCAGTTTATACAAATATAAAATCAATCAAATTTTCATGAAATCACAAATCTCATAAGTTTATTTTTCATTTCTCTCTCCACTACTGTAGACAAACACAAAACACAAAATCAATAGGACTTTATTAAGCTTGTAATGTATGGTTTAGGTAAAGGTAGGATAAAGGATAATATTTAGCTTAAAAATTTTTTCTGAGCATAACATTTCAGGATTGAAAAAGATAATTCTATCATCACAATAATTACTACCCGATTTGGGATTTATCATCACATACAATAACCATTTTTTTTTTTTTTAGATTCTATATTTTTTTTTCTCTTTTTTCAGAATCTCTTTTTTTTTTTTTAGTAACCCTTTTTTCTTCCGATATAACCTTCAACATTTACTAACAATTGTCACATGTTAGTGAGATAAGAACAATGGGTATATCTACACACATATATATATATATATATATATATATATATATATATATATATTTTAGATAGGCTTTTGAAATGAGAAAAAATATATATGTAAACTTTGAGGCTCAAAAGGGGTATACTATGGATAAAGCATGTGAAGGTAGATAGAAAGGCTCAAACGATCCAAAGATGGCCTAAATCATTTTCTTAGTTAAATGTTATCTATAATTTCACCTCAAGAGAAAATCAAACAAATTCTAAAAATTGTGACACCACAAAAATCAATCGAATTTCATACTCATATAAACCTTCTCTAAATTATCATAGCAACTCAAAAATCAAGACTAGTGCTCATGATTATTTATTCTTGTAAAAATGAGACATACGTAAAAATTATTCATCACTTAGACAATATTCAAATTGTTTTTTTTTTCAAAGAGATATGCATCATTTAAATCAAAGAAATAAAAATAAATCACTATTCATAGCAACATATCTTCAATCAACCAAACAAACAAAACTAGACACGCAACAATATCAAGCAGTATTTCAAACAAGTTTAATCTCAACACCCCCGAACTTAATATGCACATTGTCCCCAATGTGTGAAAATTAAAGAACAAAGGAGATGTGTCAAAAGAAACTTCCCTGAATGGTGAGTTGACTTGTGAGATTGAAATCCGAAATTGTTTTACCTCCTCCGATTTATACCTATCAAAACAAAGAAACAGAATGAAGAAATATGCAACTAATACATGTTCTAAAATATAATAAATAAATAAATAAAAACTAAAACACATGGGTTGCCTCCCAAGAAGCGCTTGATTTAGAGTCTTCAGCTTGACTACCTTTCTCCTTGCTTTAGGTTGGATCAGATAAGAAAATGGTGGACTTTTGACGATCAATGTCACCCCCCCAATAATGTTTGAGTCTTTGCCCGTTCACTTGGAAGGTAATTTGTGATTCTTCACCTTTAATCTCAATAGCCCCATATGGGTGTACTTTGGTAATAATGAAAGGCCCTGACCACTTAGATTTCAATTTTCCTGAGAAGAACTTCAAACGAGAATTGAAGAGCAATACTTTCGTCTGGTTCAAAGTGTCGATGCAAGATTTTGTTGTCATGCCACCTCTTCGTCTTTTCCTTATAAATCTCAGCATTTTCATATGCGTGTAAACGAATCTCATCCATCTCGTTGGGTTGTGGAGACGTTTTTTCGCGAGTAGCGCCTAAATCAAAATTTAAATTCTTGATAGCCCAATACGTATTGGGTGCTCTAATTCAATAGGGAGATGACAAGCTTTCCCAAAACCAACCGATATGGGGACATCCCAACGTGGGTGTCTTGTATCTTTCCGATATGCCTGCAGTGCATCATCCAACCTTTTAGACCAATCCTTCCTCGAAGGATTTACCGTCTTCTCCAAAATCCTCTTCACCTCTCTATTTGATATCTCGACTTGTCCACTTGTTTGAGGATGATAAGCGATTTGCAATCTTGTGAGTGACACCGTATTTGGCAAGGAGGGTTTCAAAGATTTGTTGCAAAAATGAGTTCCATCATCGCTATGATTGCCCAGGGTGCCAAACGAGTAAAAATGTTTTTCTTTAGAAAATTCAACACCACTTTGGAATCATTGGTAGGCAAGGGAATCGCTTCTACCCACTTAGAAACATAATCCACGTGACGAAACTAATGTAAAGGTTGTTGTAGGAAGAGACAAAAGGCCCGGCCATGAAGTCAATTCCCCAAACGTCAAATATTTCTACCTCAAGAATGTTGTTTAGAGACATCTCATGTTTCTTAGAAATGTTACCAACTCTTTGGCACCTGTCACATTGTGAGACAAAGAAATGTGCATCTTTAAATAAATTTGGCCAGTAAAAACCAGATTGAAGAACCTTAGTCGATGTTCTTTCTCTTCCAAAATGGCCCCATTAGGCTGAAGAATGACAATGTTTAAGTATATTTTCAATTTCTTCCTTGGGACACACCACGATAATTTGATCTACAATGCTTAAACAAGTAAGGCTCATCCCACAAATAGTACTTAACATCGTGTAGAATTTTTTCTTACCGTTGGAAAGATATTTCGGTGGGAGCACATTGCTACGATGTAATTAACATAGTCCGCGTACTATGGCACACTTCTATGATTAAAGGAAAATAGTTGCTCATCAGGAAAAGTCTCACCAATGATAGTCTTGTCCACGGCTCCATCATTATTCTCCAATCTCGATAGATGATCAGCCACTTGATTTTCGGTTCCTTTCTTATCTTTGATCTCCAAATCAAATTCTTGCAGTAGGAGGATCCATCTAATCAATCTCGGTTTTGCATCTTTTTTAGCCATAAGATATTTTTAGCCATCAACACGGGAATGAATTGTCGATATCTTGATGAATACTGAATCGCTATGAAAAACCCAAGTATAGGCACTAATAATTAGGACAACACAAGTAAAGTTTACAGGTCATACCTGGTTAATGGATGTCGTTAAATAGTCTTTGAAGATCAAAGTATCGTCATATGTGAATGAAGTGTTGATCCTCTTATAATTTCTTTTCGCGATGCATGGATTACACATATCCTGAAATGCACCAAACTCTACCTCATTCGCCAAGATCAATCCCTACATCATATAAATAAGCACATGTAATGATCATCTTATATATCATATAAGCTCACCTCGCGTGGTGTGCATAAGCTTCCCTTAACTTGTTTGAAATTGAGTCTTCAAAATCATGGTGATAAAGCCACCATGAAGGGTCTCTATATGAAAGCTCTTATTCGATATAACAATAAACGCATCAACTCCAATCAAGTCAGCCCCTTAAATGTAATCATCATTTGAAGTAACATATCTTTACTTGACCTAGACATGTCTGAATGGCCAACTAGGAGATAGGGTTTCCCATATCATAACTCTAAGACATCTACCAAGACATTAGGCATTGTACTTGTCCGACATTGTTGCCATGCCTTTGCTAGTCAAAATGTATCAAGCCCAAATCATACCATAATTGTGTCTACTGTTGATTGCTTAATCCATATAGAAGTGTCATCCCAATCAAAATTGACCTATGGGTTGTAGAAATATCAAAGTCATTGGCGACGTGGTAAGGAAAGTAAAAGGCATCTATGACTAGAGGTTTTAAAGTAAAGACTTGGGTTACATATCGCAATCCCACTCAGCCATTTTCAGTAGTAAACCTTCGCTTGGTTTATCTTATTTGTTTAAATTCGAATTGAAAACCCAAATCTTGGGTTACATTCATAATAGCCCACATGTGCACCAAATATGTCTCACTTCATAATAACTTCATCGTTACCACATTAGTAGCCCACATTTGGTAGGGTGAGAAACAGGTCGTTAAACCCCAAGTTAGCTTCCTATAAACCCCACTTTCCAACAAATTTGTTTTTTTAACGAACTGTCACTTTGGTCCTTGTTGGACCTATTGGAAGTTGCAATCTTGTTGGAATGGGTAAAATAGATACGAGTTGGAAATCGGTTTGAGTTTCCAACAACACTATGACACCCTTATGAGTGATAAGTGAAGCTCGGTAAATGAGGACGGGCTTTCCATTTTTGTGGAGTAAATAGGTACGATCCATAACAGTTTATTTGGGTTGAACTAGGCCCACTTAGGAAGCCTAGTTCGTTTCTCTCCAACCCAATTTTACTTGATGTTCATCGAGTTTCATAGTTCGTTGTTTAACCAATCCACAAAATAGAGGAAACAACTCTCAAATAACCCCAAACGGCATGAAACGAGTTGGGAATGAAATTGGCAGCAGTTAGAAGCTTGCCTTGTTCATTTAAACATCATAATAGATCGTCCTTGTTAGCAATCTCGCGATTCACTTTTCCAGTCTCAATGATCGATGTCATTCTGTTCAAGCCACATCGCATACTTGTTCGTCCCTTTTCAGTTCACCAACTCCAGCCAATCAACACCTAGTCCGTTCTTCCTCAGTTTGCGACATTTCAACCACATAAGCCTAGCTTGTTTTTCAGGGATTCGTACCAGGTCCAGCTTATCCAACCCCTATTTATGACGTATCCAGCCCAACCCGTCTCTCTTCTGCTCGTTTCTTCATCTCTTCAGGCCGTTAATTCGTCTCGTGGAGATTTTTTTTTGGTTTCATGAAAAGGTGCGTGACTGGGTTGTTTTGGATCTACTCATTGTTAGCAATTCGCGCTTGGTTGGTATTAGAGAGATGTCATCACTCTTATACTGTGAACCTTGACATTTGTGGATTTAGAATATGTATCTGTTTGCAAGAATTGGGTTTTTCACATGGGCCGAGCCTGGCCCAGTTCATTCAAGATAATGTTTATACAACGCACTGATCACAGTCTTATTCGGTATGCACTATCGCCACTCCTAGTTTACGCCATTTCCTACCAATACATTTCCTTGTCAGTTCACGAATTGTTTATCTGGTTTTGTGTGTTAAAATCAATTGGTGACAACTCATGTTGTTCATGGTAGTGTTTACAATTGATCTGGGTCTAAGAACAACCAACGCTTGTTAACTTAGCTCAAGGCGGGGTGATTTGGACCAATGCTCTAACATGAGTTCGCTCCCAAGTCTACATTAGCCACAGTTCATCATGGTCCTACTATAGCGACCTATAGGTCGCCCTGGCCTCAGTTCCTAATCTGTCCCCCCGGATTGTACAAGCGCTCGTTCTTCCAGCTCGCTACCCATTCCTGTCCATTTTTTGTGTACAAGTAAATGTCCCTAAAACGAGATAATTCTCCTTGGAATAAAAATGAAGGTCTCAAATGCCAACTATGGACTAAAAAGATTTGAGTTTCCACAGACGGCGTCAATTGTTTGGAGAGAATTTTCTGGTTAGGGATTCTAGTGATTTTTAGAGAGAAGTGAAAAAATGGACAAATGAATAGATCATGTATTCTCCTCATTTAAGAGGTATATATATGTATGACATCCTATGCACGTGGCAAGTTACGTATAAACGACATGTATATATAGTTACATACGTAGTAAAAAACAGAAAGTAAATCGCTACAAGTATTACACACAAATAAAGGGAGGTCGTTATATACAGGTCGCTCACGGAGAAGAAGGACTGTGATCACGTCAGGATATCATAATTTTACCAGGTCTTGACATCCAAGACCTCACCGTTTGATAACGAGATATTTTTGTTGACTGGATTGTACGCTCTACCAAGCTCGTTGGGCCCATACCATTTGTTAAGTCAGCCCTATATCTTCGCTATATCCTAACATGATACCTGTACTTATTAGATCGTATGTCCGTTACATATTTAATACTAAACAGAAACAAACTCACGGAAACACTACCTGACGTCTCCAAGTTATCATCCTTAAGAGTGTTGCGCTTAGCTTACAATAAGTTAAACGGAACTTGGAAGGAAAATATTGGGCAGCTATCTAATCTTGAGATAATCGATGTTTCTTCAAATTCTTTTATTGGGGTTGTCTCCCAAATTCACCTACAAAATCTTTCCAAACTGAATTTGCTAGATTTATCCTTCAACTCTTAACATTGAACTTATACACCAGTTGGGTTCCTACTAAACATTTGGCCATCATCGAGTTCTTGCAAATTGAGTACTCCTCAGTTTCCTAGCTGGCTCCAAAATCATTTGAATTTCTTCCACCTTGACATCTCGAGTACCGGAATTTCCGATACCATACCAGACTGGTTTTACAGTTTGAGGTATCTAAATCACTCTTTCAACAATATTAGGGGCATCTTGCAAGATTTTCCAATAAAATCTGAGGAAGCAAGTCCTACAATTGATTTGAGTTTCAACCAATTACATGGTTCCAGCCCACTGTCATTTTCTAATGCAAGTGAATTGATTCTCTCCAACAATTTATTTAGTGCAAACTCGGAGCATTTCTTGTGTTCAAAGGCAAAAACATATTCCATAGCTTTGTTGGACATTTCTAACAATATGTTTTCTGGAAAGATTCCTAATTGTTGGAACAACTGGGAAAGATTGGAAATTCTTAATTTGGAGAAGAACAATTTTTCAGGAACCATCCCTGACTCGCTGGGTTCACTAGACAGGCTTCAAGTATTGTCTTTAAAACACAACAACTTGACAAGAAATTTGCCTTCATCACTAGAAAGTTGCAACCAATTGCGAATTTTAGATATTGGTAACAACAAGTTGAAGGGAACATTACCTACATGGATTGGTAGGAGCCTAACAGAGTTGATTGTCCTGAGTCCAACATAGAATCGATTACAAGGGAGTATACCATCAGAAATCTGTCAACTTTCTCGTATTCAAACATTAGATCTTTCTCTAAATAATATATCTGGAGTTATTCCACCATGTATTCATAACTGGACGTTAATGGTTGAAGAAACAAGTTCATATGATACCCTTGTCAGTTTCGGCATAGGACGTGACACTGCAGCCTTCAACAGTGATTATTCTTATACAATTCATTATGATTATTTAAAAAGTGATTATGATTTAACTGTCTACAAAAACAAAGCATCAATAATGTGGAAAGGAAGTCAGCAGATATATCATGACAAGAATCTAGGATTACTAAGAAGTGTTGATCTTTCAAACAATAAATTGACTGGACGTATTCCTAAAGAGTTTGTTGATCTTGTGCAATTGAATCAACTAAATCTGTCAAGGAATGAATTGAGTGGTCATATTCCTCAAAACATTGGGAGATTAAATAAGTTGGAATCCTTAGATTTGTCCCACAATCAGCTTTCTGGTGAAATACCCAATAGTTTGAGTGTGTTGAATTTTTTAGCTGTTCTGGATTTGTCAAACAATCAACTCTGGAAAAATACCAACAGTGCCTCAACTACAAACCCTAGGCAGTTATGCTTATGAAGAGAATTTAGGACTTTGTGGACCTCCTTTAACAAGTAGGTGCCAAACTGGAGATAAAACAATAATGCAGGGTCCTCATTCAAGGATTGATGATGAGGATTCATGGATTGACTTGTCATCATTTCGTATTGGAAATCTCATTGGATTCATTCTTTCATTTTGGTGTGTATGTGGGACTTTCTTCTTGTTAAACCCCTCTAGAAGATTTATATGCCTATTTTGAAAGACTGGCAAAGTTGGAGGAGAAGGCCTTTGAGCTAACCCCCTCTCTCCTAATTTCTTGTTTCTTTGATGATGATAACATTACTATATATTTATAATCAACATGATTGCCACAATAAAATGTATATATATTACGGATTTGCTTGCTGTTCTTTTTTATTTCTCCCCTTATTTTTTAGACCGTTGTAGTTCAATATCAATTTTTTTTCTCAAATTTTAGAATAAATAGGTAAAAATTAAAAAATAAAAGAAACCAAATCATAAGAAAAGAGTTAATATACTCACTAAATCAGCATTTCTTAGTTTTCCATTTTGTTTTGTAATATGAGTAATTCGAAGCAACAAAGTTTCTTTTTTATTAGGCAATTATATCAGCAATAATGAATAAAAGTAGTTTTAAGCACAAAATATATATATATAGATCAAAAGGGTAACAAAACAAGAATAAAAATATTTCAAAAGAACCAACCCTATTTTTTGCCCCTGATATTGAACATGTATTTGTTTATATAAAGCATTCCAGTTAAGCAACTCCGTAAACAAGATTAAAATGTTAATCATAAAATATAAAGATCTCTGAAAATAAATGACCCCGGGGACCTAAAGTTAGACGTGTTATTAAAGGATGACACAGCAAACACTATGCCCTTGTAAAATGCAACTAGTATGCTCATGCTGCTCGTATTTTCTGTTATCCCCCTGGCCCTAGCCACCCTGGCCGCCATTCTGACTAATTTCAGAAGGGAGTGATTCAGCTAAATATAGAATTAACACGAAGAGCAGATCATTCCATCCAAAATTCTGCAATACAATGAATTTACAAATTGTCTCCAGACTTGGTTTGGCTTCAAATGCTATTCCATTATGAGGGGGGGAAAAAAACCAAACGTAACAGAACAAACTGAAATTACAAAATTCATGAGAAAAAAAGTACAAGCTCGAGTACACTATTTAAAGCTAAACATGACTAGCATCAAAATTTTCCTCAATTAGAAGGCTGAAAATCTTTGTGAAGACTCTTTTCATGAAGGTTATGTAAAATTACCGAAACTCAGAGACTGCTCGGCACCCAAGAAAACTGTCCAAAGAAGCCAAATCTGTAGAAGTATTGTGGAAGCAACAGAACATTGAATTGAACACCAAATAGGATAGGACCCATGTTTCTCTTCAATTAATCAAAGATACACAAAGAGAGTCATCGCATCACTGACTCCTTTACAAAGGAACGGCCACCTGAGCTGCAAGAGCAAAGGTTTAAAATGAGAAAAAAATTTGAGCTATATTTTATTTGACCAAGTACTTTCAACTTAAAGAACCAAAACTCACGTGTACTCAAGGTGAATGTTCATGAACCGAGAGTTTTCTCTACTTTGTGATAGTGTAACACAGCCTTCAATGAGCTGATCTTGCTCCACTTCGATTGGATCATAAAAGTAGATCATTGTCTGCAAAACTCGTTTGTTAGTTTTGCTAAACAGCTATTTATGTCCATATTTCAGTAGGAAAAATAAAAGAAAATAAAAAAGATGAACGAATTCACTGCATTCTTTTGCTGAAAGACTGAATTCACACCCTTTTTCTGTTCTTTTAGGCAACTGTTGTTGGCAGTATTATAAACTTTTGTAGATTAATCACCTATGAAGTTAAGCCAAGCTTTGAAATCATTTCAGGTCATACAATTGTCGACTTTGAACTTTGTTCATTTGAAATTTGAATTACAACAAACATCAATAAAAACTGGTCAACGTCCAAAACCCACACAACTAAAGACATTTCAAACTCATTGTGGAACACATGGCCAAAAGTGGTGTAAAATTATTCCGGTAGCATAATCATGTTTCCATCAATCTTCAATTATAGATTTAGTCTGCTGTTGAGAAGAAAATTTCCATAACTAGAGCTGAGAGAAAAAAAATTGATAAATCTGGTCAATATAACATATTGAAGTCAATCCACACTAAGCTCAGTCTAGTTTTGCCCCCTTACATGTCAGACTGTCAGTTTTCAATTGTATATTTTATATATTTGCATGGTCTTATTTGCTAATTATAAAACTTGGATCTGTTTTCCCTATAACTAATTGGTACCTAATATCTAAATATAAAACTGAACATTGTATGTTTGAGCATCATTCACAAGTAGGGAATTAGATTCAACTCAACTGTAATGTATGGAACTATACTGAATTAAAATAATAAAGTGTTTGATATAACTCCGTACTAAGAACTTATGTTACTCTGAGTTGCCCTTTTGTACTACCATACTGGCATCGACATGACACATCGGTATGAGATATGAGCCGGACATGGCAGTTGATATATTGGACTTGGTAATGAAAAAGATGAAAATGGCCAATGATGAAGATGACCAATGAAGAAAAAGAAATAAAATGAGAAGAAAGAGAAGTTGACAGCATAATTAAACAAGAAGCATTACGGCATCAAGAGTTAAATGTAATATGGGCTCGTGGTCCTCAATATTATTATTTTTTTACTACATTTTGGACTTTGTAATATGGGCCCATATTAATTTAGATATAGAGTTGCCAATTATTACTTTTATATCAGACCTTTCGTTTCTAAAAGTCTCTTTTTTTATAAGTTTAGTTTCCCAAAATTTAGATGCATATATAATATTGGAAATGTTTGAGAACACCAATATCTCATTAAATATCATTCACTTATAATAAATCCAACCGCCACTATGTTTTAATGAAATCTAATTAATGATTAAAAGCCTATCTACTTAAGTGGTTTTAGTGTCCCATTGATACCATATAAAATTACTTTTTAGTATTAGTATATATGTAATAATATACTTAGACATAAACATAAAAATTCAAAAAATATATATTTAATAGTCGTGTCCAAGTCTCCATGTCTATAAATTGGTCACTTTATATCCGTGTCCAAGTATCCTAAAATTCTAAATTTATTAAATTTGATACATAGACACGTATCCGTATCCGAATCCAAGTAACATGGCTAAGAAGTCAGAAATTTAAATAATGTTTTTTTAGTTTTTTATTTTTAGAGGGAAAAGTGAGGATAAAACAAGAAAAGATAAAAGGATAGTGAACTTAATTTATCTTATTAAAATTATGACAAATTTTTCTTATAAAAAGTCAATCGGTATAAACCCACCTCTCTTCGTGGGTTCATTTCACTACTTTAAGGGTTGTACCAGATTATATAAGATTGTTTCTTATACAGTCCTCATACTAAACGCCTGGCTGATTAAAATTTTTAATATCTACCGTGCCATACTATATAGCGTACCAAACATGCCCCCGTTGTCTCATTGCACTTTAGCCTTAGCCATGTTTGTTGTCTCCCACAGACCATCTTCCATGCAAAGCTGAAGTTATTTGACATTCCAGCAACTTATTCCATTGGTATTTCTTCTTCCCTTCTATCATTTTCTTTCTCTCTCATCCGAGGTTTTTCTTTACTCATCCAGTTGTATTTTGATCCCCCAACCCTAAAGAGTGAGCTTTCTTAACAATGGAATACGAGTCTCTTTTCTTCCCGTTGTTTCTCCTCTCAAATTAGGGAACTATTTCTTCCCTCTTTTTTTTTTGGAATACAGGTTTTTGATATTTTATTAATAAAATTTTATTGCCGTTTAGAATGCTGGTTTTATTGAGATATTTTCTTAGATGTTCATTTTAGTTTTAAATTTTTTCATTCACCTTTACGTTAGTATAGATTTATTTATCGTTTCGATATCACTTGCAAAGGAATTAGGACAAAAACTCTTATGGGCCCAAAAAACAGTAAAAAATGGAGGAATACTGTCATACTGCTGCAGGCCAGATTTGTTCAAATGGAGGAATACTTCAGATGAAAATTTTAAATTGAGCAATCCACAACCATTTAGTTTTGGTTTCAGATTGATCCATAACATACAGTTCCAAAATACACGCATCCATCTTCCTCTCATAAACTCTCCATGATAGCAAGTAAAAGCACCAAGAAGTAGTTTTATGAATGCAATTGCAGCCATGTATTTGCATCAAGAAGGGAAACATGTAAATATAAACATCATACCTGCTGCCAATGGGTAGGAGGGTCCTCAGGGGCAGTGGACAGAGTAAGTGCATCATTTGGATTTGACCGTTTCTTCCCTTGACAACCATCCAACATGTCGACTGAGGATTGTGCATGAATATTGGCAGGAGATGTTGCAGGTCCACTGAATTCAACATCAAACCAAAATGCAAAGCCATGTAGTGGGGCTGAAAACGAAGGAAAGTTAGAACTCTAGCCGTACAAACTAAAGATAACTGGGCAGAATAATTGAGAAGTTCATAAATCCATGAATGCAAAGGTTTATGATGACTTGCATCATGAGGAGCTCTTTCAAATAAGACTTATGACTTGCCTAGTGAGAAACAAGGCATAAAAACACATTTTAAATCCTTGGTTCTTGATTCAAGAACAGGTGGATGGGAAGCAGACGGAGAACCACCCTCTATATTCATGTCGAGCTAATTTTTCACTCTTTATTAAAAGGCTGAATTATCATACATGACTTCCTCGTTTTTCAATGGGTCTCTTGGGTATTTTTTTGGAGCAATTTAGTCCTCTTGTTCTGGAAAAGTGGCACATTTTTATTTATTTTTTAATCATCTTGTCAACTTTTTCTGACAGATCATTGTATCTATAGGCAACGCCAAGTGAAAAAATTGAAAAAATAAATACATAGGAAAACAAATTAAAGAAAATGTCTATTTGCCATTGCATTGTCACTTTTTTTTTCCAAAATAAGTGGACTAAACTGCTCCAGTAAATAACTAGGACCTAAATGCTCTAGTTATGAAAACAAGGGACTCTGACAATACTTTCCCTTATTATAATTATCATATGTAAAGAATATATTGTGACTAAAGAAATATAAACATAAAAAAAAGGTACAGCATGTATGAAATTTGTTGACTGTTTTATTTTTATATAGATTTTGCTTTTGTTTTGAAATATTTTCATTAGGATCACTTATATAATTAATTTTCATTAAAAATAATATTATTTGAGATAGATAGCCGACTTTAATTACTAAAATTTGTTACTGATAAATACAAATAGAAGCACAGTAAACAAGTAGTGATATTGAACTGAGATGAGAAAATTAGAAATCAACAAGCCCAAATAAGGAAAAATGATATTGAGAAAAAATGGGAGAGGAGAGAGAGAATACCTCGCATCATGGACTTGAATTTAAACCTTGTGCTAACAGACTCTAGCTCCTGAATTGTTATTGCATAGCAATCTAAATGCTTCACCTGGGGCCAGTTAACAATGAATGTTGATAGTTCAAATAGTAGAGTTTCCATGCAGATATAAGTGTACAGACAGGCTCAAGGGCATTTTAGATTCACAGTAAACATTAAGGAATCAAACAGTTATTCCAATATTTGGCCAAGTCCTTTGTTCATTTGCATTTTTCATTTCCATAAAATGCTATTCTTTGGGAACAAAAAATAAAAGGGCTGCAGAATTTTATTAGTTTACCAATTTTCTCAAGGCTTGTAAGAAGGTAGACCAACATTAGTTTTAGATTCAAATCCGTCATAACCAAATCAAGGGACACATTGGATAAGAAAATAACAACTGTTAGCTGTGTCAAGGATTTAAGAGGGCAACTTTTTGATACTTTTCATTAAACCTTTTAGAGGAAAACTCGTGCTTTCAGTTCTTATTACCCTTTTTCTTACCTTAGACAACAAGAACATGCTTATGCTAAGACTGTTAATATATGTGTTGGTTCAAAGTCAAAGACGACAAGATGCACACACAGCATATTTTGTGTGCTCGAAAAGGACTTTCCTTATATATGATTAAGGTTTACTAAAGGTAAACTTTTTTCTGGTTTGTGGTTTTACAATGTCCCACATTAAGTTTAGACAAGTTATATATATTAGCGTTATCCGTTGCCTATCCTTCATTTGATCAGAATTTCACTCAAAAACAATTTCTAGACCTTTGTTTTTGACTAAATCATTGTTTGCACTAGTAAATGATCCTCCATACCCACTATTAGAAGCTGGTTAGAGACAGCAAGATTCTCAAGCAAAAAGTCTTGCATAGGAGCCATTGCATAATATTGAAGTCAAATGTAATAAAATAGAAAGGAAAACGCATCATGGAACTTAGATTCACCATCTGCATGTGAATAGAAAAGTAGAACAAAATGAAACCCATTGCAGAACTCAAATAAGAGCTTACCATATGGGGCCACGTCAAAACATTTTCACCTGTAATTGTCTCTATGCAAGGCTCTTCAAATGCACATTGTTTTGCCAGCGGCAAAATGGCAGACACTGAACCGATCACAAAATAGAATCAAATGCTAGATCACAAAATAGAATCAAATGCTAGATCACCAACTATAAGGTAGCATTTAAAAAAATTCCAAATTAACTATATAGAAGCTAACTGTTCAGAGCTTAACCTCACTGAGAAACTAATGGAAAGAACTTAGGAAGTTTATATAAACTATTTCTTCATTGGTCTGAATTTATGCTCACATATTTCATCAACATTAAGAAATTGTTGAAAGTAGTGTTTCTCATTAAAGGAGGTTGATTAGCAGAACTACAAACCAATACACAAAAGTCACGAAGAACAACTTGTGCACGTACCATCCAATTCAATAATATTCAATTTCCCCCTCCTCCCTCTTTTGTTTGGGGCATAACTCACTCTACCTTTGCTTCAAACTATATATATAAGTGTCACTCATTGGAATTTGATGACTAGACCGTGAGCATCCTCTAAAACCAAGTTCTAAAGAATGCATGTAAGAAGGCATCCGTTGAAAAATACAAACTTACTTTGTATTGATAAATAGATTAGCTACCTAATAAGTATGGTTTTAAATGTATGAAGTAAAATAACATAGATATCAAGCAATCCTGGTTTATCTTTCCTGATATACTCAAAATTTCACTTACAAATATTATAATTATGTGCCATAGATGCATGTATCTAGAACCTTGCTTAATATTCAAGGGTTAAAAACACAAATTTCATAGTTCATTTCTTTTCTTTTTGTTCTTTTCAATGGAGTAAAAAGGTCTGTGTTAAATAACTTATACCTCACAATTAACCTTAACAAGAAAAAAGGAAACCAGAACTGTTGCTTTCTAGGAAAAACCAAGGAAACACAATTAGCTATATATCCATTGAAAATAAAACAAAATATCTCAAGCTCATAAACATGTTTCGAAATCCACACCCCATGTAAATGCAACAGGAATTTAATACATCTAAATATATTAGAGAATTTCATGTCAGTTAATGCATGCACTTACTATCTATTCCATAAACATTGCGCCAAAAATCAATGCTTTCAGAATATCTGTCAGAGTGTGTCACTGGTGCTATGTACAACTGCGGCCCATTCAAATGCAAGTCAGAATGACAGAACTAGTTAATATACAAACTTTAGCAAAATAATAATAGTAAATAATCAAACCACTTCCAAAACCTCATAAGCTACATTTTAATAAGTTGGCATTCTTTAAAAAATTGATCATATGTCTACAGAAAGTAGATTACCCAAAAGTACATTTACTTTGATTCTCTATTTGATGGAACTAAAACAGGGTTATGGTAACAAATCTCCCAGTTCTGTTGCAGACGTCAACATCATTATACTTGTTGAAATATTTGAATTCAAATGTAAATTGATTTTGTATTTAGTGTAATGATTCTAGGGAGTAGAATATGATTAAGATATCATTTTTTCCTTAATTAGTTTTTTTCCCGTTTATGGTCATTTTGGAGTATTATAAATTGACTAGGTACAAATTCACTCAAAAAATATAACAGAATACATTCATTCTAACCTCTTTTAGTCCTACAATCCATTCCATATGGTATCAGAGTAATAGAAGATCTATTAGCTTCCAATGAATCAAAAACCAATCCTAAAATTCCTAACCAAAATTCATAACCTATTCCTATCATGAGTTCAAATGATTGTCTATTTCTACAACTCTGTGTAGAAAAACTAAATGGTAGAAATTTTAGAAAATGGACTCAATCGGTAAAATTAATTATCGATGAAAAGGGAAAAATGGGATACCTCACTGGCAAAACAAAAAGGCCAGTAGTCACAAATTCCAATGCTCTCTACTGTTAGAGATCGAAAAACATATCTTTTTTCACCAATAGCTAGAGATGTCTGATAAGCCATACGAAAAACTTAATCCGACGGTGAAGACTCTGCCTATCTATTCGAGTTAAAAACTCAACTTTGGAAGTTAAACTAGGGTAAGAAAGGGGTAGTAAGTGAATATTACATGAAAATGTAATCATTATGACAATAAATTGATATATGTTCCAAAAAAAAGATCAGGAGTGTCACAAAAAGGCTAGCATTCACAAATTTCAATGCTCTCTAATGTTTGGTGACCAGAAAACTAAATGGTTATAGTCTGATTCATCCATTCGATAATTCCCTCGATCGATAAAACTTATCTATTTTTAGCAATAGCTAGAGATGTTTGACAAGCCATACGAAAGACTTAATCCAACAATGAAGACACAGCCTATCTATTCGAGTTAAAAACTCAACTTTGGAAGTTAAATCAAGATAAGAAAGGGGTAATTAAATATTACAAGAAAATGTCATCATTATGGCAATAAATTGATATATGTTTTTAAAAAGATCAGGATATCTAGACGATAGTACACGTTATCGAAATAAATTGAAAACTGAGCGTATATTTGAATTTCTTGCTGGGTTGAATAAAGAATAAGATGAAAATGCGCGGGAGACTGTTCAGCCAATGACCATTGTCATTGGTAAGAGAAGTTTTTTTTGAGCTGCGACAGGAGGATTACCGACACCGCATGATACTTGAAGAATCATCATCACCTTCAAACAAAAATACAAATTCTCTGTATTGATAATGGCACCAAGTATTTCAATCATACCTTACAAGACATATCCTCAGAGTTCTTGTGTGGACACACACCTAATTAAATGAGATAGTTGAACGCAAGAATGGACATATCCTCAAAGTGGCACGGGTTTTGATGTTTACCAAAATTTTGTTGGAAAGAACCATTCAAAACACAGATCCAAGCTAGATCCAAAAGCTATTAAATGTGTGTTTATTCCATCTACCTACACGATCTTTGTCAATCTTGATATCACATATTTTGAGAACATCCCTTACTACCTAAAGCCTTCTCCTTAGGAAAAGAATGGTATAACAAAAGATCAAACTTTTGATCAATACTTGAACTATGATCTTACTCTTGATTCTATTACTCACAATCAAAGTAATAACCAAAAAGAGAGTCTGAGCCAAACACAACTCATTGTATCACAGAGAGTAACTTGAACTATTCAATGTGTTTATCGGTTATTCTCCCATTCAAAAGAGGTACAAATTCTATAATCCATCTACCCACAAGATCTTTACCAGTCTCAATGTCACATTTTTTGAAAAAATCCCTTATTACCCAAAGCCCTCTCCTCGAGAGGAGATTGGTATAATAGAGAATCGAATTTTTGATCAATACTTGAACTATGATCTCCCTCTTGATTCTATTACTCACAATCAAAGTAATAACCAAAAAGAGAGTCTGAGCCAAACACAACTCATTGTATCACAGAGAGTAACTTGAACTATTCAATGTGTTTATCGGTTATTCTCCCATTCAAAAGAGGTACAAATTCTATAATCCATCTACCCACAAGATCTTTACCAGTCTCAATGTCACATTTTTTGAAAAAATCCCTTATTACCCAAAGCCCTCTCCTCAAGAGGAGATTGGTATAATAGAGAATCGAATTTTTGATCAATACTTGAACTATGATCTCCCTCTTGAACCTATTACTAACAATCAAAGTAATAACCCAAACAGAAAGTCTGAGCCAAAATGTGAGCCAAACACACCTTAGTGTACCATGGAGAGCAACTTGAACTTAGAAGGAGAAGCCTAAAAAAAATAGCAAAAAGATTTACTTATTCACAACTTCACGCTTGAAGCACCTCAAGAATTAGAACCACTGATAGATCCTAATACTCTAAAGTTTACATCAAATCCAGAACCTCTGAACCCACTAAGTCTCTTGAGTTACATATTGCTTTTAGAAAACAAACACACACAATCGTGTACTCTTCATCCAATTTCTAGATTTGTTTCTTATAAAACATTGTCTTCTAGATTTCTTACTTTTACCACTAACCTTGACAGAGAAAAAATATCTAAAGATATTCATGAGACTTTGAGAATCCCAAAATGGAACGAAGCTATTATGGAAGAAATAAAAGAACTAAAAAAACAAAACTTGAGATGTGACTAAAAGAAAAGACTCCTATTGGCTATAAGTGGAATTTCACAATAAAATATAAAACTGATGGGACAATAGAAAAGTACAAAACTCTTATGGTTGCAAAAGAATTTACATAAACCTACAGGATTGACTACACTAAAACATTTGCACCAATAGCTAAACTCAATATAGTTACGGTTTTTTTATCCTTAGCAGCCAATTTAGACTGACCACTACACCAACTGGACAAAAAAAATGTGTTCCTTAATGGAGAATTAGAAGAAATATTCATGATCATGCCTCCAGGGTTGTGTAAAGGAGAAAATATTGAATGCAAACTAAAGAAATTATTCTATAACCTTAAACAAGCACCTGGAGCTTAGTTTGCTATATTTGCAAAAGTAATGAAGAAATAATAATATTAGCAAAGGCGATCAAATCATACAATGTTCTTCCACCACACTGGAAATGGAAAGAAAACTATCTTGATAATGAATGTTGATGATATAAAAATGACTGAGGATGATCCAAATGAAATCAAAAGGTTGAAGAAAACAATATCCACAAAATTCGAGGTCAAAAACTTTGAATAAATGATATATTTTATGGAGATGGAAGTTGCAAGATCAAAAAAAGGAATTAATATGTCCCAACATAAATAAATCCTTAATCTCCTCAACGAAATCAGATGGTTACAAGCCAAGTTTCACCCTAATAGAGGTTGGAAAAAAGAATGAAAATTAGTAAGAAAAATTAGACAGAAAAATACTAAAGATTAGTAGGAAAGCAAATCTATTTGTCTTACATCAGGCCCAACATTGCATTTGCAATTAGTGTCGTAAGTCAACACATGTATTCTCCGAAGAAAGTCCACTTGGAAGTTGTGTATAAAATTCTCAAGTATTTTAAAGAGTTGCCATGCAAAGGATTGTTATTCAAAAGAAGTGAAACTAGTAATATAAAAATATTTACCGAGGCAAATTGGACAGACTCGGTACGAGATAGAAGATCCACCACAGGACATTGTACCTTTGTTTTCGGAAACTTAGTAACCTAGATAAGTAAAAAAACATAATGTGGTGGCAAGAAGCAGTACAGAAATAAAGTTTAGAACAATTGTACAAGGAATCTGTGAAGTCTTATGGTTAAAAAAACTTCCGAACAAACTACATATCACAAATAGTCCCCAATGCAACTCTTCTGTGACAACAAAACTACCATCAATATCTCTCTTAATCTAATTCAACATGACATAATCGAACATATAAAGGTGGATATATATATTTCATCAAAGAGAAGATACAAGACGGAACTATATGCATAACTTATGTTCCCATAAAAGAACAAACAATAGATACATTCCAAAAAGACTTTACTGATGATTTTATTCGCAAGTTAGATATGATTAACATTTATGATCTAACTTGAGAGGGATTGTTGAAACATTTAAATTCAAATGTAAATTGATTTTGTACTTAGTATAATGATTCTAGTGAGTAACATATGAGTAGGATATCATTAGAATTATTTAGAGGATATTTTGCCTTAATTAGTTTTTTCCCTTTTTGGTGATTTACGTGTATTATAAATTGATAGTAGAGATGTGTATAGATTCATTCAAAAAATATAACAGAACACAATTGTTCTAACCTCTCTTAGTCCTACAATCCATTGCATAATACTATTAGGAAGAAGAAAAAAATGATACCGTCGCATTTGAAGGAAGTATGAGACCTCCTGGTTTTAACCAGCGATCTCTGGCATAAATCACACTTCCGAGCATGCTCTACAATAAAAAATCAAGCAGACCTTTCAATAGGGGATCATAAAGGCATAGATCTGTTAGAGGTTTTGAAACAAGAAAATATGTCTATAATACGAACATATAAGGTATAATTATGATAAATTATGATAATATTGAAAGTATGCTTCCATTATGTATTCATGCATGGAAAACAATGTAGTGATTACCTCATAAAGAAGCATGTACCCCATCCATTCTGAAATGATGACATCAGCCTGTTCATTTATTTCAACATCCTGCACATCTCATAGTTTAAGCAATATTCTGTATAAAGTGGGTTGTTTCATTACACAGTTAAATTGCTACATGGTAAAGACAACACCTTTTAGTAAAGCATAAACTACATATCAAGAACCAAAGTTACCATTGTGCCACTAGCACCACAAACATGTGAATATGGTACTCAGCTCAATTAATTCTTTACCACAGTCGACAAAAGAGGCACATCCTAATATTGGCACTCAAATCGCTTCTTGCTTTTTTTTCCCTATCATGCATGACTGTCACAAAGGCAGGATACACATGAAATGCACTCAATTCAACTAATGCATGCCCATTGACCACCACATCAATCTTGCTGGCTGAGTCACCCTCTGGCCCCATCCTTCTGTCCCTTCCCTCCCACATGCCCTTTATCTACACTACAATGTCACAAGAGGCATGCAGCTGATACCAGAGCATCAGATAAACGGTAAATATACAAGTCAAACTCAAAACCAAGCAATTTTGCCTGCCAAGAGGACCCCCTACTCATCCAAGGTCCCTTTCCCCTTTAAAAAGCCTAATTCTTAGGACAGACCAAAAATGGATTGGGACCAGCAAACAAACATTGAAGCTGGGAAAACCTATTATAATGCAAATCAGTAATAAATCAGGGATGCACACCTGTTTGGTATAAACCTTATCCAAACAAGGTACAGTTCCATCATGCAATTTCTCCTATCCAAAAGAAAAAATCACACTATTTCTCAGGTAACCACAACACCAACAGCGAACCAGCATCCATATTAATGAGAGCTCCTAGTCAAGAGATAGTGATGGCAGGAAGAAAGCCGAATTAATGGATGCCTTAAGACAAAAAGTCACTGGCAGACCAAGCTAAGAAAACATTATGACATGTTAAACTCTATAGCTTTTATATATGTCAACAAACAACTTATCCCTCTTCCATGAAAAATATTAACATCATTGACGCTTATGGCAACAGATCATGCAGATGTATATAACCAACACAACCAACGGTGACAGGGGTTAACAATTAAGAATCCTTGGCCAAATAGTAAGCAAAAATGTTAGCCTCATCAAAAAGCTTACCTCAACTCGCCCATGTAGTACAACTATCGTATCGGACAAGTTATTTGCCTTTACAACTTCCATTGCCTGATTAAAGAAACAGTGAAAACAATCAATTCATACCCAACTCTCAAATCTATCTCAATATGTATGTATGTATGTGTGTGTGTAAAAATTTCGGACAAAAATACCCCTATATTTTAGTAATATGGCAACTACTGGCCTTTGCAATAGGATTGCTGTTATTTATTTAAAGTTTTTTTTATTTTAGAAGTCTTATATTTTGTTTTCCGATTGAAGAATATATCTATTCCTATGATGCACATTTTTAATTTGTATATATTTAAAGTAATGACTTTGGCTTATCCTTAGACGTCATTTAATTTATTTAGGACTCTTTTATCAATATTCTTATTTTCGCTTAAATAACAAATATATGTAGTTCAGTCAACTATTAGCATAAAAACAATTAAGATATATAGACACCTAGAGGCAATGATAGGACTACTTTTTTTATAAAAAAAATATTTGATAACGTGTAAAAGTCTAATGACAAAATAATTATGAATACTTATTATTATTAGCTACTATTGTTATGTATAAAATCATGAAGATCAATCTATTTTGTCACTAACATTATCTTTTATGCACAAATTGTATACTTAAATTTACAAAGAATTAAGTTTAACCACCTATGTTATACATTCATTCTTTTATTTCTAATTGGAAAAAAAAAGGTAAAACGATAATTAATTAACCCCAAAGGTAAATATAATGACAGTATATATTTGTTTGATTCATAAATTCATACATGAAAAAAAAGGTAAAACGATAATTAATCAACCACCTATGCTTGAGAATAGGGGTGACAATTTGGGTTGTAGTTATGTTGACTGAATCGAACACGAATCGAATTAAATTTGGACAAGCTCAAATAACCTGAAAATCGAACTCGGTTCAAGACAACCCGTTTTTTCGAAAAAAAATTAATAAAAACAAGAGGCTATAATACTTTGCAATTTACGCCCTAGGTTAAAAATTTAAAATTCAAGAAACACATTTCTCATATCATATTACAATTCTTACAAAAAACATCTTTTCTTTCAACATAAACTAGAAAGTCATTATCTCAAATCTCATATGGATTCTGAATAAGTCAGTAACTTGTTCATTTTGTCGTGTTCATATTAGTAAACTCAACCACAAATAAAATTTTAGAAATGAAAGAAATAATGTAAAATCAACATGCAGATTATGGTTTGAAAGGGAATATATTAGTAATTAATATATTATATAAGCCGGTGTTAAAAAATCTTCATTCCCCAAACAGAGAACTTTTTTGCAATTAGAACAAAAGTGTCCCATTATACATGGTAAATTTGCATTGTGTTCTAACTTTTGATTAATTAATTAGGAGCACTTAAAGAAGTAACAATCAGAAAAAAATTCTGCCAGAGAAGGAGCTACTATGGCTCTGTCTCGATAAAGTTTATATTAAGAGCAAATAGTCTACTACAGCATCTCATGGAAAAGTGTGTCCCTCTTTACCCTAGCTCTATATTAAGTAATATAACCACCACATAAAATGCACAGTTATGTGTGTTAAGTTTTTAAGCTTTAAACAAACAAAAACGACATTGAAACTAAACAAACAACACAACAATTATGAGCTAAATTATTGCAAGTAAATAAGCATAAGTTATCTCCTACATCATTATTGTTTTAGCTTTTGGTTATTAACTTGCAAATATGGTTCAATTCCAATCAAAGAAGCAATATGGAGGTAGATGGAGATGACATAACTAATGTAATGGAAAATACAGTAGGGGAAGATGAAACAACCATTGATGTTCTTCTAAATTCAAAGAAATAAAAGACTATCAAAAAGAGCATGAATATGGACACTTTGAGACTCTCCCTTTGGCTTCTCATAATATTCTACAAGCGAGAAGTGCAAGTATTGTGGTCAAATCTATCAAAATAGATCTAAGAATAGAACAAGTACTTTCACATGCCATTATAGTAAGTGTGCTATGAGGGATACACGCGATATGGGTCAAATGCTTATTAACTAATTATTGTAACATAACAGGTGTTTGTGAGGAGTTGTATTATCTCCACAGAGTTTGTTATGTGCATGGATTGTCCATTCATTGTTAATTTATCACTCGTTCAAAAGACTAATTGCAATATTATTTCCCTCATTTTTGGTATGCCATGTAATGTTATTAGAGCTAATGAGTTTTAATCATTAAACATATTTTTTTTATTTATTAAAAAAGTTCAATTAACTAAAAATACATGCAATTAACAATTTGGACCGGTTTAAGCTAACTCATTTGTATTCGGTTTGGGTTCAGGCTCACCTTTGCTGGCTCGAATTAAATTTGAATTGAATTAAGATTAGACTAATTTGGGCTGAGTTAGTTCGAGCCCAACTCGCACAAATTGCCACCCCTAGTTGAGAGTGAAGATTTGAACAAGGTATTACGAACATATCAAACTTTTACCACTATATTATAGGGTGGTTGACCATACCAAATTTTCCTCTTTTGATTAAGATTCATCATTTTGATTTGATTATAGAACAAAAAAATTTGAGAATTAATGTCTACATAATAAAATTTTATTTTTCTAGCTCACTAACATGTATTTTATTTTTATTATTAATTTTTTTTATTTTCATAGCTACTAAAATTATCCAAATTCCAATGCACTTGTAACAAGGGTATACATGTGCAACACGCATGCACTTAAAAAAATAGAAAGACTGGTGTAGTGCTAGAGAAAAGGGGAAATAGGAAAGGGGAGAAAAGATATTAAGGCTAGGCAATGAAGAGCAAGAACTTTGGGAGAGAAGAGAAGTTCATATCAATATTCACTATTCGTCTAAGTCTAACCAAACATAATAGCATAGTGTCTATTTATAGACACATTAACACCATAATGGACTAAAAACCCTAACAGATTAAGCAACTAAAGCACCTTATTTTTATATTTTTATTTTTGATAAGATAAAGCACCTAATAAGAAGTAAATACATGCTAAAATATAAAATCCTAAAAACTTTTAAAGCCTGGCCTAGGAGACTTTTGCACTTAATGCAATTGATTGGTTGGGAATATATTTGCCAGCTTACCCCATGAGTATCTAAAACTTCACTTGCTATATGTTTCTTTGCTTGCTCAGCATGATCAAATGATGTTTAAAGAAAAACTCAAAGAAAGAAAAGGGAGAAATTTATGCAAGATGACACATTAGTGACAAATGTTCCTGCAAAGCAATCTGAATCAGCTGAAGAATCTGTTAAGCTTGCACTACTAATATATTGGATTAGATCAACATTCATGATGGTACTAGAAAATTAACACTATACTGCAATTGTAAAGCTAATGGAATCTACAATGAATAGCCAGCAAAAGTCAATATGAATTTATTAAAAAATAAAGCATGCTTTGATGTGATCATACCTGCAAAGCAATCTGACTTGCATCAACTGCATACACCTGTTAAGTGGAAATATAAAGCCATTCAGATCAGGCTTACACAACAAAACAAAAAAAACTGAAGCTAGATAAAGAAACAGTAAAAAAAATATAGTAAACCAAAATATATAGACAAGCCCTGAAAGGAATATTTTTTTCTTTCCTCTTTCCATAATATTTGCAACTTATAGATCATAGAAGTGAAGACAAAATTTATCATAAATAATTGCTTCAAGGAAAAATAATTTTCTAGAGTTGTATAAAATTCAATTATAGACTCTAGTGAGACAAACCCAAATTGTTTATTAGATATCAAAAGGGAGACAAAGAACAAAAAGAAATACTAAAGTGATTAAGAAAATAAGATGAAAAATGCCTTTGTCAGAAGTTACCACTATTTATATATATATAGAGAGAGAGAGAGTGTTACAGTGAGCACTTTGTGCTCTCCATAAGATGAGCTTCTAGGTGCAGAAATGTCCTATAAATAATGAAAATATAAATGTGAAAAACCAATTTATAATCCTAGAATTGACAGATAAACCTTGTTAATGATAATATAAACCCCAACTTGTGAAAATTAAACCCTAAAATTGAACTAAATTGTCCTAAAATTTATAAGAGACAATTATGCCCATGACGTGCTCTCCATAAGGTGAGCACTGGTGCTCATTATAACATTCCTACATATGTATAAAGAAGCATTATGTCACGTCCCGCTCGAATTGTCCCTAAAAATCCAAAATAAATGGTGCTTGCCTAAAGGATCTAGACTTTTCTACATGAGAAGGTTCTAGAGTGGCCTAGAGATGTCTAGGAAGCGCTAGAGTTGGACGGACTCAACTCAAGCCTTGAAGACCCTAGAATGTTCTAGAGCACGCTGGAGAGTGCTAGAATGGACTAGAATATTCTAGAACATGCCGGATGGTTCGGGAAGGATGTAGAAGCCGCTGGAAGCTTACGGAACATCCCGAAACGTGCATGAAGGAGCTAGACAAACCTAGAAGACTCTAGAGTTGGCTAGAAGGTCCTAGAGCCTTGTGGCACCTTGTAGATAAAACAAGAACACTCTTGTATATTCTAGAGCTAGAAGAATCTAGAAAGTGGTGGCATAGTCTTAAGCTTAGAAGCCACACTATAAATAGACCCATTGGTCTTCATTTGTAGGCATCTTGGTGTCACGTCTTGCTCAGAATGTCCCTAAAAATCCAAAATAAATGGTGGTTGCCTAAAAGATCTAGACTATTCTACATGGAAAGTTCTAGAGTTGCCTAGACATGTCTAGAAAGAGCTAGAGTTGGACGGACTCAACTCAAGCTTGAAGACCCTAGAATGTTCTAGAGCACGCTGAAGGGTGCTAGAATGGGCTGGAATATTCTAGAACGTGCCGGATGGTTCGGGAAGGATGTAGAAGCCGCTGGAAGCTTACGGAACATCCCGGAACGTGCATGAAGGAGCTAGACAAACCTAGAAGATTCTAGAGTTGGCTAGAAGGTCCTAGAGCCTTGTGGCACATTGTACATAAACCTAGAACACTCTTGTATATTCTAGGCTTAGAATTATCTAGAAAGTGGTGGCATATTCTTAAGCTTAGAAGCCACACTATAAATAGACCAATTGGTCTTCATTTGTGATCATCCTTGGGAATTCTTAGCATCTTGTAACATAAACTCTCTCTAGAGCAATACAAAGCATTCTTTACAAACTCTCTTTCTAATCTCTTTGGAGAATTCGTTTGGGGAAAGGCAGGCTTAGTGCAACGGACCGTGCTAAGTGCCGCACGATCGCTATCTGAAATTTAAGGTCGTGACAGTTGGTATCAAAGCTTTCGGTTGAAGCATTTCTACCTTTGGCATAATGAAGAACGTTGCTCCATCTACACCAAGTGTTGATGTTCCACCTATGGAACGTGGGCGTGACGAAACCCGGAAACCATCAAAGGAATCTCGAGCTAAGTCGAAAGACATGCTTTCTAGCTTAGAAGCACGAGTGAGGAGTGCGCAGGACAGCTTAGGGGAGCTGTTCGATCGGGTGGACAACTTAGAAGAACGTTGCAATGGCTTCGAGGTCGAGGATGTGGAGATCCATGCAGCGGTCAAGATGTCCCTCAATGAGCTAGACGGTGGGCTAAGGTAAGAGATTGATAGGTTGAAGGCCGAACTTGCCAAGGTATGAGATCTTGTCCAAAGAGAACTCGCTAATGTGTTGCATAGAGTTGAGGATATGAGTGGTGATCTAGCTCTATGTAAGCGGGCTATGGCCGCGGGAACTAGCACAGCCACTGTTATTGAAGCTAAGAGAGTGGATGTTCCCAAGCCTAAGACCTTCAACGGTGTTAGGAATGCTAGGGAAGTGGAGAACTTCCTATGGGGGCTGGAACAATATTTTGAGGCTACTGGCATAACGGACCATGCCAGCAAGATCCGAACTGTTGCCATGTACTTGATTGACACTGCTATGTTGTGGTGGAGAAGGAGGCATAGTGATGTGCAACGAGAGGTTTGCACAATTGACACCTTTGAAGATTTCAAAAGGGAGTTCAAAATGCAGTTCTTCCCCGTAAATGCTGAGGAGGAGGCAAGGGGCCGATTGCGACGATTGAAGCAAACGGGTAGCATAAGGGACTATGTGAAGGAGTTCACAACCTTGTTGCTAGAAGTCCCCGACACATCTGACAAGGATGCCCTATTCTTATTCATGGATGGTCTCCAATCATGGGCTAATCTGAAACTCAAGCGACATGGTGTCCAAGACTTATCTTCGGTCATCGCGACTGCAGAAAGCTTTATTGACTACTCCACAAACAAGGAGAGCTCAAAAGCCGCAGATAAAAAGTTTAGTGGAGGAAAGAGTGGGGGAGGCCATGCCAAAAGTCAGGGTTCCAAAAATCATAAAGACAACTCCTCATTCAAGCCAAGAGATAAGAGGAAGGAAAAGGAGGATCGGAGTGCCTCGAAGCCCCGCGTAACGTGCTTCATTTGCGACGGACCGCATTGGGCACGTGAATGTTCGAAAAGGAAGGCCTTGAGTGCCTTAGTTGCTTCCACTCATGATCAGGATGGAGGTGATGCGGACGAAGGTGCAAAGATGGGTTCTTTGCGCCTACTTGATGCATTGCAGAGTGCCCCAAAAACCCCGAAAGGCTTGATGTATGTAGATGCAACCATCAATGGGAAGGTCGCCAAGGCGTTGGTCGACACAGGTGCATCTCACAACTTTGTTTCAGTGGAAGAAGCAAAGCGGCTCGGCCTTAAGGTAGTCCAAGGAGGGGGATCTCTGAAAGCAGTTAACTCAACAACACTACCATTGCATGGAGTTGCTCGTAGAGTTAAGATCAATCTTGGTGCTTGGACTGGCCAAGTAGACTTATCGGTGGCGCCTATGGACGACTACTCGATAGTATTCGGCATGGAGTTCTTGGACCAGGTTAGAGCTTTCTTAGTGCCAAACTCAAACTCTGTGCATAATGGATGGATCAAAGGCGTGTGTGGTACCGACGGACAAGACCACCAAACGTACGACCCAAGCTCTCTCGGCACTTCAATTCAAGAAGGGATTGAAGAGAGAAAAAGAGAGTTACTGGACCATCTCAAAAGAATACAACAAGGAGGAGGAGTTGTCAAAGCCAAACTTGCCGACGGAAGTGCAAGTTGTCTCAGATAAGTCACATGAGGTGATGTCAGAACGGTTACCTCCAAGGAGGGAGGTGGACCACAAAGTTGAGTTGGATCTTGACACAAGACCACCAACAATGAGTTCTTATCAAGTGGAAAAATCAGAGTCACGCAGCGGAAACGTTGTGGTTGACCCACCAAGTCGAAAGACGGAGCTAGCAGCCTTGAGTAGGCCAAGTAGCCCTTTGTTGGAAAGGATCAAAGAAGGGTTGGAACATGATGCCCTTGCTCAAAACCTCCTTGCCCTCGTCAAGGAAGGAAAGACTAGGCGATTTTGGCTGAGTGACGGTCTATTCTACGCCAAGTAGAATCGCATCTTTGTACCGAAGTGAGAGAACTTAAGGAAGGAGCTAATCAAGGAGTGTCATGATTCATTATGGGCCGGACACCCAGGGATGAGGTGCACCCTTGCTTTGATTAAGTCAATCTACTATTGGCCACAACTACGGGACGATGTTGAAGCTTACGTGAGGACTTGTCTTGTATGCCAACAGGACAAGATTGAGCAGCATGTACCTGGAAGTTTGCTAGAGTCGCTACCTACTCCAGAGAGACCCTGGGAGAGTGTCTCAATGGACTTCATTACTTGTCTGCCAAAATCAGAGGGCTTTGGCAGCATTATTGTCGTCATCGACCGCCTCAGCAAATATGCGATATTCATACCTGCCTCAACGGACTGCACGGCAGATGAGACGGCACGTTTGTTCCTCAAGAATGTTGTGAAGCATTGGGGAATTCCTTCCAATATCGTGAGTGACCGAGACCCACGATTCATGGGGAAATTTTGGACGAAACTATTCAAGCTATTGGGATCAGACTTGAATTTCTCCACAAGCTTTCACCCACAAAGTGATGGACAATGACGGGCGTGCCAACGCGTTGCTGGAGTTGTATCTTAGGCACTTTGTAAGTGCTAATCAACGGGATTGGGCGAAGCTGTTGGATGTAGCCCAATTCTCATATAATTTGCAGAGGAGCGAGTCTACCGCAATGAGTCCCTTTGAGATCATCATGAGGCAACAACCCATGACTCCTCATGCCTTGGCCACGAGTTACGAAGGGAAGAGCCCTGAAAGGAGGATGGTGGAATTTCAGGAAGGCGATTTGGTCCTTGTCAAACTATTGCACCAACAATTCAAGTCTTTGCGGAAGGTTCATAAGGGGTTCGTGCGGAAGTATGAGGGACCATTTCCTGTCCTCAAGAAAGTCGATAAGGTGTCGTACAAGCTACAACTCCCTCCAAAGCTCAAAATCTATCCGGTCTTTCATGTAAGTATGCTGAAACCTTTTCATGGAGACAAGGAAGACATGAGTAAGGGAGAATCCAAGAGGGCGACTACCGCAGTGGTAACCTCCTTTGAAAGGGAAGTGGACTCAATTTTGGCGGACCGCTTGATCCAACGTAGAGGCGTGCCAAGTTATCGAGAATACTTGGTCAAATGGAAAAATGCCCCAGACGTAGAAGCAAGCTGGGAACCCGAAGAGTCTTTATGGCAATTCAAAGATGCCATAGAGAGGTTTCAGCTTGAAGGCGCGACGAGGGCGTCGCGAACTTGAGTGGGGGAGGGTGTCACGTCCCGCTCGAATTGTCCCTAAAAATCCAAAATAAATGATGCTTGCCTAAAGGATCTAGACTTTTCTACATGAGAAGGTTCTAGAGTGGCCTAGAGATGTCTAGGAAGCGCTAGAGTTGGACGGACTCAACTCAAGCCTTGAAGACCCTAGAATGTTCTAGAACACGCTAGAGAGTGCTAGAATGGACTAGAATATTCTAGAACATGCCGGATGGCTCGGGAAGGATGTAGAAGCCGCTGGAAGCTTACGGAACATCCCGAAACGTGCATGAAGGAGCTAGACAAACCTAGTAGACTCTAGAGTTGGCTAGAAGGTCCTAGAGCCTTGTGGCACCTTGTAGATAAAACAAGAACACTTTTGTATATTCTAGAGCTAGAAGAATCTAGAAAGTGGTGGCAGAGTCTTAAGCTTAGAAGCCACACTATAAATAGACCCATTGGTCTTCATTTGTAGGCATCTTGAGAAATCCTTGGGAATTCTTAGCATTTTGTAACATAAACTCTCTCTAGAGCAATACAAAGCATTCTTTACAAACTCTCTTTCTAATCTCTTTGGAGAATTCGTTTGGGGAAAGGCAGGCTTAGTGCAACGGACCGTGCTAAGTGTCGCACGATCGCTATCTGAAATTTAAGGTCGTGACAATTAGTTACCATAATTTAAAGAAAACGGAAAAGAGACAAAAACTATCCCCAATGTCACGACCTTAAATTTTCAAGTAACGATCGTACGGCACTTTGCACGGTCCGTTGCACTAAACCTGGCTTTCCCCAAACGAATTCTCCAAAGAGATTAGAAAGAGAGTTTGTAAAGAATGCTATGTATTGCTCTAGAGAGAGTTTATGTTACAAGATGCTAAGAATTCCCAAGGATTTCCCAAGATGCCTACAAATGAAGACCAATGGGTCTATTTATAGTGTGGCTTCTAAGCTTAAGACTATGCCACCACTTTCTAGATTCTTCTAGCTCTAGAATATACAAGAGTGTTCTTGTTTTATCTACAAGGTGCCACAAGGCTCTAGGACCTTCTAGCCAACTCTAGAGTCTACTAGGTTTGTCTAGCTCCTTCATGCACGTTCCGGGATGTTCCGTAAGATTCCAACGGCTTCTACATCCTTCCCGAACCATCCGACACGTTCTAGAATATTCCAACCCATTCTAGCACCCTCCAGCGTGCTCTAGAACATTCTAGGGTCTTCAAGCTTGAGTTGAGTCCGTCCAACTCTAGCTCTTTCTAGACATCTCTATGCAACTCTAGAACTTTCCATGTAGAATAGTCTAGATCCTTTAGGCAACCACCATTTATTTTGGATTTTTAGGGACATTCTGAGCGGGACGTGACACCCTCCCCCACTCAAGTTCGCGACGCCCTCGTCGCGCTTTCAAGCTGAAACCTCTCTATGGCATCTTTGAATTGCCATAAAGACTCCTCGAGTTCCCAGCTTGCTTCTACTACATCTAGGACATTTTTCCATTTGACCAAGTATTCCTTATAACTTGGTACACCCCTACGTCGGATCAATCGGTCCGCCAAAATTGAGTCCACTTCCCTATCAAAGGAGGTTACCACTGCGGTAGGCGCCCTCTTGGATTCTCCCCTACTCATGTCTTCCTTGTCTCTATGAAAAGGTTTCAACATACTCACATGAAAGACCGGATAGATTTTAAGCTTTGGAGGGAGTTGAAGTTTGTATGACACCTTACCGACTTTCTTGAGGACAGGAAAGGGTCCCTCATATTTCCGCACCAACCCCTTATGAACCTTCCGCAAGGACTTGAATTGTTGGGGCAATAGTTTAACCATGACCAAATTTCCTTCCTGAAATTCCACCATCCTCCTCTTGTTGTCAGCCCATTTCTTCATCTTTTTAGACGCCTTGTTCAGATAAGCTCGGGCCAACTCCGCCTGTTCGTGCCACGCCTTGGCAAACTTGAAGGCAGCAGGGCTCTTCCCTTCATAACTTGTGGCCAAGGCATAGGGAGTCATGGGTTGCTGTCCCATGACGATCTCGAAGGGACTCTTTGCGGTGGACTCGCTCCTCTGCAAATTATATGAGAATTGGGCTACATCCAACAGCTTCGCCCAATCCTGTTGATTAGCACTTACAAAGTGCCTAAGATACAACTCCAGCAACGCGTTGGCACGCTCTGTTTGTCCATCACTTTGTGGGTGAAAGCTTGTGGAGAAATTCAAGTCTGATCCCAACAGCTTGAATAGTTCCGTCCAAAATTTCCCCGTGAATCGTGGGTCTCGATCACTCACGATATTGGAAGGAATTCCCCAATGCTTCACAACATTCTTGAGGAACAAACGTGCCGTCTCATCTATTTGTGCGGTCCGTTGAAGCAGTATGAATGTCGGCGTATTTCTTTGGCGGTCGATGACGACAATAATGCTGCCAAAGCCCTCTGATTTTGGCAGACAAGTAATGAAGTCCATTGTGACACTTTCCCAGGGTCTCTCTGGAGTAGGTAGCGGCTCTAACAAACCTCTGGGTGCATGCTACTCAATCTTGTCCTGTTGGCATACAAGACAAGTCCTCACGTAAGCTTCAACATCGTCCCGTAGTTGTGGCCAATAGTAGATTGACTTAATCAAAGCAAGGGTGCGCCTCATCCCTGGGTGTCTAGCCCATAATGAGTCATAACACTCCTTGATTAGCTCCTTCCTTAAGTTCCCCCACTTCGACACAAAGATGCGATTCTGCTTGGCGTAGAGTAGTCTGTCACTCAACCAAAATCGCATAGTCTTTCCTTCCTTGATAAGGGCAAGGAGGTTTTGAGCAAGGGCATCATGTTCCAACCCTTCCTTGATCCTTTCCAACAAAGGGCTATTTGGCCTACTCAAGGCTGCTATCTCTGCCTTTCGACTTGGTGGATCAACCACAAGGCTTCTGCTGCACAACTCTAATTTTTCCACCTGATAAGGACTCATTGTTGGTGGTCTTGCGTCAAGATCCAACTCAACTTTGTGGTCCACCTCCCTCCTTGTAAGTAACTGTTTGGGCAATGCTTCAGGCATCACACAATGAGACTTATCTGAGACAACTTGCACGTCCGTCGGCAAGCTTGGCTTTGGCGACTCCTCCCCGTCGTATTCTTTTGAGATGGTAAGGTAACTCTCTTTTTCTCTCTTCAATCCCTTCTTGAATTGAAGTGCCGAGAGAGCTTGGGTCGTACGTTTGGTGGTCCTGTCCGTCGGTACCACACACGCCTTTGATCCATCCATTATGCACATAGAGTTTGAGTTTGGCACCAAGAAAGCTCTAACCTGGTCCAAGAACTCCATGCCGAATACTATCGAGTAGTCGTCCATAAGCGCCACCGATAAGTCCACTTGGCAGTCCAAGCACCAAGACTGACCTTAACTCCACGAGCGACTCCATGCAATGGTAGTGCTGCTGAGTTAACTGCTTTGAGAGATCCCCATCCATGGACTACCTTCAGGCCGAGTCGCTTTGCTTCCTCCACTGAAACAAAGTTGTGAGATGCACCTGTGTCGACCAAAGCCTTGGCGACCTTCCCATTGATGGTTGCATCTACATACATTAAGCCTTTAGGGGTCTTTGGGGCGCTCTACAATGCACTAAGTAGGCGCAAAGAACCCATCTTTGCACCTTCGTCCGACTCGCCTCCATCCTGATCATGAGTGGAAGCAACTAAGGCACTCAAGGCCTTCCTTTTCGAACATTCACGTGCCCAATGCGGTCCGTCGCAAATGAAGCACGTCACGTGGGGCTTCAAGGCATTACGATCCTCCTTCCCCTTATCTCTTAGCTTGAATGAGGAGCTATCTTTATGATTTTTGGAACCCTGACTTTTGGCGTGGCCTCCACCATTCTTTTCTCCACCAAACTTTTTATCTGTGGCTTTTGAGCTCTCTTTGTTGGTGGAGTAATCAATAAAGCTTTCTGCAGTCGCGATGGCCGAAGATAAGTCTTGGACACCACGTCGCTTAAGCTCGAGGTTAACCCATGATTGGAGACCGTCCATGAATAAGAATAGGGCATCCTTGTCAGATGTGTCGGGAACTTTTAGCAACAAGGTTGTGAACTCCTTCACATAGTCCCTTATGCTACCCGTTTGCTTCAATCGTCGCAATCGGCCCCTTGCCTCCTCCTCAGCATTTACGGGGAAGAACTGCATTTTGAACTCCCTTTTGAAATCTTCAAAGGTGTCAATTGTGCAAACCTCTCGTTGCACATCACCATGCCTCCTTCTCCACCACAACATAACAGTGTCAATCAAGTACATGGCAGCAGTTCGGCTCTTGCTGGCATGGTCCGTTATGCCAATAGCCTCAAAATATTGTTCCAGCCCCCATAGGAAGTTCTCCACTTCCCTAGCATTCCTAACACCGTTGAAGGTCTTAGGCTTGGGAACATCCACTCTCTTAGCTTCAATAACAGTGGCTGTGATAGTTCCCGCGGCCATAGCCCGCTTACATAGAGCTAGATCACCACTCATATCCTCAAATCTATGCAACACATTAGCGAGTTCTCTTTGGACAAGATCTCGTACCTTGGCAATTTCGGCCTTCAACCCATCAATTTCTTGCCTTAGCCCGCCGTCTAGCTCATTGAGGGACATCTTAACCGCTGCATGGATCTCCACATCCTCGGCCTCCAAGCCATTGCAACGCTCCTCTAAGTTGTCCACCCGATCAAACAGCTCCCCTAAGCTGTCCTGCGCACTCCTCACTCGTGCTTCTAAGCTAGAAAGCATGTCTTTCGACTTGGCTCGAGATTCCTTTGAAGGTTTTCGGGTTTCCTCACGCCCACGTTCCATAGGTGGAACATCAACGCTTGGTGTAGATGGAGCAACGTTCTTCATTATGCCAAAGGTAGAAATGCTTCAACCGAAAGCTCTGATACCAACTGTCACGACCTTAAATTTTCAAGTAGCGATCGTGCGACACTTAACACGGTCCGTTGCACTAAGTCTGCCTTTCCCCAAACGAATTTTCCAAAGAGATTAGAGAGAGAGTTTGTAAAGAATGCTTTGTATTGCTCTAGAGAGAGTTTATGTTACAAGATGCTAAGAATTCCCAAGGATGATCACAAATGAAGACCAATTGGTCTATTTATAGTGTGGCTTCTAAGCTTAAGAATATGCCACCAATTTCTAGATAATTCTAAGCCTAGAATATACAAGAGTGTTCTAGGTTTATGTACAATGTGCCACAAGGCTCTAGGACCTTCTAGCCAACTCTAGAGTCTTCTAGGTTTGTCTAGCTCCTTCATGCACGTTCCGAGATGTTCCGTAAGCTTCCAGCGGCTTCTACATCCTTCCCGAACCATCCGGCACGTTTTAGAATATTCCAGCCCATTCTAGCACCCTTCAGCGTGCTCTAGAACATTCTAGGGTTTTCAAGCTTGAGTTGAGTCCGTCCAACTCTAGCTCTTTCTAGACATGTCTAGGCAACTCTAGAACTTTCCATGTAGAATAGTCTAGATCTTTTAGGCAACCACCATTTATTTTGGATTTTTAGGGACATTCTGAGCAAGACGTGACACCAAGCTATATTTTGCAAAAGAAGCCATCATAAACGAGTGAAATTTTATATAAACAGTTATTCAATATTAAATGAAACAACATTCCTACTGACAATAGAAGATACACTGAGAGGAAAATTAGATGTAAATCTGTTAAGCATTATGTTCAAGACATAGTCAAATTTTAATTCAACTTACTCGTTTTGCACCAGCCTGAGCACAAAATATTGAAAGGATGCCTGTGCCACATCCAACATCCAACACAACCTGTAAGTATTTTTAGATTAAATGAAAAAGTGAACCATATAAAATGCTTTTATTTTATGAAAAATTCTATAGATTGGAGAATATATAATGCCCAAGATGTAGAAGATTATAGTACCCTGAGGCATTCTCTCCAAGCTATGATGTACACTAAGTAAGATGCAATACATCTTGCCAAATATTGTGATCAAATGAAGTAATTTTTGTAATGTACTATAACATAAGAGTAAAAAAAATACAGATCTTAGTACTACTTAGCACAATCTGTCATATCATATGATAACTATATTACCTTGCCTGCTATAGAACTTTGATGCTGCATGATTGCCGTCCTATAAGTTTCAGTCCGTACATGATCCTATGAAACAACATTTTAGCACATCATTCAATGAATGGAAAATCAAATGGAAAATGGCGCAAGTTGCAGCTGAACCCATTTCCATCCTCTCCCCAAAAAAACCAAGGTGCAACTCAAGTATAAAAGTCAGGATCTACCAGGCAAAGCTTGGGAAGCAGCTGTCAACTGAAGCCAGAAAAGGATCCAAAGATTTTGGGTTCTTGTTACCTATTCCAACTTTTATTTCTATTATTTTTTTGTCCAATGAAACCAATTTTTGCATCCTGTTCTTCAAAAGTTCTCAAACTGATTTCCTAAACAATCTACCACTATGAAGCATTGTTAATACTCCAAAGTTAGTGCGAAAAGCACAAGCATCTTACAAAAAATGAAAGCTCTTTTCAACATTTGGAAAACCACTGATAATGGAGTTGTGAACCAATGACTGAGAAAGCAAGTAACTGAAACGCTGTACAGAGTTTAAAGTTGAAATACATAGCTGAAATCAAATAGCCAACCAATAGATTTTGTTCTATCTCATTTCTGATTTTGCAACCTAAAACCTGACGGATGTGAATGCAACATTTGAGATATTGTTAGAAATAGTTGAGAAACCAACTCTCCCAAAAGCTTAAGCTAGTAGGAGGAAGGCCAACATTACTTTTATATATTAATCAGATATCACTGTCATGAATCCCAAAGAGAATCATCTAACATGGCACACTGATCAAGTTCAGATTATTAACCATCGACTATGTCATAACATTCGCATATATACTCACATTACTATGGTAAGAATGTAAGATTAAAGTAGAAAATAGCCCTCCATCAAAGCACCAAGAAGAAAGCAGGAAGGTCAAATTGAATATTAACATAAATTATAGTTTTACACAGAAGAATTTTATTCCTGGTTGTTTATGCACAAAATCTGACATGAAGTAACTTATAAAGACCAACGGATATCCAAGAACTCTATAATTGTAACCAAACCCAACAGAACTCATTCTACAATTTTCTTTAATGATTTTATAAAGCATATTCTTATTCTTGGTTGTTTATGCACAAATTTTGACATGAAGTAACTTATAAAGACCAACGGCAAGTTCAAGAACACTATAATCGTAACCAAACCCAACAGTACTCATTTTACAATTGTTTTAAATAATTTTACACATCAAATTCTCATTCTTGGTTGTTTATGCACAAAATCCGACAGAACGTAACTTATAAAAACCAACGGCAAAAAAAAAAGAGAACCCTATAATCGTTAACAAACCCAACAAAACTCATTCTACAAATTTATTTCTCGTTTTCTGCCAATTTAGGACAGATACTACAAAAGATAAAACAATGCAATAGAAGTTCACTTTCTTTCATAGACGTTCAGAGAAAAGGGTGAGAGAAAAAACCTTGATCATCTCTTCGTGGATACCAACGTGAGCGTAAGAACTAAAATAGGCCATGTCGAAGTCCGTACAAGGAGGCCTTTGGAGAGGCTGTTTCTGGAGGGGATCATGCTCGTAAACCCTAGAGCCAACGACGGCAGTACCATGGCCGTCACGATACCTAGAAGTGGAGCCAGCACGACTTCCTCTGCGGGCTCGGTTGCGATGAACCGTGCCTAGTTGCATATCGCCGCTTGGTTGCTGGTAGTGGTGATAGCCGTTACCGTTACTGTTATTTGCAGTCGAGTACATAATTTATAATGTCTGTTTTCGGCGCGTTGCCGCTACAAACTCGGTTCGAGTGCGATTTCCTTACCCCCGGTCACTTTAGATCGAAATGATACTAAAACCTGTGTATTTTTCTAGATATTTTTAGGGCAAATTTCGGATCGTCTTAAAATTTTGAGAAATTCTCAAAGAATTCCGATAATTACTCGTAGACAAATGCTAAATACTTTAAAATATTAATTTTAATTAAAATTATAATAAATTATGGTTGGCTGAAATGGAATATAAGAAAAAAATTTAAAAGAAAAATAATCATAACCCATTCTCCCATTTAAAAAATCATGATTTTATTTTCATTTCAATTTTTTTTCCAATTTTACTTCAAACCCAAATATAATCCTAAATCTCAAATTCTTAAATTTTAAAACCCTAAATACTATTTAGAAAAATAACAATTTTAACCCTAAACTTTGATCTACAAATGTAACTCTAAACCCCAAATCTCAAAACCTTAAATCCTATTTAAAAAAATAATAATTTTAACCTTAAACCTTGACCCACAAATATAACCTAAAATCTCAAATCCTAAAACCCAAAATCTTATTTAGAAAAATAATAATTTTAACCCTAAACCTTAATCCACAAATATAACCCTAAATCTCAAATCCCAAAACGCAAAACTTTATTTTAAAAAATAATAATTTTAACTCTAAACCTTAACCCACAAATATAACTCTAAACTCTAAACCTTATTTAGAAAAATAATAATTTTAACCTTAAATCTTAACCCACAAATATAACCCTAAACCCTATTTTAAAAAATAATACTTTTAATCCTAAACTTTAACCCATAAATATAACCCTAAATCCCAAATCTCATATCACAAAACCCTAAACCCCAAATCTCATATCCCAAAACCATAAACCCTAAATCCCATATCCCAAAACCCTAAACCTTAACCCACAAATATAACCCTAAACTCTAAACCCCAAATTCCAAAATCCCAAATCTCAAACCTTAAAACTCTAAACCCTATTTAAAAAATAATAATTTTAATAATATATTTTATTTTTAAGTAATAATTATTTAAAAAAATAATGTATTTTGTCTGACGAAAAAATAATAATTAAATGATATTATTTAAAATTTACTGAATATAGGGGTATTAAGGTAATATATAGTATTTATCATTCCATTATAATTGTAAACCAGATATTGTAATTCTGATTTCTTCTTTGATTCCAGTGGTCAAACCAAACAAAATTGTTTCATTTTCATTCTCATTCACATTCTGATTCCATTCTCATTCTCATTCTGATTCCATTTAGTGAACCAAATGTCACCTAAGATATTATTAGCGAGTAATTGTGTTCAAAAATTAATCTATCCAATCTAATCTTAATAACTCAATTTAATTCATCCAATTTAAATTATATTATGATTGATTGGTTTGAAATTTAAAATTATAGAAAATATCTTTTATAGATTTTCTCTTCTTAAAGCTAAAATTTTCACAAAAATCCATCCTACTTATAATATATTATACATTTTATATTTTTTATTTCAATATAATAATTTTATTTAATAAAAAGATTAAACAATATAACAAAACTAATAGTTTTCCTCCGTCCACTTTAAGCTAAGGCACTTCAGCTTTTCAAATTTTAATTAATCATTCCTTACTATCTTATTATAACCTAATAATTATATCTAATTTCTCAATCCTAAATCCCCAACGGAGAAAAGAGTAGAAGACTTCAAACCTAGCATTAAGTCATCGACTCTCCAGCTTTTAGATTTCTATTGTTTAAATTAAACACTTGTTTATGCATGCAATAGATGCTTAAATTGATACAAATTAAATTGTAAATACCTTGTTAGTTTCTATAATGTTTGAAATATAGAATTAAATACATGATATTTGTTTATTTATTATTTAAAAAAATTAAAATCCTTTTAGGACCAAATTTTAATAAAATGTTAGAGCATAAAATTTAATGCAAAAATTATATAATTATTAAAAAAAAATTCTCCTATTGTAAAAACAAAAATAAAAAAACACTAAATTATAAAATTTGATCTACCCAATTCGAAGGGTTTGATTTTGTTTTATAGGTTTTATTGGATCGAATCGGTTCTTACTTTTCAAGAACTAACATTATTAGTTTGATTTCCTTTTTAGCTCAAATTTGATCAAACCCATGATACGTACATCCCTATTACTGAGATATCTCGCCTTTTCCCATCTACTTCGTGCAACAACAGTAAAGACTCCAAGCCCACTATGAAACTAGTAGCATTTTGATTGCCATGACATCAACAAAGGACGACGATTGTTAAGTAACCATCAATGTTTCCAATCATCACTATAAAACATTTCTAATTTTAGGTATTTTTTCTATGATGATTGAAAATGTTGAGAAATTAACAAAAAATGAATAAGAACAAATTTATTTAGTTGTTAGATCAAAACTGGTGCATGGAAGAAGGCTTAGTAGTAACTACTGTTGGTAAGTGGTTGTAACCCAAAATGTTAATTTATTAAAAAAAATAGTTCTCCTAACTATGTATTCATTTTTTTTTATATTTATCTATGTAAGACTCATTCGTACACTTAATAAATTCCTCAAACAAAAGACACAACTACCTCTTTTAGACTCGAACCATGCTCTCTGTACCAAGGATCAGTCTTTTAGATGCATCCTCTTTAAAAGGCATTCGTGCTCCATTGAGTTCACTAGTATAGTAAGATATTACCAAAAATCTAGACAAACTTAATAACACATCAAGGGTCTAATGAGTTCACCATTGTAGATTTATCCAAACATAGTGTCCAACATTCGTTTGAACTTGGGTTATGTGACCAGCTTACATTAATCCTATTTCACCTAGAAAATCCACATTATGCGCACTCACGTAATATAAAATTGGGTCTTGGATTTGATGCCGCTTGTAGGGCATGGGATTTCAACTTAAAAAGATTAATGTATTACAAAGAGTATTACATTATAAATATATACCCAATTTACTCTTTCACATTTTTCTAATGTGAAACTTATTTACACAAGTATTATTCACAAGTGAGTTTGAACTGTGAAAAATAAAGTTAAATAAAACATTTTTAAAGTTTCTAATAAATTTACCCTATATAAGTATATTTAAACTTTAGAATATATGAGATGAGATTGTAAATCAAAAATATTTAAATAAAATATTTTTTTAAATTTAGCAATAAGTTTTGTTTAAGGATGTTGAGGCATTGTCGCTTACACGTAGCTTTTTAGTGGACTTTAAGAATTTGGTTGCTAATGATTCTATGAAAATAGTCATTAGCGTATTTTTTTACTTAATATTTACTTTTTTATTCAATAAATAGTATTTTTTGGGTAAAATATATTTAAATATAAACTTTTTGATGAAAAGGGGTAAAAATATAATTTTTGAAATTTTCTGCAATTTTTATGAATTTTTATGAATTTTTTATGAATTTTTTATGAATTTTTAACACAGGTCCAATCAGGGGCTACCACGTGGCATGTCACACAGGTAGAGGAGCTGATTGGGCAAGCCACGCAAGCATGGAGAGTGAATCACGTCGCGTTGCATGTGAGAAGGATGAAACACGCATCAAGTGTTAGCACAACGTTCAATCTGAGTTCGAAAATCATTCAACGTGCCATACTACGTGTCGTTACGCCATTACCCCTCCACACCTTCCACCCGTGCGCCACACCATCCCTTTTCGTGAATCACGTCACACCACGTGTTGCTGACTCAACGAGCGTTGACTTTGACCGGTCTCCCCTACCACACGTCACTCCCTGATTTGCCCAATGAATTTTCTCATGCCACGTGTCACACTATGATTGGCTAAAACTCTCAATTTTGCTTATTTTGATCATAGCCCTTGATCTGAAGCTAATTGGATGGTCCAGATTGCACTTGAGCTTTATTTAAGCTCATAATCATTCCATAAACCCTAATTGGCCTCCATTAGAATAATTTTGGTCATTTTTTGGAGCTAAAAAGAAAGAAAAATACATAAAAATTCAAGAGAAGACACAATTTTGGTGGAGATTCAAAAAAAAATTAATACTACAATTCAAGAGATTGTTTGTATTTCTTTTTCTACTCTTTTCTTTATCAATTTTATGTATTTATTTATGAAAAATATGAGATTTATGAACACAATTATGTGTAATTAATTTATTGATTTAGTGATCTTATGAACCCAATTTTCACCATGTGATGATCTAATATTTTTTTCCAATTATAATATTAATTTAATTATATTATTTAATTTGATGTTTAAGCTATTAGTTGTTTGGCCAACAATTTATCTATAGAGGTAATTAAATAAATTTGAGAGAATTATTTAATTATTTGTCTTGATTAAATAACATGCATAGTTTCTAGCAGAGATGTATGATTCTTATGTATGTAATCTATAAATGATGAACTTAATGAGTAGTATACAATTTAATTGGCATGAGAGTGTGATTAAATTAATTACTATATGATGTGCAGTTTACTTGAGAGAGAAATACATGCTAGGTTAGATTCAATTGATCATGTAATTAATTGATATTATATTGGGGGGAATTTAGCGATTCTCATGATTAGAAGATTGGGAGATTAAATATTCCTAGATATTTTCTCATATATCTTTTTAGTTACTAAATTTGATTTAATTAATTATTGCTATTTAATTTTAGTTATTTTAATTTTGCTTCATTAAAATATAAAAACAATAAAAAAAAATTTATTTTTATTATTTCTAGTCTTAAAAATTAGTTCTTAATAAAATAATCTTCGTGTGAACGATCTTTTTTTATCATTATATTACTTGTTGCGATACGTATACTTGCGTATTCATTGTGCATTTATAAAATTAATATTACAATCTTATTTTAACATTTGATTGAAAAATTGGATAAAATTATATTGTTTTTGATCTTGTGAACAAATTTATGAGTGTATTTCTTTTTCTTTTTCTTTTTTGGGGAAAAAATTATGGTATTTTTAAAACAATAATTTTATTGAAATTATTATGATTGTTATCTAGTTTTACTTACTTGTAATTGAACATGAAAGACAAATGATTTAAAATACTCTTACAATATGGTCAAATTTATCAATCAATGATGAAAATATGATTCTATTCATAATTTTATAACTATGTGCTCTATATTATATAAGCTACATGATGTATGACGTTATTCACCTTTTTTTGTGAAAACAAAATACTTTAATTATATATATATATTGTTGCATTTATTTACTTATCATTTATAGTACTACATTAACAATATTTTATAAGTGGTAAATAGTTACGACGAATAGTAGGCAAAAGAAGAAAAAAATTAAGTACCATGGACAAGCTTTTCCAGACCTATCTCACATATCCCTCCATTCTTCCCGTACAAAACCCTACCACCACCACTTTCCTCCAATTTTAAACCACTTCCCCATTCTCTACTAAAAAGTCTCATGTAATCATGAATCATAAGTAGTAACGACATCATTCAAACAGCATCAAGACAAATTTGGGGATGTAAATTCAATGCTATGTATTCATAGACTAGTTAATAAGGTTATGGTGTTACGAGTGCTTGTTTAAACCTAAAAAAGTTGTCATCCTTGAGTACAATCTCTTTACCATATTTGCCACTCTTAAGGCCTTAATCATTTTCCTCCATCCAATGACAGAGACAATTATTGACCACCGATAATGGGTTATATTTATTTTTCAACAAAAGCAAAAAAAAAAAAAAAATTTGCGTACGTGTATGGATACAATTATGTATATGGGTGTTAGTTTCTTTTAAGAGGAACTAATATCTATGTTCCTGTAAACCATTGTAAATAGCCAAGACAAAGATGTTTGTAACTTTATGCCCGTTTGAATGTACTTTCTTTAGTAGTGGTTTCAAAAGAGAAGAGTGTTTTACATAAGATTGATAAAAATGGTTTAGATTGATATATTATTAATCAATTTAAGTAATAAGTATAGGTCATAAACTATTTCTTTGAATTAGTAAAATTTACTTAATCTTTCTAAAAACGTAAATAATAATTATCAAAAAATTTAAAACCACTTCTCATATAGATTATAAAACATCCTTGAAAGTGGTTTAAGACATTTGAAACTCCTCTAACCTAAAAGTAGAAACAGTTCCAAAACGGAACCTTTATTCTTGTTTGCATTCTTTATATTCGTGTTTAAATTTGTGTGATGAATACTCAATTTGAAGTGTAGCAGGCAGTTCCTACGATGAGGTGATCACATTTAATTGGTTGGTTCAGTCACCAAACAGCATCATGGTGTACCACAACGTTAAATTATTATAAAATCAATTTTGACTTCTTCTCATTAGAGAAAGAATGAGCTATATTAGTTATAATATTAGTAATATTATAATATTAGCTAGCGTCAGATAATATGACTTTTGCGTTGCAAAAGTAAAGGAAAATAAAATAAAAGAGAAATAAACAGGAATTAGCAGAATGTCTCTAATTCTATCTCATTTCTCTCCCTATATATATGTAATAGGTAGAAAAGTTAAATATACATGCATTATAACTTAGGAAATCAAGAGAGATTATAAATTATAATTTAAAAGGCAGAATTTTTTATTTTCTTCAATTTTTTATTTGTATTTTCCTCAAAAACAGTGATCTTATTCTATTTCTTTTAATACATGTAACTACTTTTAATCAAATTAGCTGGGCTATATTTTGACCATTACGTTAATATTTTTAACTAGATTAAGATTTACATCGGAAGTTCTTCTCATCTTAATAAAGAAAGAAAGAGTTATATTAGTTATAGTATAAAATACTATTAGTTAGATTTCTAAAATGAATCAAATAGATTATTTTTAATTTTATCAAATTATAATTTTATAACCCAATCACAATGGTCAAATAAATAATCATGTATCAAAGTTAAATTAAAAAATAGATTAATAATACGTGAGATTTTTAGGTGAAAACAACGTAGGTCACGACCCTTATCTTAGAAGAAAACCATTAATCCACTAAATCACATAACTTTTTTACTATAAGAATTAATTGTACAAGGAAAAACTCAATCTTATGCTATCATCTTTAGGATACTGCCCCAATTACCTTACCTACGAGCCCCTGCTTTATTTTCACAGTTTTTAAAGCTAACGTGAGCGTTATCTAGACGAACATTCTAATTAGCTCCTTACTAATCAAACAAATTAACCTACAAACAGGGTTAACACAAAAATATAAGTGCATATGTGTATTCTATAATCAATTTAATAATTAATAATGTTAACTAGATGATTCAAAACATATATCAAATCAATCAAATCAACTAGCGAAATCTAGAACTTTTATTAAATACAAGTTTAATAAATAAGCTTAGATATATACCAATATAATCATATGAAATGAAAGATTCAAAATCAATGAGAAGGCTTAGATCTATGCTAGCGTAATCATATGAATATATTAGATGAGATAATAAAGTTAAGCCTAAATGAAAAAAAATGAAAAAGAATAGAGAGATATAACTATCAAAACTTCGTGCTTCTTAAAATTGCTCTATTATTATGTGTGTGTGAATATAACAGACAAGTGATATACTTAAAGAAAACATAGATAGGAAAATGTCTCTATTAGGGGCATCGATCCTTAGATGAAGGATATTGATTACCCTATCAAAATAAAGTTATGCCAATGAAAAAGGGGATCGATCCCTCTCAGATGGGAATCGATACCTCTCAGATGGGAATCGATACCTCTCTATATAGCCCTCTTTTTAAAAAAAGTTATGTTGTTTGACACAATCGGTTGAGGATTGTTTATGGATTGATTCGTCTAATAAGGGGATCAATTCCTCAATCTAAATAGGCTTATAACTCAATCATACAACATCATAATTGATTTAACCAAAAACCTATATTTGATGCACCTAAATATATATATTGTTGAAAAATTACGCAAATTCCCGATAAGCCAGATTTGTGAGAAAGTAAGATAGACAAAATAACACACAAATTTGATAACGGAGTTCGGCCAATCTTGCTTACGTCTCTGGACCTATTGTAGATCTTTTTATTGATAAATGGGAGAAATTATATAAGGTGTTTACAACACTCACAACTCACAACCCAATTATACCCAAGAAAATTGCTCTCAATTTTCCTCATTAAAGCTTTTTTTCTCTCTCATTTTTCCTCATTAAAGCTTTTTTTCTCTAAGTTTTTCTCCCAATTGGAATGAATATTTTGATTGATTGAATTCATTGTAATTATACATCTATTTATAGGAAGATTCACTCCTTGAATTGCTCCTTGAATTAAGCATTGATTTACTCCTTAAATTAAGGGTGACCACTCCTTGATTTGCTCCTTAATTTGCTCCTTGAATTAAGGACCTTTATAGCAATCTTCAACATATACAACCCTACCTAAATGATTACTCTATGAAAGTAGAGTCACCAGTGTATTTTTCAACTTAATATTTATTTGTTTTATTCAATAAGTAGTATTTTTGGAATTAAAAATATTAATATATGAAATTTTCAAGGAAAAGGGAATGAAAATATATTTTTTGGGAATGTTTTGGAATTTTTAATGCATGACCAATTAAAAAACACCACGAAGACGACATGAAAGTAGGGAAGTTGACTAGACAAGCACATGGATGCCACGTAAGTGAGAGGGCCAGTCATGCAACACCACATGTAACAGGTGACTCAAGCCTACCACATGTCGACATGACTTTAGTTTCGAGTTTCACCATACGATCAACAAGCATGCCACACGTTGTTACCTAATTCGTCCATTCTCCCATCGAAGTGCCACATAATTCGAAACCGTGAATCATCCCACATCATGTGGTGCTGACTCAGCCACGTTGACCACGACCAGTCCACCTACGCCACACATCACATGCTGATTAGCCCCATGAATCTCCCATTGCATGTGTCATAATCTTATTGGTCAATGCTATTAATTTTATATTTTTTATCTTAGCCTTTGATCTGAAAATAATTTGACGGTCCAAATTCCACTTGAACCTTATTTAACCCTTAATTGTCTCATAAACCTTAATGAGTTGAAAATTACATATTTTTTTATCAATTTTTAGAGCCAAGAAGGGAGAAAAATACAAAAAATTTAAAAATAGATACAATTTTGTTGGAGATTCAAGAGGAGATTGGTGCTATAATTCAAGATATTGATTGTATTTATTCTTCTTCTATTGTCTTTATCAATTTTTATGTATTTCTTTATGAAAAATATGAACTTTATGAATAAAATTATATCTTGCTAATTATTAATCTAAGAGTCTTATGAACCCAATTTTCTATATGTAATGATCTAATATATTACCCTAATTATGATTTCAATTTAATTATATTATTTAATCTAATTTTATCTTGTTAATTGTTTTGGCCAACAATTAATCTATGGATGTAATTAAATAGATTTAAGAGAATTATTTAATTATTTGACTTGATTAAATAACATGTATCGTTTCTAGACAGAGATATATTGTTCTTATTTATATAATTTGTAATTGATGAACTTAATGAGTAGTATGTAATTTAATTGTCATGAGAGTGTAATTACGTTAATTACTATGTGATGTATGGTTTACTTGATAGAGGAATACATACTAGATTAGATTCAATTGATCATATAATTAATTGATAATTATAGTAGGAGGGATTTTAGTGATTCTCATGTTTAGAAAATTGAGGGGTTAATTATTCCTAGATATTTTCTCATATATCTTCTTAGCTGTCAATTTTGAGTTAATTAATTACTATTATTTATTTTTAATTCTTTTAATTTTTCTTCCTTAGAACATAAAAACACAAAAAAATTAATTTTTGCTTTTTAGTTTTAAAAATTAGTTTCTAATAATATAATCTCTTTGTGAACAATCTTTTCTCATTATTATATTACTTGTTGCGATACCTATACTTGCATGTTCATTGTACACAATTCATGTCGATTAAGTTTTTGGCACTATTACCTGGGATTATAAACATTATAAATTAAAATTTCATTTTATTTTAGTCATTTTTCTTTATTTAGTTTTCATAATTTTAATTTAGTTATTTATTGATTTATTTTAGATATTTTTCTTTATTTATTTTTTATGATTTTAATTAATTAATTTAGTTATTTATTTTTGATTTTGACATCTCTTTTAGTGCTATTAAAAACACATTTGAGTCTTATCATGAGCAAAGTCCATAAGGCAGAAATTTTTCCTTTTGATCCCAAAATTGAGTGTAATTTGAGATCAACAAGAAAATAACAAGTTGTCACCCAAGTGGAGGAAATGGTTAATCTATTAAAAATAAACAATAATGAACTAAATTTGAACAACCAAATACCTTTAATGGATGATAGGGATAGAACTATGAATGGGTATGCAATACTTATGTTGGAACAGTTGAATCCAAGTATTAAAAGACCAAACATTCAAGTTAATCAGTTTGAACTAATGCTTGTGATGCTTCAAATGCTACAAACAGTTAGTTAATTCAGTAAATTACCAGTAAGGGATCTTCATCTATATCTCAGATTATTTATTAAAGTTGGAAATTCATTCAAATTATGTGGTGTGACCGAGGAGGCGTTTAGGCTTAAATTGTTCTGTTACTCTTTGTGAGAATGTACTCGAACTTGGCTAAAATATTTGCCACCTAATTCCATTACAACTGGGAATGATTTAGTAGAGAAATTCTTGATGAAATATTTCCCATCAACAAAGAATGCCAAGCTTAAGAATAAAGTTACCTTCTACCAACAATATGAAGAGGAATGTTTATATGAAGCATGAGAAAGATTCAAAGAATTGCTAAGTATCCTCACCATGGTATTCTTTATTGGATCTAAATGGATAGTTTCTACGATGGTCTCAATGCTCAAACAAGAATCATTATTGATGCATCAACTCATGGAGCTCTATTAGCCAAATCTTACAATCATACTTATGATTTACTTGAGAAAATGGCTAGTAATAGCAGCCATAAGAAAAGTAGCCAGAGTGCATGTTGCAAATAATATCATAGCATTTACAATTTAAGTGTCATTTTTGGTGAATCTTTTGAAGGCTCAAAACTCACTAGCGAGTATAGGCCAAGTCTAAAATTAAAGGTGTCTTATGTGTTTTATAGTATGGATCATTTGTTTGATAATTGTTCAAATAATTTTGAATCAAAATTCTATATGGGTAATGTGAACCAAAATAGTAATCCATACTCAAACACATAAAACCTTAAATGGAGACAACATCCAAATTTATCTTGGAATAACATTAATCAAGGTGGTAATCAATTTAACCATCAATCATTTTCACCACCTAGTTTTCAACAACCACAACAATCAAAGCCCAAGAGAAGAAGCTACCTACTAAGGACAGTACAAATGTGTCAATAGGGATGATGAAAGACTTCATCTAGTCAATAAATATAAAAGTGTTCACTCTAAAGGCTTCAATTAGGAATTTAGATAACCAAATAAGGCAACTTGTTGAGGCCATAAGTTAAAAGCCTTAGGGTAACCTTCCAAGTGAAACAATTATAAATCCAAGAAGAGAAGGTAAGGAGCATTGTAATGTCATAGCCTTGAGGAGTGGTAAAACTCTAAAGGAGGAACATGAGACACAAAAGGATGAAGAGGAACAAGAAGCTAAAAAGGATGAGAAAAATAGTAAATTAATAAGGATGAGGAGAAATTAATGGATAAAGAGAGCACTGAAAAGGAAATAATTCAGTTAAAGAAAAGCAACCTCTACAAACCTACCATTATTTTTCCTCAAAGACTGCAAAATAAAAATTTAGATATGTAGTTTTCAAAATTTTTGGAGGTCTTCAAGAGGCTACACATAAACATACAATTTGTAAATACACTTGAACAAATGTCATATTATGCTAAATTCATAAAGGATATGTTGTCACAGAAAAGGAGGCTTGGAGATCATGAAATAATAACCTTGACTGAATGTTGTGGTACCATCCTTGATAGGAAACTACTACAAAAACTGAAAGATCTAGGTAGTTTTGACATCCCTTGCACTATTGGAAACATCTATTTGGCAAGGAACTATTTGATTTAGGTTCCAACATTAACCTCATGTCATTATGAATTTTCAAGAGATTAAGAGTTGGTAATGCCAGACCTACTCTAGTAATATTGCAAAAGGCAAATAGGTCAATTAAAAGACCTTGGGGAATGGTAGAAGATGTGCTTATAAAAGTAGATAAATTCATCTTTTTAGCAGATTTTATTATACTAGACATGGAGAAGGATTGTGATATTTCTATCATACTTGATCATCCATTCTTAGCAATCAAAAGAGCACTCATTGATGTACAAAAATGTGAGCTTATAGTAAGAATGCAAGATGAACAAGTAACATTTAATATGTTCAAAATAATTTAATTTTCTAATGTTGATAAAGCTGGTGATTGATGTTGAATAGATGACAGTGATGAGCTAACCATTGATGTGCTTTATAGCATGTGCCCTAGTGATGCTTTAGAGTATGTTCTTGTTAATTCTATGAATACACGTGCTAATGAATACCATGACACTCACATAGGTGCACACATTCATACTAATAGCTTAACAAAACTTGTTGAACTTCACGCTTAAAACTTTAACACATGATGCTATGAACAATGACATAAACTCATCATAAAACAACTCAACCTATATTAAAGTTGAAAGTATGGAATCAAAGGTTGATATTGTGAACTGTGGGAACTTTTTGGAGGACACACCTCTTATGTGTGTATCAAATGCATTTGTGGAATGTCTTAAAACAAGCTTAAGGCTCAAACCATTAATTTAAGTGCCACCAAGGTTAGATCTCATACCTTTACCCTATTGTCCCCAATCAAGTGGGTAAGCGGAAGAGTCCAATAGAGAGGTGAAAAGGATGCTGCAAATACATACATTAGATGAGCTATAGTGGAGTGCTGATAAGAATGCCAAATAGTATAAAAAGAAAACAAAAATATGATATGATAAGAGGAATTAAGCATTGTGTTTTAAAATTGAAACATAAAGTATTATTGAACAATTCAAGAAAAAATTGTTTTTAGGCAAACTTAATAATAAATGGACACATAGGGATGTTCCATAGGACTTTATATGACCATCTAGTCAAGGACATTAAATGTCATGTTGGTTGAGAGGTAACCCAACGTTATTTTACTTATATTTTTGTTTTGTAGGTGAATAAATGCATAGAGCAATGACACAACAAGATTGATAGTTTGAATTGAACTCACCATCACTTAATACTTAACTAAAAAAAACTTTTAATATCATACTTGTATTACCTAACACATAAATTCTTTATTGAACTTATCATATTTCTCTTGCCTCACATTATTATTATTATTGCAATATTTTCATCAATGTTCACCTTATATTCAATGATGGTTGTAGTTTCACCTCAATCTGAATGTTGAATCAACTTGTACAACTTTCGCTTTTCATCCTTTCATTATGCAACCTTTGCGTATTTCCATAGACTTACTCCTTATAAAAAACGGTATCCAAGAGTATCCAATTTGCTTAACGAGATTATATTCTTTCTCAAATCATGAACAAATCTTACATTACTCACTGTTCGAATTAGGGGTGTGCATCGGATCGAAATCGTTGATTTTATACTCATCCAATTCGATTCGACCATCCGATCGAATTGAAACATCCTAATCCGCAACTGATCCGATCACCTTTCAAATCCGATCTGTAATCTATTCATATTAGATTGGTTGAATCCAATCGATCCAACTAATAAACTTAATTAACTCTATTTTTGGTATTTTTGAATAAAAAATTTAAATTTTCACATAACATAAACTTATTTGAGCTAAAAAAATCCTTAAAATATGACTAATATAGGAATGATCAATGAGAATATGACAAATATATATTTAAGTATTTTTGGTCGGATCAGATGGGATCAGATGATACATAGTAAAATTTGTCATCCGATTCGAACTTAACGGATTGGAAAAATTTCCATCCAATCCGATCCAATGGATGGATCGAAACTGTCAAAAAATTAACGGATCGGATTAGTCGAATGATCATATTTTTTGCACATTCCTGATTCGAATAGCTCCATAATACATCTTAATCTTGATAATACCTTTTTTCCAATGACCTAACTTTTTGATCTATTAGCCATCAAAACATCACCATAATCACAAGGGTTGTAACTATCAAAAAATTCTTTATTTACACATATATGAAAACAACATATAAAATATAAAATCCAATCATCCAATGAGCCTTCACCAATAGTCACACATATGACATTAGAATGAGAATCATAAGTTTTGTTTTAGTGACATTTACTTATTTATCATCTTTTCTTTTCATAAAGACCTTTTATATCTTTTAATTTTTCTTCACAAAACCTCTTGATGTTCCCTTTCTTATGAAATAAAAGCACTCAATGTCATCTCTTGGGTGAGGCATGAAATGATTATCATCTCTACTAACATCTTTTTCTCTAGGTCTACTTCTTCCTCTACTTGATGAACTTGTTCTGAAATCTTCTCGAATAACATGAACATCTCTACATGTAGGAATTTTTGGTTGGATTAAATTACAAGTTTCCAAAAGTTTAGTTTATACCTCATTCATAGTCAACGTAGTCTTTCCAATAAGCAACATTGTCACCAATGTATCATGTGATTTTGGCAATGAGCACATTAAAATCCTTGCTTGGTTTTCATTATCTAATTTCACGTCAACACTCAAGAGTTAAGAAAAACATTTATTGAACATGTTAAAATGACTTATAATGATATTCCCTTCACCTATCTTCAAAGTATATAATTATTTTTTCAAGTAAAGTCTATTACATGTATAATTTTTCTAATATTTTCCATGATTTTGATGGTGAAGTCTTATTCAAGACATTATGTTTGACCTCAAAAACCAAATTCAAGCGAACAATGCTCATTGTTTTTGGTTTAATTTCATCCCAATCATTTTCCTTGATGTCTTGCTTTGTCTCCTTCAATGAATTAAGATGCCCTTGTTGCACCAATATATCCTTCAATTTATTTGCTAAATATTAAAGTTGTTTTCCATCAAAAATTATCTTTCTAAAACTTTATTATTACTATATCTTCTCAACGTAGAACTTATAATCTTTAGTTCTGATATCACTTATTGAACACAATATAAAATGAAAACATAAAAGTAAATCAATCAAACAAGAACACAAAAATGTTTATCTAATTAAAAAAAATTAACTTAATTCATACACAAAATAATAAATATATCTATTAATATAATTATTGAATATATAATCTTTTTGTAAATAACCCAATACACTATATATCTCAAGAATTTAAAATAATTCTCAAACCTAAAGCACCTAAAGCACCAAACAGCCAATATTATTCTCACACATAAAAAATATAAAATAAAAATACACCAAATTCTTTTCTTTATAATATTATTTTCACGCATAAAAATATAAAATAGAAAATACACCAAATTCTTTACTTTATTTTTGATTTGTGAAGCCAAAAAACCACTTCACTTGTACCTCTTTATAGCTCACGCACCAAACTTACGATTATTAATCATAATAATTAATACTTCTTTTGCCAACCTTTCATCTTCTTCCATTTTGATATCTAATTAACATTAATCACTCTTTATTTTCTTTCGCGCAAACTAAAAAATATTTTTGCTGTTACCTTTTTCTTAAGCCAACTCCAAGAAAACGAATCTATTCAAGTCAATTTGACAGAGTCTGTTTGGTATTTAAGTTAAAATAAATTAAAATTATGCATCAATTTTTAATTAAAGAAAACTCTTAAAAATAAATAAATTATTAAAAATTTAAGAAAAAAATAATTTAATTTTTTTATTAATTAAAATATTTTTTTAAAATAAATATTAGAGAATAATAACCTTTACAATTTATATGAAAAATTAATTAAAATTATATGATTATAAACATATATAATCTATGTATTATGAATATATACAACTAAAAAATAAATATATGAATTAGTAATATATAGATGGATTGTTGGTTTATAAATTTTAATTAAAATTTTAATTAATGTGATATAAGTATGTATTTATTTTTAAAATATTAGAATCAATTTATTTTCACCAATAAAACATAAAATTTAATTTGATTTGATTTGATTCGATTTCAATCGTGTATGTTGGTTTATCGATTATGTCAAATAATAAAGAAACATTCACTCATGAATTGCATAAATATAATAATAAAAATTATAACAAATTTATTATAAATTTATGTCTTAGACCAGGATTGAATTCAATAATAATTATTAATTTATCTCTTATATTTTTTATTCAAATTATTTTCTAATTTAATCTATTATCTGTCCTATTTTTTTACTATTTTACTTAGATTTATTAAACAAAATCATATCCTTTTATCTTTTAAAAAAATCTGGAAAAAATAGAATAAAAAACCCAAAAATCGTAATACAATAGTTAACCACCAACCTATACCACACATTCGCCGCTAATCATTATCATCCCAGCAATGACCCCTACCCATCACGATACTCAAAAAAGATCGAAATTGTCTAGTCCGTTGTCCCCAATTGATAACTTGTATAATTTAACATAATTTATTATTTTTTAACTTTAAATTTAGTCTAATTTTATTTTTTTTATTAAATTTAGACTTCATTATTATTATTTAAATTTTATTGTAGATTTGAAGATAATGAAGATCCAAAATTTTAGAAACATATCATTTAAATACACTCAAATTTAAATTAATATTTTTCTAAATATATATATATATACACACCAAACGAAAGAAAGAGAAGTCAGAAAACTAGAAGATAAAATCAAAAACAAGAAAAAGAAAGAACCGGTAGCGAAGAAACAACATCTTTATTTTCTTTAACATATTTTTTTTAAATTAATTTTATTTTAAATTTTAATCACAATAACCTTAGTACTTCTCTAGATAAAATTGAGATTAGTATAATTTTTGTATTTGTCAAAAGTAAGTTACCTATCCCTAAGAACGATACTCTTTTTATCACTTTATTATAAAACTACGATACCGTGCATTTATAACTTTGTACCGATCAAGTTTTTGGTACTGTTGTTGGGGATTAATTTTTTCTTATTTTTTCCAATTCGATACAAAGTAATCTTTGTTTTAATTTAAAATTATATTTTATTTCATTTTTATTTTTCTCTAGGTATGTTTTTGACATTGGATGCGTCGTGCTAGAACTCAAAACATTATTCTTTTTTATCTAAAGATTGAAATAACTTTTAGATCATGAAGAAAGAAGAAAGTATTAGTCATGGCTGAATTAGAACGTAATGCATAACCATGCATCTTGAAGGATTATGTAAAGCCAATTGTAAATGACAATTACTCAGGTGTAAGACACCAAACCATTAATGCCAATAATTTTGAGCTCAAACTTGTGTTGATCAGCATGGTGTAACAAGCTCAATTTAGCGGATCGCCACTTGATGATCCCAATATTCTTTTGGCAATAATTTTGGAGATTCATGCCACTGTAAAGATGAATGGTGTTACTGAAGACACCATTAAATTGAGATTGTTTTCTTTTTCATTGAGGGACAAGGCCAAAGGTTGGCTACAATCTCTACAATTAGGAAGCATCACTAGTTGGTAGAACATGATAGAAAAGTTTCTTGCTAAATTCTTTCCACCTACAAAAATAGCCTAACTCAGGAGTGAGATTGGTCAATTCAAATAAAAAGATTTTGAGACACTCTATGAAGCTTGGGAAAGGTATAAAGATATGATTCGACGTTGCCCTCAATATGAAATACCATATTGGTTGTAAGTTTAGATATTCTATAATGGGTTAAATGGGAAAAATATAACCATAGTTGATGCTGCTTTTGGTGGAAATTTGATATCAAAGACAGTTGATGGTGCTACTTATCTTTTAGAAGAAATGGCTTCAAAAAAATATCAATAACCAACTAAAAGATCTATGGCTAAAACATTTGCTGGGATTCTTAAATTGGAGTCATTTGTTGCCCTTTCAGCTGAAGTTTCTTCTCTATCTCATCAGATTTTAGCCTTGACAACCCAAAGAATACCACAAAGTGTAAAATATGTTGCAGATTCAAGTATGACAATTTCGATGAATGAAGCAATGTGCTATAACCTCCTTCAGGGATTGATAGTCAACCAAGCAAAAAAAAGATGTCACTTGATGATGCCATGGTTTCCTTTGTTGAGGAGACCAAAGCAAGGTTTAAAAAAGTGATTCATGGTTGGATAAGATTGAGACTCATTGTAACAATATGAGATCCACTATGAAAAATCTTGAAGTGAAAATTGGGCAACTAGCCATGACCATCAATGCCCAATAAAGAGGAACTTTTCCTAGCACTATAGAAGTGAATCCAAAAGAACAATGCAAGGCCATTACACTTAGGAGTGGAAAAGAAATTGAGAGGTCACCATCAAAGGAACCCGAGTCCATCCCTACAGCTCCAAACAATGGCCAAAGCAATAACAATGTAGAATAAGAGATTGTTGATGATACATTAAGAGAGACTGACATGCCTCCATCAATTTCATTTCGTGACAATCCTTTTGTTCTCTCTACTCCACTTTCTTATCTTTAACGCTTTCAAAAACAAAAATTAGATAAGAAATTTTTTAAGTTTTTGGATATCTTTAAGAAAATTCACATAAATATTCCTTTTGCAGATGCCTTGGAACAAATGCCCAATTATGCCAAATTCCTAAAGGACATCATTTCCAAGAAGAGAAGGTTGGAGGAGTTCGAAATAGTGAAGCTTTCTGAAGAATGTAGTGCCATTCTTCAAAAGAAATTACCTCAAAAATTAAAAGATCCAAGGAGTTTCACTTTTCCTTGCACTATTGGAAATTCATTTTTTGATAAAATTTTATGTGATCTTAGTGCTAGCATTAATCTTATGCCATTGTCTATTTATAGGAAATTGGGACTTAGAGAGATTAAATAAATAATTTGTTTTTGCAAGTAGCAGACAGATCCATCAAGTATCTACGTGAAATCATAAAAGATGTATTAGTAAAGGTGGATAAATTTATTTTTCCTGCTAATTTTGTGGAGTTAGATATGGACGAAGACCAATATGCCCCAATAATTCTTGGCTATAGGAAGAGCTTTAATGGATGTTCAAAAGTTGAGTTAACATTGAGAGTGAATAAGGAAGAGGTTACGTTCAACATCTACGAATCTATGAGATTTCCAGAAGATCCAAGCACTTGCTTTTGGGTAGATATCATTGAACAATGTGAATTAAAAGCCTTTCAAGAAGATTTACCAGCCGATCACCTAGAATAAGGTATCGCTATTTCATCTCATGCTTATGATTTTAATAACTCTACTGTTTGTGAACCTGATTTACCTTTTGTTAGTGAAGAATTTCTCCACTATGTATTTTCCTTGGAATTATTACTGGATGTTACATCATTTAGCACAGAAGTGGAGAGGCTAGAGCCAATGGTAGTAAAGACGGATTATGTAATCTCTACATAAACATTACAGTAAAATACAACTCCATAGTTGAGGAAATTGCCTTATCATCTTCGTTATGAATTCTTGGGTGATAGTTACATCTTTCCAGTGATTATTGTGGCATCAATTACACTCGAAGAAGAGGAAAATTTGTTGTGTGTGTTAAGGGAGCATAGAAAAAAATTAGGATGGACTATCTCTGATATAAAAGGTATAAGTTCATCCATTTTCATGCACAAGATTCTAATGGAGGAACCTTACAAACCATCAATTGAGTCCCAAAGAAGATTAAATCCAACAATGAAGGAAGTTGTGAAAGCTAAAATTTTGAAGCTCTTCAATGTTGGAATTATTTGTGCTATTTCAAACAGCTCATGGGGAAGTCCAGTGCATGTTGTACCAAAATAGGGTGGAATGGCGATGGTGAAAAATGACAACAATGAACTTATTCCTACAAGGCAGTCACATGTTGACGTGTATGTATATATTATCACAAGTTGAACAAAGCAATAAGGAATGATCATTTTCCACTTCCATTCATTGATCAAATGTTAGATCGATTGACTAGATATCCTTATTATTGCTTCTTAGATGGTTATTCAGGGTATAACCAGATTGCCATAGCCCTTGAAGATGAGGAGAAAACTACATTCACATGTCCCTATGGAACATTTGCTTTTAAAATGATGCCCTTTGGATTGTGCAATGCCCCAACAACATTCCAACGCTGCATAATGACTATTTTTTGGATATGGTGGAAGATATAATGGAATTTTTTTTATCATTGTTTGTATAATTTAGCTCTTGTTTTGCAAAGATGTGAAGCACAAGATAACACTTTTCTACCATCCTCAAACTAAAGGACAAGTTGAAATTTCAAATTGAGAAATCAAGAATATTGTTGAGAAAACGGACAATACCAATAGAAAGGATTGGGCAAAGAAGCTTGATAATGCTTTGTAGGCATACCGTACAACTTTTAAAACACCTATCGGGATGTCTCCTTATCAATTAGTGTTTGGAAAATCATGTTGTCTCCCTGTTGAGTTGGAATATAAAGTTTATTGGGTTGTAAATAAGTTTAATTTTGATTTGAAGGCAGTAGGAGAAAAATAACTTCTTTAAATGAATGAAATGGATGAGTTCTAGAATTATGGGTATGAAAATGCAAAAAATCTACAAAGAATGGAAAAATAAGTGTCATGACAAAAAAATTCTTAAGAGTGAGTTTGCTCCATGAAAACATGTTTTTCTCTTCAATTCACGACTAAAACTCTTCCCGGGTAAGTTAAGATCAAGATGGACAAGTCCTTATACAATTGAAAAAGTTTTCACTTTTGGAGCAATATAATTGAAGGACAAGGCAGGGAATATATTCAGAGTTAACAATCAGAGATTGAAGCATTATTATGGAGAACAAGTGGAGAGGAATTGTGCATTTATTCCTCTTCTAAATCCTAATTGATAAAGATTGAAAAGTCTAACTATAAACTATAAAACAAACACGTATAGGAGGCAACCCATAAAAAATTTATTTTATTATTTATTTTATTTTATTTTATATTATTTATTTGAATAATTTGGATTTTGATAATGGTTTATTTTGCAAGAATAAAAAGCTAAAAATTAAAAACTAATATGGATCCACCATAAAACCAGGGAATATTATGCCAAAACCGAGCTTTAATTAATCGACTTTAAATGTTGTGACTTAAAATTTAAAGTCAATTCACATGCGGTTCAACGCGTGAACTAACTTTAAATTCTGTATATATTTTTGCACAATTTACTCATTTTCTACTATATTGAGAACCTGTATTCGATCACATAATAGCAAAAAAACCAAAATATGTTTAACAAAAGTTTAAATAATATAAATAATTAAAAAATTAAATATTAATTAATTATTTGAGAATTAAATTTATTACAAAAAATAATTTATATACAATATATATATATATATATATATATATTAACTTAAATTACAAACAAAATGACGTTTTCTCTTTTGTCATGAATTTTGTGATATTTCCATTTTATTTTAAGGAAAGGAAGCTTGGTTTGCTTAGAATCACCAGCATAGTAACTAGGAAACTAGGCAAGAGAGATGTGATGGAGTTTGGGCAAAAAAGTTGTCCATTTACATGAACACGTAACCATCCATCAAATAAGTAGTCCAAAATTCAGAGACACATGAATGGAGAAATTAAAGCATTATAAAAATTACCATGGTTTTGTCCTATGTTATTCAAGATCATTATATTCTTCTTGTGATGTTATAATTTGAACCATGTGTTTTGTCCATTCTTTTCATAAATCATCAAAAATTTGCATATCATAGCCCGACTTGTTCCAACCAAAGAACTATATGTAAATAAATTAAAAATAAGAATGTAATATCATGAATTCACAAAAAATAACTTATAGATGTTAAAATATTAGTAAAATAGATTACCACATCGACACCAGAATGATATAATAATAACCTTATCCCTTTGAAGTTTCTTTCATTTATTCAATATGTCTCACTTTTAAATTACAATGAGGAGATTTTTTACTTTAAGTTTGGAGGTGTCAACTCCTATGGTCTTGAGTTGTTGGATTCTCTTATTGAGCAAGTATTTGAGTATGATTAAATTCGCTATGATTTTGAAATTTGTGATTGAGGATGGGTTAGAGAATTTTTTTTCAAAATATGCTATTATGTTAGGCAGAGTTTTGTGGATACTTTGATTTAAATCCTTGTCCTTGAAAATAATTGAGCACATACTATATATTTCTTACTCTATTTTTCCTATGAAGAGAATGAGTTGAATTAACTGGGTTAGGAAAAGTTTAATCTTGCTTTGCTCTAGAATCCGTTAATGGATCTTTGAGAAGAAATCCTAGTTGATACCACACATTAGAAAAATGATATAGGCAATTTTTTTCACAACTAAAAATCTTTTCCAGTCGTCCTAATTATTACGCCATCATTGCATGGTGTATTCCCATAGTTAACCCCCTTGAGCCTTATTTTACATAAGCCTTGTTTATTTTTTTTAACTACATAAATCATTATCATTCTAAGCCTAAAAAATCATGAACTTGCCTTAAATTTTGAGAAAATACTTTGGTAAAAATTTGCATTTAAAAATAAAGTTAGTTCAAATTAAATAATCCATATTATGTTTTCTCTATTTGATCAAAGTGTGAAAAAGAGAAAGTGAAAGGCAAGAATAAAAAAAGGGTTAAAATGGTTCAAATTAAAAAAGGCTATGAGTATCAAGGTGACAAAAAAAAGGAAAAAAATGAGAGCACTCCACTTATTAAGTATGGCAATAATATTGTCAACAGTATGAGTATATTGTCAAGAAAAAGCTTTGGTATGAATCCTGTGGATATTTTTTTATTTTTATTTTTTGCTACCAAGTATTTTACTAGCTTGTTTTGATATTCCATATCCATTTCTTTCTTAGCCATCACCATGTGGCCTATCATTACAACCTTGATTAAAGACCTTTTGATCTTTGATTTTAGTATTTGATTACATTAGTGGATATAATTTCTGAAAATTAGACTTATGAAGTTAAGTTTTGAGAGAATTTTTTCGATTTCAGTTGTTTTACTTTTATCTGAATTTGCTGGTGGTTTAGAGTTAAATTTATTATTACACACACACACATATACTCAAGGACTTAACTTTATGTTAAGTAAATGCTTAACTCTTTCTTGACAAATTGCTAAACTTTTGATTGATTTTTTAGCTATATTCGATGTAAAAAGAGTAAGTTATTAGAGATAAAATACAAATTTAGATCATGACTTGGTAAGTGATGGTAATTCTTTACGGGGTCTAGTTGATATTGTCTATAGGTGTCTTATTTTATTTTCTTTTTGTTTGAGGACAAACAAAGTTCTAAGTTTGAGGGTGTTTGATGACTTGCATAATTTGAAATAATTTATCCCTACCTAACTTTAATTTTAATCTAATTTTATTTATTTTTTATTGAATTTAGACTTCATTATTATTATTAAATTTATTGTAGATTTTAAGATAATAAAGATCTAAAATTTTAGAAGCATATTATCTAAGAACTCTTAAATTTAAATTAAGATTTCTCATAAATATATATATATATATATATATATATATATATATATATATATATAAGATAGATGGTTCTTAGATATATATGAGGTAGCTGGAGAGTTTATATATATATATATATATATAAAAGAACCAGACGAAAAACTGAAGAAAAAAACAAACAAAATCATAAGCAGCGAAGGATATATATACCAAATGGAAGAAAACGAGATACAAAAAATACATATATGAAGATAGATATTCTATTTTGAGCAATCAAGTCATTCATACTAATTGATGCGTATTCTCTAGACGCACATCATTGGAACCAAGTAACTCAAAGAAATAAGAAAGATTAAATTGCTAAGAACGTGGTTAAGATGATCAAATCGGAAACATAAAGAAAAAGCACAAAAAAGCAATATGGTGTACCAACTTCAAGACATTGTTTATTAATGTAAACTATGAGATTTGGGTTCAAAAATGGGGAAAAATACACTTTTACTTCTGTATGTCTTTAGTAATTTTAACGAGCTTCGAATTGATATGTTATAATATTTTGTTTGTAGCACCAATTAAAAGTTAAAACAGTTTAAAGGTGAAAGCTTTATCAATACATTCTTTTCTTTTAAATTGTGAAATGGATTAACTCTCTATTTTTTTCAAATAAAAAATAAGGTGAACACAAAAAACAAAGAATAAAAAATTATACAGATTATATAAAGAAAACTATGAAATAAAATCTACAGATGCAAAAAATGACAATAAATTGAAAGAAAACATAGACTAGAAGGACAAAATTCTTTTATTTTTGGTAATTTGTCACTTAAGAAATAAGAAAACATTGAAAGAACCAATATTTTTAAATGGTAAATACAAAAAATACATATATGAAGATAGATATTCTATTTTGAGCAATCAAGTCATTCATAACAGTTGATGCGTATTCTCTAGGCGCACATCATTAGAACCAAGTAACTCAAACAAATAAGAAAGATTGAATTGCTAAGAACATGGTTAAGATGATCAAATCGCAAACATAAAGAAAAAGCACAAAAAAGCTATATGGTGTACCAACTTCAAGACATTGTTAATTAATGTAAACTATGAGATTTGGGTTCAAAAATGAGGAAAAATACACTTCTACTTCGTATGTCTTTAGTAATTTTAACGAGTCAATTGATATGTTATAATATTTTGTTTGTAAAGACCAATTAAAAGTTAAAAACAGCTTTAAAGGTGAAAGCTTTATCAATACATTCTTTTCTTTTAAATTGTGAAATGCATTAACTCTCTATTTTTTTCAAATAAAAAATAAGGTGAACACAAAAAACAAAGAATAAAAAATTATACAGATTATATAAAGAAAACTATGAAATAAAATCTACAGATGCAAAAAATGACAATAAATTGAAAGAAAACATAGACTAGAAGGACAAAATTCTTTTATTTTTGGTAATTTGTCACTTAAGAAATAAGAAAACATTGAAAGAACCAATATTTTTAAATGGTAAATACAAAAAATACATATATGAAGATAGATATTCTATTTTGAGCAATCAAGTCATTCATAACAGTTGATGCGTATTCTCTAGGCGCACATCATTAGAACCAAGTAACTCAAACAAATAAGAAAGATTGAATTGCTAAGAACATGGTTAAGATGATCAAATCGCAAACATAAAGAAAAAGCACAAAAAAGCTATATGGTGTACCAACTTCAAGACATTGTTAATTAATGTAAACTATGAGATTTGGGTTCAAAAATGAGGAAAAATACACTTCTACTTCTGTATGTCTTTAGTAATTTTAACGAGCTTCGAATTGATATGTTATAATATTTTGTTTGTAGCACCAATTAAAAGTTAAAACAGTTTAAAGGTGAAAGCTTTATCAATACATTCTTTTTTTTAAATTGTGAAATGGATTAACTCTCTATTTTTTTCAAATAAAACATAAGGTGAACACAGAAAACAAAGAATAAAAAATTATACAGATTATATAAAAAAACTATCAAATAAAATCTACAGATGCAAGAAATGACAATAAATTGAAAGAAAACATAGACTAGAAGGACAAAATTCTTTTATTTTTGGTAATTTGTCCCTTAAGAAATAAGAAAACATTGAAAGGACCAATTTTTTTAAATGGTAAATACAAAAAATACATATATGAAGATAGATATTCTATTTTGAGCAATCAAGTCATTCATACCAGTTGATGCTTATTCTCTAGGCGAACATCATTGGAACCAAGTAACTCAAATAAATAAGAAAGATTGAATTGCTAAGAACATGGTTAAGATGATCAAATCGGAAACATAAAGAAAAAGCACAATAAAGCAATATGGTGTACCAACTTCAAGACATTGTTAATTAAAGTAAACTATGAGATTTGCGTTCAAAAATGAGGAAAAATACACTTTTACTTCTGTATGTCTTTAGTAATTTTAACGAGCTTCGAATTGATATGTTATAATATTTTGTTTGTAGCACCAATTAAAAGTTAAAACAGTTTAAAGGTGAAAGCTTTATGAATACATTCTTTTTTTTTAAATTGTGAACTACATTAACTCTTTTTTTTTTCAAATAAAGAATAAGGAGAACACAGAAAACAAAGAACAAAAAATTATACAGATTATTGAAAGAAAACTACGAAATAAAATCTACAGATGCAATAAATGACAATAAATTGAAAGAAAACATAAAACTAGAACGACAAAATTCTTTTATTTTTTGTCATTTGTCACTTAAGAAATAAGAAAACATTGAAAGGACCAATTTTTTTAAATGGTAAATACAAAAAATACATATATGAAGATAGATATTCTATTTTGAGCAATCAAGTCATTCATACTAGTTGATGCGTATTCTCTAGGCGCACATCATTGGAACCAAGTAACTCAAAGAAATAAGAAAGATTGAATTGCTAAGAACATGGTTAAGATGATCAAATCGGAAACATAAAGAAAAAGAACAAAAAAGCAATATGGTGTACTGATAGGGGCAGAACTGACATCGCCGATCCTGCCGATTACTTTGGTTTTATCTATTTATAAAACTCTCGCAAGTGCACAAATCATTTCGTAGAAAATGATTAGTATACTCCCAAGGTCGATCTAAGGAAGGAATGTATGTGGTTTTTAATTTATTATTCAAACTTTTAAAAACGAAATTAAATCCTAAACATCCTGTCACGATATTTTGGGGTTTTGTGTTTTTAATCTACTTACATAAAAATAAACATAGATTCAATAAACATTTATGCAAATTTTATCATTTATAATGGTGGAGTATTTATGGATATAATAATTAAGTTAATTATGCTTGCTCATATTAATTAGGTTATTAAAGATATGAATTGATATTTATTGATTATCTCTTTTTTATATGAATACCACCTTTGGTGGGGTTAGATATTCTTTGTTAACTAAACAAATCAATTAACACCTATGGGTGGGGTTGATAATTAATTTGGTTAATTAAATTAATTCCTTTTTCTAAGAGATTAAAAATGAACCATTTAAATGCCACCTTTGGTGGGGTTAGACAGTTTAAACTTTATTCAAGGTGTCCAAATTAAACCTAAGAATTTAATTATCCGAGTACTAACTTTCAAGTTTTAAAACCACTACTGAAAACATGTTGTCAATACATTTTTAGTTAATAATTCTTATAAAAACTTTTGAAATAGAGCTTCACTCTAACTACCGGGCGATTGTACCAACAAATAAAAGAGGACTACTCTAAATTAGACCGGATAACTAAACCTTAAAATCTAATTTTCAGATTTAAGTTTGTAATTAAAAATAATATAAACAAGAAAAATAAAGAAACGGCAGCGAAGAAAAAAAAAGAGAGAAGAAAACTCGCATAATAGAGAAAAAATATAGAACAAGGAAATGCAAAAGATAATTCTTTTTGTGTTTCAATTCTCTTTCGATTCTTCTCATAAAAAGTATGGTGAATTCGTTTATATTAAATTTAATTTTTAACTTGAACTAATTTTTCTTTATTTTAAGAAAAACATATAATTTAATTATGAACTATATTTTCTATGTTAATTTGAATTATTTCTCTTCATGTTTGTCTGATTTATTCTGAGTTTATTACTTCTAATTAACTGACCATTAATTAGATGATTTTAGTCTTGTGATTTACTATCGAAAGAGGAAATTATAAGATGGATTTGAAATATTTTAGCATAGGTAAATATAGAAATCAAAAGACTTGTATAAACCTGTGTATTATTAAAATTATTTATTTTAATGCTTTCTTGCTTTATTAAATTATATACTCTTGTGTAAATTAATGAATAAGAATATTTCCAATTAACTATCGAAAGATGCTTTTGTATGTTTTTTTTAGATTGGTAACAAATAGATATAATTAAATTCAATTAGGTAAATGACTAAAGCATAGTTAGAGATTATGTGAAATCGATTTCCTATAAATATTCTTCCCATTAATTTGATCTTTGAACATCTTTATTTTCTTTAAATTAATTTTATTTTAAATTTTAATTACAACAACCTTTGTTACTTCTCTAGATAAAATTGAGATTAGTATAATTTTGATATTTGTCAAAAGTAAGTTACCAATCCCTAACGACAATACTCTTCTTATATATATATATATAACCGCGTGAGTCAGCATCTAAACTGCGTTCTTTCGTTTTATTTATTTATTTATTTAAACTTTTTTTTTGTTTTATCAAATCTTCGTTTATTTTTTATTTCAATAAATATTTATTTTTTTTAAATCTACAATAAAATTTAAATAATAATAATGAAGTCTAAAATCAATAAAAATAAATAAAATTAGATTAAAGTTTAAAATTGATAAGTAATAAATTATGCAAGTAATTATACACTCCAAATTTATAACTTTGTTTGTCCTCAAACAAAAAGAAAATAAAATAAAAGACAACTATAGACAATATTAACTAGACTCTATAGAAATCTATCATTACTCACCAAACCATGATTTGAATTTATATTTTATCTTTAATAACTTACTCTTTTTACATCGATGATAGCAGAAAAATCAATCAAAAAATTCAACAATTTGTCAATAAAGAGTTAAGCATTTACTCCAACTTAATGCTAAGTCTTTGAGTGTGTGTAAAATAGTTAATTTAAATCCAAACCACCAACAAATTCAAATAAAAGTATAACAACTGAAATCACAAGAATTCTCTCAAAACTCAACTCCATAAGTCCAATTTTCAGAAAACCTCTCCACTAATGTAATTACATACAAAATTCAGAGATCAAAAGGTCTTTAAACAAGGTTGTAATGACATGCCACAAGGTGAGGGCTAAGAAAGAAATGGATATGGAAAATTAAAGAAAACTAGGAAAATACTTGGTCACAAGAACAATAAAAACAATATCCACATGATTCACACCATAGCTCTTTCTCGACAATATGCTCATACGAATGATAATATTGTTACTATACTAAATAAGTAAAGTGCTTCTTTTTAGCCACCTTGATACTCATAACCTTTTTCTGGTTTTCAACCCTTTTAAACCTTTTTTTGGTTTTGATCCTTTTTAATCCTTTTTTGATTCTTATGTGTTACTTTTTTTTACACTTTGATCAAATAGAAAAAATATAATGTGGATTATTTAATTTTAATTAACTTTTTATTTAAATGCAAATTTATACCAAAGTATTTTCTCAAAATTTCAAGTAAATTTATGGCTTTTCGGGATTAGAATGAGAATAATTTATGTAGTTAAAAGAACAAATAAGTGTTTATGTAAAATGAGTCATGTTGTCTCTTTTAGAGAACATAAAACGTGCAAGCATACACGGTCACAAGTAAAAAAATTTGATAAGTAAGTTATCGTTCCCACGGAGATTTGTTACTACAGTTTGTTGAGTACTAAAATTGTTTCTCTCTGATTTCATTCAAAACTATCGTTGATTTAGAAAAAAAAGTTAAAGAAAAGAGTTAACAAAATAAAAGAAATCTAGGATTGCAATTTTTCACCAAATTAATCCACTCAAATCATATTATTTTCTCTTGATTTATATTTTTTTAGTACATTTAATTTGTCAACCGAAAACTTCTAATTTTATCCATACATCTCTTCCGAGCTCCGTATAGACACAACTCGTTAAATTAATTCACTATATTTCTATGAGAATTAAATTTACCAAGACTCATTAAGTTCTAAGTTCTCAAATGGCCACACATACAATTAGGGTATATTCCTATCCTTCATCATACATGTCATTCTATCCACGAGCAATATACACAAAAATGCCTCTTCCAAGTTTATTTAAGTGTCATGGATCAATTTGATAAAATTCGTAAATAATCAAAAAGCATTAAGCACAGATAGAATAAACAAATCGAACGTCTTATAAATATTTCAAAAATAATTAAAATCAAAGCTTCATAAATTTAGATAAAATGCAACCCTAGAAAAATTAAATTACTTCATTAATTATAAATTAAAATTACAACAGTTAAGGAAAATGAGATGAAGAACGAAAGAAAATTAAATCATTTTGGATCGTAAATATTTGGCACACGTCGAACACAACAGAAGCCAAAAATGGCTTCTGCGTGTTCCACAGTCCAGCCTCAAACACTACTAAAAATTCAAAACTCTAAAACTCCAAAAAACTCTAAAACTCCATTTTTCAACAATAAATCCCCTATTTATAGCTAAAAAATACATCTAAAATAATACATTTTTTTGGACACGTGAGGAATATTTACATCGAAATTAAAAACACACGCGTATCGATATTCGATATCGAAATTGTTATTTTAATCTACGCGTGAGAGACAAAGCAGAGGGCGCCATTTCTGGTTTTTTTTAATTCAAACCGTAAGCCACATGTCATCTTCTGATTCGCTGCAAGGAATGGTGGGACACGTGGCAGCATCGCATTGGGTACCAAAACGGGCGCATGTGGAATTGTCGCACGGGATGAGCAGTGCCGAAACGTGCCACGCGTTTGCTGAAGGGGAAAGTGGGACACGTGGCAAACTTTGAATGGTTGGAGGGAACGATTGCACGTGGTTCCGCCGCACGAGATCACAACTTTGGCAGACACGTAAGAGACACGTGGGTCCCACCCTACACGCCGGCCTTCGTGACAGGTGGGCCCTACTGGCGCGCCGAGCCGCGGAACCCTGAATACCGCATTCACTCTCTTTTGTCGCGCTTGCAATCCAATCACCCTATCCTATCCGTTGATTGTCTGATCGAACGGTTGGTGTCGCGCGTAATGATGGTGCACGTGGCCTCCTTTTCCTGCACAGAATATAAATTTCCTTAAATTACATTTTTGCCCTTTAATTTAATTCAAATTACGTTTTAAACTTTCTTTAATTACAATTAAGCCCTTTTCTAATTTAAATTAAATTTTAAACTTTTAATAATTAAAATTAAGCCCGATTTTAATTTAAATTATATTTTGGACTTTTGTAAAATGCAATTAAGCACTCTTTTATTTGAAATTATATTTTTGGACATAAAATTGCAATTAAGTACGTTTTCGATTCAAATTATTTTATTTTCTTGAAAATATATTCCTTAACACATAAAGCGTAAATATTAATTTATTTAACTAAAATTAATCAAAAATATCAAGAACATAGCAATTATAATTAATAAAATAGGCGAAAATAACTATATAAAATACAGTTATCAAGTCACAAGGGGATAGACTACATGAATACACCACGCGATGATAGTGTGATAATTAGGACAGTTGGGAAGGATTTTTGGTTTTGACAAAAAAATTGCCTAGATACTTTCTCTAATATTTGATATCAACTAGGATTTCGTCTTAAGGATCCATCAAAAAATTCTAGAGCAAAGCAAGATTGAACTTTCTTGACCCAATTAATTCAACTCTTTCTCTTCATAGGCAAAATAGAGTAAAAAGAAATTTACTATGTGCTAATTATTTTTAAGGACAAAGATTTAAATCAAAGTACCCACAAAACTATGACTAACATAATAGCAGATTTTGAAAAAAAATTCTCAAAACCATCTTCAATCACAATTTTCATAATCATAGCAAATTCAATCATACTCAAATACATGCTTGATAAGAGAATCCAACAACTCAATACTATAAGAGTTGACACCCCCAAACTTAAAGCAAACAATGTCCTCATTTTAATTCAAACGTGAGACAAATTGATAAATGAAAGGAACTTCCCTAGTTTTATGATGGATCCACATTAGTTTGTAATTTTTGGCTCTTTATTCCTAAAAAATAAACCAACATCAAAATCCAAATTATTCAAATAAAAAATAAATAAAATAAAATAAAATAAAATAAAGTTTTATGGGCTACTTCCTATAAGCGCTTGTTTTATAGTCTATAGCTAGACTTTTCAATCCTTGTCAATTATAATTTCGAAAAGGAATAAATGCAAAATTCTTCTCTACTTATTCTCCATAATAGTATTTCAATCTCTAACTGTTAACTCTGAATATATGCCATGTCTTGTCCTTCAAGTCTATTGCTCCAAAAGGGGAAACTTTGTCAATTGTATAAGGACCTATCCATCTTGATCTCAACTTAGCTAGGAAGATTTTTAGTCATGAATTGAAGAGAAAAACCTACTATTCTAGAGAAAACTCGCACCTAAGAATCTGTTTGTCATACGACTTCTTTGTCCACTTTTTATAGATTTTTCCACTTTCATAGGCATCATTATGGAACTTGTCCATCTTATTGAATTGAAGAAGTCACATTTCCCCTATTGCCTTCAAATAAAAATTAAACTTCTTTACAGACCAATAAGCTTTATGCTACAACTCAACAGGGAGATGACATGCTTTTCCAAACAGTAGTCAATAAGGAGACATCCTAATAGGTGTTTTAAAAGTTGTACGGTATGCCCACAAAGAACCATCAAGCTTCTTTGCCCAATCCTTTCTATTGGTGTTGACCGTCTTCTCAAGGATATTCTTTATTTCTCGATTTGAAATTTTAGCTTGGCCATTAGTTTAAGGATGGTAAGAAAGTGCTATCTTATGCTACACATTATATTTAGAGAGAAGGTTGTTGAAAAACGTGTTGCAAAAGTGGGTCTCTTCATCACTAATAATAGCTCATGGAGTTCCAAATCTTGTGAATATGTTCTTATGCAGAAATTTGAGCACTACCTTTGCATCATTTGTTGTTGCAGCAATTTCCTCCACCCACTTTGACACATAATCAATTGCCTACACCCCCAAACTTAAGTTTTTGCTAGTCCTCGAGCAAAAGGAAGGAAATAAAACAAAAATAACTGCATTTAAAATAGTGATTTTCAAAATATTTCTTTTTCAACATTCCAAATAACATAACTCAAAGAAATAAAAGAATATTATCTAAGCATCAAAATCAATTTAAAAGTATATAATGTTTTCACAATGAATTTTAGTGTGTGTGTGAAGTCTTTTCATATTTCATCACATGCAATCCGGATCAGTTTATATAACTATAAAATCAAACAAATTTTTAATGAAATCACAAATCTCATAAGTTTATTTTTCATTTCTCTCTCCACTAATATAGACAAACACAAAACACCAAATCAATAGGACTTTATTAAGCTTGTAATGTATGGCTTAGGTAAAGGTAGGATAAAGGATAATATTTTGCTCAAAACTTTTCCCAAGCATAACATTTTAGGATTGAAAAAGATAACTTCTATCATCACAATAATTTCTTCCCAATTTGGAATTTATCATCACATACCATCCTCTCTTTTTTTCTTTTATTTTTTTTTCTTCTTTTATTTTTTATTTTTTTTTAATTTTTTTTTCTCTTTTTTTTAGTATCCCTTTTTTTCCGATATATCTTTAAATATTTACTAACAATTGTCAAAGGTTAGTGAGATAAGAAAAATAGATATATCTACACACATATATTTTCTTATCAAGTAGGCTTTGGAAATGAGATAAAAATATATATATAAACTTTGAAGCTTAAAAGGGGTATACTATGGATAATGCATGTGAAGGTAGATAGAAAGCTCAAACGATCCAAAGATGGCCTAAATCATTTTCTTAGTTAAATATTATCTATAATTTCGCCTCGAGAGAAAATCAAACAAATTCTAAAAACTGTGACACCACAAAAATCAATCGAATTCCATACTCATATAAACCTTCTCTAAATTATCATAGCAACTCAAAAATCAAGACTAGTGCTCATGAATATTTATTCTTGTAAAAATTAAACATACGTAAAAATTATTCATCACTTAGACAATATTCAAATTTTTCAAAGAGCTACGCATCATTTAAATCGAAGAAATAAAAATAAATCACTATTCATAGCAAAATATCTTCAATCAACCAAACAAACAAAAAAACAATTTCACAAGCAATAACACCCAGAAAGTATTTCAATTACGTTCAATATAACTACCACCCCCAAACTTAATATACAAATTGTCCTCAATGTGTGAAAGTTAAAGAACATATGAGATGGGTTTAAAGAAACTTCCTGATTTGTTTGATTGGTTAAAATCCAAAATAGCTTCATTTCTTCCAATTTGCACCTACGGAAGAAAAAAAAATAACATAACAAAATATAAAAAGGAATACATGCGAAAAATAAAAAATAAATATAAAACACATGGGTTGCCTCCCAAGAAGCGCTTGATTTATAGTCTTCAGCTTGACTTCTCAATTTGTTTTTCTTTTTGTAAGTTAAGATTTATGTGTCAAACAAAATCTCAACTTACGAGAAAGTTGAAAAATAAATTAAGCAAGCATCAATAACATTAATTTTTTTTTGTTTTTTTTATGAGTTAAGATTTGTGTGTCAAATAAAATCTCAACCCACAAGAAAATTGAAAAATAAAATAAACCAACAATAAGCAAATAATTTTTTTTTCTTTTTGTGAGTTAAGATTTATGTGTCAAACAAAATCTCAACCCACGAGAAAATTGAAAAATAAATTAAACACGCAACAATAAAAAAACAAGAAATTTTTTTTTTGAATTAAAATCAGATTGATTGGTATTAATATCAACAATGAAAATAGTAAACAAATCCCCGGCAACGGCGCCAAAAACTTGTCTCTTTTAGAGAACATAAAACGTACAAGTATACACGGTGACAAGTAATAAAATTTGATAAGTAAGTTATCGTTCCTACGGAGATTTGTTACTACAGTTTGTCGAGTACTAAAATTATTTCTCTTTGATTTTATTCAAAACAATCGTTGATTTAGAAAAAAGTTAAAGAAAAGAGTTAACAAGATAAAAGAAATCTAGGATTGCAGTGTTTCACCAAATTAATCAACTCCAATAATATCATTTTCTTTTGATTTACATTTTTTGGTACATTTAATTTGTCAACCGAAAACTTCTAATTTTATTCATACATCTCTTCCGAGCTCCGTATAAACACACCTCGTTAAATTAATTCACTATATTCCTATGAGAATTAAATTTATCGAGATTCATTAAGTTTTAAGTTCTCAAATGGCCACACATACAATTAGGGTATATTCCTATCCTTCATCATACATGTCATTCTATCTACGAGCAATATACACACAAATGTCTCTTCCAAGTTTATTTATGTGCCATAGATCAATTTGATAAAATTCGTAAATAATCAAAAAGCATTAAGCACAAAATAGAATGAACAAATCGAACGTCTTATAAATCTATCAAAAATAATTAAAATCAAAGCTTCATAAATTTAGATCAAATGCAACCCTAGAAAAATTAAATTACTTCATTAATTAAAAATAAAATTACAACAAATACAAAAAAATTAGAAGAAGAAGAAATAAAATTAAAACATCTCGTATCGTTAATATTTGGCACATGCAGAACACAACAGAAGCCAAAAATGGCTTCTGCGTGTTCCAAAGTTCATAACCGAACAATACAAAAATTATAAACTCTAAAAACTCTCCAAAAACTTTTTAAACTCTATCATCTTACCCCTATTTATAACATCAAATCTATATAAAAAAAATACATTAAAAAATATTTTTTTAATACGCGGAGGGGACAGAGAAATATGGCAAAAATAATAAAATATTACGCGTGGGGACAAAACCGGTATCAAAAATGCATTCAAAATCTGAGTGGAGAGCCGTCCGTTTCTGTTTTGCTTTTCGATAAAACTCTGCCATGTGTGGTGATCTGATTCGCTGAAACAAATAGTGGGACACGTGGCAGCACCTCATTGGTTGTAGAGAACGGGTGCACGAAATATTGTTGCATGGGATTGGGGCCCGCGAAACGTGGGGGACAGTGGTTGGATGCGGGCTTGATCCTGTGCTTATGCGCTCATTTTAACATGCCACGCATCAGAACCTGATTAGATTCAATATAAAGTGGGACACGTGGTAGCTTGTGATTCAAAGAATAATAACCGGGTGCACGTGGATCGACGCACGGGAAAATAGGCACGCGAAGGTGGGGGATAGGGCCTGCACGACGTCAGACATGTGGGTCCCACCCTGCACGCCAGCCTGTGCGGTAGGTGGGCCCTACTCGGCGCACCGAGCCACGCGATAGATAGAATTCTTCACCCACTCCCTTTGGTCGGGGGTGCTTGCAACGCGCGCATCTGGCCGTTTCTTCTTTGATCGGACGGTCCACGTTGCGCGCATGGATTAGGGCGCGTGGCTTCTTCTCACCTGCACATAAATTAAAACTTTCCTTAATTGCATTTTGACTCACAAATTTAATTCAAATTACATTTTAAACTTTCTTTAATTACAATTAAACCTTTTTTCTAATTTAAATTAAATTTTAAACTTTTAATTATTAAGATTAAGCCCAATTTTAATTTAAATTATATTTGCGAATTTTATAAATGGTAATTAAGCACTTATTTATTTGAAATTATATTTTTGGACACAAATTTGCAATTAAGTATGTTTTCGATACAATTTATTTAATTTTCTTAAAATATATAAAAAATAGTAAATACTAATTTATTAAACTAAAATTAACTAAAAATAGAAAGAACATAGCAATTATAATTAATAAAATAGGTGAAAATAACTATATAAAATACAGTTATCATTGACCGTCTTCTCAAGGATATTCTTGATTTCTCGATTTGAAATTTTAGCTTGGCCATTAGTTTAAGGATGGTAAGAAAGTGCTATCTTGTGCTACACATTATATTTAGAGAGAAGGTTGTTGAAAAACGTGTTGCGAAAGTGGGTCTCTTCATCACTAATAATAGCTCATGGAGTTCCAAATCTTGTGAATATGTTCTTATGTAGAAATTTGAGCACTACCTTTGCATTATTTGTTGTTGCAGCAATTGCCTCCACCCACTTTGACACATAATCAATTGTTAACAAGATATAAATAAAGCCAAAATATGGAGGAAAGGACCCATCAAAATCAATTCCTCAAACATCAAATAACTCAACCTCTAAGATATTTTTCGATGGTAGCTCCTGACGTCTTGAAATATTTCCCATACGTTGGCACCAATCATAAGTTTTCACCAAAGTATAACTATCATGAAAAATAGAGGACCAAAATAAACCCCTTTCAAGTACCTTAGCTGTTGTTCGTGTTACTCCAAAATGTCCTCCATATGATGGGGAATGGCAATTATGGAGAATGGCTTGCATCTCCTTTTCAGGCACACATCATTAGATGATTTGATCACGACATCTTTTAAAAAGCAAAGGCTTATCCCAAAGATAACATTTCACATCATGAAAAAATTTCTGACATTGGTGGTAAGTAAGATATGGTGGAAATACCCTATAAGCTAGATAGTTTACAATATCAACATACCAAAGAAGCTTGATCTCACATGCAAACAACTACTCATCAAGGAATGCTTCTTGGATCACTAAATCTTGGTTTACATCCTCTTAATCTAATACATACATACATAAATATATAAAAGTGCGTGAATCTCACATTATTTCGTGTATTTTTTAACTTTCTTTTGTTTTATCAAATCTTTATTAATATTTAATTTCAATAAATCTTCATTTTCTTTAAATTTGTAATAAAATTTAAATAATAATAATGATGTCTAAAATCAATAAAAAAAATAAAAGTAAACTAAATTTTATAGTTAAGAAATGATAAATTATGTCAAATTATGCAAGTCATCATTTATCTTTAACAAAATTTATTATTTATAATAACAACTAAAAAATAAAAAATTTAAAAATTATACTTTGATAATTATTAAATTATTACAGAGATTTCAAATTTATGTTCTTTTCAATCAAAAATATTGATTTATTGTAATTGTGATATGTATAATATTTAAATATAACACATTATAAAATAATATGTAAGCTCCTTATATTTATAATTGATTGACACATAACTTTGTTAGTAATTACCACACAAATTGTGTGTGCAATGAAAATGCAAGTATACATATCGCAACAAGTAATATAATAATAAGAAAAGATCATGCACACAGAGATTATTTTATTAGAAACAAATTTTTAAAACTAAAAAAATAAAAATCAATTTTTTTGTGTTTTTATATTTTAAGGAAGCAAAATTAAAATAACTAAATGTAAATAACAATAATTAATTAAATCAAATTTGGTAACTAAAAGTATATATGAAAAAATATCTAGGAATACTTAAGCCCCAAATTTCCTAAACATATGGATCGTTAAAATCCCCAAAATATAATTAATAATTTAATTACATGAGCAATTGAATCCAACCTATCATATATTCCTCTCTCAAGTAAACTATACATCATTGAGTAATTAATTTAACCACACTCTCATGCCAATTAAATTGCATACTACTCATTAAGTTCATCAATTATGGATCACATACATAAGAATAATACATTTTTGCCTGAAAACTATACATACTATTTAATCAAGACAAACAATTAAATAATTCTCTCAAATCTATTTAATTGCTTCTATAGATAAATTGTTGGCCAAACAATCAATAGCATAAAAATCAAATTAAATAATATAATTATAATTATAATTAGGGTAAAATATTAGATCTACACATGGTGAAAATTGGTTTCATAAGATTCCTAGATTAATAAATTAATTAAACACAATTTTGTTCATAAAACTCATATTTTTCATTAAGGGAGACATACAAATTGATAAAGAAATGATTAGAAGAAGAAATACAATCAATCTTTGAATTATAGTACTAATCTCCTCTTGAATCTCCACCAAAATTGTATCTTTTTTGAATTTTTCTATGTTTTTCTCTCTTTTTAGCTCCAAAAAATATTCAAAATTATGCTAATGGTGGATCCTTATGGTTTATGGGGTGATATGGGGCTTAAATATAGCTCAGGTGCAATATGGACCATCAGATCAGCTTCAGATCAATGACAGAGATCAAAACAAGCAAAATCAATACCACCGGTCAATCATAAGATGACATGTGGCACACAGAATTTATTGGGTGAATTAGAGCACGACGCATGGAAGGGGAGAACGGTCTAAGTCAACATATGCTGAGTTAGTGCCACATAGCACAACGTGATTCACGGTAATGGATGGCGAAGCATACGGGTGGAAAGGCTGGACGTGTAGAGTGGTGACACGTGACATGAAGGTTTGACCGCACTCTAAACTTGAATTGAACATCGTACTAACACATGGCATGAAATTCATTACTTCTCACACACAACGATCTATGATTCATTATCTCTACTTGTGTGGCTTTCCCAATAAGCTTCTTAGCTTGCGTGGTATGCCACGTGGAAACTTTTGATTAGCCCCGCGTTAAAAATTCATAAAAAATCCCAAAAAATTTCATATATTATATTTTCACACATTTTAATATTTTTAGCCCCAAAAATACTATTTATTAAATAAAATAAGTAAATATTAAGTAAAAAAGTGTAATAATGACTCTACTCTTATAGATTCATCACACCCCAAACCTAACACTTTGTTTGTCCTCAAATAAAGCCAGTATAACTAAATAAAGTGATATGGGTAGTATATTCATAAATATACTTCTATTAATACATACATATTTCATGAAAAGTATCCCTCTCAAAATTCGTACAATCCTATGATAAGAAGATTCACATATTCATCAATTAACGTTTCACCAATACAAGGAAATGTAAGGTTTTTGACAAATTGATTCATGTGTGTATGCTGCACAAGGTATCATACAATGCATTCATGAAATCAATCTATACGATCATGCTAATCAATTAGATCTTAGAACAATTCTCATAAATCTATTTTTCACATCCCTCTCCACTAATATAAATATGCACTTAGCTCAATATCAATAAGGACTTTACACTGTTGTAATGTAAGCCATAGGTGGGGGTCGATAAATGAAGACACTTAGGCTCTTTCCACACCTTAGCTTTCTTTTTTTCATCATATACTTTTTAATTGCAATTGAGCTCTATTTTAGTGCACCCTCTCTTATCATTCGTTTCACATTCTATTATTTCATATCTTTTTTTTTGTAACTTCACAACACTTCCAAACTTATTTTCAATTATTTTTTTCTTTAGAGGTATAATTGTGTTGTGAGTTTTTATCCTTTTTCTCACTATTTTTTATACGGTGCATTACATTTCACCTTACTCTATAGCATAACACATGATTACCCTTTTTTATTTTCATAAAAGCTAAAGGTGCAAGGATAAAGGTAATGCTTATTGGTTAGGCATAAAATGTGGCTTAAAGATATGAATGGTTCTTTGTTAGGCTCAAATAGGTGACAAAAGATATTAACAATGGTTAGCTTAAAATGCTCAATCGATCCAAATAAGGCCTAAATCCTTTCTTTTGGTAAATACTATTCAAAATTTTGCCTCAAGGGATGATCAAATAAATGCTAAAACCTGGTAGATCTTATCAACTCGCATAAATCACTATGAATTTCCTCTCAATAACAACACCAAAATCAATCATGAACATGTGCATAAAAATTTGAATCAATCCAATCAAAACTAGCAAGTATATCACATGATTAATGTAAATATCTTAACAAAAATGTTACATTTGTTATCCTAATCATGACAACCGATTTTTATCATTGAGCTCATATGTTTCATATCAAGCATGCATGCATTTATTTTCCATATATTTATCAATTTTTACCCAAATCATGATTAACAACATCCTAAAAAAAATTCCCTAAAATATTTAAAATGCATAGTAAATACTAATGTAGAGAATGAAGTTTCCCCTCCAAACTTAAATTATATATTGTCCCCAATGTGCACGTATGAATATTAAAAGGTAAAAGAAAATAAAACTCCCTTAATCATGAAACACCACATCTATCGCTAAAATGCTCAATCTTGTTGCGCCATTGCTCTCTACATTTATTCACCTAAAAAATAATGAAAATATAAGTAAAATAACTGTGGGTTGCCTCCTAACTAGTGTCACATTTAACGTACTTGACTAGACGATCATATCAAGTCCTAAGGTACATCCCTTTGTGTCCATTTACTTTTGAGTTGGCCTGAAACAATTTGATTCTTAATTTGTTCAATAATACTTTATGTTCTAGCTTGCAAAAATGGTGCTCAATTCTCTTCTCATGCCTTTTGAAATTTTTTACATTCTTATAAGCACTCCACTATAACTCATCCAATTTATGAATTTCCAACTTCTTTTTCACCTCTCCAGTGGATTCTTTCACTTTCATACTTGACTGGGGATAAGAGAGTAAAAGTATGGTGTCTAAACTTAGTGGCCTTTAAATTGATGGTTTGAGCTTAGATCCTATCTCAAAATTTTCCATAATCATCTTTGCTACACACATGAAAGGCAAGTCTTCCAAAAAGTTCACACATTCCACAATATCAACCTTTGATTGCATACTTTCAAAGTTAAAATAGGTTGAGCTATTTTCTAGTGAGTTTATTTCCTTGTTCATAGCATCATGTGTAACAGTCTTAAATGTGGACGACTCAATAGATTCTTTCAAGTTGTCTCCACAATCAGTAACATTTATCCTTAAGCATTCATCAACATTGTCAATATCAGGGGGTTTAGATGCTTTAAACACTTTAAAATTTACTTGTTTATCTTACACTCTCAATGTAAGTTCACCTTTTTGTACATCAATGAGTACTCTTCCGGTTGCTAAGAATGGACGACCAAGTATAATAGGAATTTCATAATCCTCTTCCATGTCTAGCACAATGAAGTATACCGAAAAGATGAATTTGTCTACTTTTACTAGCACATCTTCTACCACACCTCGGAATCTCTTAATCGATCTATATGCCATTTGTAATGTTACTGAAGAGGGTTTAGCTTTACCAACTCCCAATCTTTGGAAGACTGATAATTGCATGAGGTTAATGCTAAAACCCAAATAACATAGTGCCTTTCCAAAATAGATGTTCCCAATAGTGTAAGGGATGTCAAAACTACCTAGATCTTTTAGTTTTTGTGATAATTTTCTATCAAGGATGGGACTACAACCTTCAGTCAAGGTTATTATTTCATGATCTCCAAGCCTCCTTTTCTTAAATAGTATATCCTTCATGAATTTGGCATAAGACAACATTTATTCAAGTGCCTCTACAAATGGTATGTTTATGTGTAGCTTCTTAAAGATATCAAGAAATTTTGAAAATTGTGTATCTTACCTTTGCTTTTGCAGTCTTTAAGGGAAATAAATAGTGGGTTTGTAAAGATTATTTTTCTGTGGTTGAATTATTTATTTTTAAGTGCTCTCTTTATCCACAAGTTCCTCTTCATCCTTGTTAATTTCTTGTTTCTCCTCATCCTTTTCTATTTTATATTTCTACTCTAAAGTTTTACCACTCCTCAAGGCTAATGATTTACGATGGTCCTCACCTTCTCTTCTTGGGTTTACAATTGTGTCACTTTGAAGGTTATCTTGAGGCCTTTGGCTTATAGCTTTAGCAAGTTATCTCATTTGGTTCTCTAAATTCCTAATTAAAGCCTCTTGAGTGGACACTTTTATATTTATTGATTGAATAAAGTCTTTCATCATCCCCATTAAGGCATTTGTATTGTCCTCAGTAGGTAGCTTCTTTTCTTGGGCTTGTAATTGTTGTGGTTGTTGGAAACTAAGTGGTGGAAATGATTGATGATTGAATTGAGTACCACCCTGATTGTTATTATTCCAAGAGAAATATGGATTTTGTCTCCATCATGGGTTATATATGTTTGAGTATGGATTATTGTTTTGGTTTACATTACCCACATAAAAGACTAATTCAAGATTATTTGGACAATTATCAAACAAATGAGCTCCATCACAAAACACACAATACATCCTTAAATCTTGGACCTGATTTATACTCACTGGCGAGTTTTGAACCTTCAAAAGATTTACCAAATATGACACTTGAGTTGTAAGTTCCATGATATCATTTACCTCATGTATTCTAGCTACTCTTCTCAATTATGTTTCTAATAGTACTAAATGATGTCTAAATTAAAAATAAATAAAAATTAAAAAAATAATAAACAACAAATAAATAAATTAAAACTCATAAATAAATAAATAAAATAAAATAACCAAAATCAATAAATCAATCAATCAATAAAATAAAATAAGTAAATTAAAATTAAATTAAATTAAAGTAAAAGTAATTATGAAAAATATAATAAAATTAATTTCTAATATTTATAAACCCCAACAACGGTGTCAAAAACTTCATCATCACAATAGTTGTATGTGCAATAAATATACAAGTATACGTATCACAACAAGTAATATAATGATAAGAAAATATCATTCCCATAGAGATTATTTTATTATAAACTAATTTTTAAAACTAAAAAAATAAAAATCATTTTTTTTGTTTATATATTTTAAGGAAGCAAAATTAAAATAACTAAAAGTAAATAACAACAATTAATTAAATTAGATTTGGTTACTAAGAAGAGATATGAGAAAATATCTAGAAATACTTAATTGCCTAATTTTCTAAACATGAGAATTGCTAAAATCACCCCAATATAATTATCAATTAATTACATGATTAATTGAATCTAACCTATCATGTATTCCTCTCTCAAATAAACTACACACCATATAGTAATTAATTTAACCACACTCTCATGCCAATTAAATTACATACTACCCATTGAGTTCATCAATTATGGATCACATGCATAAGAGTTATACATCTCTACTTAAAAACTATGCATGTTATTTAATCAAGAAAAACAATTAAATAATTCTCTCAAATATATTTAATTGCCTCTATAGATAAATTGTTGGCCAAACAAATAATAACATAAAAACCAGATTAAATAATATAATTAAATTATAATTATAATTGGTGTAAAATATTAGATCATCACATGGTAAAAATTGGGTTCATAAGATCCCTAGATTAATAAATTAACTACACATAATTGTGTTCATAAAGCTCATATTTTTCATAAAAAAAGCCTTAAAAATTAATAAATAAAAGAGTAGAAGAAGAAATATAATCAATCTCCACCAAAATTGTATCTTCTTTTTTATTTTTTTTATGTATTTCTCTCTCTTTTTAACTCCAAAAACTTATCAAAATTATGCTAATGGGAGCTTCTTATGGTTTATGAGATGATTTGGGGGCTTAAATATAGCTTAGGTGAAATACGAACCGTTAGATCAGCTTCAGATCAAGGGTAGAGATCAAACTAAGCAAAATCAACAACGCTAGCCAATCATAGCATGACATGTGGTACACGAAATTTACTAGGCAAATTAGAGTACGACGCATGACAGAGGAGACCAGTCCAAGTCAACACATGTTGAGTTAGCGCCACGCGGCGTAACGTGATTTGTTGTAATGGATGGCATGGCATATGGGTGGAACAGTTGGACGAGTTGAGTGGTGACACATGGTGTGAAGGTTTGACCGCGCTCCGAACTCAAATTGAACATTGTGTTGACACGTGGCATGCGGTTTGTTGCTCTTGATACGCGACAATGAACGATTTGTTATCTCTACTTGCATGACGTTTGTTTGGCTTGCCCATTCTACTCCTCTACTTGCATGGTAGGACTCGTGATAGCTTTTGATTGACCTTACGTTATAAATTCATAAAACAATTCATAAAAATTTCAAAAAAATCCAAAAAAAGATTATTTAAAATCTTTCACCTATTTTTACTAAAAAAATTATTTTTTAATATTTTTAACCCAAAATATACTATTTATTAAATAAAATAAGTATTAAGTAAAAAAGTGAACTAATGACTCTACTTTTTTAGAGTCATCAGTTAGTATTATGTCATAATAGATTAATTTTATGGTTTAAAACATCATATAAATTATTTTAGTAGAATTTAATTTTACTTTTACTATCTTTATAACTTTATATAATATATTTTATGATAAGAATTATGATATTCAAAAATTAAGATGTTTACAATTTCTTATTTTAATATTAATTAAAAATATTTAATCACATAATCAACATTTTCACAAAATAATATATAAGATCATTCAAGAATAAATCCACCATTGATTATTCATAAGAGCATGAGATATTTATTAGTCTACTAAAAAAAACTAAAACAAAAAAGAAGCTAAATCTAAATCTAATTAATTAAAAAATCAATGATGTAATTAATTAAAGAATTTTTAATATATCTATATCTATATTATATATACAAATATAAATTATATTTTAGAGTAATGAATATTATTACTCTTAGTTATTGAATAAATTGTTTAATATTCATATTTTTATCAATTAATTAACTATCTATATTATAAGTATTTATCTTTTTATTATTTATTTAATTATTTTAATTTTTAAGTTAATTATGATAACTTTTAACTAACTAACATCAATTAGGTAATAAATTATTAGTAGTTAAAATATTAATAATTATCTAAATTATAATTATTTTTTATAAGTTACATAAAAATTATATTTTTTAGTTAATTATTTTAAATATTTTAATTAATTAACATGTTAAACACATAGGCTTGACTCGTTTTTCTAAAGAAAAAATTTGTGCCTTTATAGCTTGAATATGTCATTTTTCATTTTTAAATATAAATGTGCTTTCAATACTTTTTAATTTTTTTCTTTTTAATTTTATAAAATGTTTGAAATTTATGCAATACAATGATAAATAAATAAAAATAATAAATAATCATAAATTTTGCAGTTAAGTAGTACATGACTTTCAAAAATAAATATCGTTAATTAAACTCATTGAATTATGAAAAACTAGAAAAATAAACTTATTAATATTATAAAAGTATTTTTATTTAAGATATTTATCTAAAATATCCCTTGGGTTTAACATATCTTCACTTATTTCCTTAAAGTTTGCAAATACTATAATTTTTTAAAATTTTCTGGTAATTAATACCATTGATATCCCTAAATCTAATGGTATTATGTTAATATTCCTATTGCTCTGATACCAAATTGGGGGCTAATTGTTTAGCACTAGTTGTTAATTCTTGTAATTTTTAAAGATAATTAAAATTTTTATTTTCCTTATCATAATATTGTGTTATTTCTATCTTCATTTTTCTATTTATCAGTATTATAACTTGATAAGCAAATATCTAAACATTTAAGATCCTTAATTAGCTTAAAAGTTATAATTATTATACCTCAACTTTCCTCAAACCTTAGTTCTCTCTTGGTAATGGTAAGCCATCTACATTCGTACATAAATGGTTTCCAATTTCGATTTACTAGATAAAAGTAATTGAACTCCATTTTATTCATAATATAATACTTATTATAAACTTAAGGCCATATGCTGCCGACTAAAGATGTGGTTCTACATCTTTATTTTTCTTTGTCGTCTTCTACCGATAGTTCCTCCTCTTTATTCTTCCTTGTCATTTTTTGTCAACAGTCCTTTGAATGACATTGATGATGATGCATATTCGTCTTCTCGATCTTTGATGCATATTCGTCTTCTCGATCTTTGATGCATATTCGTCTTCTCGATCTTTGATGCAATAAATGTATCTATGATTCTTAATTGCTTTCCTAACATAGAAGTAGAATACTTCCTTGTTTCTTGACCAATTTCTAGAATGTTGCTGTTAAAATTTGTCTCATATTTGTTGATTTTTTCATCATCCTCTTCTAAGAGAGCCATGCTACTTAGAGAAGTGATGATAACTTTACTAGTTGAGTAATTTACTTTGATCTCAGTAGAGTTATATTTTTCCTAAGTTCATAGTAAATTTGATATCTTAATACACAAAGTTCTTTAGTGTTGAATTCCTTTTCTATAAGTGCCCTTGGTTCCAAACTTCTCTGTTTGTGTTGCAAATCCCTAGCTTGATAAAGTGGTAGGGATTGATACATCCTTCCTCATTCCAGTTCATTAGTGAACTGAAAAACATGAGATAAATAGGCTTGTCACTTACTTTAATCTTTTTTTTCAAGTTCTTAAATTACTCCTTTGCAATTTTCTGGGAAATAATTTAATTCACTTAAATTAATTCATGGATATATATTTTCTATTAGTCATGCATGGAAAGATTTATAGACAAATATTAGATTAACTCCTTCCAAACTACTGAATTCACTTCCCATAGAGAATTCCTTATCTATGATGTAGAACTTCATATCTTCAATGTGTTCCTGGGTAGTATTTCTAGCCAAGTTGTAGAGACTCAACCATTGTGGTTTGCCTAGGTTTCTATATTGGTCCTTTTCATCTTCATTGACTGATGAATTTTTGGGAGATGTTTCCTTAAATAGCACCAAATGTTTTACTATATTTGATGTCTCAAGGAGAGATGCTTATCAAATTAGTATTGGATGTCTTTCTATTTTCCCTAGAGTTGTCAACCTTCTTGGTGCTATTGGTTGTTGTTACAATGGTACAGAATGATTTTTTACTATCTCCTCTAGAGTTATTAATTTTCTTATTTTGTAATTGGTATAACTACTTTTAACTTCTATTTTATTGGTGAATGCTCTATGAGTTACTCCACTAAATCCTAGAATATAGTTACTAGCTTCTGCCCAATTGTTATAGATTCCTTGTTTTGGGCCATTATAGACCATATAAGTCTTTTTTTGTTCCTCTTTTTCTACTTCATTAGCCAATTGAGCTTTCTTGTTTCGAAAATGCTACTCTTTTTTGAATTGTTAGGTTCTTCCTTTTCATTTTAAATTCTTTCTTTATAAGTTTTATATTCTTTAGATTGAAATTTTGATGAAGTTTCCTCTTTTGAATTTTTGGATTTTAAGAGTTGTTTTGAACAATTAAGCTCTTTTTGTTTATTTTCTATCTCCATAAGATACTTCTCGAGGTATAGTAGCTCGAGTTGTTTATGTATGATTTTTATCTTTTTTTACTTTATCTTGATCGTGATATCATGATGTTCCATTTCCTATAAACATAAAAATAATTAGAGGTGTTAATTTTCTAGTAAGAGCATATATTAAACTATTTTTATTTCCTGGGAGATATTCAACATCCAAATTGTAGTGGTTGAATCATTGTTTTCATCTGACTAATCTTCCTTATTTATAATCACCTGTAATATTAGTTCTTAATAAATAACCAAAATTCTTGTTATCAGTTCTAACAATGAATCTAAAACTCATGACATATATTGGAAATCTCTTAATAGCCTTTATAACAACTGGATATTCTTTTTCATTATTATGAAAATTTAATTCTAGACCATTGAAAGATCTTGATGTATATCTACAAAAATATTCATATTTGTCATCTACTTTTGCTTTCAAAACTACTCTCCAATATTCTTATGAAGCATTTGTTTCAATTATCATTTTATCATCTGGCCCTAGATGGTATAAAGTTGGTAATTTTTTACCAATGCTTTTATTTTATCCATATACAGAGTATCTTGTTCTGTACATTTCTAGATATGGTCTTTTTTCAATTTTTCTTGTAAAGGTTTTCGCATTTATGCAAGTTTCTTGATATATGCTTCAACATATGTCAAACATCCTAAAATATTTATAATTGGTTTTTGTTTTTTAATTCACTAGGAAAACCTTGAATGTTATTTAATATATGAAGTTGTAGATAATGTTTTCCATCTTCAATTTCCAATCCTAAATACTTAATTTTCTATTGAGCAAGTACTGTTTTTCATTCAGAGAGTATACTGCTTTCTTTCCTTCATTCTTGTATAATATTAACAATATTCAAATAATGTATATTTAATTCACTACTAAAAACCAAAATATCATCTATATAGACACAATAAATATTTTGTAATTTTTTAAAGATGTTTTACATATACTTGAAAGATACCTTGGGCTTGTTTTAATCCAAATGGTACAATAGTCCATTCGAATTATCCTTGAGGGTAACTAAATGTTGTTAATTTTTGAGATTCTTTATCGAGTCTTATTTTCCAAAATCTACTTTTTCAATCAAAATTTGAGAAGTGTTTCTTTCCTTTTATTAATGATAACAATTTTTCTTCCTTTGGAATAAAGTATCCATCATCGATGGTTTCTTTATTTAATGATTTGAAGTTTATTACCATTCTCTTTTTTCCTATTCTTTTTTCAACATTTTTTACTAAGAATGTTGAACTAAATGGAGTGGATCACTTGGTATTATGACTTTCAGTTCCAAAAGTGTTTTTAATTTATTTTTCAAATTCAATCCTATTTTTTGGAGTATAAATCATTGATTTTACTCTAATAACCTTGTTAGGGTTTCTTAATTTTATGTTAGCAATAATTTTAGATCTATTAATTTTTATATCTAAAGGATTTTATGAGTTTATTGTTTTTAATAATTTTTTGATACCTACTTGGACTTTATCTTCTTGTATTTCATAAAGGAAAGAGTTTTGTTTCTCTTCTATATCCAATAAAATATTTTCTAAATAAGGTTTTTGTTGTTTTGTGTCTATCTCACAATGTTTTTAATTTTTATGTTGTTGTATAAAGGTTGGGTTTGATACTGTCAAAGTTTTTCTTATTTTTGATACATAAATGGTATCAACATCTAATGTGGTTAGACTTATTTTGTCTAAATATTGTGTAAAAGATTGATATAAGTTTAAGAAAATATTTCCTATAAATAAATCAACTCCTATTTCTCGTTGATATATGGTAGAAATATGAAGATTTTCTCCTACTATCATTATATCTGTATCTTTTAAAATCTTATTAAGATTTATTGTAGTATTATTAGTAATTCTTACAACTAAATTTTTTGGTGCTTGTTTCTAGTGTTCTTCTAGAAACACATATTTACTTGCTACACACATATTAGCTCTTGTATCTATATATGCATGTAAATGATAGCTAGTATAGCCTTTAAATTGAAGTCCTATCTTAATCTAGGTATGATTTGGATTTGTGCTACTATATAAATTATTCATCTTCTAATGAAGAATACCCATATTCTGATTGTTCATATTCTGAGTCAGTTATTTCTTCCTCATTTTCCTCTAACAAATAAATACTGTAACTATCATTTATATCTGATTCTTTAATTGGTTCTGATTCCATCTTAAAAGCTTCTTCTATTCAAAGTCCAAATCTCATATGTTGGAACATGCACGATATAGACCCAGATTGTACTAACACCTAATGTGATCATTCATAACATGATATAACGAGATAAACCCATATAAAACCCCTACCTATATGGTAAAAACCTTAGGTTACTTATAGTAACCACTCGGCAGCAAGTAATTCATTAAAACAGAATAAACAAATACAACTCAATAAAAGTATAAAAGAAAATAACTCTATCAACGCGGACCATCCTACCCTAACTTTCTATTGCTGCCCTTACTAGCTATCTGTTGTCTCTTTTGGAGAACATAAAATGTGCAAGTATACACGGTCACAAGTAATAAGATTTGTAAGTAAAGTATCGTTCCCACGGAGATTTGTTACTATAGTTTGTTGAGTACTAAAATTGTTTCTCTCTGATTTTATCCAAAACAATCGTTGATTTAGAAATAAGAAAATAAAAGAAATCTAGGATTGCAATTTTTCACCAAATTAATCCACTCAAATCATGTTATTTTCTTTTGATTTATATTTTTTAGTACATTTAATTTGTCAACCGAAAACTTCTAATTTTATTCATACATCTCTTCCGAGCTCCGTATAAACACACCTCGTTAAATTAATTCACCATATCTCTATGAGAATTAAATTCACTAAGATTCATTACGTTCTAAGTTTTCAAATGGCCACACATACAATTAGGGTATATTCCTATCCTTCATCATACATGTCATTCTATTTACGAGCAATATACACACAAATGCCTCTTCCAAGTTTATTTATGTACCACAGATCGTTTTGATAAGATTCGTAAATAATCAAAAAGCATTAAGCACAAAATAGAACGAATAAATCGAACGTCTTATAAATCTATCAAAAATAATTAAAATCAAAGCTTCATAAATTTAGATCAAATGCAACCCTAGAAAAATTAAATTACTTCATTAATTAAAAATAAAATTATAACAAATACAGAAAAATTAGAAGAAAAAGAAAGGAAAATTAAAACATTTCGTATCGTAAATATTTGGCACACATAGAACACAATAGAAGCCAAAAATAGCTTCTGCGTGTTCCATAGTCCAGAACCGAACAACACAAAAATTATAAACTCTCCAAAACTTTCCAAAACTTACAAAACTTTTTTACTCTATCATCCTATCTCCTATTTATAGCTAAAAAAATAAATCCAATTTTTTTTTAAACACGCGTAAAATATTTGTATCAAAAATAAAAATAAAACGCGTGGGGGACAAACCGTTACAACAAAAATATTATTTTAAAGTGAGTGGGAGACAACGCTGTGCGCTTGATTTTATTTTCAATACACATTGCCACGTGTCGCGATCTGATTGGTTGAAAAATATAGTGGGACACGTGGCAACCTTCAATTGGCTAGAGGGAAACGGGTGCATGGAACTGCGCCGCACGAAAGCAAGGCGCGCGGGGACATGTGGCAGACAACGGCGCGCTTGGAAACGTGCGCCGTTTCTGTGCGTTCTGGTTTACAAAATGCATGCCACGTGTCGTCATGTGATTCGCTGGAATATTTAGGAGACACGTGGCTTATTCTTATTCTGTAAAAACCGAGGGTGCACGCTGATTGGATAACCCGCGTCGCACACGATTTTTAGACAAGCGGTTCGGTGGGCGACAACTTGGTTCCACACGCTTCAATCTGGATCGTTCAGCTGATCCAACGGTCAGTGATGCGCCTTGGGGGAAATTTTGCGCAACCGACATGTGGGTCCCACTCTACACGCCGGCCTGCACGACAGGTGGGCCCTACTCGGTGCTGAGCTACGTGCAAGAAATATACCGGGCATGCCCTTTTGTCTCGTCTGGAATGCACTCGTCAAATCTGGATCGTTGATTGAATGATCGAACGGTGGATGATGGGCGTCGTGAGTGGTGCGAGTGGCATTCTTCTCCTGCGCAGAAAATTCAATTTCCTTAATTGCATTTTGACCCACAAATTTAATTCAAATTACATTTTAATCTTTCTTTAATTGCAATCAAGCCCAATTTTAATTTAAATTATATTTTTGACTTTTATAAATTGCAATTAAGCACTCATTTATTTGAAATTAGATTTTTGGACAAAAATTTGCAATTAAGTACATTTTCGATACAAATTATTTAATTTTCTTAAAAATGTATTTCTTAACATATAAAAGGTGAATATTAATTTATTTAACTAAAATTAACCAAAAATGTAAAAAATATAGCAATTATAATTAATAAAATAGATGAAAATAACTATATAAAATACAGTTATCACTATCTCTGTAACAACTTGATTTGATGATACATGGATCTATCTCTCTTTCGAAGCCAATACTGCACAAAGTAGTGCGATCAATGATTAACAATAAGCAATATGAACCCAATGAAGTACATGCCTTAAACACAACCCATAAGCAAAAACTGTCTTAAGTACTTACCACTCAAGAAAGTGTTTTTAATCTATCAAACATGTAGCACAAACATTGAATAACATTCAAGGTAATTGGTGAAATGAAATTAGAAATGCGATGAAAATTTAGTAGTGTTTTGCTTAGTTTTTGTAATTGCAAAAAAATAAAATAGGGATAATTATAGAAAATTCTCAATTGTTTAGAGACCTCACCAAACCTTACGTAGACTCTACCTTGGTAAGGGTAATACACTACCCCGATGAGTATAATAACTGTCAGAGCCTCGCCTACCCTGGTAGGCAAAGCAACGTGAAACCAATGAGGTACATACCTTAAACACAACCCACAAGCAAAAATTGTCATAAGTACTCACCACTCAAGAAAGCATTTTTACTCTCTCAAACATGTAACACAAACACTGAATAACATTCAAGGTAATTGGTGAAATGAAATTAGAAACACGATGAAAATTTAGTAGTGCTTTGCTTAGTTTTTGTAATTGCACAAAAATAAAAAAAGGGATAATTATAGAAAATTTTCAGTTGTGTATAGACCTTGCCAACCCTTACGTAGACCCTACCTTGGTAAGGGTAATAAACTACCCCAAGGAGTATAATAACCGTTAGAGCTTCACCTACCAGGGTAGGCGAGAGGTAGGTAAGGGGTGGGCGAGCACACAAAAATGTGACCTTTTGTTTTCAAATATTATCAAGTAATTTTTCAAAAATACTCCAAAACAAATGACAAAAAACCACACACAACTCAACCTAGCATGCATCCTTTGAAAACCATTCATATAGTGTGTGTAAACGTGTTTACATATAAAGTGTATCTAATTAAGTATGTGTCTACATTACTTATCGTTAGTAACTAACATTACATAAAGGAAGACAATACACTAAATAAAAGAAAATAGACTCCATGTTTTGCACATTGAAACCCTAACAAAAACACGAAGAATTTACATGACTTACAAAATGTATTTTTGTCGAATATTTTTTAGGTGTGATTTAGATATTTATATATAACTATTCAAACTCATGTGCTTTGGACGTTTTAATTTATTATTTAATTGATAATGAAAATTTAAGATAATTAACAAGAAAAATTATATATGTTATAATATCGTATAAAAAAGATAAATAACTATAATCTAAATAATTGTTAATATTTTAACATAATAATAATAATTTATTACATAATTAATAAAAATAAGACTTAAGATAGTTAATAAAAAAATAATGATTATTTATGTTATTTAAGATAAATAAACTTGTAAAAAAGAATAGTAAGTGTAATATTGATACTTGTTAATATTTAGATAACAATAATTTATTACTTAATTGATAAAAAAATATGCATTTTAAATAAATTATATAATAATACTCACTACTCTAAAGTATATGGGCAATTTTATCAAAATATTTATAAGGTATGATTTAGATTTTTATATCTATTATAAATTAATAAAAGAATGTTTACGTTATTACTTAATTGGTATTACTTGATTGATAGAAAAGACTAAAGATAATTTACAAAAAAAGATAATTGTTTATGTTATTTGAGATAAATAATTTTGTAAAAAAGATAAATGACTATAATCATGATAATTATCCGTATTTAGCTATGAATAATTTATTATATAATTGATAAAAAATAAGAATTTTAAATAAATCATACAATAACTAAGAACGATAATAATCATTATTCTAAAATATATTAGTAATTTTATCCAAAACTTTATAAGACATTGCGAAGGCTTTAATTGGAGTCAAATTCTGCTTATATTAGACAATATTTTGTACTAGATCGTTATCGGTGCCAAGGAGATGATACTCTACTTGGATTGATTCTTTAGAAATGATTGCTTATATAGAGTTTTATTGTTCTCATATAAGACACCTAATATCTGTATAGTAAAATGGTGGTGAGACGCCCTGCAATTCGATAATGCTTTTATTTTTCAGATGCTAATGGAAGGTTAATTATAGGTTTTGATAAAGTTTAATTTGTATTTTTTTATCAATTTAATAATACGCACAGTTGATGAGCTAAATGAATAAGGATGCTACATCGATACCTATTTAGTTGGAATGTCTTGATGCACCTTTAAGATATGTCAGCTATAATATTCATTAATAATAGAAGTATAGTATAGCAAATATAAGATTATATATATATATATATATATATATATATATATATATATATATATATATATATATATATATATATATATATGAGTTTTTATCTAGTAGATATATCTTCATTTTTTTTATATAATTTCAAAATTAAATGGAAAATTGAACATTTACCTATTATATTGTAATAATATTTTAGTTTAATTGTATAACATAATTCATTTATAAATGTAGTTTTATTTTTAATTTCTCTAAGCAATACATACACATATATTATATGTATTTTTATAATATTAAAAATATATGTTTAACTCATATTCAAAAATTTGGTAAACATATAATTTTTATAACCTATAAAATATATTTTTTAAGGGATTAAAAATAAAATCAATTGAATAATTAGATCATATAAAAATCAAAGGCTAATATGTACTTACGTGTACTTAAAAAGTGTGAGTATGAACATATCTTTTGAGAAAATAAAAATTAATTCATTGAAATTAAGATATAAATAGATTTTAATTATATAATTAATTACAATATACATACCTATTACAATATCAACACTCTTCTGGATTGTTATAGGGATAGTATTGGCAATATTTGCTCTTTTAATGGGTTTTCTTTTGCCTAAATTGTTACAATAAGTGCATTAATATCTTCAATTAATTTCATGAGTTAGTATCTAAAGTATCATCATCTTCAAGGAATAAAAATAACATATCTACATATAATATTATATGCAAACCAAAAAAACACACATAAACATTAACAAAAACATACCGGGATCGCACTAAACAAAATCTATGCGAAGAAATGTCATCATATATTTGGATCTGTTACGTGTAAATTTCAGAGGTAGGGAGGAAGAAGAAGAACAATAGAGAAGAGAAATAAAATGTATATCTATGTATTTTCTTCATATTTCCTCGACTATATATATATAGCCTTACAAAGCGAGAGAGTAACAGAAAGCAATTGCAGAACCGTAACAGAAAGAAATGCAAGGAAAATAACTGAATATGCAGCAAGAATTTACGTGTGTTAGAGGGGGTGTTGAGAGAACATCTTTTCTAACGGTTTGGACTCCCTTCTGCACCTCGCGTGCCCATGAGCTGCACCAAGTAGCCCGAGCACACTTTTACTCGTAACATTCCATTCCCCTTTTAGAATCCTTGTCCTCAAGGATAAAGCACACTTATAGAACGGATTTTGACATCATTACAGTTCAGGTTGTTATAATTTCCATCTGGAAGTGTGTTATAGTTATAGGAGTATGACAAGTCAAATTTGAAGACATCAATACAAGCTTTGGCAACTATTGAATCCAAGAGGTTGCTATAGTTGTGTGGATGGCTCGGGTGGGTGAACCCATAAAAATCCATTGCTTGTAAGTTTAGACTAGCAGCCTCGATGATCTTCCAACCAAGAATAGAACTAACCATGACATCTAATTCAAGTCTAAGATGAACAACTTGATCATAGATTTCACAACCAAGCACAACATTTCCTATCCAGGCAGCAGCAGCCAACACACTGGTAATCAAAATGGAATCTGCCTCATTACCCTACAAAGTTGATTTCCTGAAAAACAGTAAGAAACCTTCATACTTTCCTATTCCAACATATCCAATTTGCAATGCAGACCATATGATTAAATCAGGTTGGTATAACCCAATAAAAATTCTCTTTGTTGATCCCATGGTGTTACACTTAGAGTGCATGCCCACAAGTACACTGTAAATAGGAACACTAGAAGCCAAGATGTTTTTCAAATTGACCCCATAGTCAACACCCAAATAGTTGGATCCTACCAAGCCTATAAGCAAACCCATGGAAGTGTATCCATTTGGCCTTTTATCTCTTCTTTGCAACTCGATGAACAATCCTAATACTCTGTCCCAAATCCCACAATTTCCAAAACCAGGAATCATAGAATTTCCCAAAACTAAATCAGGTTCAGATATCTCCTTAAACACATAGTTGGCGTTAGCAACAATACCCATTCTAGGCAAAGGATAGGGCCTAACACAATATCCCCTGAACAATTCTAGGGTCCTGACAGCAACCTGCATTGCAAACCTTCTGTGGTGTGCCTTACCTTCCTGACAGCATACCTTAACCTTGACTCCATCAGATGCTTGATTCTTAACATAATCAAACAACCTCGTAACCATATCCACCAAATAAGTAGACATAATTGATGACTCTTGATATGAATTTGTCTTGACATGTCCATTCCCTTTTGCTCCAAGCATTGGCATGTTGGGAAGTGCTATTATTTCAAATGGCTCACCCAATGTAATCTTAAAGGTAGCCTTGCAAGTAGGTTTATCCCAATATGGAAATCATCTTCTAGCATTAGTAGGTGCAACCCGTGTGACTACCCTATTCCCCTTCTCATCATTATGAGCTTGAGTACTCCTGAAGGAATCTTTTAGTTTGTCATTCAAAATCCCTTCAAAAACCATGGCTAAAACTCCTAATTCATTAGGAAGTACCTCTGTAAACTTCAAGACCAAAATCTCATCATCTTCAAAGGTTTCTTGATTGAGATATGAGGGATTCAGCTCAGCTAAAGGATTCAAAACCCAAGAATTAGGTGGATGGCTATGTTTAGTAACCCCAATGGAAGCTGATCCAGTTTTGATGCATAGATTTCCAATATCCTCAGTTGCACCCATGCACAGAAGCAAATAACCTTTACCTTCAAATTCTATCTGAAAACTCTCATAACATTTTAGGATGTGTAGCTTGCTAAAAATCAAATGGATCTGTCTATCACCCTTTTGGACGGTCAATGGTTGTTGATGCTTCTCAACTCTTTGTTTCTGATTAAACAGAAGGCCCTTTGACTTTAACCTTTGGAATAGGGTATGGATAGAAAATGTTGCTTCTGTCTTTGAGAGTTGAAACCCTAGCCAACTTGTTAACATGATCGTAGAACAGATTAAGGGAAAAACTAGAGTTATAATCGATGTGTAGCTATATCGTTTATGAGTAATATTACTTTTATGGTACCATCGATGCCAGAGGTACAACTCATACAATATCATCAGGTTAATGGACTCAAGGATAAAATATGACTCAAACACAACTCTTACATTACTGGTATGAATTCGATTATCTAACCTCAGGCTTCATAGATTCATCATTGTTTTTAGAGTAATTGAGGGAACCTCTTTCAAGAGAATACCCATATGATTGTTAGAAATTGGTAGATGAGTGCGTTCGTAGAGCTTATTAGCTCGATAAAGCTTCCTCATGTAACTGTCTCGGGGTTCTCTGATTGAACCTTCATCAGTGTGAGGAAGCTTGGGTCTTGCACAACGATGGCCTATAACAACTCTCTCACCTCCATAAGGACATAATATTTCTCGTCCTCACTCGCGAGTCTCTCAGGTGGTTGATGGATCCATTGCTTGGATTATTTTCAGAGAGTTTCCAGACAAAGAGATGTAGATGAGAGGGATCTGATCTTTTTCGTGGGCAAGGGTTATAAGGCTAGGTTTTGGGCCAAATCCAAGCCCATTACGAGGCAGTTCAGTTGATGGAAAGAGGCTACTTATATAAGGTAGGTTAGCTGGTTAGGCTGGCTCATGGGCCACTTCTGGAAGCCCAAGTGCTGGCGATCTACAGAGCTTAAGCTCGATGTCCTTCATTGCTTCTCTATAAAACCCAGGAAGTAATGGGTTCTTTACAATTTGAGGATTTCTCAGAGCTTTCTTTGAATAGGTATCAGAGGTGAAGGAATCCGTGGAAAGAGCTTCCAATTTCTCAAAGGTTTCAGACGATCTAATCCCTTGATTGCCAAGAGAGGTTACTGGTGGTGAAGGTGATGATTGATGTTCGAACGTTTATAAAGACGTAGTGAACATTGCATTTTTGAAGTTAGAAATATCAACTTGAACAATTGTGGTTGGGTATGAATTTGATTCAAATTTGGTTGTGAGTTTTGGGTTCAGAGGTGTGTTGTGGGAGGTGCGAAGAGCTCGCAGCTCAATCAATACCGCCTGTATATCAGTGATGACTCGCTCGAATTTGGGTTCGTTTTGTGCCAAAATCTCAGATATTTTGTTGAAAAACTCGACATCGGAGCAATTGTCTGTGGTTGGAACCGGCTCTGATACCATTATTACGTGTAAATTTCAAAGGCAGGGAGGAAGAAGAATAACAATAGATAAGAGAAATAAAGTGTATATCTATGTATTTTCTTCATAGTTCCTCGGCTATATATATATAGCCTTATAGAGCGAGAGAGTAACAGAAAGAAATTGCAGAACCGTAACAGAAAGAAATGCAAGGAAAATAACTAAATCTGCAGCAAGAATTTATGTGTGTCAGAGGGGGTGTTGAGAGAGCATCTTTTCTAACGGTTTGGACTCCCTTCTGCGCCTCGCGCGCCTATGAGCTACGCTAAGAAACCCGAGCACACTTTTACTCGTAACAGGATCTAGTCTAAATGTAAAACAATCACAAATCATGCTCTATTTTATTTAAGCAAGATGGAAAAAATATATAGAAAATTTATTCAAAGAAAGCCAACTTTGGCTGAAGGCGAGCTTTATCTTCGATAGGATAAATCCAAAAATTTATGAACTTAGAAAAAATAACTAAGTTTAAAAAGGAAAAACTTTAACAATAATTTCTTCAAGTTTCAAGTTTTGAATGTGAAACCCTTCTAATAATAAGTGTTTATATGAAGTAAGGTAGTAAACTCAAGAATTTAGAGGGGCATATTGATGAGTGCTCAAAAAGTACTAAAATTACCATGATTTTAAGCACATTAATTGATTAAATATATATATATATATATTTATATGTTTTATCATATATTTATATAAATTTGTCTTTTTCGGAATCATGGGTATTTTTATTGTTTTCAGGTATTTCTGCTTAAAAACGTAACTTAAAGACTCAAAAAGGAATACTGGAAGCAATACATCACAAATATATTAATAAATAAATGAGGAAAGGTCAACAAATATGGAAAAATTGGACAAAATGGGTCAAAAATGTCAAAAAGGAGGAAAACGCGCACGGAGCCGCCCAATCGCACGCAGCATGCCTAGACCACGCGTGTAGCTCCTCACTCCCGCGTGCGCCTTGCTCCAGTTCTGTGTGCGCTGCTCTTGCCTTCTGCGCGCGCCTGTGCACACCACTGGTGTCTTCAGCGCGCGCCGCTACCATCTCGCCCCATTTTCGTGCACAGCCGCCCCCCACATCATGTTGATGTCATCAATGACATCAGAATCACCACTATGTGTTTCCACCATTTTTTTAACATTTTTTCACCCACTTTTTCTCTCCATCCTCACCTATAAATACCCCCCTTCTCTTCACTTCTAAACACACCTCAAAACACATCTTCTCTTCTCTTTCTTTCTCTCATTTCTTAGTTTTTTTTAGTTTTTCTAGTTTTTCTTAGTTTTTAGCTTTTCTTAGTTAGTTTTTCTTAGTTTTAGATTTCTTCTCTTTTTGAGAAGAACTAATTATGTTTTTGTGATTTATTATCTTTTTGTGATTTATTATCTTTTTGATTCAATAAATGGGAGTGCAAATTCCGCTTGGAGGTTTTCCAGCAACGGGAATAGCAACAAAGTACTGTAAGGATTTTATTTTCTTTACAGTTATTTTTTATGCTTTATTCTTACATGTTATATTTAATTTGTCTGTGATTAAATTTAACTGTGCTGGCTATTTGTAAACATGATATAATAATAATGTTGTTATGCTTGCAAAATGTTAAATAGGTAAAAATCTCTAAAATGAATTGATTTTATTTTTATTCAAGATTTTATATTAAGAATGTTAGAGAGAAATATATTATTTTTCATTACAAACTTAAATCTGAAAATTAGATTTTAAGGTTTAGTTATCTGGTCTAATTTAGAGTAGTGCTCTTTTATTTGTTGGTACAATCGCCCGGTAGTTAGAGTGAAGCTCTATTTCAAAAGTTTTTATAAGAATTATTATATGAAAATGTATTGACAACATGTTTTCAGTAGTGGTTTTAAAACTTGAAAGTTAGTACTCGGATAATTAAATTCTTAGGTTTAATTTGGACACCTTGAATAAAGTTTAAACTGTCTAACCCCACCAAAAGTGGCATTTAAATGGTTCATTTTCAATCTCTTAGAAAAAGGAATTAATTTAATTAACCAAATTAGTTGTCAACCCCACCCATAGGTGTTAATTGATTTGTTTAGTTAACAAAGAATATCTAACCCCACCAAAGGTGATATTCATATAAAAAAGGAGAGAATCAATAAATATCAATTCATATATTTAATAACCTAAATAATATGAGCAAGCATAATTAACTTAATTATTATATCCATAAATACTCCACCATTATAAATGATAAAATTTGCATAAATGTTTATTGAATCTATGTTTATTTTTATGTAAGTAGATTAAAAACACAAAACCCCAAAATATCGTGACAGGATGTTTAGGATTTAATTTTGTTTTTAAAAGTTTGAATAATAAATTAAAAACCACATATATTCCTTCCTTAGATCTACCTTGGGAGTATACTTATCATTTTCTACGAAATGATTCGTACACTTACGAGAGTTTTATAAATAAATAAAACCAAATGAACGGTAGGATCAGCGATATCGGTTCTACCCTCATCATATATACACTAGCCAATATATGTTAATTTTACGTACAAACAACTTATATAATTAATGCAAGAAATAAGTTTGAAAAATATATATTTTTAATTGAAATAGCTTCAAAAGGTGGGTTTTCTTATAATTTTATAAGGTCATTATTTAAAATAACAGTACAATTTGAACTTAAAATACTTCATAATTAAGATTTGTACTAAAACCATAATTTGAGAGGGGGAACTTTCAACTAAATAGGATTTAGTTTTAATAAAAACAATACAAAATACCATAAATATAAAGTTATATTATTGATCAAGTAAGAAAAGACATGGCCCTTCCTAGCTTAGAGGTAGCTCCATTTCTGTTCGCATGTAAATGCATGAAACATTACTCAAATAATTTGTTAGTAAAGGTAGTTATCAAATTCTTGAGTTTTGTGTTTTAATTTAAACATTTACTTGTAAATTTCCTAGTGGCTTAGAAATTTCTTCTCACATTATATTAGAGTAGATTTTATTTTGATGAATAATTATTTAATGTGTGAGTTTGTCAAGGTATTTTTGATATCGATTTTTTCCAACATCGATGATTGAATAACCTCTGCTTCACCGTTAGGACCTTGGACCCCCCACGGAGTGTGACAGCCTTTTGTCCTCTAATACTTAAGTAAGTTTGGGTAGTGAGAAGAAGGAATAGACTATTGTTTCTTCTTATAATACAGATAGATATTTAGGGATAGATTATAGATCTTAGTGTTACCAATTATCTCTAGTTATGAAGTTATGAGAAGAATTTATGTTTAATGGTGAGTAATGGTGAATATTTATACGAGAAAATACACCTACTGATGATCTTTACCCATAGTGATAGACTTATTTTTAAATATTAGAGTTTCATCTGTTTAATTATCTCATTATCATATAATTAAGAGTTTGAATGTTGGTCGTTTATCCTGTTAAATATTTAACTAATATTGATGCTTATTTACTAACTCAAAGTTGACTGGGTTGACTTGCGAGTTACTTACTAGCTAGGACCTCTTGTATCACACCACATGGCATGAACTATTTTACACCTAACATCAACTCCCTAGACTTTCTAAGCTTGGGCACATGGGTTAGGAGTTCTATTTTTCCATTCTATCATCACTTGTGTTCATTATTTTTTGAACCTCACTAGTGATGTCAATTCCACTCTTACGTGGTCATTACTTGCCCGTATGAAGCATTTTTAGTTTTTTTGGCACTCAAATTGTGCACGGTGATGTCTTGTTGTTGGTGGTTTTTATCGATTCTCAATCGTACTTTTGGTTAGAGAGTTATGTCGACGTCAAATCACTACTTAATGGGTTCACTTTCCAATTTTTTGAGGGAGGATATGGATCCAAGTATATGGGATTTTAAGCCCATGCACTACCCAGTAACCTAGAACCCTTGGATGGGTTCCTTGATGAATGGACGAGATTCTATCTTATCTTTTATGTAAAAAGAGCTCCCCCTTCTCATTTTTCATTCTAGCTTTTACAACACACTATTAAGAGAGAGTGATAGAAAAGTGGGGGAGCTTGTATTAAGGACTAGTAAGTCTTTATTTTTTCTTCAACTCTTTTTTATTCACTTATTTTTCAAGCACATTGTAAAAACTGTATAATTTTAGTTTTCTTACTATCTAAACACCTCGCACCCCATGACACTAACACTCATCCTTTCCTACACAAGTAGTGATGAAGGATGAGATGATTAAGTGACGAGATTAGACTTGGCTGTCATGGGAATGAGCGAGCACAAATCAAAATGGATTGAGTGAGGTGGTCCCTGAGTAGAGGATCGATAGAAGAGCAAGAGACTCATGTTTGACTAGCCATATTGTGTCCAACCATGGAAAGCTCAACCATGGTCTGGCCACCCATGGTATGTATAGCCATGATGTGTCTAGCCATGGTTCGAGCACCTATGAAGTGTCTGATTGACCATGGGGTGTCCGACCATGGCATGGGAGGCTCAATTCCATATAGTGGTGGTCGTGTGTTGGGATGGGTGGTGGATTCAGATCATCTCGGTGACACAATTATATCTGTAGGGGTCATTTGGATGCTTGTTCATCTCAAACTGACTCTTTTAGTGATAAAGACTTTAATTTTATCTCGATCGTTATTTTTAAGTACCAATTAGGTCTTGATGAAAAAGATCACACTTTCTTTTTTGTGAACAATGTTCGTTCTCATATGACAAATCCTTTATTAGACAAAGTTGGAGAGATCTTTAATATACCAAAATCAGTAAGTTTGATACCTCAAGTTCCAGGTATGATTTGGAGTACCATCATTTTGGGTAGGGTCGGTTTATATATAATGATCTCTTTGTTGGACTAAGATTACCCTTTCCTCCTATAATGCACAAGTTTTTGGCATATGTTGGTGTCGTTACATCCTAGTTTCCTCAAACTATTACTAGATAATGTTATCTTATTGGGTGATCTAGAAAGAATATAGATGTGAGCTGAACATGAAAGAGTTCATATACTGCTACTTTTTGTAGCTTTATGGTGGCAATCGTGGTTGGTTTTATCTCAAACCTTATGCCAATCACATTTTGATTGAGAAGCTCTTGGACACCAATAATGGATGGCAGGACTCACTTTTCATAGTGGATGGAGATTTTGACTTAAAACTCTTAGGGGTCCTTCACACGCCCACTTAGTATGAGAGGAATGATAAGACACTCTGAGACTTAGCCTCACTTGATATTATTTATTTGTTTCTAACATGTTCATTGGTTGTAAGGTTGTCATTCTAAGAAAAAATTGGATTTTATCACTTATCTCTGCGCCACACTTGTGAAAAATTAGCATAGTGATAAACTTATACTTTCGAAGCATATTTCTTATTAGGTTTTGGACCTATGGTAACTGGGCCATATAGAAATGATCCTCTAGATCCTCATAATGAGTACTGGCCTTTTCTCTTTATTTTTAATATCTTATTTTGAGCACATAGTTAATAATTGTGTATTTTTTATAGGTATGACCTTCGATCTTCTAGTTGGTAGGAAGCTCTAACTGATATGGCCTAGACACTTGCTTCAAATCTAGACCACATTATTAAGGTTCATGTTGATTCAAAGGGTCGGTTGGTGACCGTATAGGAAAAGTGCCATAAGATGATTGAGGCTTGAGATGCTACTGAGATTACCCGTTGTGAGGCAAAGTGGGAATTAGAAAAAGTTCAAGAAGAAAATTGTTATCCCAACTGGCTCATGCAACATCATTGGTGGTATTGGAGGTTTCCTTAGAGACTAGAGATACCACTTTGGCCCAAGAGAAAAAGCTAACTTAGGAGCTATTTATAGTCCTTCGTTCATCTCGAGGGAAAGTACATACTCTCATTATTGAGATGGGGACACTTCGAGAAAGTTCAGTTGCAGAGTATAAAGATTTTGATGATTATACTCAGTACATATTGGACGTGTGGACTTATGGTTATGAAACCGCAAAATGGAGGTTCTTGAAGGCTTATCTTGTCATAACCCTTTCCACCACCATCTTTCTAGATTTGAAAGAGAATGCCTCCTACCATGATGTGATCACTTCTTACTAGGAAGATGAGGGCCATAATGGATCTAGTAGTGATGGGCTTGAGGCAATTGAGGAGGAAGTTGACACTGAAGATGATGCTTCTTAGAGTATGACTAGATGTAGAGATGAGTAGGTTACCACTTTGTGTTCTTTTGATTTTTGTTCTTACCAAAGTGTATGTACTTGATGGCTTTACTTTCTAATAGTAGGCTCAATTTTTGTATAGTATATATATATATATGCTCAATTTTTGTATGTACCTTTAGAATATATATATATATATACACACATGTACATACATATATGTCTTGTTTGCTTCATCATGTTTGCACCTTTAAGATTTGTACTTTGCTTTTATGTTTTAGTAGCAACTCTTTGGCAAGGTCCATCTATGATCTAGTCCATTTTGAGATAAAGGGTGCTCTTTAAGCACATCCCTTGTTGGGATCTATGATTCACAATGTTGGTCTATGATGGTACCAAGACCAATACTATTCAAGAAAGCAATCAACAACTCTGTTGTTTCAGAAGAAGAAAGAGACTAACACATGAATTTCACAAGACAATAGTGGTTAAGTATGTATAACCTAGTTGGAAATATATTGAGGAACATTTTGATGATATAAATTTCTACACTTTAGAAAAAGAATTCCCTACATGTAGCAAATTCAATATACGAGAAAGAGTAAATCCAGTGTTTGTGTACAATGCATTTCACATTGGATTGATAGAAAACTTGTATCCAAGAAATAATTTAAATTACTTTCCTAAAAACTTAAGGAAATCCATAAAAAAATTTAGAGAGAAAATTAAGGCTATGGATAAGCCTGTTAATTTTAAATTTTTCAGCTCAATTATGGATTAGAACTAGGAAATTTTAGTAAGTTTACATCATTCAATTAAGCTTGGCCTTGCCAACACCAAAAAAGAATTTAGTTGCCCCAAAGCTTTACCATTAAAGGAATTTAATTAAGATGAATTAAGCATAAAACATAGCCAAATGTTAAGCTAGATATATTATAAATTAAGAAAAATTAACAACTCTTTTGAAGTTAAAGCTAATTATTCTACTAGTAAAGTGAACATCACTTCATAAAGTAATATGCCTATCACCAAGAAAGATGGTAAAAAAATCAATAAATATGAAGCTGCTTTCAATTGCAATGAATTGGAAGTAAGTATGAATAGCAAAGATGTGTTTTCCATTATGCCAAAAAACAAGTTAGGGAACACAAATGCATTTATTGCGTTAAAGATAAGGAAGAAGACGTGGATTCAAGTTCAGCTTCACAAGAATCAGTGTCGTCAAATGATTCTGAATAAATGTAGGGTCATATATAGTAAATTGACACTCTAGCCTCAATAATGTAGGTATTAACTAGAAAAGTTAGGAGAAATAGTGAAATCCCACTTATGTAATAGAAAACACCTATGTTTATAAAAGGAAACTCTTATTTTAAGGGAAGACACACTTCTCACATTCTTTGATAAGCTTATTCACTTAGCTCCTAATCTTTTTATCTTTTGTAATCTTTCATCTAAGAATGAGTAACTAAAACCTTCTTCAAGGTTCTTAATACTCCAGTTGTAATAAACTATTATGAAAAATAAAAGTCCATCTTAAACAGAAACACTTATTTGTTACTCTAACCTTTAAAAGAAACGTACATATACTATAGATCTTTATAAGTCAAGAAGGACATAGGGTTGGATCTATTTGAAACGCTACCTTAAAAAAAAGAAAAAAAAATGAGACATCATAAAGCGGAAGATCAAAGTAGACCTATATTTATCAAGTTAGTTATAAATACATATCGTAAGGATACTAATGATCTTGATTATTTATTAATTTATTTATCACTCATTTAATAATTTGCATAAAATATGAAAATAAAATATACCGAAGAAAAGAATCCAAGAACTAATTTATATAGAAGTAAAAGGATCTAATAAATATTTTTTAAATTTAGAAGCCAATTTGGACATAATCATATCATATATAGAACAAAATAGTAAAATACAAAAAATAAGTCATTGGTTAGAGAATTAATTTAATCCAAAAAATATTAAGTTAAGTTTAATATATGATCAACTAATATAAAAAGAATTTAACTATAATTTGTTATCAGTATCATTTTTGTCATAAGAAATAAAAAAATATCATAATTTTTTGTAAGAATTTACAAAAATTATTAAAAACTTGCAGGAAAAATAAAAAAAATTATGTATAAGGAGATATATGGAGTGTTATTATAATTTCCCTTCTTTTATTCCATCAAATGTGGTAGGCTCATCCAAGCTTTAATGATGACCCAGTAAATTAATAATGAAACTGGATTGGGCTAAAACGTTTGAAACACTCTCTCAAGGATTACGATCATTAACTAACGGAGTGTTCCACTGAAACTATTTTTAAAAATAAGTAATTTAATCTTATTATTTTTTAAAAATATATTTTAAAAAATTAAAAATAAAATTATATCAAAGATAATGGATAAAATTTATAATAACGAAAATTATACACTGACACTAGTTTGTGTTTTTCATAATTTAAAGAAAGAATTTTGAATTTAGTATATTGAGTTTTAAGGATAAAGATGCCATACGTGACTAAATACCATATAGCCGCAATAATAAATAAATCGTAAAGAAGAAAAATCTCAATGAGTCATGATAGGTCGAGAATTTTGTCCAGCTGGGCAACTTGCTTGAGAGTCAATCTTAAAGATGACGATGCGGATAAATTATTTTATATAAATATATTTATTTATACATAGAGGATTTAATTTTAATAAATATTAATATCATAAAAAATTTTCAACTTGCTTTCTCCTCGACAAAACTAAACAAAGAGCGTTTATTGGGTGATTGCCCAAACATTTTTTTCTTAATTAAGATTCTAATATATATATATATATATATATATTTTTGAAAAAAGCAACTTTTGATCATTGGAGTCAATATTATAAAAGATGTTTCACCCAAAACAGATTGGGTAAAATCTTTAGAATAGCATTATTTTAGTAACTTTCATAGTGAACTCAATAAAATAACAAGATATCAGAAAAATAATATATAACAATAATTTTTTTTCCTAGAATAAAAAACAATAAACATAATAAGGATAAGTCTAATAATCACAAATATAATGATATTATTGACTTCAAAGTAAGAGGATGGGTCTTTTTCTGATCATTTTGTTTGATCGTTTGGATTTGGATTGGATACTTTTTTATGCAACAGTCTGAACCGAAAGAAAAGGGACCAACAAAATTTGAATCTTTGAAGGATGTGAAGCGGCCAGCAGAAAAAGAGAAGAAAAAGGTGTAGTTATCTCATATCCTCTGACATCTGATAATATTTTTTTAGTGTTTGGATAATAAGAAATTGAAAGAAAATGCCAGAAAATCAAATTGCTTTATGAACACACACGCTCTCTCCCTCTCTATCTCTCAATTTGTGGTTTTACCTGTCATACATTAATGGGTATTGCAGATCCCAGTGTTTTAGTAAATTGGGTCATTTCGGTGAGCCCTTTTCAATTCCAGCTGTCTGTCTTGCTTTTGATCCAAGTAGTTGTTGCGGATGGGACCAATTGCACATGATAAAATAAATATCAGAGCATATAAATTTAAACTTATTTTTCAGTCAAATTATTTTTATGATGTGTTAAAATTATAAATAGATAAATTATTCATTTTCTAAATAATAGTAAATTTGTATAATATATATTTAATGATAACCCATATACGTCATCAATAATTTCTGTGTCTGCTATTGTAATCTGAAACTCCAATTTTGGACTATTTCTCCATTCAGTTTTGTTTTTCATTTATAATGCAATTTTTTTGGGTTTATCTGGATTCTGGACGCTCCCAAATTGTTCTTTATTATATTTCTAATTCTGTCACGTGAATGGCTTAGGGAGTGTTCATCCTATGGCTAACAACCAACTGGCCAAAGAATCTTTATGTCGCTTTTACAGTTTTGTATGGGTTTTGTTGGGTGACAAGTAGTAAGTAGTTACAGTGTGGTTTTCCTTAATATGGTTTGGATCCAAACTCTAGAGTAGGGACTTCATTTTTAAAAATTTTAAGAAATTTGTAACTATTCAAGCCCTCATTTTATTTTTTCCTTTGTATTTTGGGTAGGAAGTTTGCCTCCCTCCCATGACTTTGTTTATTAGCTTTTGGGATTGAAATTAGTAGTTTACTCTGATTTTACTGTATTTTATTTTTATTTTTTATTATTATTATGTTAGAAGGAACTAAATTACTGGAGACTTGACTTCATTTAGAGCTTTAAAATTGAGTCTGAAAACAGTAAGAGTAGTAGTATAAGTGGAAAGATGCATTTTCGTGAGCCTGTGCAGTTAAAACTGTTCTTATAGGTGTGGCTGATGGTAACTAGGAGTTTGTTTTGTTAGGATTGGCTATGGCAGTTTGTTATTCTAAATTATTCATTGCCTTTCTGGATTTTTCAATAAATTTCCACCAAATTGAACGTCCAGAACACATAATCTTCACGTGTGTTACTTGAATACAGGTACTTTACCATGTAACATAGTCGTTGTTTGAATTCTCTATGGTCTCTTTCACATTTTACAATCCCTAAACCCAATTAGACAATTACAGTTGCACCGAACTGAATTCGCATTCATGTTATATTCTCTCCTTTTTTTTTTTTACATGCCCATTTATTGCCTCTTCTTTTTTACGATTTTCAGGTATTTCTCATGGTCTAACTCTCTAACTGAACTTTCTTGCCTTTTTCATTCATCAATAGGTCAGCACCTTGCAAGAGTCCATTTTTCATATTGTCGAGCAAACGTCCATTGAAATCTTCACATACTTGGCTGAATTCAGCGATTTATCCTAGGGTTAATCTCCACTTCAGCTATCTTGGCTTATTCTAGGCCTGTTTGCATCTCTACATGCATAATTTAGATCATATTTTCAATATTAATTATAAGAAGGCGAAAGTTTTGGAAATTAATTTGTTTTGCTCTTGTTCTCTTGAGTAATATACTGGTCAGTGGATTGAAGGCGGGCTAGATGACAGTGGATGAAGGGGATAGTAGCTCCGTATGGACTATAGAGCAGGATAAGGCATTTGAGAATGCACTGGCAACTTATCCTGAGGATTCATCAGATAGGTGGGAGAAGATTACTGAAGATGTACCAGGGAAAAACCTAGAGGAAATTAAACATCATTACGAGCTCCTGGTTGATGATGTTAACAAGATTGAATCAGGCCGTGTTCCTCTGCCTTCCTACAATTCTTCTTCAGAGGGTTCAAAAGTTCATGCTGGTAATGAAGGAACTAGTAAGAAAGGTGGACATGCTGAACATTTCAACAGTGAGTCTAATCATGGAAGTAATGCTTCAAGGTCCGATCAGGAACGCCGTAAAGGGATTGCTTGGACAGAAGAGGAACACAGGTTACTTTATTTTCTACATATTTATGCTTATGTACATGTTTTTCTATAGTATTTATGGTTTCTACATATTTATGCTTATGTACATGTTTTTCTATAGTGTAGCTGCCATGTTAAATAAGCCTAACTGTGGACACATCTAATGACGAAGCTATTTGATCGTCAAGGTTGTAGTAGGTTTTACTTTTGTATAGTGTATGGGAATGATAATATGCTCTAAAAGCAAAGGGGATTTTTTATTCGGAAGCTCCATCTTATTTTTGTTCTCTAATGTTGTGTTTGGTCGGAGGGAATGAAAAATAATCAAAACTGATTCTTTTTATTTGTGTGTTTGGTTGGACTGAAAAAATAGTCAGGAATGAAATCCATTCTTAAAAGAGAAGGAATCTTTTCTCCCCCTTTAGGAATCATGATTCCATTCCTATCTCAATTTTTTTTCCAATTTTACCCCCCACCTAAAATATAACTCTAAACTCAAAACCCAAAACTCAAAACCCAAAACCCAAAACCCAAAATCCCAAAACCTAAAACCTAAAACCTAAACCCAAAACCTAAAACCCTAAACCCAAAATCACAAAACCATAAACCATAAACCTTAACCCTAAACCATAAACCCTAAATTCCAAAACCCAAAACCCAAAACCCCAAATTCCTAAACCCTAAACCCTAAATTCTTAAACCCTAAACCTTAAAACCTAAATCTCTAAACCCTAAACCCCAAATCCCAAATCTCAAAACACTAAACACGAAACCCTAAACCCTGAAACTTAAACCCCAAATCCCAAATCCCAAATCCCAACACCATAAACTCTAAACACTAAACCCCAAATCTCAAAACCCCAAATCCATAAACCTTAAACCCTAAACCCCAAATCTTAAAACCCTAAATCCAAAATCCCAAATCCTAAAACCCTAAACCCTATTTAGAAAAATAATAATTTTAACCCTAAATCTTAACCCACAAATATAGCTTTAAACTCTAAACCCGAAATCCCAAATCCCTAAACCTTAAATCCCTAAATCCTAAACCTCAAAACCCTAAACCCTATTTTAAAAAAAATAATTTTAATAATATATTTTCTTTTTAAGTAATAATTATTTAAAAAAATAATGATTTCAATAATGTATTTTGTCTGATGAAAAAATAATAATTAAATGATATTATTTAAACTTTACTGAATATAGGGGTATTAAGATAATTTATAGTTTTTTCCATTCCAATCCAGTGGTAAACCAAACACTGTAATATTGATTTCTTCTTTGATTCCAATGGTCAAACCAAACAACATTATTTTATTTCCTTTCCATTCCATTCCATTCCATTCCGATTCCGATTCCGATTCCGATTTCGATTCCGATTTCGATTTCGATTCCGATTCCGATTCCGATTCCATTCTGTGAACTAAACGCCACCTAATTGCGTTCGTTTTATTTAACAACATTATCTTGCATTTTTATTTTATTTTATTTCAAAATGGCTTAGTTTCAATTCATTAGAGATTTGATATCTTGTTTGATTACGGAGGTGAGGTAGTAGTTCATGTTTAGTGCTTTTGACTTATTTGAAGGAAAAATTAAAAAATTTCTGATGAAGAAAAACTAATTAAGTTCTGAATCACTGTAGAGATAAAGTTAATCCTTGGTTTTTGGAGTGTGCTGACCAATTTCAGACAAATGATACCTTGTTTCTATTGGAAATATTCCAAATATAAAATGAATTTTGAAAACAAATGGAGAAAAGTGTATATTATGAGTTTACTCTCTCCATTGTAGTTGTCCCACATTGCTTAGAAACATTTCTTTGGAGGTGTTTATAAGATGTTAAGTTGAGACTTAAGAGTGGCCCTAAGTGTTACGCACTTTTGTTAAGGGGAGAGGAGATAGGCAATTATTGGTCTACCTTTCACTCACGTTCGCCTTCTACATTGCTATCTGATCGGTTGGGTGGCCAAGCCTAAGTCTGAGTTCAGTGTGGTGAAGTGTAGGCAAAAAAAGGCTCAGATTGTTAGACTGAGTCTTTCTCTACCCATTATTCCCTCAATGCACAACATCCATTTTTGTTACCGTTGTTTTTCCAATAGCTTTGGTTTTTTCGTTTATAAATAGAGATAGTGACCTCAGTCATTTAAACACAACAACATAGCTTTATTTTCTTTTTCTCTACAAATTCTTAGCTTTTGTTTTCTACCTTGTTTCCGAGCAACATAATTTTAGTAGAGATGTAGTATTTTGGTCTTTTATAGTGCAGTAGAGTATAGAGATAGAGAAGTTTTCTGGGCTGTTTTATTTTGGGGACTATGGGATTGTACATTGCTTGCACATTTTGGGTAGAGTCACGAAACGTTTTAAAGAGAGCGATTTAGTCCGTTACTCAACCTAAGCAGATTTTTGATAACTTCGTTCTTTTTTATTATTCTTTAGTGACAATTTTAAAAGGATATTTTATCTGTCATATCTGCTGATTTAATGATTGTTGATCTTAATAAACCTTTTCGGTTTAAGGGGCTTCATTTTGAAAGATTGAGACAAAAAATGTTATTTTTCCTTACCATGAAAAAAATCGCTTATGTTTTAAATACTATCAAACCTGAACTGCCTACTGAACCTACTGAAACTCAAACTAAGGATTGTGAGTATTAGGTAGAAGATGATTTCCTGTGTACGAATTTCATACTAAATTGTTTGTCTGATGACATCTATTATTATTATAATTCTGATAAAACTGTTAAGGAAATTTGAGATGCACCTCAAAAGAAATATGATACTGAGGAAGCTAGAACCAAGAAGTATACGGTCATTCGATATTTGAAATACCAAATGACTTACGACAAATTTGGGAAGCTCAATCACATGAATTGCAAAAAATAGCACATGAAATATTATCCGAAGGTATGTCTTTAAATGAACAAATTCAAGTTGCCGTTTTAATTGATAAACTAACTCTCAAGAATTTAAAAGTATTCTTAGGCATAAAGACTAGGAGTTCTCGTTATAAGGTTTTATCACCTGCTTCGCATTGAGGAGGAATCTCGAAAACAATTATAAAAAAGATGAAGTACTTCTTGTTTCGAACAACAGTGCTAATAAGAAATCCATATCTGTCATTTTGAAACCTGAAAGGAGAAACAAGAAGTATCAGAACCATAAGTGTACTATTTTCTCTTGCTACTACTAATGATCTTGTTATGCACCAAAATTTATGTTAAAATTGTTTTTTTAAATGGTGACTTAGAAGAAAAGATTTACATGAAACAACTTGAAGGTTTTGTTGTCCCTAGACAAGACAATAAAGTTTACAAATTAAATAAATCTCTTTATGGTTTGAAATAGACACCTAAGCAATGATATGGAAAATTTAATAATCTTATCATCTCACATGGTTTCAAAGTGAATGAAAGTCACAAATGCATTTATTATAAATTTGTAAATGACATTTTCACTATTATGTCTTTATATGGATGATTTACTTATTTTTGGTTCTAATATTCATGTTATGAATAATGTGAAATATTTGTTATGTGCAAACTTTGATATGAAAGAACTCAGAAAAGCGAATACAATAATTGTAATAAAGATCATTTGGTCTGAAAAGGAAATTTTTTTATATCAGTCTCATTACATGAAATGATCTTAAAGAAATATAATTATTTTAACTACAAACCTGCATATACTTCTTATGATCTTAGTGTAAAGTTGTTTAAGAACACTGGAGATGGTGTTAGACAATTTGAGTATGCGAGCGTTATTGGTAGCTTACGTTATGCTACTAATTGCATTAGGTTCGATATGACTTATGTTGTGGGATTACTATCTAGGTTTACCAATAGACTTAGTATTGAGCATTGACTTGTTATTGAAAGGGTCATGAGATACCTAAAGAGAAATATGAACCTTGGATTACATCATCAGAATTTTTTTATTGTTCTAAAAGGATACATCAATGCTTATTGGAACACACTATCAGAAGACTCCAAGGCAACTAGCGGCTATATATATAGCATAGTTGGTGGAGCTATTTCTTGGAAGTCTAAACAGACTATTTTGGCTTAATATACGATGGAATCAAAATGATAGCACTATGTTACGTCCCGCTCAAATTGTCCTGCAAAATCCAAATAAATGGTGGCTGCCTAAAAGATTTAGACTTTTCTGTCTAGAAGAAGCTAGAGTTGGATGGACTCAACTCAAGCTTTGAGGATCCTAGAATGTTCTACATCACGCTGGAGGGTGCTAGAATGAGCTGGAATATTCTAGAACATGCCGGATGGTTCATGAAGGATGTAGAAGTCGCTGGAAGCTTACGGAATATCCCGAAACTTGCATGAAGGAGCTAGACAAACCTAGAAGACTTTTGAGTTGGCTAGAAGGTCCTAGAATCTTGTGGCATATTGTACATAAAACTAGAACTCTCTTGTACATTCTAGAGTTAGAATGATCTAGAAAGTTGTGGCATAGCCTTAAGCTAGAAGCCACAATATAATAGACCCATTGGTCTCCATTTGTATTCATCTTGGGAAATTGTAACATAAACTCTCTCTAGAGCAATACAAAACATTCTTTACAAACTCTCTCTATTCTCTTTAGAGTTTCATTCGGATTCAAAGGCAGGCTTAGTGCAACGGACCGTACTAAGTACCGCACGATCGCTATCTGAAATTTAAGGTCGTGACAGTTGGTATCAAAGCTTTCGGTTGAAGCATTTCTACCCTTGACATAATGAAGAACAGTGCACCATCTACACCAAGCGTTGATGTTCCACCTACGGAACGTGGGCGTGAGGAAGTTCGGAAACCACCAAAGGAGTCTCGAGCCAAGTCGAAAGACATACTTTCTAGCTTAGAAGCACGTGTTGGGAGTGCACAGGATAGCTTAGGGGAGCTGTTTGACAGGGTGGACAACTTGGAGGAGCGTTGCAATGACTTGGAGGTCGAGGGTGTGGAGATCCATGCAGCGGTCAAGATGTCCCTTAATGAGCTAGATGGTGGGTTAAGCCAAGAGATTGAAGGGTTGAAGGCCGAACTTGCCAAGGTAAGGGATCTTGTCCAAAGAGAAGTTGCTATTGTTTTGCTTAGAGTGGAGGATATGGGTGGTGATCTAGCTCTTTGCAAGCGGGCTATGGCCGCAGGAACTAACACAACCACCGTCATTGAGGTTAAGAAGGTGGATGTTCCCAAGCCTAACGGACAATATTTTGAGGCTACTGGCATAACGGACCATGCCAGCAAGATCCAAACTGCTGCCATGTATTTGTCCGACACTGCTATGTTATGGTGGAGACGGAGGCATGGTGATGTGCAACGAGGGGTTTGCACAATCGAAACCTTTGACGATTTCAAAAGGGAATTCAAAATGCAGTTCTTCCCTGTAAATGCTGAAGAGGAGGCAAGAGGTCGATTGTGACGGTTAAAGTAGACAGGTAGTATAAGGGACTATGTGAAAGAGTTCACAACCTTACTGCTAGAAGTCCTTGACACTTCCGACAAGGACGCTTTATTCTTTTTCATGGATGGTCTCCAATCATGGGCTAATCTGAAACTCAAGCGACGTGGTGTCCACGACTTATCTTCGGCCATTGCGGTTGCAGAGAGCTTTATTGACTTCTCCATAAATAAAGAGAGCTCAAAAGCCACAGATAAAAAGTTTGGTGGAGGAAAGACTGGGGGAGGCCATGCTAAAAGTCAGGGACCCAAAAATAACAGAGAAGACTCCTCGTTCAAATCACGGGATAAGGGGAAAGAAAAGGAGGATCGTGGTGCCTCGAAGCCCGTGTGACGTGCTTCATTTGCGACGGACCGCATTGGGCACGTGAATCTCCGGAAAGGAAGGCCTTGAGTGCCTTAGTTGCCTCCACACATGATCAAGATGGAGGTGAGTCGGACGAAGGTGCAAAGATGGGTTCTTTGCGCCTATTTGGTGCATTGCAGAGCGCCCCAAAGACCCCCAAGGGCTTGATGTACGTAGATGCAACCATCAATGGGAAGGTCGCCAAAGCTTTGGTTGACACATGTGCATCTCATAACTTTGTTTCAGTGGAGGAAGAAAAAAGACTCAGCCTTAAGGTAGTCCATGGAGGCGGATCTCTCAAAGCAGTTAACTCGGCAATACTACCATTGCATGGAGTTGCTCGTGGAGTTAAGGTCAGTCTCGGTGCTTGGACTGGCCAAGTGGACTTATCAGTAGCACCTATGTATGACTTCTCTATTGTATTCGGCATGAAGTTTTTGGACCAGGTTAGAGCTTTCTTGGTGCCATGCTCAAACTCTATGTGCATCATGGATGGTTCGAAGGCGTGGGTGGTACCGACGGAGAGGACCACCAGACCTACTACCCAAACTCTCTCAGCGCTTCAATTCAAGAAGGGATTGAAGAGGGACGAAGAGAGTTACTTGGCCATCTTAAAGGAGTACGACGTTGAAGAGGCATCACCAAAGCCAAACTTGCCGACGGAAGTGCAAGTTGTATTAGATAAGTTCCAGGATGTGATGCCTGAGGCATTGCCCAAACGGTTACCTCCAAGGAGGGAGGTAGACCATGAAATAGAGTTGGAACTCGGTACCAGGCCACCAGCAATGAGCCCCTATCGAATGGCGAACTCAGAGTTGGTAGAATTACGGAAGCAACTCGACGAATTGCTGGATGCTGGCTTCATAAGGCCCTCCAAAGCCCCATTTGGTGCCCCGGTGCTCTTTCAAAAGAAGAAGGATGGCTCGCTACGGATATGCATCGATTATCGGGCTCTAAATAAGATCACAGTAAAGAATAAGTATCCTATCCCACTCATTGTTGATTTGTTCGATCAATTGGAGAATGCCAGATACTTCACAAAATTGGACTTGCGATCGGGATACTACCAAGTACGCATAGCCAAGGGAGATGAGCCCAAGACCACTTGTGTGACCATGTACGGTGCCTATGAGTTCCTTGTCATGCCATTTGGTCTCACAAATGCACCCGCCACCTTCTGCACTCTTATGAACAAGATTTTTCATCCCTACCTCGATCGGTTCGTGGTAGTATATCTTGATGACATTGTGATATATAGTCGGACTTTGGAAGAACATCTAGAGCATTTGAAGAAGGTGTTCGAGGTCCTGAGGGAGAATGAGCTATATGTCAAGAAGGAGAAATGTTCCTTTGCCCAACATGAGGTGATGTTCTTGGGGCATAGGATAAAGGATGGAAAGTTGATGATGGATGGAGCCAAGGTGAAAGCCATTTAGGAATGGGAACCTCCTACCAAGGTTCTCGAGTTAAGATCTTTCCTTGGACTGGTGAACTATTATAGAAGGTTTATCAAGTCTTACTCAGCGAGAATAGCCCCACTGACTGACCTGCTCAAAAAGAACAAGTCTTGGGAGTGGACAAGCGAATGCCAAGCCTCATTCGAAGACTTAAAGAAGGCCGTTAGTGAAGAACCGATACTTTGTCTACCAGACCCCTCCAAGATATACGAGCTGCACACAGATGCCTCAAACTTTGCCATTGGTGGAGTATTGATGCAGGAAGGGCATCCGATAGCTTATGAGAGCCGCAAGCTTAATGACATCGAACGCCGCTACACTGTGCAAGAAAAGGAAATGACAACTATCATTCATTGCCTAAGGGTGTGGCGACACTACTTATTGGGTTCTCATTTTGTTATCATGACGGACAATGTAGCAACAAGCTATTTCCAGACTCAAAAGAAGTTGAGTCCTAAGCAAGCTCGGTGGTAAGACTTTTTGGCGGAGTTTGACTACAGGTTGGAGTACAAACCCGGTAAGGCCAATGTGGTGGCTGATGCGCTGGGTCGTAAGACGGAGTTAGCAGCCTTGAGTAGGCCAAGTAGTCCTTTACTGGAAAGGATCAAAGAAGGGCTTGAGCATGATGCCGTTGCTCAAAACCTCCTTGCCCTCATCAAGGAAGGAAAAACTAGGCGATTTTGGCTGAGTGACAGACTATTCTATGCCAAGCAGAATCGCATTTTCGTGCCAAAATGGGGGAGTATAAGGAAGGAGCTTGTCAAGGAGTGCCATGATTCACTATGGGCTGGACACCCAGAAATGAGGCGCACTCTTGCTTTGATCAAGTCAATCTATTACTGGTCTCAACTACGGGATGATGTTGAAGCCTACGTGAGGACTTGTCTTGTGTGCCAACAGGACAAGACAGAGCAGCATACACCCGGAGGGTTGCTAGAACCGTTGCCTATTCCAGAGAGTCCATGGGAGAATGTCTCTATGGATTTCATCACTTGCCTGCCAAAATCAGAGGACTTTGACAGCATCATAGTGGTTATTGATCGCTTTAGCAAATACACAACGTTCATACCTGCCTCAGCGGATTGCACGGCGGATGAGACGGCATGGTTATTCCTCAAACATGTTGTGAAGCATTGGGGGATTCCATCCAATATCGTGAGTGACCGAGACCCACTATTTACTGGCAAGTTTTGGACGGAACTATTCAAGTTGTTAGGATCAGACTTGAATTTCTCTACAAGTTTTCATCCCAAAGCGATGGACAAACAGAACGTGTCAACGCATTGCTGGAGTTGTATCTCAGGCACTTTGTTAGTGCCAATCAATATGATTGGGCAAAGTTGTTGGATGTAGCCCAATATTCTTATAATCTGCAGAGGAGCGAGTCCACGGCAAAGAGTCCCTTTGAGATCGTCATGGGGAAGCAACCCATGACTCCTCATGCCTTGGTCACGAGTTATGAAGGAAAGAGTCCTACTGCCTTCAAATTTGCCAAGGTGTGGCACGAACAAGCTGAGTTAGCCCGAGCCTACTTGAATAAGGCGTCTAAAAAGATGAAGAAATGGGCTGACAAGAAAAGGAGGATGGTGGAATTTCAGGAGGGAGATTTGGTCCTGGTTAAACTATTGCTCCAACAATTCAAATCTCTACGGAAGGTTCATAAGGGGTTAGTACGGAAGTATGAAGGGCTATTTGCAGTCCTCAAACAAGTCGGTAAGGTGTCATACAAACTGCAACTCTCTCCAAAGCTTAAAATCTATCTGGTCTTTCATGTAAGTATGCTAAAACCTTTTCATGGAGACAAGGAAGACATAAGTCGAGGAGAATCCAAGAGGGCACCTACCGTAGTGGTAACCTCCTTTGATAGGGAAGTGGACTCAATCTTGGCAGATCGCTTGATCCGACGTAAGGGCGTACCAAGTTATCGGGAATACTTGGTCAAATGGAAGAACGCCCCAGATGTAGAGACAAGCTGGGAACCTGAGGATTCTTTGTGGCAATTCAAAGATGATATAGAGAGGTTCAAGCTTGAAGGCGCGACGAGGGCGTCGCGAACTTGAGTGGGGGAGGGTGTACGTCTCGCTCAAATTGTCCCGCAAAATCCAAATAAATGGTGGCTGCCTAAAGGATCTAGACTTTTCTGCCTAGGAAAGTTCTAGAGTGGCCTAGAGATGTCTAGAAGAAGCTAGAGTTGGATGGACTCAACTCAAGCTTTGAAGACCCTAGAATGTTCTAGAGCACGCTGGAGGGTGCTAGAATGGGCTGGAATATTCTAGAACATGCCGGATGGTTCATGAAGGATGTAGAAGCCGCTGGAAGCTTACAGAATATCCCGGAACTTGCATGAAGGAGCTAGACAAACCTAGAAGACTCAAGAGTTGGCTAGAAGGTCCTAGAACCTTGTGGCATATTGTACATAAAACTATAACTCTCTTGTACATTCTAGAGTTAGAATGATCTAGAAAGTTGTGGCATAGCCTTAAGCTAGAAGCCACACTATAAATAGACCCATTGGTCTCCATTTGTATTCATCTTGGGAAATTGTAACATAAACTCTCTCTAGAGCAATACAAAGCATTTTTTACAAACTCTCTCTATTCTCTTTGGAGTTTCATTTGGATTCAAAAATAGGCTTAGTACAACGGACCGTGCTAAGTGCCGCACGATCGCTATCTGAAATTTAAGGTCGTGACAACTAGCTACTGCTAGTGCGGAAGTAGGTTAGTTAAGAGACCTGTTAGCTGATATCAAGGGAAAGATCGATTCTAGCTTGTTTTGATCCATTGCGATAGTATCGTGGTTTTTGCAAAGATTCAGAATTGTTACTATAACAACAAGAGACAATAGATATGTCGTAAACACGTTATTGTTAGAGAATTTCTCTCTATAAGAGCTGTAAGAGTGGATCATGTACGTACTGATTATAACTTACCTGATCTTTTGACGAAAGGACTAGCTAGAGAGAATGTTATCGAAATCTCAAAAGGAATGGTCCTAAAGCCTTTAGAGTGATGAGTCACTCATGACGGTAACTCAATGTATGAACTGGAGATCCAAAAAAAAAGATTCAATGGGTAATAACAAGTCATGAAGTGATATGAGATGAATCGTGTTATTATAAGTTATATTCTATATTATTAGAAGCATAAAATCCTGAAACGATAGAATGGTGAGTTAATTATTAATTCTTAATGAGTTCTATACTCTATATGAAGTGGAGTACATAACTATAGGAGAACTCTTGATCCTATGTGAATATGGAAGCGTGATTGCTTCCTATAGAATTTTGGACAAAAATTTACTAGAGTATTCACAATACTAGGATAGATGTGCATAGCCGTAACGCACGGGTTTTTGAACTACATCTTGGAAAGGTTGTGTGTGTGATGTTGTTAGAGATAGAGTTCAAATTACGAGTTACTTTAATATATTCTAAAGCATCTTCACTATGCAAAGGTTTAAGTCGATAGACACTTTCTGCTTATGCAATCTTATATTTTGGTTGGTTGTTTGATGAAAATTATTTTTAAAAAATTTAAGTGAGAGATTGTTAGAAATATTCTAAATATAAAATGAATTTTGAAAAAAGAAAGAAAAGTGTATATTATGAGTTTATCCTTTTCATTGTAGTTGTTCCACATTGCTTAAAAACATTTTTTTGGAGGTGTTTATAAGATGTTAAGTTGAGACTTGGTATTGATCGGGGTATCCACTTTTGTATAAGGGAGAGAAGATAGGCAATTGTTGGTCCATCTCTGACACACGCGCTCTACCACCGTCTGTCTGATTGATCGGTCGAGTCCAAGTCCGATTGTAGTGAGGTGGCATATACTTTATTTTTTAAATATATTTTATTTCATTATTTTTTATTCAAAACTAATTAATTTGAACCAGTTAGAGAAGACTCGGTTTGTTAGACCGAATCTTTCTCTACCCACTCTCTTCCACTATTCTCTCAACGCACAATAGCTATTTTGTTACCGTTATTTCTCCAACAACTTCAGATTTTTCATCTATAAATAGAGGTTGTGGCTTTAGTCATATAAATACCACAATACAGCTCTCTTTGCTTTTTCTCTCTACAATTTCTTAGCTTCTGTTTTTCTACTTTATTTTCGAGCAACATAATATTAGTAGAGGTGTAGTATTTCGATTTTCTACAATGCAGTATAGTTTTGAGACAAGTTTTATAGATTGTTTTTGTTGAATATTGGTTCAAAAGTAACAAATTAGTGGCCTAATTTATGTGCTAATTTAAGGAAAGTAGCGGTCTAATCTGTGGTTTAAACTATGGCATAATTTAAGGAAAGGGAGCCTTGCTTCATCTATAAATATGGAGGAGCTCATGCATTGAAGAACAAGGTAAAAATCAGAAAAGATAAGAGAGAACATAAGCAAACTCAAAGAGAAGATACTTAGTGAGTGTAAGAGTTTTCTTTGAGTTTGGGGAAATACTTAAGAGATATTATTAGTGAGGAAATCTGTATATTTCCTACTCAGTTTAATAATATCTGTTACCTCTCGTGGGCCTAGGAAAATTGTCGAACCACGTAAATTTTGTGTGTTTCCTTTTACGATTCGGTATATTCATATATCATTATTTATTGTTTCCGTGCACAACAAATTGATATCAGAGCCAAATATAGCAGTATATATATCAAATTGAAGCTCTCGACGAGACGAACGCAATGGCAAAATAATCGCTCAAATTGGAGGTTAGAATCACCGCTAGAAGCTACCAGAGTGTTGCTACTAGCAATTGAGTCAACTCACTGAGTTGGACCGAGTCAACTCAATCATTAGTGAATTTTGGACCGAGTTGGTCCGTTTTCACCCATTTTCAATTGAGTCAGACCTATTCTTAGCTAATTGGATCATTCCGGATTCAACCGCAAACTCTGTTTTTTAAATAAGGTATAAAATTTGAAAAAAATATTGTTTTAAGTTGTAAGTGCAAAATTTCTGTTATCCGTTTGTACTTATGGTTGATAAAAGAGAGATCGAAGAAGTTGAACAAGTTGACCTTTGAATTTCTGGCAAACCAAGTTATTCTACTCGAAGAATTATGTTGTCCAATGCAAAGTTTGAGGTGGAGAAATTCGACGGTACCAATAACTTTAGTATGTGGCAATGTGAAGTATTAGATCTATTGTTTCGAGAATGATCTAATATAACCTTGGAGACTACACCAGAAGATTATTCCAATGAAGATTGGAATTATATCAACCGACAAGCTTGTGGCATAATTCGACTGTACTTAGGAAAATATCAGAAGTACTTTGTCATGAAAGAGAATGTAGCCGCAATCTTCTAGAAGAAGCTAGAGAACAAGTACATGACGAAAAGTATAGAGAACCGACTCTAGTTGAAGAAGAAACTTTTCCGTTTGCAGTACAATAAAGGTACCCCTAGGATTGAACACTTAGATAATTTCAATAAAATTTTGGCTGATTTGCAAAATTTAGATGTTGAAATTATCGATGAAGATAAAGCTTTGTTGTTACTGAATTCATTACCTGAGAGCTATGAGCATTTAACCACAAATTTGTTATATGGAAAAGATGAGGTTAAATTCATAGATGTTTCAAATGCTTTGGTAAATAATAAGTACTAGAAGAAGGATTAACATGATCACAGAGACTCAATATCAGAAGCATTGACTGTAGCTAGAGGTAGGACGAACAACAAAAAATATGACGGATCAAATATTAGGAGGTGATCCAGATCAAAGTTCAGAGGAGAGTCATCCAAAAGACGTCCTCCGAAGGACGAGTGTGCGTATTGTCACCAGAAAGGGCACTGGAAGAAAGATTGTCCAAACAAGGACAAGTCAAATGCAAATGTTGCATAGAAGGTTGACGAAGATAAAGAATCAGTCTTTTCAGTTTCATCATCAAATACCTACTCAGGCAAATGGATCCTTGATTCCGGATGTTCTTATCATATGTGTCCAAACAGACATTGGTTTTCGAGTTTTGAGGAGCTCGATGGAGTTGTGTTTATGGGCAACGACAATGCTTGTTAGACAAAAGGGATCGGAACAGTACGACTAAAGATACATGATGATACAAATGTGAAGTACATTCCTAACCTAAAGAAAAACCTTATTTCTTTAAGTGTTCTAAATTCTGATGGTTACAAGGTAACATTGGAAAATGGAGTCTTGAAAGTTGTACGAGGTGTATTTGTAGTGATGAAGGGTACTCGGAAAGCGAACTTGTATTTCTTAGATGGGAGTATAGTTACAGGAAGAACAACTGTCTCAAGCAGTTCTGAAGAAAAGACAAATGATTCTTTCCGCCTGTGACACATGTGCTTAGGGCATATCTGTGAAAAGACTTTGCAAGGCTTAATAAAACAAGGTCTTTTGAAAGGTGCCAAGATTGGAAAGTTTGATTTTTGCAAGCATTGTGTAATGGGAAAACAAACAAGAGTCAAGTTCGGCATTGACATTCATCGTATTAAGAGATCTCTTGATTATATTCACAAGGATGCCTGGGGACCTACCAAGAATGCTTCACTTGGAGGTAAACGTTGGTTTGTGACTTTTATTGATGATTTCTCTAGATGTCTGGATATACACCATGAGTCACAAAGATGAAGTTCTAGATATCTTTCTTAAATGGAAGAAAATGATCGAGACTCAGACAGGTAGGAAAATTAAGAGGCTCAGATTTGATAATGGTGGCGAGTATAAATCAGATCCCTTCTTCAAAGTTTGTCAAGATGAAGGGATAATCAGACATTTTTCAGTTCCGCGTACATCACAACAGAATGGAGTTGCAGAACGAATGAATTGTACTTTGGTTGAGAAAGTTCGATGTATGCTATCTCAGTTCAATAATATCTGCTGCCTCCCGTGGACTAGGAAAATTGTCGAATCACGTAAATTCTGTGTGTTTTCTTTTATCGATTCGATATATTCATATACCGTTATTTATTGTTTTCATGCACAATAGTTTTATCCTAAAGACGACGAGATTGTACACTGTTTGCACATCTTGGATAGAGTCGCGAAACTTCTTAAGAAAACATCTTAAAAAGAACGATGTAATCCGCTATTCAATCCAAGCAGATTTGTGGTAATATAGTTATTTTTTTTCTATTCTGCAATAACAGTTTCTGACAAGTATTACGTGAAAGATACTGAGCTATGGTGTGAAACTAATTTAGGTCTCAGATGTAATTTTCCATATGGTCTTTATACTTTTCCATATCTGTTGGATTTGGGTTGTAGACTTACTTTAGGCATTGTTGTAGGAATTAACGATTTATCAGCGTTGGTTATTTATATATTTATTTAGTATTACTTTTATCTTCGATTTTTTTTCTTATTTGTTTATCATTAGTTGTTTTCTTTCCCTGGGTTACTATTTTTTTATAAATATTACTTCAATCCCTCGTTAAACATTATACTGGTGGGATTTAAACTTAAGTTTATAACAGTAAAAGTTACTTTTTCCTGGGTTGACTAGATTTCCTGGAATTAGTTGGATTGTTAGGATCAGTTCATGCAATGCATATTTTAGAGTATTTTTTTAAAATTAATTTCCGATATATGTAACATAACAATCAGGTGCAATTTTAAGAAAATCTACATCTGATGCCTCAAGAAGATTATAAATCCCCTTCTGTCCCTCACCCATTTTACTCGATCTGAACTTCAATGCCTAATTGTAATTAAACCGACGCAGCCAAAATGCCCGAAATCCACCATAAGCAACCTCCAGATATGCACTTATTAATTATGACCCAATTGAAACCCTTAAACCTTAACTTCTTATTTTGACCATTAATCAATAAGCGTTGACATTAGACCGAAACTCTCGCGTTACTACGATGCATAGAATTTTGACACTCTCAAAGTGCTTTATATTCATATTGAAATTTCAGGGCTTTGCTCGCTCATATTTTGCATTGATCTTTAATTTTGTGAATATACCATTGGTACTTAGTCTTTGGAAAGTTTGTTTTTCGTTGGAAGTTTATTTTGGAATTTGAGACTTATGTGCCTCTGATTTTTCCATGGCATGAGTTAAGTTTCCAACACAGATTTCTCCCTTATAGCTCCTTTCACATTTCTTATATGAGATGATCAAGTAAATTCTAGCCAAAAATTTCCTTCTATGCATTGATGTAATGTAGTTTTATCATCTTATAAATAGTTTAACTATCAAATGTTTATATATTGATTCCCTCTGTAACTTATTAGAAATTTGTTCTCTCTCTCTCTCTTCTACCGGTTTTACTTGGTTTCCTTTATTTGCAATATTGGGACTTTTGATCTGGTTAATGCAAACAGATTGTGACAGTTTGCAATATTGGTAGTTTGTTCTAGAATATATTAGTTGTTATTGTGATTGATTTGCTTCTATTTGGCTGGTTGCATGTGTATGAATCATATAGAATGTTCATTGCTAGTGATGCACACGTGTTATTGAATAGAATATTTATAGTTTGTATTTGACGAACAGGTTATTTCTTCTTGGCTTGGATAAATATGGGAAAGGTGACTGGCGAAGTATATCTCGAAATTTTGTTGTGACAAGAACACCAACACAAGTAGCAAGCCATGCACAGAAGTATTTTATACGTTTGAATTCAATGAACAAAGACAGAAGGCGGTCAAGCATTCACGATATCACTAGTGTCAACAATGGAGTGATTTCAGGACACCAAGGGCCAATAACTGGTCAATTAAATGGTTCAGCTGTATCCAATGGCAAGTCAATTAAGCCACCTTCTCAAACTCCAACTGGTGCCTCAGGAGTTGGAATGTATGGTGCACCAACAATAGGGCAACCAATTGGAGGACCCCTTGTCTCGGCTGTTGGTACCCCAGTGAATCTTCCTACGACTCCACACATGGCATATGTTGTAACTAGAGCAATGGTTCCTGGTGCACCAATGAACATGGTTTCAATGACGTATTCAATGCCTCATGCACCGGCTCATAGATAATACATTGTGTCATTTCGAGTGTAAAAAATGACCAAGGACATGTAGCTTTTGCTCTTGTTGGGTCATTGAGACCTTTTAACTCTGAGACTAAATACTGTGCATATTTTCAAGCACGAGTTTAGTGCTTCACATTCATTTGTCTAGTATTTCCAATCAAGTAAGCTATTTGGGGAAGAATTACTTGAGTCTTGTATAGGCATCTGTTGGGGTAGGTGGCAATAATAATGGCTTGGACTATTTACCATCTTTTATACCAAGTGGAAACCTTTTCATTAGGCTTGGAAGTAGGGATATGTCAAATAATTGTAAAGGATCAGCTTACGTTTTCTTTTAATATATTCTGTGGTGGGGAATTTGAAACAGGGAACTCCTTGAACCATGCCTTAACCAACTGCACTAGAAGGCAGCTGTTAAAAGGATCAACTCAGTTAATAAAATATTTTAAGCACCATATTGAAACCGATTGATTGTAGCCATATTTGTTGGAATCATTGTATTTTATTTATACTGGGATTATATTGTAATTATTTGTTTGCTGCATTTGATGATTGTCTTGCTGAGAGGACGCATGATTAGCCAATGGTGAAATGTGATGAAGAGCATTAAGAGTCCCATGGAGATCGCAACAAACAATTTGATGGGTGCTTGAAGAATTAATTAATGTTTAACATTACTACTTTTGGCGTCTTTATCGGGTTATGATTGTAATTAATATATTAATTAATGTTTAACATTACTACTTTTGGCGTCTTTATCGGGTTATGATTGTAATTAATATATCTCATAGCTTATTTGTTTCAGGTTTAGAATAATGTTTGGAGATGATTTACATTGTACACACCTATTAAATACCCAATTTCTTGTTGGGCATTTATTGTTGATTGTACTGATGAATATGCAATCCTTTAGGTATATATGTCACCGAGGCATATGTAACTTTAATGTAGATGCGTATTGTTGAGTTTTTTTTTTTATAATTATTTTTTTATGTGCTAGTTGAAATGTGTTGATATTCATATTATTACTTTGGTATCAATTTTTGCATATATTAATGGTATAGTTTTAGCACCCAAGTTCTTTTATTGATACTCTTGTTTAAAAGTTTTAATAATTCAAAAGTTTGGTCAAATAAATAACTTCAGTTTTAACATTTAAGATTATTTCACTAAAAAAGGATAGATGTTAACTTTTTTTAATTATTTTTTTTTAATTTTGAAGTAAAAGTTACACATTCGTTGGTAGACCTACACACATAATGAATGAATGGAGTTTGAATCTATATCTTTCAAGGAACATATATCATTACACTACAATACAATTGATAATTTTATAGTTGTTTACTTATGAAGTGTTTTGTATTTATTTTGATAATTAGTGGCTATCTATTGAAAAATATTTTCATATTCACACATTTTTTTTTAATTCTATAAAATTGTAGGCATTTTAAAAAATCATTTTTCCCTGGAAACCTAAGCCGCCTTTGATAGTTGCGGTCACCATAATATTTATATTCTTAACAATCAAAAAGATTGCCAGCCAAATATTTTTTAAGAAATAATCTTTAAATGTAAAATTACTCCTTTATTTAACTAAATTTTTTGTTTATTATAATTTTCTTTGATAAAAATAGTACCAATAGAGAAACTTTAATTAATACTAAATAACACATTTTAATAATATAAGTAAAAAGTGATAACAAATAATAATACGGGAACACTGGAATACCAAATACAGTTGAAAGCATGTTTGTTGCATGCAACCCTTGCATGTTCTATATTGTTAGGTATAAAATAATTAGCCATAAAACAAAGTAATTTTATTATATATATATATTTGCAAAGTTGTATGTGTTTTACAGATGATAATGGACATTTTTGGAATTCAGTGTGCCAGGAGAGAGAGAGGAATTATTCGTTTAAATATGGGTATCAAAAGCAGTGTGTTTTGACACAAAATGAGGGGTATGAAGATAATTACTGTTAAATAGTAGTAGTAGTAGTAGATGTTGAAGCAAGTTTATAAAAACAGTGTAGGAACAATATTACCGATAACTTGAAAGTAACTGCTTGGGTTGAGTCGCGGACTAGGTCGCTCTTTTTAAGACGTTGCGGCTCGCTAATTTATGCAAGCAAACACAAATTGCCTCGTCTCAGGATAAAACAACCTGAGAATCTTAATTGTCTCGAGAACTTCACTGCACTGATGAAGACTGGAATGCTACACCTGAAAATTTGTTGCTCGGAAAACTAAAACAAAAAAAAACTTAGAAATTGTAGAGAGAATTTTTTTTCGTAGGGAGATGATTGCTGATTGTTGTGTTTCAAATGAGAGTCAATTTGCCCTCCTTTTATAGACTTTAGAAACCGTGTGGTAATTATGAATAAACGGTAATGTCTAGGAATTAAGAGTGTAACGGCCATTCTCGAGTAATGAAGAGTTATAACGACCATTTTCGGATTAAAGACGAGTAACGGATAAACGGATATAATTTGGGACAAACGGTCATATTCTTAATAAAAGAAAATAACGGCTCTTTTTTCTCGAATAAAGAAGACAAACGGTCATATTCTTAATAAAAGAAAATAACGGTCATAAAATATATATATATATATATAACAATCATTTTGTAAGTGTAAAAATTTTCCTTAAAAGAATATTTTACCAAAAAGGAAAATACCACCTACCTCACACACACGCACACGCACTTTCGAACTCGAACTGGGACTGGACTCTCGGTTCAAGACTCGGCAAGACGGCTCTGGCTTGGCTTGGTTTGACGACGGACGGCGCGGCGGGCGGGGCGTCTTGCTGCCGTGTGTGGTATCACATTTGCCTAGGTCCTCTCCCTTCCACAAAGTGGGTGCCCTTGGGGGCCCAATCCCAATACACAACTCCTCACTATTTATACCTCTTTAAAATAATATAAAAAAACAATGTGGGACAAGCCACATTTCACAACAAAATTTTTTAATTAAATTTCATCTTTTTTCAACAATCCCCCACTTGAATTTTATATAAAAATAATTTTCATCGAGCAACCGATCAATTAAAATTATAAGATTGTCATGTAAGCGAAAAGGTGTCTATCGACTTGAACCTTTGCATAGTGTTGATGCTTTAGAATATACTAGAGTAACTCATAGTTTTGAACTCTATCTCTAACAATCATCACACACACAACCTTTTCCAAGGTGTAGTTCGAAAAAGCCCGTGCTTTACGGCTACGCACGTGTATCCCAAAGATAGTGAACGCAGCTACAGTAAATTTTTGCCCAAAAAAATTTCCACAGAAGCGGCCACACTTCCACATTCACATAGGTGAGTCTATCAAGAGTACTCCCGTAGCTATGTACTTTACTCCACATGTAGTATAGAACTTCATTAAGAGTTTAACAATTAACTCATCCTTTTCTATCGCTCAGACTTCATGCTTCTAACAATATAGAATGGGATTTAATAAATAACATGATACATCTCATATCACTTCATGACTTGTTATTACCCTTTGAACTTATTTCTTGGGATCTCCGTCTATAAGTTGGGTTACCATCATGTGACTCTTCATTCTAAGTGGCATTAATCCCATTCCTTTGAGGTTTTGAAAACCTTCTCTCTTGGTAATCCTTTCGTCAAAGGATCTCAAATTTTCATCGAACGCATACGATCCACTCTTACCGCTCCCGTTGAGAGAAATTCTCTAACAAGACTATGCTTACGACGTATTTGTCGTCTCTTGCCGTTGTAGTAACGGTTCTCAATCTTTGCAATAGCCGCGGTACTATCGCCGTGGATCAAGACAGTACTCATTTTCCCATAAAGGGATCTCGGCCTAACAAACTTCTTAGCCAACTCCGTTCTTCACTAGCAAGGTGGCTAGTGCTATCATTTCCGTACTCCATTGTAGATTGAGCCAATATTGCTCTGTTTCTTAGACTTCCAGGAAATTCCACCGCCTATGTTAAAAATATAGCCACTAGTTGCTTTGGAGTCTTCTCGATAAAGTGTTCCAATGCCGTATTTGTATCCTTCTAAAACAATGGGGAAACTTTTTTATAATGTAATCCAAGGTTCATAGTTCTCTTAAGGTATCTCATAACCCTTTCAATAGCATTCCAATGCTCTATACTAGGTCTACCGGTAAACCTACATAGTAGTCCCACAACATAAGCTATATGCGGTCTAAGGCGATCAAGTGAGCGAACGTAAGCTACCAATGATGCTCGTATACTCGGTTTGTCTAACACCGTCTCCGGTGTTCTTGAACAACTTTACACTAGGATCATAAGAGTACATGCAGGTTTACGCTTAAAGTAATTATATTTCTTTAAGATCTTCTCAATGTAGTGAGATTGATCTAGAGAAATTCCCTTTCACACCTAGTTATTTTTATACCAAGGATTACACTCGCCTAAGATCTTTCATATCAAAATTAGCTCTTAACAACATTTTGACATTATTCACAACATAAATATTTGATCCAAAAATAAGCATGTCATCCACATATAAACATATAATAGTGCACATATTATCTTCTAATTTATAATAAATGCATTTGTCACTTTCATTTATTTTGAATCCATGTGAGATAACTAGATTATCAAATTTTTTCATGCCATTGTAGGTGCTTGTTTTAGACCATAAAGAGATTTATCTAATTTACAAACTTTATTTTCTTGACTGGGATAACAAAACCTTCAGTGTTGATCCATATAAATTTCTTCTTCTAAATCACCATTTAAGAAAGCGGTTTAACATCCATTTGATGTACTACTAAATCATGGATAGCAAATGTAGAGAGAAAAGTACACGTATGGAAGTTATTCGTGTAATCGGTGAAAAGGTATCAAAGAAATCTACATTTTCCCTTTGCCTATATCCTTTAACTACAAGACGAGCTTTATATTTTTCAATAGTACCATCAGTTTCCAATTTCTTTTTTAGTATCCATTTACATCCAATGGTTTTGCAACTGTGAGGTAAGTCAACTAAATGCCAAGTCTTATTATACTCAAGTGAGTCCATTTCATCATTTATGGCTTCTTCCCATAAGTTGGCATCTAAAGAAGATAATGCTTCTTTAATAGTTGCCTGGGGATCTTGCTCTAAGGTATAAGCATAAAAATCAGACCCAAAATCCTTAAGTGTTCGAGCTCGTTTACTTCTTCTAATTTCGTGTTTAATTCTTCATTTGTTCACTAGTTCTAGTTATAGGTAAATTACTAGACGACGAGCCCCCACTATTCTTAAATTTAAAGGGAAACCTATATTCATGTAGAAGTTTCAAGATCATTTGATTCTATAACTACGATCTTTTAAGTCATAGAATTTATAAGCTTTTACTATTCACGGCGTATCCTATGAATACACATTCATATGCTTTCTACTTAGCAAGTTTATTTCTTTTAGGACTGTGGATTCTAACATAGGCTAAACAACCCCAAGTTTTAAAATAAGTTAAATTAGGTTTCTTATTTTTCAAAAATTTCATAGGGTGAAATTTTATTTGTAGATTTAGGCACTCTATTTAGCACATAAAGCATTTAATAAAATTTCTCCCCACCGATAGGGAGGCGCGACTAGTTTAATAAAATTGCAACAATAACCTGATTCAAGAAAAGTTCTATTTTTCTTCACTTTGCCATTCATTTCAGAGAATACAGGTGCTTTTTTCATGAATGATTCCATGAGTTTTATAAAAATCATTGAAGATATTGGAATCATATTCTGCCTCTATCACTTCAAACCTTTTTATTTTTCTGTTAAGTTGATTTTCAATCTCAAATCATAAATATTTTAAACATATCAAATGCTTCACTTTTTATTTTTTCATTAGATATACATATGTAATCTGACAGTTACTATCTATAAAAGTTATAAAATAGCGTTTTCCATTTTCTTGTTAAATTTCCATCAAGTTCACATATATCAGAATGAATTAATTCTAAAGGTTCAGATTCTCTAACTACTGATTTATGTGAAGTTTTGGTTATTTTAGCTTGACTACAAAATTCACATTTTTCAAAATCATTTAAAGATAGTTTAGGAATTAGTTCTAAGCTTACTCATGTTCTTTATTATGCGTTTATTAACATGACAAAGTCTAGCATGCCAAATATTAAAAGGCTCAACATATGGTAAGAAGAGGTTTTATTAATTTCAACATTTAATTTGAACATGCCATCAAGTATGCATCTTTCCCAACAAATATATTATTTTTAGTTATAGTATATAAATCAGCCCCTATAGTTTGAGTAAACCCGCTTTGTTAAGAAGATAGTCAACTAAATTCTTTCATCTCTCGAGTATGCGGGACATCCTTCAAGATGACGGTTTTCCAGAGGGTAAACTTCAAAACCACCTCACCAAGACCAAAGAAACTTTAGTGGAGTGGGAGTCACCTGACACTTTCTTATCCTCAATCAATAGGATTTGAACATGTCTCGATCCATAGCAAACATGGCGAGAAGCACCAAGTTCATCCACCACCCTGGATCCACCAACAAAATTGACTTCGGATATCATAGCAATAAGTTGATCTTCTAAGGTTTGGCCTAGCAAGGTGACGATTCCTCGTTCGGCTTCTCTAGCCGTTGGCCGTGTCTATTACAACTATAACACATGAATGTGTTATTCCCGCTGGGTCGAGGTCCATTCTCGGGAGGATAGTTTCTATTTCTATTTTGGTGGTTGCGGTTTTGATTGTTACTACGATTATGAGTTTTCATATTTCTACCTTTAGGTTTAATTGTAGATGAGGTTTCTTATTGGTACTATTATTTGAGACTACGAGTACTTCATCTCTTTGGTCTTGTTTTCGAGCTTCTTCTTCTATTCTTAAACGGGTTATAAGACTTTCTAAAGAAAATTCCTTAGTTTTATGCCTAAGTGTATTCTTAAAAATCTTTCCAAGTGGTAATTTATCTATTATAACGACTACTACTTGAAATTGTTCATCTAAAGTCATACCTTGAAGTTATTTCGTGCTATCTTTCAGCTTCATTGATTGAGCTTCCACGATTTGCCATCAATCATTTGAAACTTCATGTATCTACTAACAAAGATACTTCTTAGTACCGCCAAATTTCCTTGTCGTATTTCTTTTCAAGTGCTTCCCAAATTTCCTTAGCGGACTTATCACGCTTATAATAATCATACAAATCATCACTAAACCATTAAGAATATAGTTTTTGCATAGAAAATCATTTTCAATCCAGCGTCTAAAACTTTAGTTTCACTTCGGTAGGAGGATTGACCGTATTGGTTTTTCAAGAGTAAGAGTTATAAAACGACTTTTTTCATGGTTAAGAAAAACAACATTTTTTGTCTCCATCTTTTAAAGTGTAATCCTCAAAACGGAATGGTTTGTTGAGATCGAGCTTAGCATTTCGAGACATGGCAGATTGAATAACGTCTTAAAATTGTCAAGCAAGTTTATAAAAACGTGTAGGAACAATATTACCGATAACTTGAAAGTAAGCTGGCTTGGGTTGAGTCGCGGACTAGGTCGCTTCTCTTAAGACGTTTGCGGCTCGCCAATTATGCAAGCAAACACACAATTGCCGTCTTGCGATAAACATGAATCTTAATCTGTCTGAGAACTTCACCGATCAATAAGACGAATGATACACGAAAAATTTGTTGCTGGAAACTAAAACAAAAAACTTAGAAATTGTAGAGAGAATTTTTTCGTAGGAGATGATTATTGATTGTGTGTCTCAAATGAGAGTCAAGCCCTCCTTTTATAGACTTTAGAAACCGTGTGGTAATTATGAATAAAACTAGAATGTCTAGGAATTAAGAGTGTAACGGCCATTCCGAGTAATGAAGAGTAACGACTCATTTTCGGATTAAAGACGAGTAACGGATAACGGATATAATTTGGGACAAACGGTCATATTCTTAATAAAAGAAAATAACATTTCTTTTTTCTCAATAAAAGAAGACAAACGGTCATATTCTTAATAAAAGAAAATAATCTGGCCATAAAATATATATATATATATAACAATCATTTTGTAAGTGTAAAATTTTCCTTAAAAGAATATTTTACCAAAAGGAAAATACCACCACACGCACGCATCGAACCGCACGGCTTGGTCGATTGGACGGACGGCGGCGGCGGTTGCGCTGCCGCTGCCAGATCACATTCAATTGTGCCCTTCCCTTCCATAATAAAGTGGCGTTTGCCCATTCAATAATACCAACTCCTCACTATTTATACCTCTTTAAAATAATATAAAAAAACAATGTGGGACAAGGCACATTTCCCAACAAAATTTTTTTAATTAAATTTCATCTTTTTTTCAACAGTAGATCTTGGCCAGGCGATTTAGAATGGATAATAAAAGAGGAAGAAGAGCGATAAAGGCGATGGCGACACAAATAGAGGTGGGCAATTCTAGAGCCGCAAAACATAAACCGTAGTGTAAAGCAGCTGAATCCTCCTAATCGAATTGGGAATTGGGTGGTGGTGATGGAGGTGCAGAGAAATGCGAAGGTGTTGGTTTTCGCCGCAGCCCAACAACATTTGCCCAGCCAACTGCCTGGCCCCTAACAATATTACTTTAAAGGGAAAAAAAAACCTTGTAATGTGTACGTGGTTCATTTAATGATCTTGTGATAATACTAACTATTTTTTATTCTAAGTAATAAGTTCAAATAATATTAAAATATCATTTAATCTAAAAAAATATCTAAAATAACTTCAATTACCAACAATATTTTATTAAAAAGTGAAAAAAACTCTAAAATTTACATTGAATATATTTTTAAAAATGATAATATTGTGAATAATATATGATTTTTTTGTCAAAATTATGCTACAAAAACTAATATATTTATATGCGAATAATATTCATAATATTTGTTAATATCATAATAATTTAATTAAAATAATATTACATAGTTATATCCTTATTTAATCTTATGATATATCCCATTTTTTAATCCATGGTCCTTGATGAGCAATTTTTATTAGAGCTCTTTAAACAAAAAATTTAGCATGGTTTTTTCACAATCATATATTCTATTATTATAATAAATTTTTTATTAATAAAAATTTTATTTAAAAATAATACAATAAATTAAATTATAATTAATTGTATGAATATAATAAATAATTTATATAATTTTATTATTATAATAATAAAAATTATTGTAACCATATCATTGTAAATTTTTTTTAGTTATCTTACTAATAAAGTGTGATTTAAAATTTCTATTTTTAAATTCATATAGGATAAACTATTCCTCTCTTTTTAAAAAATAATTGTTTTTGCTAAAAACATGTCTTGTTTCAATATCCAAAGAAACACATTTTGACCATAAATATATTCAAAGAGACATAATATAAGCAAACACCTAAAATTGATATCATGGATTATTATAGCGTTATGGGCCCGGTGTTCTCTTTAACGAGAGCAATCGACTTATTTATCTATGATAGGTTTAAAAACAACAAAATATTATTATTTTTATATAAATACAAAAACCAATGATTTTTAACACTTTTAATCTTTATAAAATTACCATTTTATCTTTTAATAACCTTTAAATTTAAAATATATATAAGATCTTATATATAATAACAAAAAATTTAAAAAACCTTACAAATAATAAAATAATAACAAAAATAATAGAAATTTAAAAGTAATAGAAATAGAAACACAAGATATTTTTACAAAAAAATAATAATTAGCAAATTTCTTTTTTGAAGAATTACAAAGAGCAAGATTAAATCTTAAAGAAAGATATGGATTTAAAAATTTATCATTTTCAAAAATAAGAAAAATATTTTTAAGGAAATATATAGTTTATTATGGAATAAGTAATAAAAAAAATAAGTACTAATATTACAAATGCAAAAAATATATATAATATATCATTAATTGATAAATAAACTATTATGGATGATCTACCAAAAATCTCTCATAATGATAAAAAAAATTGGATATATTCATTTATGAGAGATCTAAATATTAATAAAAACATATTTTAGAAAAAAAATTGATATAGTAATAAAACTAACAATGTAAGATAATAGAAAGATAAATAGAAAATATGTTCTATTAGGAAATAACCATAGAAACCTAAGATGCCATAAACTAAAATTCATACCCTAAGTTTGTCATTAATATTAATGATAATAACTTAAACCAAGTATTAAGTTTAGTATATGAATTGGTAAGAGTGGATTTAATAAAAGAAGAAAACCATATATTTTCAGTATACTACATAGTAAGATATTCATTAACAAACAACCAAATAGTTCAATATATGAACAAAATGAATTCATAGAAATAAATAAAACATTCCAAAAAGGGTAAATAATAAAATCAAAAATATTACAGACTTTGAAATACCAGAATAATAAAACTTAGATATTAAAAAAAATCTCTAATACCAGGAAGAAAAATAATGTATCACGATTTATGTTTGTAGATTCTAAACAAGTAACCTCTAATAAAGGAAGAGATGTGATAGATCTAAAACAAGAAGTAAAAATAATAAAAACATTAGTCTATAACGTATTATTATAAACAAAATGATATCATTATTATCTCAATAATGTTCAAAAATAAACTACATGATATAGAATTAGATTTTATTGGAAGCCTAACAAGCATAAAAAACCAATTAAAAATAATGAAAACTTTAATTCTTTTAGTAGAAAAAATTGATGTAGCACAAGAATCAAACATCAAGTTCTCATAAGACATAAATGAAACACAAAAAGAACTCCTAAAAAAAATAAGAGAATATGATTATAATTAGAAATTACAATAAGACATATATAAAAAATTTATAGAATTAAGAAGGGATGTAAATAAAATATCTAAAAATAATGAAATTATAGGTTATAAGTTTAATCCATTTTTAGGATTAAAAGAAGAACTGTCTAAGAGATTAGATGCATTGATATATAGGAATGAGAAAAGAAATAATGAAGAAAAACCCAAAGATAAAGAATAAGATATAATCTTAGTTCAATGGAGCATAAAAAAGAATAAATAGAACAATTTATGGATCCTAAGAATAGGGATATAGAAAAATTAATTAGTTTTTAACCCTAACAAATGAAGAACTAGAAAAACATTATGTTGAAAAACTTTGTACAATTAAAGAGGAAGATAATCAGTGAAACTGATTCTAAACAAGATAATATAATCTAAAAAAATCACACAAAACCAATTTCCTCTCCATATCCTCATAAAAAAGAAACATCTAACCCATATTGGGAATAAATAAATAGGCAAAGGCCGAAAAAAACTAACTTTCCTTATAGAAGAAAATACCAACCAAAAATGGAAGAAATATCATATTGAGAAACTACAAGCAGTATCCCTCTAGAATTCAAATTTTATGAAAATTATAGATTTGATCTTTTACATTTAGATTGTATAAGATACAAGAAAAAATCCTTATATGAATGGTCTAATGTATGAGTGTAATCATACAAAGCTCTCCAACCACCCAATCAAACCCTTCAACTTATAGAGTCTTAGTAGCTCACAAAATGATAGAAAATGTTAAAATTTGGTTTACAAATTTAACAAAACAACAACTTATAAATGTGGGAGAATGCTCCCACATGTAAAGAGTAATTAGATACTAGTAAATGAAATATACAAAAAGTTTATTGGAGAAAATAAAGGTAGACATATCATTGAATCCAATGAAAATGAAATTGAGGGAGCCAAATGACATTTAATAAATATGAAAATATATGACATGTAATAACTGTATTTTATATAGTTATTTTCACCTATTTTATTAATTATAATTGCTATGTTTTCTCGATTTTTAGTTAATTTTAGTTTAATAAATTAGTATTTACTATTTTTTATATATTTTAAGAAAATTAAATAAATTGTATCGAAAACGTTCTTAATGGAAAATTTGTGTCCAAAAATATAATTTCAAATAAAAGAGTGATTAATTGCAATTTATAAAAGTTAAAAATATAATTTAAATTAAAATCGGGCTTAATTTCAATTATTAAAAGTGTAAAATTTAATTTAAATTACAAAAAGGGCTGTATTGCAATTAAACAAAGTTTAAAATGTAATTTGAAATATATTTGTGGGTGAACATACAATTGATAAAAGTTATTTTTCTGCGCAGGAGAGAAATTACACGCGGCATCATCCACGCTTCACAGTGGACCGTCAGATCAACGCATCAACGGTTAGGATGCGCGCGTATTATTCAAACCCGACCAAGGAGAATGGGTGCAAGGATTTCCTCTATCGCGCGGCTCGGTGCCCGAGTGGGGCCCACTTGTCGCGCAGGCTGACGTGCAACGTAGGACCCACCCGTCTGACGCCGTGTAGACCCTGTCCCCACCTTCGCATGCCCGCTTTCCCGTGCGGTCGATCCACGTGCGCCCGGTTATTCCATGAACCAGAATCTGCCACGTGTCCCACTTAATATTTTAGCAAATCATATTCCGACACGTGGTATGTTACAATGCGCGCAAAAGCGCAGGATCACGGCCGCGTTGCAGCCGTTGTCTCCCACATTCGGCATTCCATTTTCCCGTGCGCCGTGCCTACGTGCAGCCAGTTTGTCAAGCCAATGAAATGCTGCCACCTGTCTCTATTAATTATTCAGCCAACCAGAGATTGACACGTGGCACACAGATTGAATTAAAAACAATCACGCACGACGCCCTCTGTTTCCGTCCACGCGTAAAAAAATGTAATATTCTCTTTCGTACGTGTGGATGCGAAATTTAAGGAAATTGTCCAGTTTTATTTTCGATACAAATATTTTTGTGCGTGTTTAACAAAATGTAATATTTTGGATGTATTTTTTTAGGTATAAATAGGTGATAAGATGATAGAGTTAAGGAGTTTTTTAGAGTTTTTTTTTTTAGAGTTTTTTGGAGTTTTGGACTTTAAGTAGTACTCGATTCTGGACTGTAGAACACGCAGAAGCCATTTTTGGCTTCTGTTGTGTTTTATGTGTGCCAAATATTTTCGTTACTTAATGTTTTATTTTTTGTTTCTTCTTCTTCTAATTTTTCTGTATGTATCTGTTGTAATTTTTAGTTTTAATTTATGAAGTAATTTAATTTTTCTAGGGTTGCATTTGATATAAATTTATGAAGCTTTGATTTTAATTATTTTTGATAGATTTATAAGACGTTCGATTTGTTCGTTCTATTTTGTGCTTAATGCTTTTTGATTATTTACGAATCTTATCAAAAACGATCTCAGGGTACATAAATAAACTTGGAAGAGGCATTTGTGTGTATATTGCTCGTAAATAGAATGACATGTATGATGAAGGATAGGAATATACCCTAATTGTATGCGTGGCCATTTGAAAACTTAGAAGTTAATGAATCTTATTAAATTTAATTCTCATAGAGATATAGTGAATTAATTTAACGAGGTGTGTTTATACCGAATTTCTAAGAGATGTATGAATAAAAATAGAAGTTTTCGGTTGACAAATTAAATGTACTAAAAAATATAAATCAAAAGAAAATAACATGATTTGAGTGGATTAGTTTAGTGAAAAATTGCAATCCTAGATTTCTTTTATTTTCTTATTACTTTTTTTCTTAATCAACGATTGTTTTGGATAAAATCAGAGAGAAACAATTTTAGTACTCAACAAACTATTGTAACAAATCTCCGTGGGAACGATCTTTACTTACAAATCTTATTACTTGTGACCGTGTATACTTGCACGTTTTTATGTTCTCCAAAAGAGACAACAACATGCATCATATAGATTCCTTTATTGGTGAATATGAAATGTATTATCACAAGTTACCACCTTTTATGCAAGAAACTTATAAGAAATTTTTTTCCCAAAAATTATTTAGAATATTACATAAAACTACAACAGAATGATGGAATAAAAAGAATAGAGAAACCTTACCACACACCTTAGGAGGAAGGATATGAACTCTTAAGAACTAGATAATCATTAAATGTTAATAAAGACAAGAATATAAACAAATAAGAGGAAATGATAAAATCTATTGTGATTCAAGAGATTTTAGGATGCTAAAAAAATATGGATGTAATATAAAATCTTATAAATAAAAATATAAAAAATTCAAAAAATATAAATTTAGAAAACAAGGTTTTCAAAAATATAAGAAAAGATATAACAACAAACCTTATGGAAAAAGATATTTTAGGGAAAAAATATAAACCACTAGAAAAGAAAAATTATTACCCATATGGAAAAAAGAAATATTGATGTTGGATTTACAGGGAAGGTCATTATGTTAACGAACACCTTAACAAGCTTCATCATAAAGAAGAATTTAAAAAGGAATTTCCACGGAAGACAACATATAGATTATACTTATAGTATTTATCTATTAGAAGAAACTAAGGAAGAAATAACTGACTTAGAATTCGAATATTCTTCATCAGATGATGAATGATTTGTATATTATTATAAATTCAAACAATACTTATATTAAAATAGAGTTGAAATTTAAAGGTTACACAAATGATCATTTACATGTATATATAGACATAAGAGCTAGTACGTGTATAGTTAATAAATATGTATTATCATTAGAACTTTAATAATAAGCACCAAAAAATCTAATTGCAAGAATTGCTAGTAATATTACAATAAATCTTAATACAATCTGAAAAGATACAAATATAATGAGAGAATGAGAGAAATTTCATATTCCTACCATATATTAACAAGAAACAGGAGTTGATTTATTAATAGAAAATAACTTCATAAACCTTTACCAACCCTTTACTCAATATTTAGATAAAATAAGTTTAACAATACTCGATGGTGCAACCATCTGCCTGTTGAAAATAAGAAAAGTTTTGATAGTATCAAAAACAACTTTTATGCAACAACATAAAAATAAAAAAATGTGGTAAGATAGATACAAAGCAACAACCTTATTTAGAAAACATTTTACTAGAGATAGAAGATAAACAAACTCTTTTCTTAAGGAAACATATGAAGATAAAGCCTTAACATGAATAAAAAAATTGTTACAAATAGTAACTTTAGAAAACCTTTTAGATCCTAAAGTTAATAAGTCTAAAATAATAGCAAGAATAAAACCCAAAGACTCTAACAAAGTCATAAGAGTAAAACCAATTATTTATACCACAGAAGACAGATAAATTTGGAAAACAATTCATGAACCTTTGGAATTAAAATCATAATGCCCAGTAATTCACCTCACTTAAGCCCAACATTTTTAATTGAAAAAGAAGTTGAGAAAAGAAGAGGTAAAAAGAAAATGGTAATAAACTTCAAAACTTTAAATAAAGAAACCATTGATGATGAATATTTTATTTCAAAAATAGAAGAATTATTATCATTAAAAAAAGGATAAAAAAATATTTCTCAAATTTTGATTGTAAAAGTGTATTTTTTTCAAATAAGACTTGATGAATAATCAATAAAGTTAATAGTATTTAGTTTTCTATAAGGACAACTTCAATTGACAGTTGTACCATTTGGATTAAAATAAGAACTAGATATTTTTCAAAAATATATGAATAATAAGTTTAAAAAGGTACATGATATTTGTTGTGTATACTTCAATGACATTTTAGTATTTAGTAATAACTTGAATAAATATTATTTAGATATTATTAGTATCTTACAAGAATACTGGAAAAAATGACTTGTTCTATGAGAGAGAAAGGTTGTAATAGCTTAATAAAAAATTAAGTATTTAAGATTAGAAATAGAAGATAGAAAACATCATCTCCAACTTCATTTATTAAATAGCATAAAAGGATTTTCTAAGGAATCAAAGATAAAAATCAATTACAAAGATTTTTAGGATGTTTGACTTATATAAGAGCATACATCAAAAAATTAATAGAAATGAGAAAACCATTAGAAATTAAACTCAAACAAGATTATGTTTGGAAATGGACTGAACATGACAACAGTACATGGACAAGGTGAAATCTTATGAATATTGGAGAGTTGTTTTAAAAGAAAAAGTAGATGACAAATATGAATATACACATTATGATTTTTTCAATATCTAGAATTAAATTATCATAGTAATGAAAAGGAATGTTTAGCTATTAAAAAGGCTAAAAAAGAAATTTACAATATATGTTATCAGTTCAAGGTTTATTGTTAGAATGGGTAACTTTGGATATTTTTTAAGGACTAATATTATAGGTGATTATAAGCAAGGATGATTAATTAGATGGTAGCAATGGTTCAATCATCATAAATTTGATGTTGAACATTTTAGCTAATGCTTAACTAGAGAATTAATAACTTTAACCATTTTTTTTATTAATCAAGAATGGATCCTCTTGACACAGACATCAATATCAAAGAAAAGGAAACCAAAATCTTACAGGATCAAATTGAGATATTATATCTTAAGAAATCCTTAAAGGACAACATTACCCCTCAACTAAGCAAGAAAAACTTAAATGTTCAAACTATAAAATGATGAGATTATTCCCTCTATCTCAAATAAAAAAAAGGAATCAAAATTTGTAAAATAGGTGAAGGAAAAAATAATCTCTCTATAGAGATAAAGAAAGAAAAGATCAATGGGAAAAACAAAATAGAAAATGAAAAATCTTCAAAGAATAAGCTTTATATAGTCTACAATGGCCTCAATCTAGAAATATATACTAGTTTTTCAGAAGCTGGCCAAGTCATAAGAGGCTTCAGTGGAATAATCCACAAATCATTCAGTAACAGGATGGAAGTATAAAGCAATTTTTCCAATTATAGAATGCCAAAACTATTAATTCCTTTAGAGATAACTAAGAACTATGCCCAAGCAGTATAAAAATAAGTCAATCTTATCAGATTGAAGACACTCGAAATGGTACCTAGATCGATGCTATTTAAGGAAGCAATCATCAAGTCTCTTGTTTTAGATGAAGAAAGAGACTAGTAGAGGACCTCCCGAGATAAAAATGGTTAAGTTTGTATAACATAGTCATAAAATCTAAGAACATCTTGATGATATAAAGTGAAAGAGTCCACAACTTGGTCAACCACTTGTGTAAGGAGATATAGACTCCTAAAAGACTTGAACTTAACACGCAAAAAATAGAAAAGTAGAACACTTAAATAGTTCACACAGCAAAAACACAAAAAATATAATATCAAAAACAGATGACTTTAAAAATAGATATTAGATATCAAACATAAATCAAGTAAATAATAAATGCTTTCTAATCAAAGTTTAAATTGATAATATGTTGAAACATACACACCTTAAACTTGGATTGTACTAACACAATATCAAATCATGCACAAAATTTGATATAATGAGGTAAACCCATATAAAGATCGTATCTATATGGTAATATCCTCAGGTTACTTAGGGCAACTAATTAGCAACAAATAATTCACTAAATAGTAAATAAGGTGCAAAACTAATAGACAATAAAATCATTATTACTTCTATCAGCCAAGATCTCTGTCCAAATTACCTATTATTACTTTTCACTCGCTGCTTCTGCAACTGTTTCGTTCAACACTCAAACTCAGCTATCCTACACAGCCAACATCACCCAATGTAGTGTGATTGAAAACCAATAATTAGTAACTGGAATTTTTTCCATTCACAACCTCATGGGACACGTGGTCCATTACAAATATAATATCGAATACGGGAGACACATAATCAAACCACATACTTACACAGATAACAATTTGATAACTAACTTATGAGACTTGAAAAGCACTAAAATTATCATGATTTAATGTAATTTAATTGATTAAATAGATTTATATTTGTATGATTTTATCATATTTTTATATAAGCTTGTATTTTTGGAATCACATGTATTTTTATTATTTTTCAAGTATTTTAGTTCAAAAATAACTTAAAGACTTAAAGAAAAATACTGGAGGCAATAAATCACATGTCGAGAAAAAAAATGAGAAAAAGTCAAAAAATGGAAAAATTGGACAAAATGAGTCAAAAACGTCAAAATTCCATGCGTAGCCGCCCATTCATGCCCAAGTCCCGTGCACGCCAACACATGCCCATGCTTAGTCCCGTGTATGCACGCCTAGCACATGCTCAGCACACTCTTGCACATAGCCAGCACATGCCCAGCAAATATCGTGCCGATTTTTGTGAGCTCTAACACACGCCTACGCCATGTCTTGCACGTGCTCACATATGCCAAATGCTCGTCTTCCATAAATCTTGCACCCAACACACATGCCACCCTATCCAAACGCATCTAAATTCAACTTTTTGAAATATTTTTCCACCTTTTTTGTCCTTTTCCTCATCTATAAAAGGACCATCTCCCTCATTGTAAAAACCACACAATTTTCTCAGCTCTTTTTCTCTCTAGAAAGTTTTTTTTAGTTTTTAGTTTTAAAGTTCTTCTCTTTTTTAGAAGAACTAGCTATGCTTTTATAGATTATTAGTTTTTGATTCAATAAATGGAAATGCAAATATGTTTAGAGGTTTTCTAATAACAGAAGTAGCACCAAAGTTCTGTAAGGATTCTTTTGAGGTATAATTTTAAAATAAATTTTTTATAGTTATTTTTTATGTTTTATTATTATATGTTATGTTTAATTTTTTTGTGATTAAATTTAACATGGTTGACTGTTTGTAAATATGATATAATAATAACGTTGTTATGTTTGCAAAATATTAAATAGGCAAAACATCTCTATAAAATAAATTGATTTTGTTTTTATTCAAGATTTTTTATTAAGAATATTAGAGAGAACTATATTATTTTTCATTATAAACTTAAATTTAAAAATTATATTTTAAGGTTTAATTATTCGGTCTGATTTAGAGTAATGCTCTTTTATTTGTTGGCACAATCGCCCAGTAGTTAGAGTGAAGCTCTATTTCAAATTTTTTTGTAAGAACTATTGTTTGAAAATGTATTGAAGACATATTTTTAATAATGGTTTTAAAACTTGAAAGTTAGTACTCGTATAATTAAATTCTTAGGTTTAATTTGGACACCTTGAATAAATTCTAGTTAATTGACTTCGCTTAAAGTTATGATTAGATGATTTGCTATTTTCTTAGAAATAAAGCTAAAATTTAATATTTAATTAATTAATAGGCCCTGCCTAAGGATATTAGTTAATTAATATTAAATAAAATAATCTAAGGATATTAGTTAATTAATATTAAATAAAATAATTTGGGCCTTGCCTAAGGACACTTTCATACAAAATAGAGAAAATCAACAAATATTAATTTATATCTTTAATAACCTAAATAATATGAGCAAACAAATTAACTTAATTATTATATCCTTAAACACTCTACTATTATAAATGGTAAATTTTTTAATTATTGTGTATTGAATCTATATCTATGTTTATTTTTTTTGTTATTAGATTAGGAAACACAAAAACTAAAATATTGTGATGGGATGTTTAGGATTTAATTTTGTTTTTAAAAGTTTGAATAATAAATTAAAAAACACATATATTACTTAGTTAGATTGACCTTGGGAGTATACTTATCATTTGCTACAAAATGATTCGTGAACATGCGAGAGTTTTACAAATATAAAACAAAACTATCCGCAAGGTGGGAAAATATTTCAAAAATTGATTTTAGACTTGTTTGGATAGGCTGGCATACATGTTGGGCGAGAGATTTGCAACAGCCGAGCGTTTGGCAAGTGCGAAAATTCGGCGTGAATAGGCAACTACATGTAGAATTTCAATTTTTTGACATTTTTGACCTATTTTGTATAATTTTTTCATGTTTTTGACATTTCCTCATTTTTTTCTCGACATATTTGTGATGTATTATCTCTAATATTTTTATTCGAGTCTTTAAGTTATTTTTTAATGAAAATACCTGAAAAAACAATAAAAATACCTAGGGCTGTTCATCGGATCGAAACCGCTGATTTTACTGTCATCCGATCCGATCCGACCATCCGCTCGGATTGAAACATCCTAATCCGCATCCGATCCGATCACTTCTTACATCCGCTCAATCCGATCCGTAAATTAGTCGGATGACATCCGATCAATCCGATCAATCCGATCGATCCAACCAATAAATTTAATTAACTCTATTTTTTTGTATTTTTAAATAAATTTTTTAAATTTTTACATAAATCATAACATAAAATTATTTAACTTAAAAAAAACATTAAAAAATTTAATAAATATATATTAATTATATATATATATATAATTAATTTCGGTCGGATCGGATCGGATCGGATGAATCGCAGTGAAATCCGCCATCCGATCCGCACTTAACGGATGGAAAAAATCTTCATCCGATCCGACCATCGGATTGGATCGGATCGGATGAAAAATCAACGGATCGGATCGGATTGATCGGATGATCGGATTTTTTGCACACCCCTAAAAATACCCGTGATTCTGAAAACATAAATTTATATAAAAATATGATAAAATCATACAAATATAAATCTATTTAATCAATTAAATTACATTATATCATGGTAATATTAGTGCTTTTTAAGCACTCATCACTAACCACAAAATGACCAACTCTCAAATTTAAGCTCTCCAAAATAATTTTGAAAATAGATATAAATCTTTGTGTGAATTTTGGTAGAGTTTCAGCTCTTAAACCATAGGTAAGAAATAATAGAAATGTGGGGTATTTATAGCACTCAAATTTTTCACATCGCTAGCCACCTCAACAACCACCTAGGAAAGGGTAACTGTAAGGATGGTAGCAAGGTCCTTGGATAGTTTTTTGGCATAGTGCTAAAACATCACATTTTTTCTTTCCAAAAATAAAAAGTACTAACCATAAATACTCATACCCAAAATGAACAAAAACACAAGTGACAATGTCAGTGAGTGAGCTTGCACACTATGAAGACTAACCTTGTGGTGTATGTAAACATTCTTGTATAAACAATGTTTCTAACTCTGTTCGTATGTGAATTAATGATTCACAGTAACCAACCTTATACAAAAGGGAAAAAATACACTAAGTAAAAAGAAAATAGACAATGTGTTTTGTATATGGGAAGCCAACATACAAATACAAGTACAATAGGACTTACACTATTTTCTACATTTCAAAGAAAGAATTCCTTACATGTAGAAAATTCAATACTCAAGAAGGAATAAATCCATTATTTGTGTACAAAGCATTTCACACTTGGTTAATACAAAACTTGTATCTAGGAAATTTAAATGAGTCAAAATACTTTCCAAAAAACTTTAGGAAATCAATTAAAAAATTTAGAAAGAAAATTAAGACTATAGATATGCCTGTTTATTAAAGACTTTTCTTTTCAATTATGGATTGGAACCAAAAAAATTCAATGAGTCCATATCGTTTCATTATTGGACTTGCTAACACCAAAGGGGAATTTAATCATCTTAAAGATTTGCCAGAAAAGGAATTTGATCTAGAGAAATTAAGTATAAAACGTGACCAAATAATAAGCCAGATCTATTATGAATTAAGAAAAGTTAAGGACTCTTCTAAAGTTAAAGTTAACTATTCTATTAGTAAAGTGATTATCACCTCACAAAGTAATCAACCTATCACTAAGGAAGATGTTGAAAAGATCAGTAAATATGAAGTCGCTTACAATTGCAATGAATTCAAAGCAAGTATGGAAAGTAAGAAGGTATTCGGTCATTATGCTAGACAAAAGATAGGGACCACAAATGCATTTATTACGTTAAATATAAGAAAGAAGACATGGAGATTTTAGCTTGGAAAGAATCAGTGTCAAAAAATAAATCTAAATAAATGTAGGATCCATACACAATAAATTGGTGCTCCAGTCTCAATAATTTAGGTGTTAACTAAGAAAGTTTGGTGAAACAGTGAAATTCCACATATGTAAAAGAGAACTCTAATGTCTATAAAAGGGAACTCTTATTTCAAGGGAAGTCATATCTCTCACACTCTCTGAGAAAATTATTCACTTACCTCCTATCTCTATATCTTTTGTAATCTTTCATCTAGGAATGAGTAACTAAAACCTTCTTCAAGGTTCTTAGTACTCCACTTGTGATAAACTATTATAATAAATAAAAGTTCATCTTAAACATAAACTCCTATTTATCACTCTAATCTTAAAAGGAACATATGGATACTATAGTTCGTCATAAGTTAAGAAGGATAGGGTTGGATCTACTTGAGGCACTACCTTAAGGAAAAAAGAAGTAGACAACCCGAAACAAAAGATCAAGGTGGACCTATATTTATCAAGTCAGTTACAAATACATACTGTGAGGATACTAAGGATTGTGATTGTTTATTAATTTGTTAATCACTTATTTAATAATTGCATAAAATATGAAAGGAAATATTGAGAGAAAAATATTTTTTTAGTAACTGATTCTGTTTTCTAGAGAGTATTGTGAAAAGATAATCAGTGGAATGAAGTTAGATTAAAATTTTGCAAAACGGTCAAGCATGCAATCACGTGTAAATCAAGTAATGCAAAAATATAAAGATTAACACATGATATTTTTAGGTGGAAACAACCTAGGTCACACTAATGACCTAAGATAAAAATAATATTCCACCGGACCACCTACCTATCAACTATGAAAAATAAGGTCCAATTACAAAGTTAGGACTTAAACTACCTACCAAGGTAATTACTCAAAATAATCTACTTACAAGCCACTATTTTCATCATAGTCTCTATAAGAAAGGTCTTCAAATCCAGACCAACATTCTGATGAACTCGAGTCACATAAGTTAGTTGAACCCATGCATCTAGCACCTGAAAAATTAGCATAATAACACAAGTGAAAATGTGTGTTCTAAAGCAGATTCAATATTGAATAACCCTAACTAGAAGATTTAATAAATATACCAGATAAATTAAAATCAACTAGCAATCCTAGAACAATTAGGTTAAAGCATAACATCATAAATATTGAAGGATGATAAGTCATCAAACACAGCCACAAATGTTTGATAAATTAATTCCATGGAAAATCCTACATGAAAAACTTTTGCAAAACAATGAAAGAGATATTAATGTCAGAAATAAGTCAAGAATGTTTATGAAAATGACCGAATGATTTGGTCTTATGATTTCTTTCTATTTATAGACTTTACAAAATACAACAAACCTACAAAATACATCAAAGCTGTCTATGAACAATTGTAGACTGATTAATGGACAGTAATTGTTTATGGAGCGATTTATGTGGCAGCCATGGATTGTCTATGGGACTATGGACAAGAGTTGTTTATGGGCGGTAGTTGTGTACAACTAAATGAATATGGACAACAAATTACACCAAAAGCGTATGGACAGCTAAGTCATCAATGGAACACAACAAAGGCACGTTATGGACGCCTAAGCATCCATTAATGACCCTTCAAATTGATGCGGTTTGGTCAATAATCATTCATATGTGAGTTAGGAAGCACTGTCGGTTATGACTTAGAGAGTTGGTGTAGATATCCGCGATTAGTAGTTCAGTAGAAATATGTGGCAGAGTCATAACACGAGCTTCAAAGGCTTCACGGATAGTGACAATCGACTTCAATATGCTTTGTCTTTCATGATAGACGGATTGGCCGTAATCCCGAATAGCACTTGTATTATCGTGTAAAGGTGTAGGATCGATATCAGAGAAGTCTAACTCAGCTAGTAAACCTCGAAGCCAAATAATTTTGGAACAAGCAAGAGACATTGCTCGATACTCAGATTCTGTAGATGACTTAGAAACTCTGTCTTGTTTCTTACTCTTCTAGGAGATCAATGCATCACCTAAGAACACGTCGCCAACCGATTGATGGAGCGGCAGTATCAAGACAACAGATCAACATCGCTATAAGCAACTGAGACGGGAGAAGGTACTGAAGGAAAGAATAAGCCACGGGCAGAAGTGCCATGAATATAACGTATGATCCGACGGACAGCAGCCAGATGAAGATGACGAGGAGCCTGAAGAAATTGGCTGACTTGTTGTACAGCAAAAGAAATATCTGGTCTAGTGATGGTGAGATATACAAGGCTACCTACCAATTTACGATATAAGCTGGGATCAATAAGTAAGTCACCTTCCTCTTTGCGAAGCTTGAAATTTAATTCCATGGGAGTATCAACAGAGATAGCTTCCTATAATTCAGCTGTAATCACCAAATCACTAGCATATTTGTGTTGATTGAGGGAAATACCAGTGGGGCTACGATGCACCTCAAGACCAAGAAAATATGTAAGAGACCCAAGATCCTTCATATGAAAAGATTGTGAGAGATGGGTCTTGAGTTGGACAAGTAAAGTAGAATCAGAACCAGTGATCACAATATCATCAACATAAACCAAAAGGACAACAATGCCCATGTCTGATTTTCGAAGAAACAATGAAGTGTCATACTTGCTCTGCATGAAAGAAAATTGTAATAAAGTGGTTTGAAATTTTTCAAACCATGCCCGTGGAGCTTGTTTAAGACCAATAAAGAGAACGAGAAGTTTACACACATTGGATGTCGGAGAGGAAAACAACCACGGAGGTGGCTTCGTATATATACATTCTTTAAGATCTCCATGAAGGAAAGCATTCTTAACATCCATCTCGATGTAGTGGCCAATCATTGGAAACTGACGAAGAGCTATTATCGCTCGAGCAGTAGTCATTTTAGCCACGAGGAGCAAAGGTTTCCTCATAATTAACACCATATTCCTGTTTGTTCCCAGAACAACAAGCCGAAACTTTATAACGATCCAAACTTCCATGAGCAAACCTTGACCGAGTAAACCCATTTGCAACCCACGGAGGAACTATAGTAGAAGGACAAGACTCAATGTCCCGGTGTGATTGGCCTCAAGAGCGTGTTTCTTCTTGCATAGCTTAACGACAATCATGCTTAACAATATGTGAGAGTAGCGTGTGGGAATATCAAAATTGGACAATGCGAGTAAAAGATGAAATAAAATTGCCGAAGAAAAACCATACCTATTAGAGAGTACGGATACTCGAGGAAGAGCAACGTACTGCAGGGCTCTGAAGGTCTTCAGTGCCGATCGATTTTGGTGTATGTTAGGATCGAGATATCGGGTGAGCCCCGGAAGAGACGTAGGCGGGATTGTCTTGTATATAGCATTCCTGGTTTGGAAAGCGAGAACTATTTTGAGGAAGAGCTAAGGCCCGGTGCTCAAAGGAGGAAGGACTCTGAGAAGAAGAAGGCCGAGAAGACACGGGAAAAAAATGTTGATTTTCAAAGAAAATAACATTCCTAGAAATACGTGTCGATGTAATGTAGGATCATAGCAAACAAATCCCTTTTGACACACACATTATATCCTAAAAATGCACATCTAATAGATTGAATAGATAATTTATTTCGCTTTCATGAGGTGGTAAATGAACAAAACATACACAACCAAAGAATCACGAAGATTATCATAATTAGGTTGCTTAGTAAATAAACGAAAATAGGAGATTCCATGTGCAAAACTTGGGAAGGTAAACGATTAATCAAGTGAGTGCGGTATTTAGAGCCTCGACCCGAACATGGATGGAACAGAAGATTCTAACAAGAGAGTATGTACCATATCAAGAAGATGACGATTTTTGCGTTCAGCTACTCCATTTTGTTGAGGAGTAGCAGGACATGAACGTTGATGGATGATACCTTTAGAAGCCAAAAATACCTGAAACTCAGTGGAAAAATATTCACCACCAGAATCTGTGCGAAATGTCTTAATATTTGTAGAAAATTGATTTTCAACATATGCTAAAAACTCGGTGAAAGTACAAAAAACCTCAGATTTAGAGCGAAGAAAATAAACCCAAGTGAATCTGCTACGATCATCAATGAAAGTTACATAGTATTTAAATTTTTCATGTGAAGTAAGCGGGGAAGATCCCCAAACATCACTGTGAAAAAACTTGTTGCGTGTTTTTCAACACACGGACTCGTGCAAGCATACACGGTCACAAGTAATAAAGATTTGTAAGTAAAGATCGATCCCACGAGGATTTGTTACTATAGTTTGTCGAGTACTAAAATTGTATCTCTACGATTTTATCCAAAATAATGGATTGGTTAATAAAAAAGTAAAATAAGAAAATAAAAGAAATCTAGGATTGCAATTTTTCACCAAACTAATCCACTCAAATCATGTTATTTTCTTTTGATTTATATTTTTTAGTACATTTAATTTGTCAGCGAAAACTTCTTTTTTATTATTCATACATCTCTTTCGAGAACTCGTATAAACACACCTCGTTAAATTAATTTACTATATCTCTATGAAAATTAAATTCTTTGAGATCATTACGTCTAAGTTTTCAAATGGCCTACATACAATTAGGGTATATCTCTATCCTTCATCATACATGTCATTCTATTTACTGAGCAATACACACACAAATGCCTTTCTCAAGTTTATTTATGTGCCGGATCGTTTTGATAAGATTAAGTAAATAATCAAAAAGCATTAAGAACAAAATAGAGCGAACAAATCGAACGTCTTATAAATCTAACAAAAATAATTAAAATTAAAGCTTCATAAATTTAGATTAAATGCAACCCTAGAAAAATTAAATTACTTCATAAAATTAAAATAAAAATTATAACAACTACGAGAAAAATTAGAAGAAGCGAAATAAAATTAAAACATCACTTAAAACAAATATTTGGCACCCATAAAAACACAACAAAAGCCAAAAAATGGCTTCTGCGTATTTTGCCGTCCAACACACAAAAACACAATAAAAATTACAAAGTAGAAAAAAACTAAAAACACACTAAAAACCTTGAAATTAAAACTAAAACTCTCTCCAACCAAACTTTTTTACAACTAAAAACTATCTCTATTTATAGCAAAAAAAATACATCAATAAAATATTAAATTAAAATCCACTTGTGAGGACATAAAATTGTGGCGAAAATTATAATTTAAACGCGTGGGGGAGGACAAAAATTGTATCGAAAATGGAATGGGGCCGACGCGTTTCTATTTAATTTTTTCTTCCACGGCCCCACGTGTCGCGTTACGGTTCGCGGACACAATTAGTGGGACATGTGGCGGGCAGCATATCATTCGTTGAGGGGAAACGGGCGCACGATGAATGGTCGCACGGGGCAGCCGAGTACAACACGGGCTTGATCCGGCGCGGTCGCGCTCGTTGTAACATGCCACGTGTCAGCACGATTGGGCCGAAAATGAGTGGGACACGTGTCATATCTTTATTGGAGGATAATCGGGTTGCACGAGAGATCGCCGCACGGGATCGGAGGGCGCGCGAACGTGGGGACGAGTCTGCCACGCGGCGTCGGAGCCGGGACGGGTCCCAGCGGCCGCCGCCGGCACGCGGCGGTGGGCCCCACTCGAGGCGCCGAGCCGCGTGAAGGAATCTCACTGCATCCGTTCGCTTTGGTCGGGTTTGATCTACACGCCCCAATCCTAGCCGTTTATGATTTGATCGGACGGTCCACGTTGTCTGCGTGGATGATGACACGTGCATTCTTCTCTCCTCGCATGAATATTAAACTTTATTTAATTATATTTTGACTCACAAATTTAATTCAAATTACATTTTAAACTTTCTTTAATTACAATTCAGCACTTTTCTAATATTAAATTAAATTTTTCAACTTTTAATAATTACAATTAAGCCCAAATTTAAATTTAATTTATATTTTCAACTTTTATAAATTGTAATTAAGAACTCTAATATTTGAAATTACATTTGTGGACAAAAATTTGAAATTAAGAACGTTTTCGATACAATTTATTTATTTTTCTTATAATATATAAAAAACAGTAAATACTAATTTATTAAACTAAAAATAGAGAGAACATAGCAATTATGATTAATAAAATAGGTGAAAATAACTATATAAAATACAGTTATCAAAGATCAAAGTAGTGAGAAGCTCTACTAGCATGCAAAGGAAATGGAAGAGTTTTGCTTTTACCAAGTTTACAAGAGTCACATTCAAAAGGTAAAGAAGAACATTCTTTATTACCAAGAAAGCCCGAGTTCATTATATGAGATAATACTTGAGTATTAGGATGACCTAAACGACGATGCCACACTATACTTAGATTAGGAATATTATTACAAGCAAAAGACTCAATAGAAGGAATTGGATAAATTGCTGGAATAGGTAAAAGTAATGGAAACAAACGTCCCATTTTAGGTCCCTTCGCGATCGGCTCCTGTTACAGTCGCCATTGCAACTGACCATCACCAGAGAAAAGTTAGCAAAGCCTGATTATTATCAACTAATTGACCAACGAAATGAGATTTGTAGAAAGTTGAGGAGCAAAAACACATCGGTAAATGTATGAAGAAGCATTTCCATGACTTTGATTGGCAAAAGACGCCATTAGCCATCCGAATAGTAGATTGGCCAACATAAGGCCGAACATGAGACAAAGTTGTGAGTATTTGTCATATGATTAGAAGCCACGAGTCTACATACCAAAGTGTAGTGGAATTTTACCTTGAAATCCCATTGCGAGATAATCCGAAATTAGCATCTGTTGCACCATTTTAAGTGCGATGGTTGCTACCGCAGGAGGTGGAAGATTGTGGAGAAGCACACGAGGAAAACACGTGTGCTGAGGTCTATTGAGGAACGACAACATTCTGGAAAATGCTTGGTGACGACGATCTGGGATGAATACGACATTCTTTGATAATATGACCTTTTTCTTGCAATAAGAACAACATTTTTAGGACAATTGGCAATAATATGCCCGTATTCTTTGCGTAGAAAACATTGCATATTTTTAGAAGGCATAGATGATCCACGCTTAATTGCGTAAAGCCGTAGTTGTCGTCGTGGAATTGCCATAAGATTGTTTGAATAGCTTGAGTACTTAGACGTTGTTCTTCACGAAGTAACTCACCAAAGCAAATATCTAGAAGAACGAGAGATCTGTTCAATAGAGAAGAGCAATGATTCATATTAAAGGCGTAATTTCATGAGAAATTGATCAATGACTAGTCTGTGAAGATTTTGAATAGTTGATATAGCAGCAACAGGGAACATTTGTTGTAACTAAATCAAAGCATATTCATGCCAAAGAGTCAAAAATGTCGGTAATAATCCTGGATGGAAAGACTACCGTGTTGGAACATGGCTTGTCGCATGTTCGGTTGAAAGCGACGAGCATCATTGTCTTGATGATAAAATTTCTTCAAATAATTCCGCATGGAATGAGCGAGCAATGAGCCATCAAGTTGGTGGCGATATGTGGTTCCACCGAACTAAAGCCAAGACATGATTGAGCATCAAGCACGCCCGAAGGAGTAAGACGTGACTCTTAGAGTTGACAATATCGGATGTTGGTGTAACATCTGTGCCATCAATATGGCTCCAAAGGTCTTTTCCCTTGAGGAAAAGTTCAAACTGGAAAACCCAAGTAGAGTAATTTTTTCCCATAAACTTAACACACACTGGTGCAGTGTCCATTGCAAGTAAATAAAACCCAAGAAATATTCAAACAAATTAAAAAAACAAGATAAGGACCTTAAACAGAGATTGCCGAAGAACACTTGTTTAGCAAAAAATGCTAAAAAAATATCAATGAAGATTTCCTCATAAATAGAAAACTAAATTTTTTTTCTCAAAGAAGCTCTGATACCATGTCAGAAATAAGTCAAGAATGTTTATGAAAATGACCGAATGATTTGGTCTTATGATTTATTTCTATTTATAGACTTTACAAAATATAACAAACCTACAAAATACATCAAAGTCAGTGAGCAATTTGTAGACTGATTAATGGACAATTTGTGGATAGTTTATGGACAATTTGTGGGCTAGCGGATTCTTTGTCTATGGACGACTATGAATGACTATTTATGGACAATTATTTACTGACTAAATAGACTATGGATAGCGGTACATTTGTGTACAACTAAATGAATATGGACAACAAATTATACCAAAGCATGAATGACTAATTTGTCAATGGAACACAACAAAGCTGTTATGGACAGCTAAGCTATCCATTGACAATTAAGATATAAAAAAATGCTTGAATATGGTTAACAAAATTGTGAGCCAATGGTATGATTAAATAGCATGAGTAAAAACCTTATGTCAAAGGTTAATTACAAAGCTATCCTTAAAAGTATATAAAAGAGCTTAAAAACATAAGGATAATATAGTAAAATTACTAATTGGCTCGAGTAAAAATTAGGTTAAATTTGAAAACTTGACTGTTTGATCAATCTATACTTAGCTCGATCTATTGAGTATGACCGCTTGATCAATCTAGTCAAGCTCGATCGATAGACTATGAATAGTTTGATCAATCTAGTTAAATCTTGATCGATCTAGTGAAAAATTAATTAATTTAGAAACAAGTGGATTGATCTACTTATTAATCTAGATCAAGCTAGTAATCGATCGATTGAGCTAATTCTTATATTAAAAATTAATACAGCCAGTTTTAATTAAACTAGATCGATCTAGTCATGATTTGATTGATCGAGTGACCTATTTGAATAATATTCTTATGTGTCTAATTCTAATATGAAATCTAGAATGCATGAAAATAGAGATATATGTGATTGTTGAGGCTTGATAGTTTCTTCGACTTGAAAATATTCTTGAAGGACACACCTAGAAACTAATATTACATACAAATGTTTTGTTTACGAATATCGCCGACACTCATAAACCTTGCAATCACTCCCTTTGGCATATTCGTATGACAAAACCTTTCTCACTACATAATTCTCATAGAAAAAATAAAAGTTTTATATAATAGAACTATACTATGATCTAGTGAAACCATATTTTCTTGAATCTAAAAAGTTCATGTATTCACTAAAAAATTGGAACATAAACAATGAAACAACTCGTCTCAAATGCCTCATTGTTCATTATTTCAATGTATATAATAATAGGAAAGCAAAAAATATTATAAGAGTGAGTAATCAAAAAATAAAAATTAAACATAACTCTTCCTATGTGTAGTATCTCCAAAAATGACTTTCAAAGTAATTCTCCTCCTAAGTTAGCTCTCCTTTTGTTGTAGATTTCTAATTAATGTTTCAATTTTTCTCTCCCTTTTTTTCATACAAATAATCAATATAATCATGAAGTAATGACAACAGGTTGAGCAAGTAAGCAATGTATTTTAATGACTGAAAAGAGAAGTACACATACTTGAAAGCTCAAAACAGAGAGCTAAAAATAATATGTTTTCTAAAAATGAATAAACTCTCTAAATTCTGACTGTTATAAATAAATTTGAATAATTTTTTTTATAGAAATTGATATAGATAATTTGTTTTTTGAATTGAGGGTAATAGACTTAGCTTAACATAACTACAACAATTAATATTAATGATAAAATTAATTGTATTCAAATTGTGACTATCCTTTGATAACATAAATATATGTAGACAAGCCACACAAACACACTAACACAAATGGTGATATACCGACAATCACCAAAAGTAAGATATGTATTGGAACTGCAATAGGATGTATATTTGTTCATTTATGATTAGTTATGAAAGATTCATAGAATAGAGTATCACCTATCATGAAAAAATTGTAATTGAATTCATACGTACACATAATAAAATTTTACTTATCAATAGAGAACTTAAATAACTTTTTTTGTATTCCCTTATTGTATTTTTATGAGGTATTGGTTATTTATTTTGTTTTTGTATAACCATTTGTGGCTCTTTCTTTTTTTTTCATGCAAATTTTTTTATATTTTTCTTTATCCTTCAATATTATTATTATTATAATTATTTTAAGAAATATGCACGTGCCAAAAACTTAGTATGATGACTTTCACACTAGTTGTAAGGTAGCCTTCTCCGCTCACCGTCGTATATTCGCATATCACAATAGGTAGCCCTCTCAAAATTAATTATCTCTATATAGTATCATTTTAGAAAGTGAAAGATAGATCTCAAAACTAATTTTGCAATCAAGTTTAGCTCATTCCTTAGAATCTCACAAAATCAACCATAAACTTCTAGTATTACATACATAGGTGTTCAGTGAGTGTGTGAGTAGGTTCATGTCAACATCGATAACCATATGTGAAAAATATGTAAATGTACAAGTCAAAATATCCATTTGTATAATGTATAGCCAATCAAAATAAATATAATTAGAGTGTGTAATGATCATCTCAATGTTAAAGCATGTCTACTTCTCTCTTTTTTGATTTTTTTATCTTTTTTTTAAACTAAAGAGATATCAATAAAAATAAAAATAAAAACAAACAAACAAACTAAAGATGCTCACCTAGGGTCAATTAAACACTCAAATAAAGTATTTAGGTGAACAATAAAGAGTGACGGTCAGGTGATCAAAGAGAAACAATCTTTCCTAACCCAAACTTTCTTGAATTTTCGTTTTTTTATATCTTTGGGTTGGAAATAAACTACCTTAGTTTTCATTGCCATATTCTTCGATTTACCTTTAAAATTTTCATTTATCCTAAATAAAGATGCAACATGCATGGTAGGATAATGATAATTAGTCCTAGAATTAAATGCATTGAATTTCACTTGCCTCTTTGAGCCAACAACTTCATGCTTTATAGTAGGAATTTTGAACATGTTACCATAATTTTCATTCATCCTTGAATATGATGCAACATGCATAGATGAATGATGGTTATAAGTCTTACTGTGTGAAGCATGAAAAGTATTATTACATTTAGAAGCATTTATCAAAAACTTACACTTTAGGCCTAATATAACCTCTCCTACCACAATGATAACATATAGGTACAAACTTAACATATTTTTCAATCACAGATACAAGTGTTCTTTATGTATAATGGGTAACATAAGGAGTAGGGTTAGAAGGTATTATAGATCTGGTTTTTGATGTTGAATAAGTGGAGCTCTCATCCTTATTACCAATATTATGTGTATCATGTAAGTAAGACATGTTTGAAATTTGGACAAGTTCAGTTGATTTTGAAGAAGATGGCATAGTGTGCTTGTCTACATATCCTAGCCCTCTCTTGTCTTTAGCTAGCATTCCATAATCCAAAACTTTGTTCAACCTTTTATCTCCAATTTTTAACTTTCTTACTACTTCCTTTGGTTGTTCAAGTTCCTATTTAACATATGCAATACTTGAATTCAAAACATTAGCACATTTAAACAGTTCGATTTTTTCTTTTTCTATAATTGAGGAATTTATTTCAAAGGATTTAAGTTTGTTATTTAGTTTAGCTACTTCCCTTTTACATCTTATATAATATATGAATATTTCATTAATATTAGTAACATTAAATTTATTGAGTAGAAATTTAAAATCACATTCCTCATCATCTGAATCAATGTCTGACTTATTGAATTGTTTACCTGAAGTTGCAATAAATGCTAAATAATTGTCATCTAATTCAATTGGATTGTTGTTATCACTTTTAGAATCACTAAGTATAGCGTTGAAATCTCTTCCAGTTGCTTCTTCTTGTTTGTACAGTCAACTATGAAGCGATCAAAACCCATACATTCAAAACATTGAAGTCCAATGTGTTTAGATTTCTTACCATCATTACTCATAGATTTGAGTTCTCTCATATTCAAATCCTTTTGAAAACTTGATTTTCCTTTATTTTGAGGATTATTTTTGTTGAGGATTTTGTTTAATATTCTAGTTAAGAGGATCAATTTTTTATCATCATTGTCACCATATTCAATCATATCTTTGGAGGTTTTCTAAAGCTCATCTCAATGGTTTGAAGTGAGCCAACAAGTTTCTCTATTTTGATGGTGTCCACATCCTTGCTTTCATCAATGGTAGTGACCTTTACATGGAAGCAATCTAGTAATGAGTGTATAATCTTTCAAACTATCCTAAAATCATTAATTTTCTCTCCAATATTGACAGAGGTGTTAGTAATATAAGATAATCCAATATAAAGTTTAGAGAGTTTTATCTTTTTTCCTCTTAAGATTTTCAAATTGACTACCAAGCATGCGAATTTTAGTTCATTTAACTTGTGTGGTTCCCTTATGAGAAACCTCTAAAATATCCCAAGCATGCTTAGGAATATCAATAAGAGAAATACGATGAAACTTATCAGTAGTCATAGCCCTAAAAATTGCATTAATACCTTTTTGATTCCAATTGTTAGTAGTTTTATCTTGATTGATCCATTCGTTCCTAGGCTTACGAATGGCTACATTATCTTTTAGTAATCGTAAATGGCTCCTAACCAGAAAGTACAGAGTTCCAAACCTCTCATACGTAGATTGTAGAAAGGCTCTTATACGAGCCTTCCAATGTGGGTAATTAGACCCATCAAAGTAAGGTGCATAGGTTGTAGATGAACCCTTTCTTAGATGATCCATAATAAGGTCCTAGGCACATTAAGTGTATCTAGTGATGGCTTTGATACCAATTGAGAGAAAAAGATTTGTTTAGTTACATATCATGTTAGCTAGAGAGTTGTGAAAACATAATCAACAGAATAACTTCAAATTAAAATTTTGTAGAATGGCCAGATATGAAATAATGTGTAAATAAATTAATCAAAAATATAAAGATTGACACACAAGATTTTTAGGGGAAACAATCTATGACACATAATGGAGATCGAGGTGCTGACCAAGTTAATGTTTATAAATATTCTCAAATCCTTAAGATCTTACAAATATTCTCAAGAAATTCTCCAAGGGATAGATTTGGAAGATCAAGTTGGGTGTTAGGATTTATTTAGAAAGTAATTTTTTATTTAATTATGGGATTTCTTAGTTTTGTTTATCATAAGTATTTTAGCTCTTTCTTATTTTTAAGGATGGATTAGGCGCAACCCACAACTAAATAGGCCCATTAGGGTTGAATTGCACCTAGGGTCTACTTTGGTTTGAATTCACATTTTTTTCATAAGGATTGTATAAAAATGTAGTAATCTTGTCATTTGGATGAATGAATATCATTAATAAAAAGTATATTTCAAAAAGTTTTTGCTTTTCCTTCTTGTGTTCTTGATTGAATGCTTGAATTCGATTTATCCAAAAGAGTGATCATCCTTTGTGGCATCTCAAGATTGGAGTTTTAAGAACTTTTTCCTTAGTGTTCTAATCTAATCATCTTTAACAAGTTCTTAGCAATTCAATTGTTCATATTCCTTTGAGTTCATGGTTTCCTAAGGTTATTTTCCTAGAGGTCCGCATCATTTAAAGAATAACTAATTTCAACAAGAATTAGATTCTTGAACAATTTTCTACTTTGTTCTCCTTTTCTTCTCTTTTTTTTTTTCCTTTTTTTACTGTTGTTGCTTCTATGAATAGAAAATTCACCAAAACAAATTAAAAACCGTAATGAATGAAAATAAAAAACAACGCAAAAAGGTGCGATAAAAATTTAAACCCCTGATAAGTAATGTACACGATGGAATTTGGGCTCGAAAAATTCAGTTATAGAGCCCTAGCTTAAATTGGCTTACAAGAATAAAAACGATCTTCGATTTGATATATTATAATAGTCATTTTGATACCAAAGTTAAAGTTATAGCCGTTTAAAGTTGTAGCTCCAATTTATCATTTTTTTGAACTGTGAATAGCAACTCTCTACTTTTTTTCTCTTTTTTTGAAGAATAAAGATGGATTGAACACAAAAATAAAGAACAAGAAAAAGATATTAAGAATTCAAAGAGAACTACAAAAAAAAAATCAAAGATGAAAACAATAACAATGAAATTGAAAGAAAACACAAGACTTTAAGGACAAATTTTTTTTTGAAATCAAGAACTCAAAAAAAACTATGAATCCAAAGACGAAAACTATGAAAACAAAATTGAAAGAAACCCTAACTTTTGGTATGATCATATTAGAAACCTAAGGAAACAAAGTCCTTAAAACCTTAACCTTGAGATGCCACAAACAATGATCACTCCCTTTAATAAGTTGAATTCAAGCATTTAATCAAGAACACAAGAAGGCAAAGCAAGAAGATTTGTGAAATAAACTTTTTATTAATGATATTTGGTCTTGCTCCAAATTACATTGGTATTTTTTTTATAAACAAGAAACTCTAAAGAAAAAAACCTAGACAAAAATGGGTCTAATCCATCCTTAAAAAATAAAATACTAAAAAAAAACTTATGATATATAAAACATAAAATCCCACAATTCACTAAAACAAAAATTGCTAAACATAAAAAACTCATAATTAATTAAAACAAAACAATTGTTTCCTAAATTAATTATTGCATCCAATTTGATATTCCAAATCTATCCCTTGTGTAGGATCTTGAAGATATTTGTAAGATCTTTAGAATATTTGTAAATATTAACTTAGTCAACATCTCAATCTCCATTATCCCCCCCTTCAAAAATATTCGTCCTTGAATCTTAGCTTTGTAAGTAGGTTGATTTGGTAATCCATAGAGATTCTCTTTATGAAATATATCCTCAAAGTCTTGCAATGAAGACACAACAACACTAGGAAAATATGAATTAAGATCATTAGTATAAAGATAAACATACTTGTACATAAGTACAAGTACTTGTTGCCTTGCCATCATTGCACTCTTAATCTCATGTTTTTTCAGCCAATGCACTCATTATTTTATTTTTCTCCCCTTTGTGCTCATTTTTCTCTCCTTTGTACTCACTTGTCTCTCTTTTGTTCTCCTCATCAGCTTCATCCTTAGGTTGTATATTCAGGGCTTTCCTTGTGATAAATAAATCTCCATGCATAGGTTCTTCCACTTTAACATCATAACAATCCTCCAATAGTGGTATCTCATTGTCACTTTAACTAGCACTTTTGATTTCTCCATTTGTTTGTACATCCATAACTGTTTTGTCCTGTTTATAACTTTCTTTCTCCTCCACATTGGAATCAGCTTCTCCTTTGTCAAACTCATGTGTTCTATGTCTTCTCATGTGTAATTTAGAACCGTGAAAGGATTTTAAATCATCCAACCTAGCATTCAACCTCTTAAATTGGTCATTAAAAATCTTGAGGATGAATCTCAAGTCAACCTCTTGTGGTTCTCCTACTTTCTTACTCATGTTTTCAATCTATAAATAAAATGAAATAAAAGGTGTTGTTCCTCACTCACTCTCTCACGTGTTTTCTTTCAAGTCAAATTATTATCACTCCTATTTTCATACTATTTTGGCCTTTTTTTCTTCTCTTTCCTTTTACCACTCAAAGCTCAAGCCAGATCCATTTTGTGTTCTTAACAAAATGAAAGTATTCAACTAATCTCAAGAAATATCTGATTTATTGGTGACACTATCAAAAATTATAATTTTCAAAACTTAATGGTAAAGTATGATAGAAAGAAAGTCCAAATAAAACTTTAAATAACCAAGAAAGAATTTTTCAAGATCTTAAAAATCTTAAAAACTAGAATTGTTTTTAAAAAAACTTAATTGAAGATAGAAAGAAAGTCTAAAGATAACTCTAAAGAACCAAGTAGACTGAAATTAGAACAAAATAAAGAACTAATTTCAAAAAGAATTATATTCTTGAACAATTTGAACACCAATGACATAAGAGGAAAATCATTGATCCATCGGACCACTTAATGATTCACTATGAAAAATAAGGTCCAATTACAAGGCTAGGACTCAAACTACCCACCAAGGTAATACCCCCAAATAATCTACTTACAATCCACTACTTTCATCAAAGTATCTATAAGGAAAGGTGCTCGGATTCTGAATAACATTTCGATAAACTTGAGTCACACGAGTTAATCGAACCCATATAGTTGCCATCTAAAAATTAAGTATAATAACACGTGTAAATATGTGTCCTAGGTCAGATTCAATAATGAATAATCCTAACTATATGATTTAATAAATTTACTAGATAAATTGAAATCAACTAGCAATCCTAGAAAAATCAATTTAAAGTGAAATATAACAAATATTGTAGGCTTGTTAATTCATCAAACACAACCACAAATGTTTGATAAATTAACTCAATGAAAAAGCCTATTTGAAAATCTTTTACAAAAAACTGAGAGATATTAAGATGTATAAACGAATGGTTAAATGCGGTTAATAAAATTATGAGCCAATGGTATGATTAAATAACATGAGTAGAAACCCTAGGTCAATGGTTAATTGCAAATAATATAATAAAAATACTAATTAGTTCGAGTAAAAATTAGGATTTGAAAATCTAATTATTCGATCGATCTATATTTAGCTCAATCGATCAAGTATGACTACTCGATTGATCGACTATGAATAGTTCGATCGATCTAGTGAAAAATTTAATTCATTTAGAAATAAGTGGATCGATCTAGTCACTAAAATCGATTGATCTAATGCTCGATTGATCGAGTTGCTGTTTCGATCGATCTAGTTATATTAAAAATTAATTCAACTAGTTTTAATTAAGCTCGATCGATCTAGTGACCTATTTGAACAATATTCCTATGTGTCTAATTTGAAATCTAACATACACGGGAATATAGATATACTTGAGATTTGATCGTTAAGGCTCAATAGTTTCTTCAGCTTAAAGATATTTTTGAAAGACACATCTAGAAACTAAATTACATAAAAATATTTTGTTCACGAATAGTACCAATACTCATAAATCTTTCAAATATATTGAAAAAAATAAATCAAAAATTAATTTATACAGAAGTAAAATAAAAGGAAAATAAGAAACCAAAGAAAGTCTAAAAGATGTTATATACCTCAAAGCATCTTTATTACGTTTTAAAAAATCTATAAAAGGAAACTTCTTTGTTACCATAGAAAGATAAAAAGTAATTGAAAATCTACAAAGATTAATTAATTATTTTCAGAAATAATAAAAAAAGACAGTCTAGTAAAAGAATTTGATAAAGATTTTTTAAACCTAAAAGCTTGGATATAATCATATCAGATGTAGAACAAAATAATGAAATACAAGACTAATTAGTCTTTAATAGAAAGTTGAGCACATTGTCACCGTTATATTTTATTTAATTAATTTAATAATAATAATAATATTAAAATATAATTAATTATAAAAATTTGATAAAAAAATTATATATATTTATTTGGTAATAATAAATTGGGTGTATTGCCTATGATTTTTACTTTATAAGGAGTTTTACACTTTTAGGCCAAGATCTCGTTTCGCCAACCCACAATTTTTTTTAGTACTAGACACTAATCAAAGTATAATTGAAACTTCAAAGTATTCTAGTAGTTGGATATTTAACGGGATATATTCAATTAGAATTTTAATACATTTTTAAAAAGTTATAAAATTCATAAAGTATTTTTAAGAAATTTAAAGACTAATTTAGAATTTACTAAAGTTCTATAATGTATTTTATTATTATGGAATTTTATAAAATTGTATTTATAATACGATATGAGAATTATTTTATCATCCTTAACCATTTTTATTCTCTCTCTTTGTCTCCGAAGCCTCTAATTAGTTATTTTTCTTTCTACTTGGGATGGATCTTATTCTATAAGAGTCCTTCCTACTATTCTTTTTGTTAGTTGATTAAAAATATATATTTGGATTATTTCTTTACATAGATCCGATTCTAAGATGATCTATGTTATATTTATGCACGCGAAGTTTTATTTTTTGTTAATTTAAATCTTTATCTACATGCATAATATCGAAAAATCACGAAAATTACAATACGATGTCAATATTTTATTTTTCTTAAGAACGATTAATATATCAGATGAAGTGACCAAACATTCAATTAAAGAACCTTATGATAGAGTGAAAGATAAAAGCTCAAGGTTTTCTCCATATGGTTAAGATGGTTTTTAGTTTTTGTTTAACGATTTTGATTGTTGATATATTTATGTTGATACTTTTTTACCTAGATTGTACTTTTTGATCTTTAATGAAATTCTATTTTTTCAAATGAAAGAAAAAGAAATAGAGAGATAAAAAATGTTTAAGAGAATAATAAAAATAGAAATCATTTGAATGAGAAAAGAATGAGCAATGATTTTTCAAAAATTATAAAAAATATGTAAATTATCACCTTAAATTCTTGAGAGAATCCTTAGGTTTGGTGTGGCATTTCAATCCTCCTTAGTCTTGATTTTTATCTTGTTAGGTGACGGGATAAGACTTAATAAATCTTGTCTTCACGATCTTAGGGTTTTGATCCATCATTGTTATTGGGTTTCATCACAATTGTTGGTAGGATTCGTATCATTTGGTATCAGAGCTTTGGTTTTAAGATAAGTTTTGTTATTTTTTATTATCGTTCTATTTTTTGATTTCCTATTCCTTACTATAAAAAACCTATACGATTTCAGTTAAAAATCTCTCAGTACACGAAGAGGAAAATTTCTCAATTCATATCATTTCTCAATACACGATTATAATAAAAAATATTCTTCCTGCCAATCTTATTTCTCTCCTTATTCGAGTTCTTGATCTTTTTTATGAGTATTAGTTATTTCTCATTTTTGAATTGCTGCTATATTATTATTTGAATTAGTTTCTTGAAGTTCGATTAGGAAGTAAAAAAAACACAAAGGAGTGGAAAAAGGTAAGAGTGTGTGAGACCATAAGAGGGTAAAAGTTGTTTAGAGTGAAAAACATGAGTGCAAGTGTATCAATTCTTGAGTGAAATATGTGAGAGAGTGATTGTGAGGATTCTAATCTTGTTTTGCATATTCTAAGCATGTCCAATAATCAAGAAAAAGATACAATCGAAGAACGTCAACAACCCGCAGTTTCGAACCTCCAAATGTAAGCGTTGTTAAGGGAGATACATGAAGCGTATGATGATAGTTGAATTGGAGTCTATTCACAAGAGGTTGGATAGGGTATAAGAAAGGACTCCTATGGGAAAACAACAAGACATCCTCAAAAAGCAGCAAGGTGGGCATGTTCCATGGCGGTATGTTGAGGAAGAGGCGAAGATGGAGGAGCTTGATGAGCCATATTTGAACTGGGGCAGGTTTGAGAATAGGTATGGGAATAAAGAAGCTAGGACTGGTAGGCCTAGGAGGGACAATGATTTAGGAAACAAAAAGATAAAAATCCCATCTTTTCAAGGTAAAAATGACTCTGAAGTTTATTTGGAGTGGCAAAATAAAATGGAGATGGTGTTCGATTGTCACAATTATTTGAAGTTAAAGAAGGTTAAGTTGGCTGCAATTGAATTTATAGATTATGCTATTGTATGGTGGGATCAATTACTAATTAATATGAGGATGAATAGAGAGCTACCCATGGGCACTTGGGAGAAGATGAAAATTCTTATGAGGAAGCATTTTGTATCCAATCACTATTATAGGGGATTCTATCAAAAGTTATAGAGGTTAACTCAAGGTTCCAAGAGTGTGGATGAATATTACAAAGAGATGGAGGTAGCTATGATCCGGGATAATGTAGAAGAGGATCGGGAAGCCACTATGGCTAGATTTTTACACGGTTTAAATCGTGAGATTGCAGCTATAGTTGAGATATAGCACTGTGTTGAGTTGACTGATATGGTACATCAAGCCATAAAGGTAGAGGAACAATTCAAATGAAATGGATTGGCTAGGAGAAGACAACCTATAGCTATCACCAGCCCGTGGAAGATAGTTCTAAAAAGGGATGAAAAGCTATAAAATAAGCCAAAACTTTAACTATCTAAGAATGACAACTCAAAGATCGTCACTAATTTAGTAACATCGAGACTTCAAGTTCTAAAACATGTGATCTTAAGTGTTTAAAATGTCAGGGGTGAGGACATATAGCTAGCCAATGTGTAAACAAAACGATGATGGTGATAAATGCTCAAGGAGAGCTTGAGTTGGAGAATGAGGAAGAGGTAGATGATGATGACGTATCATCTTTGGTGGATACTAATGATGAGAAAAATGTTGTGGTTAGAGATTTATTGGTAACAAGGCGAGTTCTCAATGTGCAGGTTAAGGAGGAAGAAAGTAGCCAAAGGGAGAACTCGTTTGCTTTGTAAATAACAAAGTTTGCAGTGTCATTATCGATGGCAGAATTTGTACAAATGTAGCAGCACTAATTTGGTGGAGAAATTGGCATTAACTACCTTGAAACATCCTTAACCTTACCGGCTTCAGTGGATGAATGAAAGTGGTGAAGTCAAGTTGACAAAACAAGTGTTGGTGGCATTATCCATTGGAAAATATAAGGATAAGATGCTTTGTGATGTGGTTCCTATACACGCATGCTATTTATTGTTAGGGAGAACATGGCAGTATGATCTGAGGGTTATGCATGATGGATTCACAAATAAGTATTCTTTCACTCTTAAAAGGAAACCTATTATTCTTATGCCATTAATTCCAAAATAGGTCAGAGAGGACCAATTAAAGTTACAAATATCAAATGAAAATAAAAGAGAGTTAATAAAAAAGGAAGAGAAAACATTGATCAGAGTGAACAAAAGAGAGAGAGGATTTCAGCCATAGTAAGAACAAGAGAGGAAAAATTCAATTATTTGTAAAAAATAGTGAGATCAAGAAAGCATTATTTTCACATTAGCCCCTTATTGTACTCATGTACAAGGGAGCTCTTTTATGTACTAATGATCATGTTGGGGCATTACCGAGCGATATTGTTTCTCTTTTACAGGAGTTTGAAAATGTCCTTTCTGAAGAGGTACCTTATGTTTACCTCTAATCCAAGGGATTGAACATCAAATTGACTTCATACCTGGTGCATCAATTCCAAACCGACCTACTTATAGGAGTAATTCTAAGGAGACCAATGAATTTTAACGGCAAGTAAGTGAATTATTGGAGAAGGGGTATGTGTGTGCAAGCATGAGTCCTTGTGCCATTTTAGTGCTATTAGTTCCTAAGAAGGATGGAACATGGAGGATGTGTGTTGATTTCCAAGCCATCAATAACATAACGGTAAAGTATCATCATCCCATTCCTAGATTAGATGATATGCTAGATGAATTTCATGGTTCTTATGTCTTTACAAAAATTGATCTTAAGAGTGGATATCATCACATTAGGATGAAGGAAGGTGACGAATGGAAAACTGCTTTTAAGACTAAATATGGTTTGTATGAGTGATTATTGATGCCTTTCGGTTTAACTAATGCTCTAAGTACATTTATGTGTTTGATGAATCATGGTTTATGTGCATTTATTGGTAGATTTGTAGTTGTGTATTTTGATGATATCCTTAATTTATAGCAAAAACTTGGAAGAACATGTAATGCATTTGAAATCTGTTTTGGAAATTCTAAGGAAAGAAAGGTTGTTCGCTAACCTCAAGAAGTGCACCTTTTGCACGGATAAGTTTGTGTTTCTTGGTTTTTTTTGTTAGTAAGAGAGGAATTTAGGAGTTTCCATGGCTTAGCTAGTTTCTATAGACAATTTGTGCATGATTTTAGTAGCTTAGCCACCCTCTTATTGAAGTCATCAAGAAAAATGTTCCGTTTAAGTGGGGAAAAGAACAAGAAAAGGCATTTAATCTTATCAAAAAAAACTTAACTAATGCACCTTTGCTCGTCTTCCCTAACTTTGCTAAAACTTTTGAAATTGAGTGTGATGCTTTAAGAATAGGTATTGGAGTTGTTTTCATGCAAGAAGGCCGTCTATTTGCTTATTTTAGTGAAAAGTTGAGTGGGGTAGCCCTAAATTACCCCACTTATGATAAGGAGTTGTATGCCTTGGTAAGAGCTTTGGAAATTTGGCAACACTATCTATGACCAAAGGAATTTTTGATTCACACATATCATGAATCTTTGAAGCATTTGAAAGGAAAGCAAAGGTTGAACAAACACTATGCCAAGTGGTTGGAATTCATTGAAACATTTTCTTATGTGACCAAATACAATCAAGTTAAGGAAAATGTGGTGGCTGGTGCATTGTCTCGAAGGTATGCTTTACTCTCCATTTTAGATACAAAATGATCACCACACAAATTGTGCATGCAATGAATACGCAAGTATATATATCGTAAAAAGTAATATAATGATAAGTAAAGATCGTTCCCACGGAGATTATTTTATTAGAAACTAATTTTTAAAAAAATCAATTTTTATGTGTTTTTATATTTTAAGGAAGCAAAATTAAAATAACTAAAAGTAAATAGCAATAATTAATTGAATCAGATTTGGTGACTAAAAAGATATATGAGAAAATATATAAGAATACTTAATCCCCCAATTTTCTAAACATGCGAATCACTAAAATCTCCTAATATAATTATCAATTAATTACACAATCAATTGAATCTAACTTAGCATGTATTCCTCTCTCAAGTAAACTACACATCATATAGTAATTAATTTAATCATACTCTCATGCTAATTAAATTGCATACTACTCATTAAGTTCATCAATTATGGATCATATACATCTCTACCTAGAAACTGTGCATGTTATTTAATCAAGACAAACAATTAAATAATTCTCTCAAATCTATTTAATTGCCTCTATAAATAAATTGTTGGCCAAATAATTAATAGCATAAAAATCATATTAAATAATATAATTAAATTATAATTATAATTGGGGTAAAATTTTAGATCATCACATGGTGAAAATTAGGTTCATAAAATCCCTAGATTAATAAATTAATTACACATAATTGTGTTCATAAAGCTCATATTTTTCATAAAGAAAGACATAAAATTGATAAAAAAAGAGTAGAAAAATAAATACAATCAATCTCTTGAATTGTAGTATTAATCTCCTCTTGAATCTCCACCTGTGTCGTCTCTTGAATTTTTTTGTATTTTTCTCTCTTTTTTAGCTCCAAAAAATGACCAAAATTATACTAATGGAGGCCAATTAGGGTTTATGGAGTGATTAGGGGCTCAAATAAAGCTCAGGTGCAATCTGGACCGTTCAATCAACTTCAGATCAAGGGCTACGATCCAAAAAAGTAAAACTGACAATTTTAGCCAATCATAGTGCAACACGTGGTAGGGGACATTCATTTGGCGAATCAGGGAGCGACGTGTGGCTAGGGAGACCAGTTAGAGTCAACGCTCGCTGAGTCAGCAACACGTGGCATGATGTGCTTTGCATAAATGGATGGTGTGGCACATGAGTGGAATGCGTAGAGCAATGGCGTAGTGACACGTGGCATGACATGTTGACCGATTTCCGAACACGAACTGAACGCCGTATTGACACGTGGTGCGTGTTTTGTCCTCCTCACATGCGACATGATATGATTTGCTCTCCGTGCTTGCGTGGCTTACCCAGTCAACTCCTCTACCTACGTGGTATGCCACGTGGCAGCTCCTAATTGGTCCTGTGTTAAAAATCTCAAAAAATTCCAAAAATTATATTTTCACCTCTTTTTATTAAAAAAATTATATTTTAATATTTTTGACCCAAAAATATTATTTATTGAATAAAATAAGTAAATATTAAGTAAAAAAGTGCACTAATGACTTTATTTTCATAGAGTCATCACAAAAATATTTGGCTTTGAATATATTAAAGATTTGTATGCATAAGATACTGATTTTGGTGATGTATTCAATGCATATGAAAAAGTGGCTTTTGGTAGGCTTTATAGGCATGATGGATTTTTGTTTCGGGAAAATAAGTTGTTTATGCCTATGTGTTCTTTGTGTGAATTGCTTGTGAGAGAAACTCATGGTGGTGGTTTGATGGGTCATTTTGGTGTAGCTAAGATTTTAGGAATTTTGCATGATCATTTTTTTGGCCTCATATGAAACATGATTTGGAAAGAATCTATGAGAAGTGTATCACATGTAAACAAGCTAAGTCTAAGTTGCAACCCCATGGTTTGTACACTCATTTGCCAATACCTAGTGAACTTTGGACTGATATTTCTATAGACTTTGCTTTAGGTTTACCTAGGACAAAGTAGGGGAGAGATTTCGTTTTTGTGGTGGTAGATATGTTTTCAAAGATGGCACACTTCATTGCATGTCATAAACTTGATGATGCATCACATATAGTTAATTTGTTCTTCAAAGAGATTATTAGGTTACATAGTATGCCTAGGACCATTTTTTCTCATAGGGATGCAAATTTTTTGAGTTACTTTTTGAAGACTTTGTCTTATTTGTTGCATGCTATCATTAAAAAGAACTTGAAAACATGGGAAGATTGTTTGCCACATGTTGAATTTTCTTACAATCAAAGTATACAATTTGCATCTAAGTTTTCACAATTTGAAATCGTTTATGGCTTTAATCCATTATCACCTTTAGATTTAACTTCTTTACCTTTGAGTGAACGTGTGAACTTAAATGGCAAGAAGAAAGTAGAATTTGTAAAAATGATTCATGAAAAGGCATGGCTGAACATTGAAAGAAGGACCAAACAATATGTCCAACAAGCAAACAAGGGATGCAAGAAGGTAGTGTTAGAACCAGGAGATTGAGTTTGGTTGCACTTAAGGAAGGATTGTTTTCCAAAGAAACAACGTTCAAAACTCCTACCTCAGGATGACTGATTATTTCAAGTATTGGAACGCATAAATAATAATGCCTACAAGCTTGACTTACCAGGTGAGTGTGTAAGTGCAAGCTTTAATGTTGTTGATTTGTCACCTTTTGACTTAGGTGATGATTTGAGAACAAATCCTTCTCAAGAAGGGGAGAATGATGCAAACCAAGGAGCTGGACATGTCAAAATAAATTGAATCTAGTCATTTAGTTATGTATTAGCTATCTTTAGAAGTCCAAATTGGTTGTCTTAAGAAGTCCAAAATAGCTATTTATTAGCTATTTCAAAAATCAATGAATAGCTATTTATTAGTTGTCTTTAGAAGACTAGGGGTCCAAAAAGGTAAAGAACTTGTTTAGTCTAATTTTTGTGTTGTAATTATGACTTTGCCTATTTTTGGAGGATTGTTCCAAGTACAAAGAGGAGTACTACGAATTTTAAAGAACATATTGGATTATTAAGAAAATTATTATCTTGTGAGGTCTTGTGTTCCTCTTAGTTCTGAAAAGAACTCTTGAACTTATCAAGTTAATCTTAATCTTGTAGTATTCAAACAACCAAACTTATCACCTTGGATTCTTGAGAGAATCCTTAGGTTTTCTTGGCGTGGCATTTCAATCCTCCATAGTCTTGATTTTCATCTTGTTAGGTGACGGGTTAAGACTCAACAAATATTGTTTTCACGATCTTGGGGTTTTGATCCATTATTGTTATCGGGTTTCATCACAATTGGTGGTGGGGTTCGTATTAGAATATTAAACAAGTCTAAATAGTCGTAATTAAACTTGAACGGCATTCAAAATAAAATGATGTATCAGACCTTTTATAATAATAAAAATATATGAGGTAGACATAAGAGATGTTATTTTTATGATTATAAATTTTAAGGGTGTTATTTTTATTTTTTTTTATAGATTTTTTTACTTATAATTTAACTAAAAAGTACATCAAAGCCTATAAAAAGTCATAAGGTTGAAAATCCTTTGTTATGGAAGTTATGTTCAACCACAAGGGAGTATTCTAGTGAATTAGTTGTTTACTCAATCAAATAACGAGAAAACTAGAGGATTAATGGAAACGCAATTTAACAATAAAAAATATAAATAATATATGCGCACCAATTAACCAACAAGAAAATTAATGAGCAATAAATAAACAATAAATGAGAGACAAGATTTAACATGATTTAACATTCAAAACTTTCGAACTTACATTCACACTAAGGCAATAAAGAATATATATTATACAAGTTCCTCATTTAATAAAATATACATCAATGATCCCATTTTAAAAAATAACATAATTTATAAAGTAACAATTTTGTCATTATAAAAACATTTATTATTTTATGTATTAGAATATCAATTTTTTGCTCATTTTAAAACAAAAACAATATATATCATCCTAACAACAACCGTCTACCTCTACCATCCTTTTTACCTAAACAACTCTTTATTATTCAATCAACCAACTATCTTTCACTGTTTACTATAGAACAACCTAAAGATATATTTTTTTTATCGAGATTACAGTTAGATTATCATTAACTCATTTAAAACAACCAATAAAAATTACACTCGTTAGAACTAATGATAATGATGATTAGGGGTAAATATGATACTTCAAATAAGTTTGTAATAATTTAATTATGGTTTCAATAAAAACGAAACGAAAGAATAATATAATGTTAGAGGTAGGACAAAAGAGATGCCCAAGCTCGATGATGGTTACAAGGATTGTATGGGTTATTTTTGTATTGAAATGGAGAGGACAAAAAAAGAGACAAAATAATATTTTTATATATAAAAAAATTATTCTCCTATAAATTAGTTTTTAAAATTAAAAAATTATTGTAACTTTTTATTAAATGGAATGATTTTTAGAATACTATTTCAAAATATAAGTTAAAAAAATGAATGGTGTTGTGTGTTTTCATTCGACATACATGACGATTGCTCGACTGAAAATGAATGCTCATAGATTTCTAATAAGGGAAGATTTCGTTGGGGGAGACCAGAGAGGGGTTAAGTTTTAACTCGAATTTTACAGTGAACATTTTAACTTTTAACTCGATTACATACCTATGTAACAAGTGCGGAGTCAAAGAAATTTTTTTCAAAAAGAGGCCAAGTTGGCTCAAAGCCATAATTTATTTCATATGAAAACCAGGACTAATCAAATTATATTAATTTTTTTATTGTTATTTATTTATAACAATAACAATTTTATCACAATTTGAGAGATCAAATATCTTTTTTATCTCTAAAAATGTAAAAAAAAATATTATGCTAGTAGAAAAGATTTATTAAGCTATGGGACGCTAACCCAGTTATATATGCCTTCTTACATCAAAAGCAGCAAATTTCAAGCTTATCTCCACAATTGTGAGGTAGAGAGATACAACTCCTACTCCAAGTCATTTTCTATTATTAGAAGTGGCAATTATTTTCTAATGTTCGACAAATATGACCAACTATTCTATCACTGTGAACCAAATATGACATACTATTCTATTATTATCAACAAAACAGGAACTACTATTATAATATTCTATTATTATGAACCAAGCATCACCTTAATTTATTTTATCATGCTAGCCAAAATAGGAGAGAAGAGTTGAGTGGAAAAAATTAGACCACGTGCCTTCCAATCTATATCTTTCCACTCCTGATGTCTGGTTTCTATATATATATATATATATATAGTAAAGTGCACATAAGATTCCAGCACTAAGAAGTTACCTTTACATAAATAAATAAAAAATATAAAAAAAGAAAGAAATAAGATAAGATAAATAAATAAAACATGAGGATCAATATAATATATATTTGTAGCCAATTTAGCAGTACTGAAATAACCTGCTACCTTTGGGGTTCCAAACTTGAGCATTCTCAAGAAACTAGCCTCATCAATCAAATATTTGGCTCCATGAAGGAAAAGACAAGCAACTAAACAGTCAACTTTTCAAGCATCCATTGCTTTATCATTTCACAAATGGCACCCCAGAAATTACACGTCCGGCATATTCCTCATACTGTGATCCAAAAAATCGTCTCAAGAAGTACTCTTCATATGGTATTCTTTTAGAGAAGAAGTGCCAAACAACAATTGCAAATCCAATGGTTGATAGTGGATTACAAAGCATTATCTGAGTTCCAACTGACCAGATGAAAAATCCACAATATCCCGGATGACGAATAAACCTATAGATTCCATGAGTAATCAACGTGTGATTCTCATCATGATACGTTTGAATCTGATGTGTGAAGGCACTACTAGCTGTTATAATGGCCATCTTACGAATAACTTCTCCTATGATAATCATTATAAGTCCCATGATGCTAAGCCACCAATTATCCTTCATTCCAGGGAATAATTGAATTTCAACTAGATACTCCAACAATGAAAACACCAATGCAATGACATAGTTTCTGCTTATCAGAAGTGAGTCGAGAGTAACTTTTGATCTTCCATGAATGGAAATTGCCAATACATATTCAGAGCTGTGGAAAAAGGTCAGTGCTAGGAACATCCAATACAGATGTCTATAACCTGTGTGGGTAAAGACTTCTAACATTTTTTTTGTTAACATGGATTTAAACCGATTTTTTTCCCTATTCACGTAAAGCAGAAATTGGACTCAAAAATACCACTGCCAGAATGTGTCAATGAACAACCGATTATCAGTATTATTGATATGTGGGTTGTGAAAATAAAACTTTCTGGTGGAAGTGTGACTTCAGAGATTAGATCTCGAGAAATAGCTTCAGGGCATACTGAGTTTGAGTCCACATCATTGATCCAACGATCCTTAAACAAAATATTCTGCAAAAGAAAACACCACTATAATGTTATCATGATATGGTTCCTTGGATCAAGAGAAGTTAAATAAAGTTGGTAGATTGTGTTTACAGGACCAATAAATTAATTTAAATTTGCAACAAACATAATCAAATGTAAAGCACACAAATAGGTTCTGCTGGCTCACGTGAAGCTATCCAAATAATCAGGTAAACTAATCAAAAACTTGTCATTCTTTCTAGTCCAGCTTCCAGACCAGTAACAAAAGCCTCCAAGTCGCCCCCTTCCCCTGTCAAAAAAAAATAAACCACCAAAACCCCCCCAGAAAAAAATTATAGCATACCATTGAAATTTCAAAGCCAGCTTATGGGTAGACATTATTTCCAACTATGAGAATGATAGATATAAGATCCATCTCAACTTTTTTCTTTTATGTCTCCCGAAATTCTTTTCGATTTACCCATGCCATCGTCTTCCTTGAGTGTCACAGTTATATGAGACAATAGATGCATAATAAAAATCGCATATAAGAATAAATTACTAAGATAAATGTACACAAATCAAATACAAAAACAAATTCTGTGAGAGAAAAAAGAAAATGAAAGCTTATCTAGAACAGGAAAATTTTGCTTACATACTGAATTCCTTGAAGGCTATAAATTGTTTCTAAATGATGTAAGATTTCCATCACTTCTGTAAGGCATGGCATGTATCAAGACTGAAGATTTGTCATCCTTACAGACTGAGCTACTCATCAAGTTATTAATAAATTTTATGATGGTACTAAAACAATTGAGATAAACCTTACAAAATTGTTAACAGAAAGTCGAACTGAATTACTGATGCAACTCGTTAACAAAAGAAGGCGCTAAAGAGCTTCCTTCTCTGCGAATACATCATCAACTTATTACTCGACTAGAAGACCCCATGTTTCCCAAGAAGAATATGAAGGAATTCTCCTCCTTTCAGGTCAAATGATCGAGAAACAAAAGGGAAATGGTTGAATTCGATCCAGCTCCAGCTCCAGCTCCAGCTCCAGCTCCCTCTAGTTTTAGTTTGAAATGGTACACTCAGACAACTGAGCTAACAAGTTACCAGGTGATTCAACATACATATAAGAAAGAATAAATGTAAAAGGAATTAACTATAGTCATAAGTATTTTCCATTATCAAACAAATGACTTGCTAGAATCTTGTAAATATGGACTACAATTTTCCTAAAGATTGATATTAAGCACATTTTCTTCCTAAGCTCATGCTTTGCCAGAAGCTCATGCTTTGCCAGATCAGAAACAATAAAAAAGTGTCATTATTTCAGAGGATGATTATGTAGAAGAAAATTCATGTTTAGTATCTTGGTTCTAAACCCAGAAAGTAAATTTACCTAAACTTAAGAGGGAATAAAAAAAATTCAAGGGTCATAACTAGCCTATTGAGGAGGGAAAGGTATCAAGTACCTAAAATACTACTGAAGTTAAATCTTAAAACCGTATCCATTTCTCAACACAAACGAAAAATTCATACGAAAATGACATAATTCCTAAATTATTTAATCTTTTCATTTTCGCTATTAACAATAATTCCCTCAATTTAAAAGAAAGAAAGAAAGGAAAAAAAAAAAAAAGAAACACAAAACACAAGGAGAGGGGGAAAACAATAATATAGTACACAATTTGCAGTGATATATAAATAATAAGAAATAAAAATAATCAAGGGAAAGTATAGAAGCGATTACCAACAATAATCGATGGGATTGGTAGCGCTATTCTTCTGCAGATCGCTCTATGGATCCAGCTGCGGATACTACGATGGAGGGTCGTTTGAGAGAAGAATAAATTCCTTTTTATTACAACTTTGAACATGTTCGCTTTAGCCAGCTTTTTATTTTTATTTTTTTATGCAAAGGTTTGTTTGAAAAGCCACCGCTTTTGATTTCGTTTGAAGAATGGAATCCCAAAGGAAAAATATTTTGTTTATTCTTAAGAAGGGAATTAACAGGAACATTATCTAAAATGGTCGTGAGATTTGATATATGTTAAATTATATCATTGAGATTTATAAAATATTAAAAATATTTTTAGATTTTAACGATATTAATTTTTCATCCATTATTATTTAGATTACTATTTATTAACTCTGATACCGATTAATGGATCGATATAATTTTTAATCGAGAATTAATATTGACTTAGTTAATAATCTTTGTATATTTATTGAAGGTAATAATTTATCTAAAAAGCTTATTATTTTTCTGTATAAGTCTAATTTTCTTCTATATTCATTATAATTGCATAATATATTATGTTCTTCATTATATTAGTTGCTTAATTTTTATCCTGAATATATTAATTGTCTTTTAAAATTAAAAACTATTCTTTCATTTGTTAAATCTAATAGTTCTAATTTATGTACTAATGATTCGATATTCATAGAGTTATCTTGATAAATCATATGTATTGAGTGTATATTATTTTGTGTCATTTTTAATATACAAGTAAGTTTTTCTTATGTACATACACTGTATTTATAATCTTCAAATAAATAATATCTAAATATTAAGTTGTTGAATTCTTCTTCCTCTATTCTTACATATTTTTAACTAAAGTAGTCTTTTAATGTCCTTGAAACAGGATGGTCTATAATGCTTGTGATAGCTTTAATATAATCTGTATATATATCTAATAAGGTGTTAAATCTTTTAAAAAAATTAAGACAAGTTTCATAATCTTCATCTTTAAAATATTCATTTAAATGATAGAGATAACCTTTATCAAATGTTTCTAATAGAATTAGATTTTTATCTTTGATTTTATTTGAAATTATTATTTGTTTATTTCTAAAAACAATTTCCATTTTCTTGTTTTAGTAATATTATATCTTGTTGTAAGCAAATATTTAAACATTCAAGATTCTTAACTCACTCAAGTTTTATAATTATTATACTTGAATTTGATGGGTCCACTAAGGTCTTCCCTTTTGTTCGTCTTCTTTTGTTACACATGTTATGCCTCAGCTTTGCTCAAACCTCAACGCCCTCCTGGCAATGGTGAGCCTTATGCATCCGTACATAAATAGTATCCAATAGTTGATTTACTAAAGAAGAGTAACTGAACTCCATTTTATTCATAGAATAATAATTATTACAACTTAAGGCCAACTAAGAACCTTGAAATGGTGCTTAGCTACTCATGATTACTGGGTATAACATTATTGGTTTTGAGATTTCTAGATAGAAAGGTTTTTTATGTTAGAGTGTTTCAGAGTAAAGAGCTTTGAACTTATGTGTATTGGTGTGTGTTTTGAAATGATAATAAAGATTCCTTTTATAGAACAAGGAATCCCTATTTATAAGACTAAAATTATTATTTTACCCTTACTTTAATAATTCATCTGCTTTTCTACTTTAAAGGATAGCCACTACTTTTTTCCTTGGCACATGCTATCGACTAAGATGTGGGATCTTCATATTTATTTCTTTTGTAGTCTTCTGCCGATAGTTTCTTTTCTTATTTTTCTTTGTCATTTTCTACTGACGGTTCCTTTGATGACGTTGATGATGACGCATCTTCATCTTCTTGGTATTTGATGTAGAGAATTCATTTGTGGTCTTTGGTGGCTTTTCTGGCATAGAGTAGAATACCTTCCTTGTTTCTTGACCAATTTCTAGGTTGTTACAATTAAAATTGGTTTCATATTTGGTGATTTTTTCACCATCTTCTTCTAACAAAGCCATGCTACTATGAGAAATGATGATGATTTTACTAGTTGAATAATTTACTTTGATCTTAGTAGAATTGTCAATCTTCTTGAGTTTATAGTAAATTTGGCCTAGTATTTGACCTTTTAGTACATAGAGTTCTTATGTATTAAATTTTTTTCTAAAAGTGCCCTTGGTTTAGAAACTTCTCTATTTGTGTTAGAAATCCCTATCTTGATAAAATGGTAGGGACTAATACTTCCTTCCTTATTCTAGTCCATTAATGAACTGAAAAATCTATGATAAACAGGTTTATCACCTACTTTAATCTTTCTTTTGAAGTTCTTGATTGCTCTTTTAAAATTTTCTGGGAAATAATTTAACTCACTTAAATTAATTCCTGGATATATATTTTCTATTAGTCTTGCATGAAATGATTTATACACAAATATTGGATCAGCTCCTTCCAATATATTGAATTTACTTCTTGTAGGGAATTCCTTGTCTATCGTATAGAACTTTATATCTTCAATATGTTTTTGGGTAGATTTTCTGGCCAAATTATAGAGACTCAACCATTGTGGTTTGCTGAGGTTTCTATATTGGTCCTTTTCATCTTCAATTATTGGAGTAGTTCTAGGAGATGTCTCCTTAAATAGCACTGAATGCTTTACTATTTTTTATGTCTCTGGAGGAGATGTTTCTCTAAATAGCACTAGAGGCCTTGCTATCTTTCCAAGATTTGTCAATCTGCTTGGAGCTGTTGGTTGTTGTTGTAATGTTGCAGAATAATTTCTTACTATCTCCTTTAGACTTATTAGCTTTGGTGTTTTGTAATTGGTATAAATACCTTTTGCTTCTATTCTGTTGGTGAAGGCTCTATGAGTTACTTCACTAATTCCTAGAATAGATTTGCTAGCTTCTACCCAGTTGTTATAAATTCCTAGTTTTGGGCCATTATAGACCAAATAAACTTTTTTTGTTCTTCTTTTTCTACCTTATCTACCTAATTGAGCTTTGTGGTTTCAGAAGTTTTTTGTGAACTATTAGTTTATTCTTTTTCAATAAAGGTTCCTCGTTTGAGCTTCTGATAACTAGAGGTTGTTTTGAACAATTAAGTTCTTCCTTTTTCTTTCCTGTCTCCATAAGAGATTTCTTAAGATATAGTAGCTTGAGTTGTTCCTGTAGGATTTTTATTTCCTTTATCTTGATTTTGATATCAAGATGTTCCATTCCTGAAAGCATAAAAATAGTTAGAGGTGCTAATTCTCTGGTAAGAACATCAGTTAAGCTATTTTTATGTCCTGGAATGTTCAACATCAAAATTGTAATGATTGAACCATTGTTTCCATCTAACTAATCTTCCTTGTTTGTAACCACCTATAATATTAGTTCTTAAGAAATAACCAAAAATTTATTATCTGTTCTAACAATGAATCTGGAACTTATAACATATATTGCAAATTTCTTAATAGTTTTTTTAACAGCTAAATATTCTTTTTCATTACTATGGTAATTTAATTCTAAACCTTGGAAAGATCCTGATGTATATCTACAAAGATATTCATCTTTGTCATCTCCTCTTGTTTTAAGAATTGCTCCCCAATATTCTTGTGAAGCATCTGTTTCAATTATCATCCTATCATCTCGTTATGGATGGTATAAAGTTGGTAAATTTTTTACCTTTGCTTTTACTCTATCCATATATAAAGTATCTTCTTCTATCCATTTCCATATATGATCTTTTTTCAATTTTGTTTGTAATGGTTTTCTCATTTCTACAAGTTTCTTGATGTATGCTTTTGCATATGTTAAACATCCTAAAAATCTTTGTAATTGATTTTTATCTTTTAATTCACTAGGAAAACCTTGAATATTATTTAGTATATGGGATTATAGATTATGTTTTCCATCTTCAATTTCAAACCCTAAATATTTAATTTTTTGTTGAGCAAATAATGTTTTTTTAGAGAGTACAATGCCTTCTTTTCTACATTCTTGTAGAATAATGATAATATTCAAATAATGTTTATTTAATTTATTATTGATCGAAAACCAAAATATCATCTATGTAAACACAACAAATATCTTCTAATTTCTTGAAAATGTTATCCATATATCTTTGAAAAATACCTGGAGCTTGTTTTAATCCAAATTGTATAACTGTCCATTGGAATTGTCCTAAGGGGCAACTAAATGTCGTTAATTTTTGGGATTCTTCGTCCAATCTTATTGGCCAAAATCCACTTTTGCAATCAAACACGAGAAATATTTCTTTTCTTTTATTAAAGATAATAGTTCTTCCTTTTTTGGAATGAAGTATCCATCATCAATGGTTTCTTTATTTAGTGCTTTAAAGTTTATTACTATTCTCTTTTTTTCTCTTCTTTTCTCAGCTTATTTTCAACTAAGAATGATGGACTAGAATGAGGTGAATTACTTAGTATTATGACTTTTAATTCCAAAAGTTCTTGAATTTGTTTCTCATATTCAATCCTATCTTCTAGAGTATATATCATTGGTTTTACTCTTATGATCTTGTTAGGATCTCTTAATTTTATGTTTTCTAATGCCTATTAGGGCTTTGTCTTCTGTATGTTATTGAGAAAATAATTTTGTTTTTCTTCTATATCTAATGAAATATTTTCTAAATAAGGTTTTTGCTGGTCTTCTATCTCACCACGTTTTCACTTTTTATCTTGTTGCATAAAAGTTGGGTTTGAGACAGTTAAAGTTTTTCTTATTTTAGAGACATTGATGGTATCTCCTTTTAAGGTTGTGAGACTTATTTTGTCGAAATATTGTGTAAAAGGTTGATGTAAGTTTAGAAAATTATTTTGTATTAATAAATCAACTTCTATTTCCTGTTAATATATGGTAGGAATGTGAAAGTTTTCTTCTCCTATTATTATATCAGTATCTTTTAATACCTTATTAAGTTTTATTGTAGTACTATTAGCGATTCTTACAATTAAATCTTCTGGCGTTTGTTTCCAATTGTCCTCTAGAAATGCATATCTACTAGTTACACACATACTAGCTCATGTATCTATATATGCATGTAAATGATAAATGTTATAGCCTTTAAATTTTAGTCCTACTTTAATGTAAGTACTATTTGGATTTGTAATACTATACAAATCATTCATCTTCTGATAAAAAATATCCATAATTTGAGTGTTCATATTCGGAGTCAGTTATTTCTTCCTCAGTTTCTTCCAATAGATAGATACTATAAGTATCATCTATATCAAATTCCTCGATTGGTTCTAATTCCAATTTGAAAGCTTCTTAGAAGATCTTTGCTTTTTGTGAAAATTCCTTTTTATGTTAAAGTCTTCTTGGACATTCGTTAGCACAATGTCCTTTTTCATTACAGATCCAACATCTGTAGTTTTTTCCTGAAGGACAATAATTCCTTTTTTCAAAAGGTTTATAATTCTTTCTTCTAAAATATCTTTTCTTGTAGTTTTCTATATTAAATCTTTTTTTATATTTTTGGAAATTTTGTTTTTTGAATTTATATTTTTTTAAATCTTTTATATTTTTTATATTTTTTATATTTATATTTTTGTTTATAAGATTTTATGTTACATCTATATTTCCCTGGTATTCTAAAATCTCTTGTATCATAGCAGATTTTATCATTTCCTCTTATCTATTTGCATTCTTTTCTTTCTTGGCATTTAATAATAATCCAATATTTAAAGTTTCTTATTCTTCCTCTTAGAGTATCTGGTATAGTTTCTCTATTCCTTTGTTCCCAATTTCCTGTTAAGGTTTTATATAATGTTCCAGGTAATTTTTGAAAAAAAAACATTTCTTTATAAGTTGTTTGCATAGAGGGTGGTAATTTATGGTAATACATTTCATATTCACAAATAAAAGAATCTATGTAAAACATGTTACAAATTTCCATATTTGTTAGATGCCATTTAGTTTCATTAATTTCATTTTCACTAGATTCAGTGATAGTCCTCCCTTTATCTTCTCCAATAAATTCTTTGTATATTTCATTTATTACTGTATCTAAGTATTCCCTTCCAGTGGAAGCATTTCCTTGCATTAATAAATGTTGTTGATTTGTTAAATTTGATAACCAAACTTTAACATTTCCTGTCATTTTATGTGCTACAAGTACTCTACAGGTTGAAGGATTTGTTTGGATAGTTTGAGAAGTTTGTATGAGTACACTCATTCCACTAGCTCATTCATCTAAGGCTTTCTTCCTATCTCTTATACAGTCTAAATTTAGAAGTTCAGACTTATAATTATCATGGAGTTTGAACTCTGGTGGAATACTACCTCTAGTTACCCAATGCAATCCTTCCTCCATTTTAGGTGGTTGTCTTCTCCTATCTGTAGTATCAGGTTGTTATGTTCTTTGCCTATTTCTTTCTCCCCTATGTGGGTCAGATGTTCCTTCTTGGTAAGGGACTGGTAATGAAATTGGTTTCATATGACCTTTTGAGGTCATGTTTTCTAGTTCAGAATCAATTTCATTGATTATTGTCATATCATCATCTTCTTTGTTAGTACAAAGTTTTTCATTATAATGTTCTTTTATTTCTTCATTTGTTAATGTCAATAAACTGACTAATGTTTCTATATCCCTGTTTTCAAGATCCATGAATTTTCTTTCTAATTCTTTTCTATATTCCATTAAATCAGAATTATCTCTTTGTTTTTAGATTGTTCCTCATTTTTCCTTTTCTCATTTTTAGGAATCAAAGAATCTGATCTCCTAGGTGGTTCTTCTTTTAGTCCTTCTAACAAATCATATTTATAACCTATTATTTCATTATTCCTATGTATGTTGTATACATCTTTTCTTAATTCTGAAAATTCCTTGTGCATATCTTGTTGTAGTTTATTATAAACACATTCCTTTATTTCCTTTAGTAATTCTTTTTGTATATCTATTATTTCTTGTAAATATTTTGTATTTGATTCTTGGACTAAATCCATTTCCTCTATTAATAATTGTATAGTTTCAAATAATGTTGCTTGAGTTTTTGCTACACCTATTAGGCTTCCATTTACTTCAAAATGCATATTTTTTATTTTATCTCTAAACATTATTTTTCTCTAATATATAATCATGAACTAATGCTTTCATTATTTTGACTTCATTTTCTAGTTTTTTCACTTCTTCTTGGTTAGAAGTTTCTCGTTCATGGTTTATAAAAGTAAACATTGGCATAGTATCAATTTTTATAACATTACTTTTTCTTCCTGTTATCAAGGGTTTTTCTTTGATATATAATTTACATTCTTCTAGTATTTCAAAGTCTGTTAGTATATTTGATTTTATTATTTGTCCAAGTTCCTTAAAAATTTTGTATATTTCTATAAATTCATTTTGTCCATATATTGAACTATTATGACTATTTGTTACAGAATATGCTACTAGATAATGTATTGAAAATAGATGATTTTCTTCTTTCATTAAATCTCATCTTTCAAATTCATAAGCTAGACTTGATACTTTATTTAAATTTTTATCATGTATATTGATAGAAAATGTAGGATATGTTATAAATTTTAACTTTTGGTATTCTAAATTACCATGGATCATTCCTAATAAGCCATATATATTTCCTATTTATTTTTCTGTTATCTAGTAATATTATTTTTATTGATGTATCTATTCCTTCTCTAAAATGAGTTTTTATTAATATTTGAATTCCTCCTAAATGGATGTATCTAATTTTTTTCCTTATCTTTATGAGGAATTTTTGATAGCTTGTTTAATATAATTTCTTTATCAATTAATCGTATATTATATCTTCCTTTTTACATCTCCAATCTTAATACTCATTTTTTAATAAAAATGATGGGTCTTTAAACCCATCTCTTTCTTTAAGATTTAATTTTTCTTTTTGAATTTTTTCAAATTTCTTTTTACTTATTACCATTTCTTGTGAAAAATATCCTGAGATATCTTCTGTTTTTATGTCTATTATTTCTTGGTTTATTTTTTCTTCTTCCATTGTGAGAATGTTTTTGAATTCTTTGAAACCTTAAGAGTATTTTTGAATTTTTTGAAATTTTAGGAGTATTTTTGATATTGAATGTTACTGTTAGATTTAACTTTTGTTATATTTTAGGGATATTTTTGAAATCTTAAGGATATTTTTGAAGATTACTTGAACCTTGGGGACGATCTTTTTCCGAATTAGTGGGATGAAGTAAATTTTATTCAATTGTTATTTTTTTTCTTGCTTGTACACGAACTCGTGCAAGCATACACGGTCACAAGTAATAAAGATTTGTAAGTATAGTATCGATCCCACGAGGATTTGTTACCATAGTTTGTCGAGTACTAAAATTATATCTTTCTGATTTTATTCAAAACAATCGTTGGTTAATAAAAAGGAAATAAAAGAAAATAAAAGAAATCTAGGATTGCAATTTTTCACCAAATTAATCCACTCGAACCATTTATTTTTCTTTTGATTTATATTTTAGTACATTTAATTTGTCAACCGAAAACTTCTTTTTTTATTATTCATACATCTCTTTCGAGCTCCGTATAAACACACCTCGTTAATTTAATTTACTATATCTCTATGAAAATTAAATTTACCGAGATTCATTACGCTCTAAATTTTCAAATGGCCACACATACAATTAGGGTATATCTCTATCCTTCATCATACATGTCATTCTATTTACGAGCAATATACACACAAATGCCTTTCTCAAGTTTATTCATGTGCCACGGATCGTTTTGATAAGATTCGTAAATAATCAAAAAGCATTACGCACAAAATAGAACAAACAAATCGAACGTCTTATAAATCTAACAAAAATAATTAAAATTAAAGCTTCATAATTTTAGATTAAATGCAACCCTAGAAAAATTAAATTACTTCATAAAATTAAAATAAAACTTATAACAACTACAGAAAAATTAGATGAAGCAGAAATAAAATTAAAACATCAATTAAAACAATTATTTGGCACACGCAAAACACAACAAAAGCCAAAAATGGCTTCTGCGTGTTTTGCCGTCCAACACACAAATACAATAAAAATTACAAACTGAAAAACTAAAACACTCTAAAAACTTTCGAAAATTAAAACTAAATCTCTACTCCAAAAACTACTCCAACCAAACTTTTTTAACACTCAAAACTATCTCCTATTTATAGTTAAAAAAATACAACTAAAATATTACATTTTTATTTAATTTTTATATCAAAAACGCGTAATAATTTTTATCGAAAAAACGAAAATCACGCGTATTGATTTTTGTATCGAAAAATCTTATTTAATTCACGCGTGAGACAGGGGCGCCGATTACGCATTTTTTAATTCTTTATGCATGCCACGTGTCGCGTATGATTCGCCGAAAGATTCCCTAAGGACACGTGGCAAGACATCATTCGGTGAACAAACCGCCGCACGTAGGAACGGGGCACATGATTACGGCCGAAAAAGTGAAGCAACTACCGGAAACGGAGCGTGATCCGCGCGGTCGCGCATATTGTAAATAGCCACGTGTCTGGACTTTGATTACCTTAAATATTAGCGGGACACGTGGCGATCCTTATTCCGTAAAATCCGAGGATGCACGCCGCTATCATAACCCGCGTCACACACGATTTCTACAGAGCGGCTCGGCGCGCGGCTTGACGGACGTGCTTCAACTGACCGTCGATCCGATCCAACGGCCGCCGAACGCCTGGGGAATCTCGCGCACCGACACGTGGGTCCCACTGACGCCGGCACGTGCGACACGTGGGGCCCATCGGCACGCCGAGCCGCGCGAAGCGAATATATCCGTTCCCACTCTCCTTGGTCGGGATTGATAAAGCACGCGCGACCGAGCCGTTGATCCTTTGATCTGATCCACGTTTGCGAGTGTAATCTTGCGCGTGGCCGTCTACTCTCCCGCTAGAAAATTAAACTTTTATTAATTATAGTTTGACCCACAAATTTAATCCAAATTACATTTTGCACTTTCTTAAATTACAGTTAAGCCCTTTGCTAATTTTAAATTAAATTTTTAAACTTTTAATAATTAACATGAAGCCCAAATTTAATTTAAATTATATTTTCGATTTTTATAAATTGTAATTAAGAAACTATATTATCATAAATTATATTTGTGACGTAAATATGAAATTAAGTACATTTTCGATACAAATTATTGAATTTTATTAAAAATGTATTTTTAGCACATAAAAGGAAAATATTAATTTATTTAACAAAAATTAACTAAATATTAATAGAACATAGCAATTATCATTACTAAAATTGATGAAAATAACTGTATAAAATACAGTTATCAACACCACCAAACTTAAGTTTTTGCTAGTCCTCGAGCAAAAAGAAGAAATAAAACAAAGATAAGTGCATTTACAATAGTGATTTTCAAAATGCTTCTTCTCTTTTGAAAATACATAACCCAAAGAAATAAAAGAATTTTATCCAAGCATCAAAATCAATTTAAAAGTATATCACATTTTCACAATGAATTTTAGTGTGTGTGTGAAGTCTTTTCATATTTCATCACATGAACTCCGGATCAATTTATACAAATATAAAATCAAACAATTTGTCATGAAATCACAAATCTCAATAAGTTTATTTTTCATTTCTCTCTCCACTAATGTAGACAAACACAAAACACAAAATCAATAGGACTTTATTAAGCTTGTAATGTATGGCTTAGGTAAAGGTTGGATGAAGGATAATATTTAGCTTAAAACTTTTCCCGAGCATAACATTTCACGATTGAAAAAGATAATTCTATCATCACAATAATTACTTCCCAAATTGGGATTTCTCATCACATACAATAACTATATTTTTTTTTCAGATTCTATATTTTTTTCTTCCTTTTTTTTTTTAGAATCTTTTTTTTTTTTCACCATACTCTTTTTTTTTTCTTTTTTTCTTTTTTTTTTTTCAAGAGTCTCTTTTTTCTTGATATAACCTTTCAACATATACTAATAATTGCCACATTTTACTGAGATAAGAACAACAGATATATCTACACATATATATATTTTTAGATAGGCTTTTAAATTGAGAAAAATATATATGTAAACTTTGAGGCTCAAAAGGGGTATACTATGGATAATGTATGTCAAGGTAGATAGAAAGGCTCAAACGATCCAAAGATGGCCTAAATCATTTTCTTAGTTACATGTCATCTATAATTTCGCCTCGAGAGAAAATCAAACAAATTCTAAAAATTGTGACACCACAAAAATCAATCGAATTTCATACTCATATAAACCTTCTCTAAATTATCATAACAACTCAAAAATCAAGACTAGTGCTCATGAATATTTATTCTTGTAAAAACTAAACATACGTAAAAATTATACATCACTTAGACAATATTCAAATTTTTCAAAGAATTATGCATCATTTAAATACAAGAATTCAAAATAAATCACTATTCATAGCAAAATATCTTCAATCAACCAAACAAAAAAAAAAAATTTCACAAGCGATAACATCCAGAAAGTATTTCAATTAGTCTTAATATATCCACCACCCCCAAACTTAATATACACATTGTCCTCAATGTGTGAAAGTTAAAGAACATATGAGATGGGTTTAAAGAAACTTCCTGGTTTGTTTGATTGGTTAAGCCAAAATTGATTCATTACCTCCAATTTGCACCTACGAAAAAAAAAGTACATAACATAATATAAAAAGTAATACATGCGAAAAAATAAAATAAAAAAAATAAAACACATGGGTTGCCTCCCAAGAAGCGCTTGATTTATAGTCTTCAGCTTGACTTCTCAATTTGTTTTTCTTTTGTAGGTTAAGATTTGTGTATAACAAAATCTCAACTTACGAGAAAATTGAAAAATAAATTAAGAAAATATAACCAAAATTTTTTTCTTTTTGTGAGTTAAGATTTGTGTTCAAACAAAATCTCAACTCACTAGAAAAATAAAAATAAAAATAAAATAAAACAACCAACAATAAGAAAAAAAATTTTTTTTTGTTTTTCTTTTCGTGTATTAAGATTTGTGTGTCAAACAAAATCTCAACCCACAAGAAAATAAAAAAAAAAAAAAAATAATAAAATAAACTAACAATAAGCAAATAATTTTTTTTTTGTTTTCTGATTTTTTTTCTCTTTATGTGTGTTAAGATTTGTGTGTAAAACAAAATCTCAACGCACGAGAAATTTGCAAAATACAATAAACAATGACAATAAAAAAAATTATTTTTCTTTTTGTGAGGTAAGATTTGTGTGTCAAACAAAATCTCAACCCACGAGAAAATTGAAAAATAAATTACACAACCAAAAATAAAAAAAAAGATTTATTTTTCTTGTTGTGAGTTAAGATTTGTGTGTCAAACAAAATCTCAACCCACGAGAAAATTGAAAAATAAAATAAAACAACAAATAAATTTTTTTTTCTTTTTTTGTAAGTTAAGATTTGTGTGTCAAACAAAATCTCAACTTACGAGAAAAGTTTTAAAATAAAATAAACAAGAACAATAAGCATATTTTTTTATTATTTTTAAAATTTTTTTTTTTTTTTTTTGAATTAAAATCAAATTGATTGGTATTAGTATCAACAATGAAAATAGTAAAACAAATCCCCGGCAACGGCGCCAAAAACTTGTTGGTGTTTTTCAACACACGAACTCGTGCAAGCATACACGGTCACAAGTAATAAAGATTTGTAAGTATAGTATCGATCCCACGAGGATTTGTTACCATAGTTTGTCGAGTACTAAAATTATATCTTTCTGATTTTATTCAAAACAATCGTTGGTTAATAAAAAGGAAATAAAAGAAAATAAAAGAAATCTAGGATTGCAATTTTTCACCAAATTAATCCACTCGAACCATTTATTTTTCTTTTGATTTATATTTTAGTACATTTAATTTGTCAACCGAAAACTTCTTTTTTTATTATTCATACATCTCTTTCGAGCTCCGTATAAACACACCTCGTTAATTTAATTTACTATATCTCTATGAAAATTAAATTTACCGAGATTCATTACGTTCTAAATTTTCAAATGGCCACACATACAATTAGGGTATATCTCTATCCTTCATCATACATGTCATTCTATTTACGAGCAATATACACACAAATGCCTTTCTCAAGTTTATTCATGTGCCACGGATCGCTTTTGATAAGATTCGTAAATAATCAAAAAGCATTACGCACAAAATAGAACAAACAAATCGAACGCCTTATAAATCTAACAAAAATAATTAAAATTAAAGCTTCATAATTTTAGATTAAATGCAACCCTACAAAAATTAAATTACTTCATAAAATTAAAATAAAACTTATAACAACTACGTAAAAAATTAGATGAAGCGTAAATAAAATTAAAACATCAATTAAAACAATTATTTACACACGCAAAACACAACAAAAGCCAAAAATGGCTTCTGCGTGTTTTGCCGTCCAACACACAAATACAATAAAAATTACAACCGAAAAACTAAAACACTCTAAAAACTTTCAAAATTAAAACTAAATCTCTACTCCAAAAACTACTCCAACCAAACTTTTTTAACACTCAAAACTATCTCCTATTTATAGTTAAAAAAATACAACTAAAATATTACATTTTTATTTAATTTTTATATCAAAAACGCGTAATAATTTTTATCGAAAAAACGAAAATCACGCGTATTGATTTTTGTATCGAAAAATCTTATTTAATTCACGCGTGAGACAGGGCGCCGATTCTGCATTTTTTAATTCTTTATGCATGCCACGTGTCGTCGTATGATTCGCCGAAAGATTCCTAAGGACACGTGGCAAAGACATCATTCGGTGAACAAACCTACCGCACGTAGGAACGGGGCACATGATTACGGCCGAAAAAGTGAAGCAACTACCGGAAACGGAGCGTGATCCAGTAGCGGTCGCGCATATTGTAAATAGCCACGTGTCGGACTTTGATTACCTTAAATATTAGTGGGACACGTGGCGATCCTTATTCTCAGAAAATCCGAGGATGCACGCCGCTATCATAACCCGCGTCACACACGATTTCTACAGAGCGGCGATGCCTGGATGGACGTGCTTCGGACCGTCGATCCGATCCAACGGTCGCCGAACGCCTCGGGGAATCTCGACATGTGGGTCCCACTCGACGCCGCCCGTGCGACACGTGGGCCCATCGGCACGCCGAGCCGCGCGAAGGAATATATCCGTTCCCACTCTCCTTGGTCGGGATTGATAAGCACGCGCGACCGAGCCGTTGATCCTTTGATCGGACCCACGTTGGCGAGTGTAATCTTACGCGTGGCCGTCTACTCTCCCGCTAGAAAATTAAACTTTTATTAATTATAGTTTGACCCACAAATTTAATCCAAATTACATTTTGCACTTTCTTAAATTACGCTAAGCCCTTTGCTAATTTTAAATTAAATTTTTAAACTTTTAATAATTAACATGAAGCCCAAATTTAATTTAAATTATATTTTCGATTTTTATAAATTGTAATTAAGAAACTATATTATCATAAATTATATTTGTGGACAGAAATATGAAATTAAGTACATTTTCGATACAAATTATTGAATTTTATTAAAAATGTATTTTTAGCACATAAAAGGAAAATATTAATTTATTTAACAAAAATTAACTAAATATTAATAGAACATAGCAATTATCATTACTAAAATTGATGAAAATAACTGTATAAAATACAGTTATCAATAACACTACTAAATTGTTCACTTTATATTTTGTAAAAAATAAAATAAAATTATGAGTTTTATAATTATTTAAAAAAATTATACTACAAAAAAATAACAGCTCATAAATAAAAAGTTATTTATTATTTTTACTCCATCTTAATCTTAATTTTTTTTTCTCAAAATTACAAAAATACAATTAAAAAATTAACAACAATTTTAAATTTTCTTTTAAATTTATATTACCACTATTACTTTTAAATTGATATTTAAAATTAAAAATTTTGTTCGGACACAAATTGTGTTCAATGAATACACAAATATATATATCAACAAGTGATATAATAATAAGAAACAATTGTTCCCACATAAATTATGTTATGAGAAAATAATTTTTAAAACAAAAAATAAAAATCAATTATTTTATGTTTTTATATATTAAGAAAGCAAAATTAAAAATAAATAATAATAATTAATTCAATCATTCAATCAGAATCAACAACTAAGAATATATATAAAAATATATCTAGAAATTTGAATCTTTCAATTTTCTAAACAAGTAAATCACTAAAATCTCTTCAATATAATTATCAATCAATTAAATGATTAATTGAATCTAACATAACATGTATTACTCTCTCAAGTAAACTACACACCATATAGTAATTAACATTATCACATACCCATGTCAATTAAATTACATATTACTCATTAAGTTCATCAATTATGGATCACATACATAAGAATCAAACATTTTTGCCTAGAAATTATGCATGTTATTTAATCAAGACAAAAAATTAAATAATTTTCTCAAATATATTTAATTGCCTTTATAGATCAATTGTTGGCCAAACAATTCATATCATAAAAATTAGATTAAATAATATAATTAAATTGAAATTATAATTTGGATAAAATATTAGATCATCACATGGTAAAAATATGGTTCACAAGACCCCTAGATTAATAAATTAACTAGATATAATTTTGTTTATAAAGCTCATATTTTTTTATAAAGAAAAACATAAAAAATGATAAAGAAAGGAGATGAAGAAGAAATACAATCAATCTCTTGAATTGTAATACCAATCTCCTCTTAAATCTCCACCAAAATTGTATCTCCTTTGAAAGTTTTCTATGTTTTTCTCTCTTCTTGGCTCCAAAAATTGATAATTTTTTTGTTAATTTTGGCTCATTAGGGTTTATGGGGGTAATTAAGGGGTTGAACATAACTCAGGTGGAATCTAAACCTTCAGATCAGCTTCAAATCAAGGGTTGAGATGAAAAAAGGAAAATTAACAATGCCAGCCAATAGGGACACAACACATGACACATGGTATTGTATTTACTGGGCGAATCAGAGCTTTACGCATGGTAGGAGGACAAGTCTCGATCAACGTATGCTGAGTCAGTACCACGTGTCATAACGTGATTCGCAGTTATGAAATGCATGGCACCCAGGAGGAATAAATGGACGAATACAGTGATGAAGCATGGCAAAAGTGTTAACCAAGTGACAAAGTCGAAATGAACATCGTGCTAACATATGGCATGGTATTACATCACATGATACACACGATTTTTTGCTATTGGGTCTCTCTGATTGCGTGTCATCCACGTAGCTTGCTTAGTCAACTCTCTTGCTTGCGTAGCGTCCACATGGTAGCTTATGATTGTCTTACATTAAAATTTTCAAAAAAATCCCAAAACATTTTAAAAATTATATTTTCACACATTTTCTCTAGAAAGTTCATTTTTTAATATTTTTATCCCAAAAATATTATTTATTGAATAAATGAGCAAATGTTAAATAAAAAAAGTGCACTGATGAATCTACTTTCATAGTCATCACACCCTAAACTGACATGGGCAATATATTTATAAATATATATCTATTAATACATGCATATTTATCTAAATCTATCTCTCTTAAAAGTCATACAATTTTATGACAAAAAGGTTCACATATTAATCCATCAATACAAGGATATGCAAGGTTTTTGACAAATTGATTCGTGTATATGTGTTGCACATAATACCATCTAATGCACTCATGAATCAACATACATGAGCATGCTAATCAATTCAATCGTAGAACAAGTCTCATAGAACTATTTTTCACATCCCTCTCAACTAATATAAATATACACTTAGCTAAAGATCAATAAGGACTTTACATGGCCGATAAATGAAAACATTTAGACTCTTTCTACACCTTAGCTTTCTTTTTGTTCATTATGTAATTTTTAATTGTGATTAAGCTATAACTTGATATTTTAGTACACTCTCTCTTATCAATATTTTCATATTAATATTCTTTTATTCTACATCTTTTTTTGTAACTTCACAACACCCACAAGCTTATTTTCAATTTTCTTTTCTTTTTCTTCACAAACATAATTGTTGTGTGATTTTTGCTTCTTTTTTTCCCTCTTTTTTTAATAGGGTGCATTATCTTTTACTTGACATTATAACCTAACACATAATTGCATTTTTTTTCTTTTTATATAAGTTAAAGGTGCAAGGGTAAAGATAATGCTTATTACTTAGGTATAAAATGAGGCTTAAGGATATAAAAAGTTCTTTATTGGGCTCAATTGGGTTATTATGAATATTAACAATGGTTAGCTTGAAAGACTCAATCGATCCAAATAAGGCCTAAATCATCTCTTTTGCTAAATACTATTCAGGATTTTCCCTAAAGGGATGATCAAATAGATTCTAAAACATAGCAGATCTCATCAACTCGCACAACTTACCACAAATTTTCTCTCAATAAGAGCACCAAAATCAATCATGAATATTTCTATAAAAATTTGAATTAATCTAGTAAAAAGTAGCAAGCATATCACATAATTAATGTAAGTATCTTAACGAGCATGTTACATTCCTTATCCTAGTCATGAAAATTAATTTTTATCATTGAGTTAATATATTTCATATCAAGCATGCATGCATTTAGTTTCCATATATTTATCAACTTCTACCCAAATTATGATTAAAAACATCTTAATTTTGTTTTCCTGAAAACTATAAAATGTATACTAAACACTAAAGTAGAGAATGAGGTTCCCTCTTCCAAACTTAAATTGCACATTATCCCAAATGTGCACATTATCGTTAAAATGCTCAATTTTATTGTGTCATTACTTTCCATATTTATTCATCTACAAAACAAAAACAATAAAAATATAAGTAAAATAATGTTGGGTTGCCTCTCAACTAGTATAACGTTTGACGTCCTTGACTAGATGATCATATCAAGTCCTAAGGTACATCCCTCTATATCCATTTACTTTTGATTTTGCCCGAAAATAGTTTGACTCTTGATTTGTTCAATAATACTTTATGTTCCAATTTAAAAACATGGTGCTCAGTTCTCTTATCATACCATATTTTTGTTTTCTTTTTATACTTTTTGGCATTATTTTATGCACTCCATCATAGCTCATCTAATTTATATATTTCCAGGATCTTTTCACCTCTTTATTGAACTCTTCTGTTTGCCTACTTCATTGGGGATGGGAGGGTAAAAGTGTGAGGTCTAAACTTAGTGGTCCTTCAATTAATGGTTTTAGCTTAGATCATATCTCAAAATTTTCCATAAACGCATTTAATATACACATGAGAGGCGTGTCCTCCAAAAAGTTCACATAGTTCACAATATCAACCTTTAATTCCATACTTTCAAAGTTAAAATAGGTTGATTTATTTTCTGGTGAGTTTATGTCCTTGTTCATAGCATCATATCTAATAGTCTTAAGTGTAGGAAACTTAACATATTATTTTAAGTTATCCTCACAATTAGTAACATTTATCTTAAAACATTCATTAGCATTATCAATATTAGGGACTTCAGATGCTTTTGAAACTTTATACATTACTTGTTCATTTTGCACTCTTATTGTAAGCTCACCATTTTGTACATCATTCAGTGCTTTTCTGGTTGTTAAGAATAGACGACCAAGTATGATAGAAATGTTACAGTACTCTTTCATGTCTAGTACAATGAAATCTGCCAAAAAGACTAACTTATGTACTTTTACTAGCACATCTTTTATCACACACTGAGGTCTCTTAATTGATCTATCTGTCATTTGTAATATCACTGTAGTGGATTTGCCTTTACCAACCCTTAATCTTTTGAAAATCCATAATTTTCATAAAGTTAATGTTAGAACCCAAGTCACATAGTACTTTCTTAAAGTGGACATTTCCAATAGTGCAAGGGATGTCAAAACTATTTGGATCTTTTAATTTCTGGGGTATTTTCTAGCAAGGATGACACTACAACCTTCATTCAAGGTTATTGTTTCATTATCTTCAAGCCTCCTTTTCTTAGACAAGATGTCCTTCATAAATTTAGCATAAGATAACATCTGTTCAAGTGCATCTGCAAATGATATATTTATGTGCAGCTTCTTGAAGACATCCAGAAATTTTGAAAACTGTGTATCTAATTTTTTTATAGTCTTTGAGTGAAAGAAATAGTAGGTTTGTAGATGTTTCTCTTTTTGGCTAAATTATTTCTTTTCCTTTACTTTCTCTATCCATTAATTCATGTATTTCTCTATACACTAATTTCTCTTCATCCTTGTTACTTTCTAGTTTTTCATTATACTTTTTAGTCTCAAGTTCTTCCTTTAGAATGTATCACTCCTCAAGGTTATGGCATTGCAATGCTCTTTACCTTCTCTTCTTGAGTTTATAATTGTGTCACTTGGAAGGTTACCTTGAGGCCTTTGACTTATGGACTGGGAAAGTTTCTCCATTTGGTTCTCTAAATTTTGAATTGAAGCATCTTGAGTGGACACTTTTATATTTACTGATTGGATAAAGTTTTTCATCATCCCCATTAAAGCATTTATATTGTCCTCAATAGGCGGCTTTTTCTCTTGAGCTTGTGATTATTGTGGTTGTTGGAAACTAGGTGGTGGAAATGATTGATGGTTGAATTTTTTACCACCTTGATTATTTATTACTCCAAGAAAAAATTGGATGTTGTCTCCATCTTGGGTTATATGTGTTCGAGTATGGATTATTATTTCGGTTCACATTACCAATATAGAATGCTAATTTAGGATTATTTGGATAATTATCAAACAAATGGGCTCCATCAAAAAACACATAAGACACCCCTGAATCTTGGTTCTGGTTTATACTCATTGGCAATTTTTGAGCCTTCAAAAGGTTAACTAAAGATAACACTTGAGCTATAAGTGACGTGATATAATTTACCTTATGCACTCCGGCTTCTCTTCTTGTGGTTTTCATTCTATCTATTGGCCATTGATAATTATTGTTAGCCATTTTTCAAGTAAATCATAAACTTGATTGTAAGATTTGGCTAATATAGCTCTATTAGCGGATGCACCAACAATGGTTCTTATTTGAGCCTTGAGACCATTTTCGAAAATCTCCATTTGGATCCAATGAGAGATACCATCGTGAGGACATTTCCTTAGCAATTCTTTGAATCTTTCTCATGCTTTATATAAATATTCTCTTTCATAATGTTGGAAGGAGGCAATGTCATTCCTAAGCTTGGTATTCATTGTTAGTGGGAAGTATTTCATCAAGAATTTCTCCACCAAATCATTCCAAGTTTTAATGGAATCAGGTGACAAAGAGTTTAGCCAAGCTCGAGTACGGTCTCGTAAAGAATAAGGGAACAATCTAAGCCTAAATGCATCTTCAGTCACACCACTGAATTTAAATGAATCTTCAGCTTTAATAAACAACTTGAGATGTAGTTGAGGATCCTTTGTTAGTATCTGTTGAATTGCCCAACTTTTGTAGCATTTAAAACATCATTAGCTTTAGTTCAAACTAATTAGCTTGAATGTTTGGCCTTGAAATACTTGGATTCAATCCTTCCAATGTAGGTATTGCATATTCATTCATAGCTCCAACCTTATCATCCATCAAAAGTATTTGGTTGATCAAATTTAGCTCCTTATTGTTTGTTTCTAATGGATTAGCCATTTCTTCCACTTGGGTGACAACTTGTTGTTTTCTTATTGATATTAAAGTGCGCTTGATTTTTGGATCAAAAAAAAATTTCTCTTCTATAGAATTTGCTCATGCAATAGACTTAAATATGTTTCTAATAGTACTAAAAGAGATGTCTAAATTAAAACTAAATAACTAAATTAATTAATTAAAATTTAAAAAAATAAAATAAAAATAACTAACTAACTAGATAAATTAAAATTAAAATTATGAAAAATAAATAAAGAAAATTAACTAAAATAAAATAATTAATTTCTAATGTTTATGATCCCTAACAATAGTGCCAAAAACTTGATCGGACACGAATTGTGTTAAATGAATACGCAAGTATGTATATCTCAACAAGTGATATAATGATAAAAAAAATCGTTCTACACAGATTAAGTTATTAGAAAATAATTTTTAAAACAAAAAAATAAAATTTAATTTTTGTTGTATTTTTATATATTAAGAAAGCAAAATTAAAAGAACTAAAAAGAAATAACAATAATTTATTAAAATTAGAATCGGAAACTAAGAAAATACATATAAAAAATATCTAGGAATACTTAATCCCTTAATTTTCTAAACAAGTGAATCACTGAAATTCTTTCAATATAAATTATCAACCAATTGCATGATTAATTTAATCTAACATAAAATATATTCCTCTCTCAAGTAAACTACACACTATATAATAATTAACTCAATCACACTCTCATGTCAATTAAATTGCATATTACTCGTTAAGTTCATCAATTATGGATCACATACATAAGAATCACACATTTCTGTCTAGAAACTATGTATGTTATTTAATCAAGACAAACAGTTAAATAATTCTCTCAAATCTATTTAATTGTCTATATAGATCAATTGTTGGCCAAACAATTCATAGCGTAAAAATCAGATTAAATAATATAATTATATTGAAACCATAATTTGGGTAAAATATTATATCATCACATAATAAAAATAGGTTTCATAAGCCTCCTAAATTAATAAATTAACTAGACATAATTTTGATTACAAAACTCATATTTTTCATAAAGAAAGACATAAATATTGATAAAGAAAGGAGAAGAAGAAGAAATACAATCAATCTTTTAAATTACAATACCAATCTCCTCTTGAATCTATACCAAAATTGTATTTTTTTTAATTTTTCTATGTTTTTCTCTCTTCTTGGCTCCAAAAATTGATAAAAATTAAGTTAATTTTGGCTCACTAGGGTTTATGGGGTAATTAAGGGGTTAAATATAACTCAGGTGAAATATGGACAATCAGATTAGCTTCAGATCATAAGGTTGAGATGAAAAAATGGAAGTTAATTGTGCCAGCCAATAAGGATGCGACACATGACACAAGGCATTTACTGGGAAATTCAGAGATTGATATATGGTAGGAGGACTGGTCTAGGTCAATGCTTGCTAAGTCAGCACCATGTGTCATGATATGATTTGTGGTTACATATTGTGTGGCACCTGGGGGGAATAAATGGACAAATACAGTAACGACGCATGATGAAAGCGTTAACCAAGCGACGAAGTCAAAATGAATTCTATACTGACACCTGGCATGGCATTGCATTAGATAGTACATGTGGTGTCTCTCTAATTGTGTTTCATATACGTAGCTTACCTAGTGGCAACTCCTGATAAGTCCTACATTAAAAATTCATAAAACATCTATAAAAATTCCAAAAAACTCTAAAAACATTTCAAAAATTATATTTTCACCCATTTTCTCTAGAAAGTTAATATTTTAACCTCAAAAATTCAATTTATTGAATAAAACGAGCATATATTAAGTAAGAAAAATGCACCGATAACTCTACTTTCATAGAGTTATCAATTATCATTCATATTTATTAGTTTTTTAGTAATCATAAAGAAAAATAATGTATTTTACAATCCCATTTTGGAAAAAATAGTTGGTTTGGTCTTATAATTATTGTAAAATCTAAACTTTAGTCTTATAATTATTGAGCTAGGTAGATTAAGTCGCATAATTTTACAAAAATAGTTAAATCGATCAAATTAATATAATATCATCAAAATTAGGCATTATACATAATGAAAAATGTATCTATTAAGTATATGTTAAAATCAATCCTACCATAACTTGAGGTGATCAATACATTGATCCCTCAATACCTAACCTTCACATGCCTTCCAATCATTTACCATGTCGTATGGATCCCCTAGTTTGTCTCTGTCCTAGCATGCATGATACGATTGACAATACATAAGTATATGTGATCATGTACAAGTAGTAAGTAATTTTAATAACAAAGGTTGTCATATCCACAAGGATTGGTAACAATATTTACTCCTAATTACTAGTTCGTTAGTAAGTTAATTAAAATTAGTAAAAAAAGGATTTTGGTTTTATAAACAGAAAATTAAATTTATCAAATAAAATATAAAGATTATAATAAAAAATAATAAAAGAACGATTGTAGGATTATTCTCCACTATTAGCATGTATTGTAAATCAACAAAAGCACATTGTAGTATGTTATTTTTTATTATACCAACTTAGAGGAATTCACAAATGTAAAAATCTCTACATCTTTTTACCTATTCATTGAATTAAATAAACTCTTAATCTAGAATATTTTTAATAGATAACCTAAAATAAGCTCTTTAAATTTAATATATTAAAAGCATTTAATTTAAGAAGCAAATTGAATAAAGGTTAAACACACAAGCTCGGTTTAATTATCTTGAGCATTAATTCTCATTACAAGAATTTTATCACTAATTATTTAAATTGATCAATCGATTATGTACCCAATCAACTAAATTGATTAACGGTCAATGAATTTGATTATTTAATTATACGCTTAAATAATCAATAAAATCCATACAAAGATTAAAACCGAGAATTAATATACAATAAAAAAGAATAGATGAATAGAATACTATAGATCTTATTAAATATTACAATACATGTATAGGGCTTGAAATCATCCATAATCAATTATAAAATTAGCTACTTATGAAAAACAATAAATTAAGAATATTATTCATGAAAAAAAAAGAAATGAGAAGACATTTTATGATTGATGTCTTTAATTATGATCTTCAAATTACCTCTTGAATCTTCGTCTTAGTTCTTGCCTCTAGCTTTTATTATTCTAAATCTCTCTCTAAATGTGTATTATGATATTACTCATATTTTGTATGATTTTTGTATTTATAAGAGATAAAAATCCAATCAAAATGTAACTAGAATTATTGGTATTCTAATAGAGATTGGATTAGTGTGCACCGTATGTCAAAATGATAGGATAAACAACAATGGTTAAAAAGATAGGATAAGCTATGAAATATATCCACTTTCTTTCTATGTTAATTTATCTATCAAATAAAAATAATAAAATATCCATTAAAATCCTAAAAAATCAATATTTTCTCAATAAATATAAAATAAATAATTTTAGCTAATTATAATATATATATATATATAAAGTAAATAATATCTAAAAAAGTATATAAAATAACACTTATCAAACTCTTCTACACATACTCTTTGCTAGTCCTCGAGCAAAGTAAACACTCATAATTGAGAGAATAAGATTTTTGACATTTTTATCTCAAGAGCTTAACAATATTATGATTTCAAATTCTAATAAATATTAGACTTTAACTTTATTCATCCCTTTATTCCAGATACTATATAATAATTATGCTTAAAGTGTGTGTTGTAGTATCAATTATTAATAGTCAAATCATATAACTTAAGCAAGTTGGAACATTATTCATCCCAATAAAATACCACTATTCTTTCTAGAGTTGAATTGAGTATTATAGGTTTTTCTTTAAAATTGTATCTCCAATCACCAAAAGTATTTCTTAAAATCAAAAGGTCTTTCATTTAGTTATAATATAACTACGCTTGTTGGTTCAATCAAATAAAAGGAAAAAAAAATAAGAGAAACAAAAGTTCATGAGTCCATGGAGTAAGAGAAAGAGAACTATAAATAATATTAACATAATACCAATTATTTCAATAAAATATGATCAAATTTCATTATTTTGGACCTTCTCTTTTTTCTTGTTTTTGCCACTTTTTTTTAATAACATAACTATTTTATAATTTTTTAGCTTCTCCCCTTATTATTATTAATATATATATATATATATATTCTCCTTTTTTGTGCTTTTTGGGAATATATTGTAGCAGTTTTTTGTATGTTAGGCATGTAATCAATTTTAGTACAATTGATATTCTTAAATTGTCTTTAGTGTTTTCATAGAATCCATTATCTTTTTGTACAACTCTACTTTTTTTTTAACTATAGGATACGACCAATATATTTGATTCAAAGGGTAAAAAGTAAGTACTATGACCAATATGTTTGGTTCAAAGGGTAAAAAGTGAGTACTATGATCAATATGTTTGGTTCAAAGGGTAAAGAGCGAGTAAAGAAAATTGGCTCATATACGCTCAATTTGGTTCTCTAAAAGTGTTGTTCTTAAAAGAACAACATTAAAGGTAGGACAATTTAGCCAAAGAAATTAATATTATTATTTTAATCATTTTCATGAAATACATTTAGCATTAGCCATGATAAACTTAAAAAAAGTTTTAACAACTTATTCTTATTCATTAAAAGTATATAAAAGTTCCAAGAGATTCATAATATTTTTTCACAAGTTCATGCATATAGATTATTATATCACCAATTTAGTTATTATATATGTAAGTTTTGAGTAAAATTATCATAAAGATATATTTGCTTAGGAGCATGGTCAAGAGTCTATCCTTTTTAATCTAACATTATTTAGCTAATTTCATTACAGATGCCAAAAAACAAAAAGAGAACATGTGATTGTTTCGAAGCCCATCTATTAATTCCCTAAGAAATGTAATAAATAAATACTAAAAATGAAAAAAATGCTACCTAGAACATACTAAATCCAAAATAGGCATCCTAAAACATGCTAAACTAATAAAGCATAAAAAAATATAGTGATGTGTTAACACTTCTCCACATCTAATTCTTACACTGTCCTAAATGTAAGCATATGCATCTATATAATATAAAAACATGGTTAAAAAAGAAATAGAAAACAAATCTGGTGGGTTGCCTCCTACAAAGCGCTTGGTTTAACGTCCTTAGTCTAACATTATTACTTTTATCGTCCACCATCATCAAAGATCTTGAAGTATGTGATGTCAAACTTTTGAGCTAGCAGTTCATTATTTACATCCTTATATCTTGATGGTAGTCTCCTTTGAAGAATGCTAGGCATATTATCCCTTTATTTATCTCTTTATTATCCTTAAGCTTGTCTTTGGTAAGAAAAAGTTTATTAAGGTGCTTTTCATACTAACATTCCTCCTTAATATCTTTCATAAGAGGTATGTGAATTTTCACCTTGGGATTCCTTTTCATGATTATCCTTTGTTGAATTATCAAACCTATTGAAGAAAGATAAAGTACAATCATCAATAAAAATAAAGGTTTGAATACTACCTTTTATGTTACATTGGATTATTTGAGGGTGATGGTCGTTTCCTTTTCACTAATCTTTCTTCGTATATATCATTCGCAAGGATTCTTTGAGACTCCTCTAATTTCTTACCACTCTCTGTAATGGTAGCATTGATGGTTTCTTTAGGTTTAGCATCTATATGGGAGAAGAGCTCTACAATTGCTTGTGCTTCTAGTCTTTGCCCTACTTGATTGGGTAGAGTGGGTTATGACATTGGTGATGGGAAGTTAGATATGATGTTAAACTTTTCTAATGGATTCCTCATTGAAATTTGGTTTACATGTATCTGAAAATTTTTACTTGAAATTTCTTATTCTTTAATAGCTTGATATGCTTAGTAGTTCTGCTAAAATTTCAAAGTATTAGTAGCGATGGTATTCACTAAATCCTCAAGGGACTTACCATGAGTGATTGGAGTTGGTTGTGGCATTGAGAATAAAAAATTCAGCATGATATTGAAATTCTATATTGGGTTTCTATAAGAATAGCTTGGGTATTGATGATCCCACCATTGTGTATTATACATGTTAGAATATGGATTATATCTAAGCCTCCAGCTTTCAAATCCACCCATAGCATTAGCGTAGTCCCAATTGCCTATTTGATACTCAAAGTGTAGTGTAGGAAATTCATTGTATGTAGAGTATGCAAGATCCATATATGTATTTATATTCCCTTGATATTCAACACTTCAAGAAAACAAATTAGATAAATAAAATAAAATAAATAAATAAAAAGATAATTAAAATTAAAATAAACCAAACTTAAAATAAATAAATCTAAACTAAAAATAAAAATAATAATAATAATAAAAATAAACTAAAGAAAATAAAGGAATTTTAAAAAATAAAGAATTTTTTTTGAAAAATAAATAAATAAATAAAAATTAGCAATTATTAGAAAAATTGTTAAACCAATCTCTCACAACGGTTTAAAAACTTGATATGATTGAAAACACGTAAGTACACATGATCATGAAAAATTGATAAGTAATTCTAAGAACAAGGGTTATTGTAGACACAAGAATTGGTAACAATATTTACTCCTAATTACTAGCTCGTTAATAAGTTAATTAAAATTAGTAAAATGAGGATTTTGTTTTTATAAAGTGAAAATTAATCTATCAAATAAAATATAAATATTACAATAAAAAAAATAATTGCATGATCATTCCCCACTACTAGTATGTATTGTAAATCAACAAAAATATATCCTAATTTCCTATTATTTGATTATACCAACTTAGAGAAATTTACAATTGTAAAAATCTACACATCTTATTAATTATTTGTTGAATTAAAAAAAAACTCTTAATCTAAACTGTTTTTAATAGACAACCTAAAATAAGCTATATAAATTAAACCTATCAAATACATTCAATTTTAAGAAGCAAATTGGATCAAGGTTAAACACATAAGATCAGTTTAATTATCTTGAATATTAATTCTCATTGTAAGCAATTTATCATTAATTATTTAAATTAATCAAGCGATTATGTACTCAATCAACTAAATTGATTAATGATGAATTAATTTGATTATTTAATTGTAAACTTAAATAATCAAGAAAATTTATACGAAAATTTAAACTAAGAATTAATACATAATGAAAAGGAATAAATGAATAAAACATTGTAGATCTTATTAAATATTTCAATTTATGTCTAGGACTTTGAAATCACGCACAATCAATTATAAAATTAATTATTTGTGAAAAACAATAAATTAAGGATATTATTTATAAAAATAATTAAAAAATGAGAAAAAAATTTAGAATTGATGTAGTTAATTATGATCAACAATTCCTTCAATTGCCTATTGAATCCTCTTTCTTAGTTCTTGCCTATAGTTTTTATTATCCTAAATCTTGCTCTAAATCTATAATATGATATTCTCTTTATTTTATGTAGTGTTGTTTTATATTTACAAGAGATAAAAATCAAATCAAAATATAACTAGGATTGATGGTATTCTAGTGAAGATAAGATAGAATAAGTTACTATGATTAAAATGATAGGATAAATTCTAAAATATATACTTCTTTTCTACGTTAATCCACCTAATCAAATAAAAATAATAAAAATCTCAAAATTAAAAAAAAATCAATATCCTTTCAATAAATACAAAATCAATAATTTTAACTCATTATGATAATAAAAAAAAAATAAATATAAATAAATTAATATATAAAATAATACTTATCAATGCATGCATGATGACCAGATATGGCCTTACCCATCTTTCCTTCCTTCCTCTATAGGTGTGATCAATTTGTACCACCAACTCACAATAGTGTAGATACGAATACGACGAGGTCCATTGGCAGGAAAACTATACAAGTACAACCTCCCACTTTTGAAAATTAAAGTACAGTTAAGAAAGAAATTTTAAGGACTCATGAGAAGTCTTGTTACTCAAGCATATTCTACATAGACTCAAAGAGTCTTGCACCTATCGTCAATGTTTTAGAGCTAACTTTCCAAATATTTCCCTCTAAAGAGAAGAAGTGTTGATCTTTCAAAGGCCAATTTTGACATACTTTTCAATTGGGAGTCCGATTAAGAATAAAAAACTACTAATAATAAGATATTGTTACACATATTTTTAACATCTAGGTCGAATGAGAAATCCTTTGATTGGGAAGGTAATAATCACACAAAAGTGGGCTCCATACTACTAGTGTGGCTTAGAGGGTCGTGAACCCCAATGACAATAGAATGACAAGATAAACCTTCTATTCCATATATTCAAGTCTATAAGACATATAGGGTTGATGTTATGGTGTAAATTAACCCATGTTATGTGACACAATATGAGAGGTACTAGTCACTAGATGACTTATAAGCCAACCTAGTAGACGTTATATCAGTAGATGAGCATCACTATCGGATAAATATCTAAAAGGATAAATGACTAGCAGATTATCCCTTAATTATTTGACAAAAAAAAATTATAAATAGATAACTCCGACATTAAAATAAATCTATCACAACGAATAATGGTCATTAATAGGTAGTATCTTCTCTTATATATATTCACTCTGTATACTTCATACATGATAACTTGACAAGAGACAAACACTACAATACATAATATCTCCTTAAATTTCTCTTCACCTCTCTAGATCATGGGAAGAGACACTAGTCTCTACCTTCTTTGTTAACCATTCAGACATACTTAAGCATCGAAAAGACAAAGATCGTCACACCCCTAGGTAATTCGAGGTTCTCACATTGTATTCTTAGTTCTCACGTCTATAGGAAGGAGAAGTGCAACCAATCATCAATGTTGATAAAAATTAGTATCAATAAATCGTAAATCTATTTGGTTTTATATTATGTTTGCAAACTCAACTTTTTAATGTCTTGTTTACTTTGTTAGTTAACCTTGGTTTTCTAAGGTATCGAGGTCACGTGATGTTTCTCCTAGTAGTATGTTTTTGTCCGTATGTAGAAATTATAGAAACTACATTTGTGGATGACGATGTGTAAGAATTTTAATGGGCTCTAAATGTTTGGGTAGAGCACACGATGGATAATATCTTGAAAGGGTTATTAATGTTAATTTTTGAATTGGATGAAAAAGATTGCAAGATTACTATTTTTCATCCTTAAATTACTATTTTTTTTAATTTTCACCTCCATTTTGCATATATTATATGCATTAATTTGCGACGTCTCCTTGTGTTTTAGTATTTATCCAATTTTCTTTCGATTTTTGGGTTTGTAAGTCTATTTTATTTAATTCTTCATGTAGCTAGTCTCTTCTTCTTAATTTATTCATGTTTAATTTAGTCGTTCTAATTTTAAATTTTGATAAAAACCATCTTAGTTGAAGCAATATCGCCCTTTTAAAAAATATATATGTTTTCAATTAAAAAAAAAAAAGAGGGTTGCTGAATTACTTTCATATATAAACAACTTCTAAATGTAATAAATCATAGAAAATAGTCAAATCCAACAAATAATAATTAATGACGAAATTAAAACAAGAAGGAATAAGGTAGAAAGAAAGCCAAACAACCGCTTCAAAACGTCTCTTAAGAATCCCCAAATAATACTCTAATCAGCAATCCCGTCCGTTTCGCTTTCACACTGCTGCAAAAATCATTAAAATATGCTCCCTCTCTTATCGTTTTATCGGAAAATCTGAAATCTTTCCTTCACTTTCTTGCTTTTTTATGCCGATGAAAATTCTACCATTAAATATCGCGATTTTTCTTCTTCTTCTTCATATTATCCATGTCGCAACTGAATCGCCGAACGCCGTTGTTGTCAGATACTAACCCAAGGTTACCGTCGCCAAGGGCTCCACAGAGGACTAGCTTCGCAGAGTTTTCCGGCGGTGCGACAGCCGAGTGCGCCGCCGTTTGTTGTTGCTGTCCGTTCACGATTATAAACTTGCTGTTCTTGGCCGTGTACAAAGTCCCAGCAGGAGTTTGCCGGAATGCTTGGGCAAAGACCAAGGAACGACAGCGTTTCAGGAATAATAAGAAGAAGCAAGGTGTTTTGCTTGAACAAAGGCCCATTGGGCCTATTGGGCTGACGCGTGAGGAGTTGGAAATGGTGGCAAGGAGAGTAAAGGAAGGTGGTAATGCTAATACTAATGAGGATGATGAAGTTTCTAAGACTGTTGATTTGTTAGAGAAGCAGATGTGGAGCCAATTCAATGAAACTGGATTTTTTAGGAGTCAATCTCAAAGAGAAGTCATAAAAAGAAAGGGAAAATAATGATTATAATATCTAAAAATTATGGGAGCTTTTTAGAAATTATATTTTGTGTGGATGTGGGCATTTAATGAACTTGTACATAATAGTTTGAGACTTTTTCCGAAATGGTGAAGATTCTCTTGTATAATTTATAAAAAGTATATAAAAATCGTAAAATTATACTTACTAATTATGATAAATAAATTTTTTCCAAATTTTTTAAATCTTATAATCAATTATAAACAATCTTTTTATATATATATATATATATATATTATCAGAATAGCCATAAAAAAATCTTATTTAAAGAAAACTGCCGATAATTTTCTTCCTTTAAGTTTTGTTATCAACAAACACTAATACTATTCTCTTCAAGATAAGTATAATTTTATTAAATAAGACAAACATGTTAGTGTAGTTGATGAATCATTAATAAATGAATGGATAAAGTTTCATTAATATTGTTTCAAAGATTGATAATATAATTGTAAAAAACGAATGAGAAATATTGTATCTACTTTACGGTGTTATCAATATGAATAATTCATATTTAATAGAACAATTTATTTCTATATGGAGGAAAAAATTAACTTTAAATTTTTAACTATATTTTCTTTGGATCATAGTATAACTAGTGTCATTACTAATTGACAAATAAATAGACAAAAATCTTCAAATTTTAAGTCATTTACCTAATTTTTAATCTATTTTACTCATTGAATGCACTAACACAATAGAGTTTCACTAAAAAAAGAAAAGACTAAGTACTAAGTTGGCTCAAGGAAATTTTCTCTTACTTCATATTATATTCAAATCTTTTAGGTTGAGGATCCAAGACAACACCTCCATTATTGATCATTTTATGTTACACACATTTTTCACTATCTAAACTCTTCTATTCTAGCTTCTTTTTTCACACAATCTCTTCTATGGTCTTTCTTGTCATTATTCTTATTTTTTTCACTCTTCTTGCTCTTTCTCTAGACAGATATAACAACATTATATATGTATACAACTATATACAACATCATTGCATATGTATAACACGGTATACACTTATATGAGAGGTGGAAAGTGAAGCCTTATATAAAAATAAAGTGGTGAGAAATACTGAATTGTTGCCAATCTCAAGTTTTTATAATATATCACCACCAAAAGTCAAAAACAAACTTCAAATTTTAATTTGTACTTTCTCATGGAGTAGCCACATTTTCTTTGGCAAGTGGAGCGAGTTCCTCCCCATCCATACCAGGTTCGCTGCCAGCAACCCCTAAACGGAGAAGTATCTCCTCCCATTTCTTAGCAGGTCCCTATGAATAATACCACCATATTATCACTTACAAGAAGGGGATAGACTCTTCTTAATGCTTTGGAGTTGTAATTAATTAGTAGCTTACCTTCCAAGACAAATCTTGAGCCATGCAGTTCTTTATCATCTCAGTCAAAGCTGGAGTCCCATACATTTCTAGGGCTCTAATCACTGAGGTTGCTACTGCTTTTACATCAGCAGCATCAACGGCATCACACTGAAAAGTTTAACTGTTAGAACTTGAACTAAAAAAAAATAGTCCCTTAGCTCAGTTTCTCTTATCATTTTATGGATTTTAAAACTATGAAATGAGAGATTACTTCTACACTGAAGGCCCCCATCTGAAATCCTGTAAATCCATCTTTGACAGTATCTACCAACCCACCAGTTGAGGCAACAATTGGTATCTGCATGTATCAATGAGCTAGAGGCAGGACATTAGGGTTTGATCTTTAAGAAAAATCATAGAACATAATGTAATAATCGTTGCCAAGTGTATTACAGTTCCATAACGCATAGCATGCAATTGAATGAGACCACAAGGTTCAAATCTACTAGGAACTAATATGAAATCAGCACCAGCTGTAATCATATGAGCCAAAGGAACATTGAATTTTGCTACTCCTCTCGCCTTGTCAAGGTATAATATCTCCAACTGTTCAAGTTGCTTCTCCATTGGCTTTTTACCTGTCCCCTGAGTAGAAAAATCATATTTTCACATAATAAGGAAGCATGTGGATATGTTTCAGATCAACTTGTAGTAAGAGACGTTAGCGCTTGCTCAAATTGCGTCTTTACCAGGACTATTATCTGAACATTTTCCTTGATAAATTGGGGAATGGCTTCTATAAGAATATCTGAACCTTTTTGCTCTTCCAGCCTACCAATGAATCCAATGACAGGGATGTCTTTGTCCACTGGCAATCCCACTTCTGCTTGCAGGGCTTCTTTCAAAAGAGGTTTTGCTTCCATTACCTGAGATAACAATATGAAAATTGAATTTTTTTCCCCTCACTTTTATCATATACAACTCATGATGCACCTATATGTTCATGAAAGCTTTTTTAACTAAAGAAAGAGTCGTACCGATGAAGCATCATATTTGACATCAATATATTTGTCAGTTAATGGGTTCCACTCTTGAACATCCATGCCATTGACAATGCCAGTAATTCCAGTTTTTCGAATGATATTATCCAATTCGACTCCTTTATCAACACCAGAAATAAGTTCTTGGGCATAGTATGGACTAACAGTTAAAACCTTGTCTGATTCTAAGATTCCAGCTTTCATCCAATTAATTTTCCTCCCCTTCACTGGTTTATCATAGCTGCAGAATGTTTGAAAGTGTAAAACTCAGAATTCACTCTTATTATTTTCATTCAAAGACACTACATATTTATATACAAAGTTAGGGACACTCTTAGGTGACATACACCTAATACACAATTAATATATTCAACTAGTGATAGACACCTAATACACACCTAACATCTATAACAGAAAAAATGGTACAGAAACTTAAATCCAAAAAATGGTACTGCTTTGTTGATTCCATTAACAACTTACCCATCAATGAAATCAAAAGAACTTCTAAAATCATCAGGGAGGTTGAGGTGTGAAAAGGCTGCAAATGCAAATCTTCCCTGATAAGCAATGTTGTGAATGCAAAAGACTACCTGAAATTAACAACATGCATAATCATGTCTTTTACCAAACCAGTAATTCGACTTGGAGATTTGAAATACCCAATCATTCAAAAAAAGAAGACAATAAACAAAAATGATATGAAAACATACTTTAGCATTCTTGTATGCTCCTTTGGGTTTGTATATGGATTTTAGGTAGCAAGGGATTAAGGCAGTGTGCCAATCATTGGCAATGAAAACAACATCTTCACCTGGATTCAGAAATATCTTAGTATTATCATTGATGTTCAGAAAAGAATAGCCAGTTTTTAGAATTATATATGAATTTGCATACCATATGGTCCAGAAAAATGTTTGCTGCTGTTAAGATTCAGAACTCTTGGTGCTTCTGTAGCTGCCTAGACCATAGAAGGGGAAGATTGAGAAGGGAAAAAATACTAAAAATAAAAAAAAACTGGTAAGATAATAAAGAAGGAAAAGTGTCCTAATATTTATGTGTATATCTATATGTCTATTCATACGAATTTATATAATGTCAAAATTTATCAAGTTCATAATCACAAAAAGGCTTTTGGAGGCTCTTTAGAAACTAAAGGATACGGCTCTCTAAACCATTACTTGCGTGCATTTCATTAGTTTTGAAAGCATAAACAGCAGAAGGATATTGATTTAGCAGAAACATTGTTTATGAACACTGATATCGAATAGGAGGTTCATGAAAGAAACAGGTTGGTACAGGATTGAAACAGAACAAGTAACTCAAATATGGAGAAGGATTACTTGGCATAACAGGCTAAACCGATCTTGGTTGTCCTCATAGTCCTCTCCGGCAATAGGACCATAAACTTTGGATCCAGTTTTCCCCCACACCTAAAAGATCAATGACCCCTTATGAGTTTAAGATATTTTCATATTGACTTACCAGTCACCAAGTAACTGCTTTGTAAAGTAATATAAACAGATAATGCTTAAGAAGGACCAACCTTTTCAAGGAACATAGGGTGATCCACAAACACACGATCCACTCCTCTCTTGTAGCAATGGAAGAACCGGACTTTCTCAGTAGTTTGTCTCACTTGAAGCTATAAATAAGAAAAAAGGAAAAGGTTTAACAGATGCAAATGGAAGGCAGAGACAAGATTGATCCATGCTCATAACGTACCTCAATTATGACTTCTGTATCCCATGCATCTTTGTACTGGTCGTAACGTGGAGAGACAGTCATAACACGATGCCCATTAGCCTGGAAAACAACTAACTATACTTAGCTATACCCTATTATAAACTTTAACTTCCCTAGCTATTGAAAATTTGATGAAATAGATGGTCAAGAGGATAGAACTTACTGCCATAGCTGGCGGTAGACCTCCAAGAACATCTCCAAGCCCACCGGTTTTGCTCCAAGGACCGACTTCAGTTCCAATAAATACTAAATTCATCCCATTTCCACAAATAATGAAGCTTGCAGGCCTTGAGTGTCTTCTCTGGGAAAACTTGCTTCTTTTTTGGCTTCTGGCTAGTTTTGAATTGGAATTGATATGCAGCTGATCCACTTTGTTTAAAGCTCTTAAACCAGAATGAGTTATGGTATGCTTCAATTTCATCAACCAAAGTTTCTCTGAAGTTGCTGCTTTAGCATCTGATCCAGAATGTGCTCCATGGTTGAATTGTAAAATTTTTGATACAAAGCATGAACCGGTTATACTTGCCATTTCCAATATATTGTACTGTAAAAGAAAATTTGACTAAACGCTTGAAAGTGTACAGAAATTGTTGGAGGTAAGGACAAATTAGATATACATTGAAACAATATTATAATATAGATGGGTTTATAAGTTCTTGACTACCCCTCTAATCTTTTGGTTAAAACCCATAGTTGTAGGCATGTCTAGCAGACAAGATATGAGCGTTGGCACTCGATAGTCCAAATTGGTTGAAACTTAGAAAATATTAAGAAAAATAGGTGTATCCAAAACCCAATGCATATAAAAAAAACTTAAGACATCCATGTCCTAAAAGAATTTGGCTAACATAGCACAGACCTCAGAAATCTATGAAGTGTATACACAGGCTCATTATCTTGAACAGAGTAGATCTAAATGCATTGATTCCAACTTCAATCTGAGTCCCATTTAACCATTCACTAAATAAAGCAAGCTGCTTGCATTATCAGAGAAGACAAATTCTCTGAACCCCAAGAATGGCAGTGACTTGCTCGGCCTTTAGCAACCCAGAAGTCTCAATTGCTCCCTAAATAACTAATGCGACTAATTCCAAAAAGAAAGCTCTCTACACCTCTTATAAATCTCAACCGTTCGGATAATGAAATGTAAAAGATATTGTAAAAAGTTGGGCCATTTTATCCTTTCCATATATTAGGATAAACAATGAATAGCTAAAGGAAAGTAAGAAAACAAAAAGAGCTCCTTTGCAGTTTGAACTAACTTACTTAAGATCAGCTGCAAAGCAATAAACGAAGATTGTCAAGAAGTGAAATGCCTCTTGGGATACGAATGAGTTTCAATTTCTTATAGGTTTTACTTGGAAAGTAGAGACTGTTTAAAGCCTAAAGTAGAGACTGTTTAAAGCCTAAAGGAGACACCTTTAGCCAAATACAAGGAAAAAAAGTCTTGCTTTTCTGTTTTAGGAAAATAATAAATAGTTGAATTTTACAAACAAAAAAAAAACAATTCATTTGTGGTTAAGAAAGTGAGAAACAAGAGTATTGGGACCAGGCACCAATTGCATATATCAATGGAATTGCATAGTTGGAATTCGGAAAGTGGAATATGCCTTTAGCTAAATGTGTTCACAGTACAATAATTTCTAGAATTGGATCCAGTGAAATGAAAAATAATGATATCATTTATGCATTTCAAGTATGTGAACTGCTAACTGTTTAAAATTGGTTTATTTTATTTTATTATGAATTTGGGAGATTCTGTATTATTAAATAAATTATAAAATTAAATCTTTATTAGCTTCAGCGGATGAATTAATATCATAAATATTAAGTTTTGAGGAATTTTTAGAAATATTTCTAAAGTTTCAAAAAAATTAAAAATACTTTTAAAATATAACTTAAATTAAATCTAACAGAACTAAATAGTAATAGTTAATATCAAAAATATTTTAAAGTTTTCAAAAATTACAAAAACATTACTAAAATAGAAGAAGAAGAAGAAATAAACCAATAAATAATAAATATAGAAACATAAGATATTTTATGATATTTTTCACAAAAAAAAAATAGTAATAAGTAAAAAGAAATTTGAAAAAATTCAAAAAGTAAAATTAAATATTAAAGAAGAAGATAGATTTAAAGATTGATCATTTTTATTAAGAAAATTATTCCCTAAGAAAATTATTTCCTAAGAAAAACACAATTTATTATGGCATGAGTAATAAAGAAATGAGCATTAAGATTACAAATGCAAAAAAAATATAATATACCATTAATTGATAAAGAAATTATATTAAATAAATTATTCAAAATTTTTTATAAAGACAGAAAAAATTGGATACATTCATTTAGAAAGAATTCAAATATTAATAAAAACTCATTTTAAAGAAGGAATAAATACACCAATAAAAATAACATTATTAGATAACATAATAATAAATAGGCAAGATGTCTCATTAGGAATAATCTATGGTAATTTAGGATATCAAAAGTTAAAATTTAAAATATATCATAGAATTGTTATTAATATACATGATAAAAAATTTAATCAAGTATTAAGTTTAATTTATGAATTTGAAATAGGAGATTTAATGAAAGAGGGAAATCATTTATTTTCAATACATTATTTAGTAGCATATTCTTTAACAAATAATTATAATAGTTCAATACATGGACAAAATGAATTTATAGAAATAGACAAAATTTTTAAGGAACTTGGATAAATAATAAAACCAGAAATACTAACAGACTTTGAAATACTAGAAGAATGAAAATAAGATATCAAAGAAAAATCCTTGATAATAGGAAGAAAAAATAATGTTGTTAAAATTAATAACATGCTAAGGTTTACTTTTATAGACCATGAAGGAGAAACTTCTAACCAAGAAAAAGTTAAAAAGTAGAAAATAAAGTCAAAATAATGAAGACATTAGTTCATGATTGTATATTAAGGAAAATTAATGTTTAGAGATAAAATAAAAAATATGCATTTAGAAGTAAATGGAAGCCTAATAGGTGTAACAAAAAATCAAGCAACATTATTTGAAATTGTATAATTATTAATAGAAGAAATGAATTTAGTCCAAGAATCAAACACAAAATATTAATAGAAAATAATAGATATACAAAAAGAATTACTAAAAGAAGTAAAAGAATGTGGTTATAATAAACTACAATAAGATACTAATAAGTGTAACAAAAAATCAAGCATTATTAGTTGAAACTGTACAATTATTAATAAAAGAAATGGATTTAGTCCAAGAATCAAACACAAAATATTTACATAAAATAATAGACATATAAAAAGAATTACTAAAAGAAATAAAGGAATGTGGTTATAATAAACTACAAAAAGATATGTATAAGGAATTTTCAGAATTAAGAAAAGATGTATACAACATACAAAGGAATAATGAAATAATATGTTATAAATATGATCCCTTAGAATGATTAAAAGAAGAATCACCTAGGAGATCAGATTCCTTGATTCCTAAAAATGAGAAAAAGGAAAAATAAGGAACAATCTAAGAACAAAGAGATAATTCTAATTTAATGGAATATAGAAAACAATTAGAAAGAAAATTCATGGACCTTGAAAATAGAGATATGAAAACATTGGTCAGTTTATTGACATTAACCAATGAAGAAATAGAAAAACATTATAATGAAAAATTTTGTATCAATAAAGAGGAGGATGATATGACAATAATCAGTGAAACTGATTCTGAACTAGAAAACATGACATCAAAAGGTCATATGAAACCAATTTCACTACTAGTCCCTTACCAAGAAGAAACATCTGACCCACATAGAGGAGAAAGAAATAGGCAAAGAGCAGAACAACCTGATACCACAGATAGAAGAAGACAACAAACTAAAATAGAGAAAGGGTTGCATTGGGGAACTAGAGTTAGTATTCTACCATAATATAAATTCCATGATAATTATAAGTCTGAACTTCTAGATTTATAGAAAGAAAGCCTTAGATGAATGAGTTAGTGGAATGAGTATGCTCATACAAACTTCTTAAACTACCTAAACAAATCTTTCAACCTGTAGAGTTCTTATAGCATATAAAATGACAGGAAATGTTAAAGTTTGGTTTTCAAACTTAATATATCAACAACATTTGCTAATACAAGGAAATACTTCCACAAGAAGGGAATACTTAGATATAGTAATAAATGAAATATACAAAGAATTAATTGGAAAAGATAAAGGAAGGATTATCACTGAATCTAATGAAAATAAAATCAATGAAGCTAAATGGCATCTAACAAATATGGAAATTTGTAACATATGTTACATAGATTCTTTTATTTGTGAATATGAAATGTATTACTATAAATTACCACCCTCTGTGTAAAAAACTTATAAAGAAATGTTTTTTTCAAAAATTACTTAGAACACTACATAAAACCTTAACAAAAAAATTGGGAACAAAGAAATAGAGAAACTATACCAGATACTCTATGAGGAAGAATAAGAAGCCTTAAAGATTGGATTATTATTAAATGTAAAAAAGAGAGAATATAAACAGATAAGAGGAAATGATAAAATCTACTGTGATACAAGAGATTTTAGAATACTAGAGAAATATAGATGTAATATAAATTCTTATAAACAAAAATATAAATATAAAAAATATAAAAGATTTAAAAAATATAAATTCAAAAAACAAAATTTCTAAAAATGTAAAAAGAGATTTAATAGAGAAAACTACAAGAGAATATATTTTAGAAGAAAAAATTATAAACCTTTTGAGAAAAGGAATTATTGCCCTTCAGGAAAGAAAAAATGTAGATGTTGGATCTGTAATGAAGAAAAATATTATGCTAACGAATGTCTAAACAAACTTAAACATAAAAAAAATTCCACAAAAAGCAAAAATCTTAGAAGAAGCTTTCAAAATAGAATTAGAACCAATTGAGGAATCTGATATAGATGATACTTATAGTATTTATCTATTGAAAGAAACTGAGGAAGAAATAACTGACTCAGAATATGAACATTCAAATTGTGGATATTCTTTATCAGAAGATGAATGACTTGTATAATATTACAAATCCAAATAGTACTTATATTAAAGTAGGACTAAAATTTAAAGAATATAACACTTATCATTTACGTGCATATATAGATACAAGAACAAGTATGTGTGTAGCCAGTAAATATGTATTTCCAAAAGACAACTTTAAACAAGCACCAAAAGACAACTTGAAACAAGCACCAAAAGATTTAATTGTAAGAATTGCTAATAATACTACAATAAATTTTAATAAGGTATTAAAAGATACTGATATAATGATAGAAGGAGAAAAATTTCATATTCTTACCATATATCAATAGGAAACATAAGTTGATTTGTTAATAGGAAATAATTTCCTAAATTTATATCAACCTTTCACACAATATTTCAAAAAAATAAGTCTCATAACTTTAAAAGGAGATACCATCTATGTCTCGAAAATAAGAAAAGTTTTAACTGTCTTAAACCCAACTTTTATGCAACAACATAAAAAGAGAAAATGTGGTGAGATAGAAGACTAGTAAAAACCTTATTTAGAAAATATTTCATTAGATATAGAAGACAAACAAAACTCTTTTCTCAATGAAATACAAGAAGAAAAAGCCCTAACAGACATTAGAAAACTATTAAAAATAATCAGTTCAGAAAATCTTTTGGATCCAAAAATAAATAAATCTAAAACAATAGTCAACATAAAATTAAGAGATCTTAACAAGATCATAAAAGTAAAACTAATAATTTATACTCCAGAAGACAAGATTGAATTTGGAAAACAGATTCAAGAAATTTTGGAATTAAAAGTCATAATACCAAGTAATTCACCTCACTCTAGTCCAGCATTCTTAGTTGAAAAAGAAGTTGAGAAAAAAAGGAGAAAAAAAGAGAATGATAATAAACTTTAAAGCACTGAATAAAAAAACCATCGACGATAGATACTTCATTCCAAAAAAGGAAGAACTACTATTATTAATAAAAGGAAAGAAATACTTCTCAAGTTTTGATTGCAAAAGTGGATTTTGGCAAATAAGATTGGATGAAGAATCCCAAAAAATAACGACATTCAGTTGCCCCCAAGGTCAATTCCAATGGACAGTTATACCATTTGGATTAAAACAAACTCCGGGTATTTTTCAAAGATATATGAATAACATCTTCAAGAAATTACAAGATATTTGTTGTGTTTACATAGATAATATTTTGGTTTTCAGTAATGAATTAAATAAACATTATTTAGATATTATCAATATTCTACAAGAATGTAAAAAATAAGGCATTGTACTATCTGAAAAGAAAGTAGTACTTGCTCAACAAAAAAATAAATATTTAGTGTTGGAAATTGAAGATGGAAAACATAATCTACAACCCTATATACTAAATAATATTCAAGGTTTTTCTAGTGAATTAAAAGATAAAAACCAATTACCAAGATTTATAGGATGTTTAACATATGCAGAAGCATACATAAATAAACTTGCATAAATGAGAAAACCATTACAAGAAAAATTGAAAAAATATCATATTTGGAAATGGACAGAAGAAAATACTCTATATATGGATAGAATAAAAGCAAAGGTAAAAAATTTACCAACTTTATACCATCCAGGACCAGATGATAAAATGATAATTGAAACAGATGCTTTACAAGAATATTGGGAAGTAGTTCTTAAAGCAAGAGTAGATAACAAAGATGAATATTTTTGTAAATATACATAAAGATCTTTCTAAGGTTTAGAATTAAATTACCATAGTAATAAAAAAGAATATTTAGCTATTAAGAAATTTGCAATATATGTCATAAGCTCCAGATTCATTATTAGAACAAATAACAAGAATTTTGGTTATTTATTAAGAACTAATATTGCAGGTGCTTACAAACAAGTAAGATTAGTTAGATGACAACAATGATTCAACAATTTTGATGTTGAACATCTTCCAGGCTATAAAAATAATTTAATCGATGCCCTTACTAGAGAATTAACACCTCTAACTATTTTTATGCTTTCAGAAATGGAACATCTTGATATCAAAATCAAGATAAAGGAAAAGGAGATAAAAATCCTACAGGAACAACTTGAGCTATTATATCTTGAGAAATCTCTTATGGAAACAAGAAAGAAACAAGAAGAACTTAACTGTTCAAAACAACCTCTAGAGACCAGAAGCTCAAATGAGGAACTTCCATTAAAAGAGGAAGAACCTAATAGTTTATAAAAAACTTCTGAAATCACAAAGCTTAATTAGGTAGATGAGGCAGAAAAAGAAGAATAGAAAAAAGTTTATGTGGTCTATAATGGCCCAAAACCAGGAATTTATAACAACTGGGCAGAAGCTAGCAAATATATTCTAGGAATTAGTGGAGTAACTCATAGAGCCTTCATCAACAGAATAGAAGCTGAAGGTAGTTATGCCAACTACAAAACATCAAAGCTAATAATTCTAGAGGAGATAGTAAGAAATTATTCTGCAGCATTACAACAACAACCAACAGCTCCAACCAGATTGAAAAATCTTGGAAAGATAGCAAGACCTCTAGTGCTATTTAAAGAAACATCTCCTCCAGAGACATAAAAAATAGTAAAGCATTCAGTGCTATTCAGGGAGACATCTCCTCGAACTACTCTAATCATTGAAGATGAAAATGACCAATATAGAAACCTCAGCAAACCACAATGGTTAAGTCTCTATAATTTGGCCAAAAAATCTACTCAAGAACATATTAAAGATATGAAGTTCTATACTACAGACAAGGAATTTCTTACATGAAGTAAATTCAATATATTGGAAGAAACTAATCCAATATTTGTGTATAAATAATTTCATGCAGGACTAATAGAAAATTTATATTTAGAAATTAATTTAAGTGAGTTAAATTATTTCCTAGAAAATTTTAAAAGAGCAATCAAGAATTTCAAAAGAAAAATTAAAGCAGGTGATAAACCTGTTTATCTTAGATTCTTCAGTTCATTAATGGACTAGAATGAGGAAGAAAGTATTAGTCCCTACCATTTCATCAAGATAGGGATTTTCAACACAAACAGAGAAGTTTTCAAACCAATGGTACTTTTAGAAAAAAGGAATTCAACACAAAAGAACTCTGTGTATTAAGAGGATAAATGTTAAGCCAAATTTACTATGAATTCAAGAAGATTGACAATTCTACTGAGATTAAAGTAAATTATTCAACTAGTAAAGTCATCATAATTTCTCACAGTAGGATGGCTCTGTCAGAAGAAGATGGTAAAAAAATTACCAAATATGAAACAATTTTAATTACAATAACCTAGAAATTGGTCAAGAAATAAGGAAGGTATTCTGCTTCTATGCTAGAAAATCCACTAAATATCATAAATGCATTCTCTGCATCAAATACTGAGAAGATGAAGATGCATCATCAAAGGAACCATCGACAGAAAATGACAAAGAAAAATAAGAAAAGAAACTGTTGGTAGAAGAACACAAAAGAAATAAAGATGTAGATTCTACATCTTAGTCGGTAGCATGTGCCAAGGAAAAAAGTAATGGTTATCCTTTAAAGTAAAAAAACAGATGAATTATTAAAGCAAGGGTAAAATGATAGTTTTAGTCTTGTAAAAAGGATTCCTTGTTCTATAAAAGGAACCCTTATTATCATTTCAAAACACACACGAATATACAGAAATCCAGAGCTTTCTACTCTGAAACATTTTAGCATAGAAAACCCCTCTATCTAGAAAACTCAAAACCAATAATGTTATACCCAGTAATTATAAGCGACTAAGCACCTATTTCAAGGTTCTTAGTTGGCCTTAAGTTGTAATAATTATTATTTTATGAATAAAATAGAGTTCAATTACTCTTTTTTAGTAAGACAACTATTGAACACCATTTATGTATGCATGTAGAAGGCTCACCATTTCCAGGAGGACGTTGAGGTTTGATCAAAGCTGAAGCATAGCAGGTGTAACAAAAGAAGATAAACAGAAGGAAAGACCATGGTGGACCCATCAAATTCAGGTATAATAATTATAAATTCAAACCAGTTAAGAATCTTGAATGTTTAAATATTTGCTTACAATAAGACATAATATTGCTAAAAAAGGAAAATGAAAATTGTTTTTATAAATAAACAACTAATAATTCTAAATAAAATCAAAGATAAAAATTTAATTCTATTAGAAATATTTGATAAAGGTTATCTCTATCATTTAAATAAATATTTTAAAGATGAAGATTATGAAACATGTCTTGAAAATTTTAAAAGATTTAACACCTTATTAGATATCTATACAGATTATATTAAAGTTATCACAAGATTTAACAACTTAGAAATAGTAATCTAAATAGTAATTGATGGAAAATTAACACTATCCACGTAGGACGTAGCGTCGGTTGACGTGGTGAACCGACACTATCCATGTGTGTAGCATCAGTTGACATGTAGAACCGATGCTACATCTTACGTGTAGCATCGGTTCGATACATCAACCGACGCTATGTTCACTTGGATAGCGTCAGTTGACACGTAGAACCGATGCTACACATGTGGATAGTTCCTTTTCTCTTCTTTCTTCCCCAGATAGAAACTATTTCAAGCGCTGCATAACTCTCAAAATCCCAAAACGTCCTCCACTTCTCCTCCACTCTTTCTCATTTTTTGGCCACCTACGACCACCAATTCTAGCGCCGATTAGTGATTTTTCTTCCTCTCTAACTTATCTTTTAGATCCCCTATTATTTTGAGTAAAATACTCAAATTTTTTATACCCATTTCTCACTTACAAAACATCATTTTTTCTTCATTTCCTTCATTTTGTCACTTCATTTACTCTTGTAAGTACTTTTATTAATCCTACGCACTTATTATTCATATTTTTTCTGTTATTATGTGTATAAATTTTTGTATTATTTATGTAGGCTTTGTATTATAACATTAGGAGAAGAATATGATGATCTTGAATAACATAGGACAACACCATGGTAATTTTTCTATTATTAATTAATATTTTATTTTTCAATTATTTGTATTATTTAAACGATTTGTTAAACAAATTTTGGTTTTTTTCATGTTATTATGTAGTAATCAAATACAGGTTTTAATTTGAGTATAATAAAAAATGAGTAAATTTTGTAAAAAAAAATTAAAAATTTAAAGTCGATTCAATGTGTGAACCGACCATAAATGTAAAGTCGGTTCATGCGTTGAATCGACTTTAAATTTTAAGTCATTTCATTTAAAGTCGATTCAATGAACTGACTTTAATAGTTCGTTTTGTAGTAGTGTCACCACACCAAATTCGAAATCCTTTAACTCCTTCATTAAAGCCCAAGAAAATAGATTTCTTTCCTCTAGGATCTATTTTGGATTCAATAACATGAAATATGTAGGACATCCAAATATTTGTAATGAATCATAATCAGAAGCAGGTTTTCCAGACCATACCTCTTTAGGAGTTTTCCCATCCAATGTAGTCATAGGAAGTCTGTTGACTATATGAGTTGCATATGACAAAGCCTTAGCCCAAAATTCCTTGCTCAATTTGGATTGAGATAGCATACATCGAACTTTCTCAACCAAAGTATGATTCATTCATTCTGCAACTCCATTTTGTTGTTGTGTATAAGAAACTGAAAAATGTCTGATTATCCCTTCATCTTGACAAACTTTGAAAAAGGGATCTGATTTGTACTCGCCATCATTATCATATATGAGCCTCTTAATTTTCCTGCATGTTTGAGTTTCGATCATTTTCTTCAATTTAAGAAAGATATCCATAACTTCATCTTTGTGACTTATGGTGTATATCCAAACATATTTAGAGAAATCATCAATAAAAGTCACAAACCAGCGTTTACCTCCAAGTGAAGCATTCTTGGAAGGTCTCTAAACATCCGTGTGAATATAATCTAGAGTTCCCTTAGTACGATGAATGACAGTGCCGAACTTGACTCTTGTTTATTTTTCCATTACACAGTGTTCACAGAAATCAAATTTTCCAATCTTGGCACCTTTCATAAGACCTTTCTTTCATTAAGCCTTGCAAAGCCTTGTCACTGACATGCCCTAAGCACATATGCCATAGGCGGGAAGAATAATATGTATTTTCTTTAGAACTGCTTGAGATAGTTGTTATTCTTGTAACTGTACTCCCATCTAGGAAATACAGGTTTGCATTTCGAGTACCTTTTATCACTACAAATGCACCTCGTACAACTTTCAAGACTCTATTTGCCAATGTTACCTTGTAACCATCAAAATGTAGAACACCTAAAGAAATAAGATTTTTCTTTAGATCAGGAATATACCTCATATTTATAAGTCGTCTAATTGTACCATCATGCATCTTTAGCTATATTATTCTGATCCCTTTTATCTGACAAGCATTATCATTGCCCATAAGCATAACTCCTCCATCGATCTTCTCAAAACTCAAAACCCAATGTTTGTTTGGACACATATGATAAAAAATCTGGAATAAAGGATGCATTTTTCTGAGTAGGTATCTGATGATGAAACTATAAAGGATGATTCTTCATCTTCATTGGCCTTCTATGCAACAGTTGCATTTGATTTGTCCTTGTTTGGAAAATCTTCCTGCCAGTGTTCTTTCTGATGACAATAGGCACACTCATCCTTCACATGATGTCTTTTGGATGACTTTCCTCTGGACTTTGATCTAGATCGCCCCCTATTATTTGATCCGCTAGATATTTTTTTGTTCGTCCTACCTTTGACTGCAATCAATGCTTCTGATATTGGGTCTCTGTGATCATATTGATCCTTTTTTCGGTACTCATTATTTACTAAAGCATTTGAAACATCTATGAATTTAACCTCATCTTTTCCATATAACAGAGTTGTGGTTAAATGCTCATAGCTCTTAGGTAATGAATTTAACAACAACAAAGCTTTATCATCATCGATAATTTCAACATCTAATTTTGCAGATCAACCAAAATTTTATTAAAATTATCTAAGTGCTTAATCATAAGGGTACCTTTCTTATATTGGAAACGAAAAAGTTTCTTCTTCAAGTAGAGTTGGTTCTCTATACTTTTCGTCATGTACTTGTCCTCTAGCTTTTTTAGAGAACTGTGACTACATTATCTTTCATGACAAAGAACTTTTGATCTTTTCCTAAGCACATTCGAATTGTGCCATAAGCTTATCAGTTGAAATAATTACAATCTTCATTGGAAGAATCTTCTTTCCTGGTCTCCAAGACTATATTAGATCTTTCTCGGAATAATAGATCTAATACTTCACATTGCCACATGCCAAAGTTATTGGTGTCGTTGAATTTCTCCACCTCAAATTTTGTGTTGGTCAACATGGTTATTCGAGTAGAACAACTTGGTTTGCAAAAACTTCTAAGGTTAGCTTGTTCACCTTCTTCGATCTTTCTTTTATGAGCCACAAGTACAAATGAATAATAGAAATTTTACACTCACTAATATTTGAGTTGACTCGCTAGTCAACAATCAACGAAAATTCAATGACTCGGTCAAACTGGCTTAACGGCTTGGTCAACGGATTTGATGGCTTAGTCAAAGTGGCTAAGCAGCTAGAGTTGATGGCTTGGTCAATGGCTCAGTGGCTCAGTCAAACAGCTTAGACAGCTCAACTCGTTGAGTTGACTCAATTGTTGGTAGTAGCACTACGGTGGCTCCAGATGGTGCATCTTATCTCTTATTTGAGCGATTCTTTTGCCTTTATGTTCATTTGTTGAGAGATTCGATTTGGTATATAATACCGCTATATTTGGCTTTGATACCAATTTGTTGTACATGGAAGCAATAAAAATGGTATTTGAATATATCAAATTGGTAAAAGGAAACAAATATAATTTACGTGGTTCGGCAATTTGCCTATGTCCACAGGATGTAACAGATATTATTGAAATAGGTAGAAAATATATAGAATACAAATATAGATTTCCACACTAATAATATCTTTGAGGTGTTTCCTCAAATTCACAGAAAACTCTCAGACTCACTAAGTATTTTCTCTCTTTGAGTTTTCTTATCCTGTCTCTAGTTTTTCTAATTATTGCTTTGTGTTTTCAATGCATAACTCCTCCATATTTATAGATGAAGTAAGGCTTCCTATCCCTAAATTACGCCATAAATTAAGCCACTAATTTGTTACTTTAGAGCCAATATTCAATAGAGAATTAATTAAACCAACATCCTTACTTAATAAACTCATGAAAACTTCATTGTTGTTTATTGCCACTTAACTAAGAACCATAATATGATAAATTATAAATATTTTTATTTATTATTTCTCTACATTTACATTTGTTTTATAGTTCTCATGTGCTATAATTATTTATTTTATATTTTGTGAGAAAATATGAGTTTTAAATTTTTTATAATTTTTTTATATCAGATAGATTAATTTAAAAAGACCCAAGGATGAACTTAGAAAGAAAAGCCATACTATCATCCGCTGCTTACACACCGGGGGCTACTTCTAATCATGGTTAGGGCTAGATTTCTCTCCTATTTAAATTTAATTGTGTTTATACTTTATATATTATCAATCTTGGGATTTTTCTCCCTCTCTTTAATTTTTTAAGTAACAAAAAATTCATGAATAATATATAATGAAGAGTAAATAGATTTTTTTTACCACCAAATTTCAAAAGTTGTTACAAAAATACAATCGAATTTTGATTTGTTACTTATATATTGTAAAGACTATGAATGTTGGTTATTTTCGTGGATAAAATATTTACTTGTAAATTAGTTTGTAGGTCTGCTATCAAGTCTATCAAGAAAAGTCGAACAAATGCTCGAGTTTCAAATTATCATACTTCAGGTATATCTTTTATAACTACGACACATAAAATTGTATTTATATATTTAATAATACATGTTCATTAAATCTAAAATTATTTTTGGTGCTTAAATAATTTTTTTGTTTCAATATTTTTAAGATGTGATCTAAAAATATTTTTTTATTAAGACTTTGAATAAGATTGTAATAATGAAGTCCAAAATATTCTAAAATAATGCTAATAGGTTATCATTATCTATATATTTATATATAGTATTAGGGTAAGTATGCTAGAAGAGGAGAAAAAAAAAAACAACTGAAGTTGTCGAATTGTTAAGTTCTGCGAAAAAAAACAATATTAATTCATCGATAGTGGATAAAGGAAAAGCATGACTAATTCATCTTGAGATTATAGCATAGACTACTCGAAAAGGACAATGTTAATTCATACTATATAATATCATTATTTGTCTTATATAAGAGAAGCCATTCAGTTATCTATTGCATCTGAGAATCTAAGATTCATTCAACATTACATAGTTCATTGATACAAGGCGAGGAAAGAGAATTGATACTAACGGTAATGAAGTTTAAAAATAATAATTAGAACATAAAGGATTAAACAAGTTGATTAATACCAAATTAATATCGTATATTTATTAATAAATTTATTTGATATTTTTATCTTTATATAATTTTTTTTGATTATATTTTTACATGTTTAGATTAAATGATTTTATGTATAATCATAATTATTTAATTTAATTATTAAAATTCAAAGAAGTTATTTTTATGAAACTTGTGCTTAATCTTTTTGTTCTAAAATTTGTTAAGTTGATTTGATTTAAATAACATATATATTTTGAATCATCTATTTAGGATTATTTATTGTTAAATCCATCCTATAACACACGCAGACACTTGTGTTTTTGAATTAAACTTTTTGCAATTGATTTGTGAACGATCTGATTGGCGGGAAGCTTATTGGAACGTTGGTCTGGAAACCGCTCACGCTAATTTCAGAAACTGTGAAAACAGAGCAGGGGCTCGTAAGTAAAGTACATTGAGGCATTATCCTAGGGAGGGTAGCATAAGACCGAGTTTGTACTTGAACATTTGATTTTCATAGTAGGAAGTTAGCTGGTCCGATAGACCGATGATTTTACTCTTAGGTCATGAATGTGGCCTAGGTTGTTTCCACCTAAAAATATCGTATGTTACTCTTTTATTTTCGCACTTATTTTTACACACGATTACATACCTGATCACTTTGTTTAGATTAATAAATTATAAATTTGTAAAAATTAAAAATAACATTTTATAAACTTTCATATATTATTAAACTTCAAAAACGCTATAAGTATGCCATCAAATTTTTTTATTACTTATATATCATTAAACTTTATACATATAATAAAAATATCATTGATACATGTGTAATTTATTGTTAACTATTATTAACTGATTGATGTCAATAATGTTTTTGTAATATTTTTTAAAATTTAATGAAATCTTAATAACAAATTATAATTCGATGTTATTTATATAACAATTCTCAAAATTCAATAATAGAAAAATATATTTACTCTGTTTTAGTGTGAAAGCAGTACTTTCATACTGAATCAAAGGATTTGTAACATTGCTTATTGTTTGGGTAACGTCATATTCTTCACGCAGTAAAAGAGAGAATAAGTATGGTAGAGAAAAAGAAAAATGAACAATTAATAATACATAGGGATTCATCCCTTCTATTATTCATTAAGTATGAGTTGGTAAAAGCATATAATCCTAAGATAAAGACAAAAAAAATAAAATTAATACATAATTAATTGAGTGGATTTTTAAATTGTATTTTACAATTGAAGCAAAGAACAAGCTAATTAATTACAACACAAAAATCCCACATAAGTTAATATTCCATATCACGTGTTGATAGACATAAATCTTACATTCCGAAAAGTGCTTAATTTTTCAAGTCTGATTGAATCTAAGGCTTTCTTTGTTTATGCATATGGAGTCTATAAAAACGCTTTTGACAGTAAAAATTAAAGCGTTTTAGGAAAAAAATTGTTAAGAACGCTTTTAATGCTCAAAAAACAACTGTGTTTGCTAGCAATGTGCTTTTTTGCTTGAGAAGGCTTTTTAAACAAACCACATTTTTTAAAGTTAATCTCTCAAATGAATTAAAAAAGAAAAGAAAGTGAGATTGAACCCCACTATATTAGACCATATCCAAAATGGCATATTTGGGTGAAAAGAAAAGAAAAGAATATTATTGATACCAACTTTCTTTTTTTAATAAAGAAAAAACGTGAAACAATATTAGTATAAATACTATGCAAGGACTGAACCATAAGTTAAGCAGCAACTATATAACATTTCTTACGTGCAATATGTGACAAAATGAAATAATACTCATCTTCAAACCATTAATTTCGTAAAGCAAAAATACTAATCCTAGCTTAATGGCATCCTCCTCCATTCATGAAATATGATGTTTTCTTAAGTTTTGGAGGAGAGGATAAGTGTTTTTTTTTTATTGGCACATTGGGCCCATTATATCATAAATAAATCCTCGTCATATTCCTATATATATATGTTGCTACATAGGTACGTTATGTGAGCGTAGCCGCCAGAGAACAAAATTGAGAAGTTGAGAAAAACCACCAAAAGCTGCGAACAAAGACAACAAGAAATCAAAGAAAATTACCGCTCATCCTTATCCATCCTTAGTCACGTTGAGATAAACCCATATCTTGAATTAATATTAAGCCCTCTTTGTTCATTACTACATACCTTCATTCATCCCTCGGCAGAAAAGCTTAGACAACGTATTCATTGGTAACAGTAAGTATTCCTTTTGTTATTATTTATATAGTATTATTTGATTAAATAAAAAATTTATTAATTTATCTTGTTATATTACTAGTAAATTAGAAAGAATTATTTTGTGGATATATTTGGGTTTTTTTCGTATATTTTTTGAAACTCTATGAAGATTGGTATTTGTATCTTAATTTGATTATTAGTGAATTTTTCTCGGTGTACCGTCGTCAGTGGAGTAGTAGACTTTTCATATTGAAAAGTTGAACCACTTAAATCATTGTGTGTCATTTATTTTTCTCATTTTTTATTATTTTGCTATTACATAATTATTTATTTATGCAACCAAATTGGACCAAAACTTCGCTTCTGCAAGTACTAATTTATAACAAATTAGTATTAGAGTATTAGGTTATTCTATTATTTATTGAAACTAATCAAGTTTGCTCTTTTGAATTTATTTTGAGCTTCTAGTTATCTAATAGATTTCATATTTTTTGGATTGTGCTTCTGTTTATTTAATATTGGGTTTTCTATCATGGCGTCAAATTATGAAATTCCAAAATTTAATGGTAAGAATGATTTCAGTCTATGGAGAATAAAGATGCAAGTCGTATTAGTTAAAGAAGGGCTCGTTAAGACACTTGAAGGCAAGGATAAATTGACAGAAAAATTGACTGATGAAGAAAAAAGATGTATTGATGGAAAATGCTCTCAATTCAATTCAGTTATCCTTGTCTGATGAGGTACTACGTGAGGTTGGTGATGAGGAATCTCCTGTTGGGTTATGGCTTAAATTGGAGAATTTGTATATGATCAAGTCTTTGACAAGTCGGTTATATTTGAAGCAACATTTGTATACATTCAGAATGTCAGAAGGTACACCTTTACAGGATCACCTTGATGAATTTACAAAAATTATTCGTGATCTAAAAATTGGTGGTATTAAGATTGATGATGAGGATCAAGCCTTAGTTTTATTATGTTTTTTACCTCATTCATTTGAACATTTTGTTGATACCATGCTATATGGGCGAGACACTATTTCTTTGGAGGATGCAAAGCAACTTTGAATTCCAGAGAGTTGAAGAAAAATATGTCTACAAGCAACAATGATAATAAAAAGTTGTTTATTTGTCAGAGGTAGAAATCAAGAAAAAGGCACAAGCAATAATAGAGACAAGTCTAAATCTAAATATAGAAAACGAAAAGATAAATGCAATTATTATCATCAGGAAGGGCACTAGAAAGTAAATTGTTCGAAACTCAAAGGTAAAGGAAAATCTACTACAACGAATTTTGTTACTAATGATGTTGCTGGTGTTTCAAATAGTTCTAGTTCCGATGGTGAAAATGTTCTATCAGTATCTATCGGTTCTCTCAGAGATGTTTGGATTCTTGATTCGGGTTGCACTTACCATAGGTGCTCTAGTACAGACTGGTTTGCTTCTTATCAGTCTATTGATGGGGGTGTTGTCTTGATGGGAAACAATATGTCCTATAAGGTTATTGATATTGGTACTGTCTGAATTAAGATGCACGATGGTATTGTTAGGACTTTGAAAGATGTTTGCAATGTTCCAGATTTGAAAAAGAACTTGATATCTTTAGGTACCCTTGATTCACAAGGCTATAAATATGTAGCTGAAGGTGGATTTTAAGAGTTAGTAAGGATGCTCTCGTTGTTATTACATGGAAATTTTTGTGTGGTCTTTATATGCTTTAGGATAGCATTGTTATTGGCAGTATTTCAGTTTCATCCTCGTCAGATCAAGATTCAGATACTACTCGATTATGGCATATGCGGCTTGGGCGTATGAGTGAGGCAGAGATGTCTATATTGAGTAAGGGGGATTTGCTTAGTGGTCAGAAAACTGGGAAGCTTGATTTCTATTAGCATTGTGTCTATGGAAAGCATCAATAAAACGAAAGGTACTATTGATTATATTCATTCAGATATTTGGGGTCCTTTTTGATGACTTCTCCTGTTATGTTTGGGTATATTTTCTAAAGAACAAGAATGATGCGTTCTTAAAATTTGTAAAATTCAAGACTCGTATAGAAAATCAAACAAGTAAGAAAATTAAGCATTTGAGGACTCATAATGGTTTGGAATTTTATGAAAGTTCGTTTAATGAGTTTTGTGAAAGAAATGCCATAGTGAGACACCACACTATACGTCATACTTCACAACAAAATGGAGTGGCATTACATATGAATAGGACTCCCTTAGAAAGAGCTCGTTGTATGCTCTTTCAAGCTGACTTGGATAAATCTTTTTAGGTTGAAGCTTGTAACCATGCCTCCTATTTGGTGAATCAGTCTCCATCAACTACAATTGAGTTGAAGACTCCATTTGAGGTATTCTTTGTTTCTCCTGCTAATTATTCTAATTGAAAGTTTTTGGTTGTTCTGCTTATGCTCGTGTTAATGATGGTAAACTTGATCCTAAGGCATTAAAATGCATATTTTTAGGGTATTCTTTTGGGGTGAAGTGTTATAGATTATGGGTGTGTTGAACCCAAGTCACCTAAATTTTTGATTAGTAGAGATGTTAAGTTTGATGAGTTTTTTATGTTGGAAAAGAAAAAAAGAGTCTCTCATTGTAGGTAAAGACCACGATGTTAGTGAGTAGGTGGAGCTTGAGAGTGGAGCTCCTAGTCAAGTGCAAGAGGACACTTCAGATCAACCATCTGTGGATGAGATAGATGATTCTGCTCATGATGTAGCAGAAGAGCAACATGAGCAACTATATAGTATCGCTAAGGGTAAAGGAATAAGAGAGATTCGACGCCCTTAGAAGTACGTAGATGCAGACTTAGTTTCCTTTGCATTATTTGTGGCAGAGTCTATTGAGGTGCATTAATCTTTTAGTTATCATGAAATTTTCACTTGTGATGAGTCTGTTCAGTGGCTAGTTGCTATGAATGAAAAGATTGAATCACTTCATAAGAATCATACTTGGGAATTGGTGAAACTGCCTAAGGGTTAGAAGATTGTTGGAAATGAGTCTTCAAGAAAAAAGAAGGTATACCTGAGGTTGAAGTAGTTAGGTTCAAGGCACGTGTTGTTGCAAAGGGCTATTGTCAGAAGAAAGATATTTACTTCAATGAAGTATTTTCACCTGTTGTGAAACATAGCTCTATTCGTGTGTTGCTTGCTATGGTTACATTGTTTGACATGGAATTAGAATAACTTGATGTCAAGACAACCATCTTACATGGTGAGCTTGAGGAATAAATATATATGCATCAACCAGAGGGATTTGTTGTTCCAGGCAAGGAAGATCATGTTTGTTTATTAAAAAAGTCTTTATATGGGTTGAGGCAATACCCTAGACATTGGTATAAGCGGTTTGATTTTTTATGATTGATCATGGTTACTCTAGGAGTGATTATGATAGTTGTGTTTATCATAAAAGATTCCATGATGGTTCATCTGTCTATTTGTTGCTTTATATTAATGACATGCTTATTGCTTCTAAAAATAAGTTTGAGATTCAGAAATTAAAATCTCAACTTAGTGGTGAGTTTGAGATGAAGGATTTAGGTGCATCGAAGAAAATTTTGGGCATGGAAATTTATAGGGATGGACAAGCGGGCAAGCTTTATTTGACTCAAAAAAGTTATATTGAAAAGGTTATTGAATGCTTTGGTATGAAAAAGTCTAAACCTGTGAGTATGCTGTCAGCTATGCATTTCAGGCTTTCTTTGGATTTGTCATCACAGTCAAAAGAAGAAGAGCAGTACATGTCTCAAGTTCCATATGCTAGTATCGTTGGTAGTTTGATATACGCTTTGGTTTATACTCGTCCAGATATTTCACATGCAATTAGTGTTGCCAGTAGATATATGGGTAATCTTGGTAAGGGTCATTGACAAGCAATGAAATGGATACTTCGGTATTTGAGAGGGACATCTAATTTTGGTTTGGTATATGATGGAAGTTTTAATACCAGTTGCAGTGTTATTGGTTATGTGGACTTCGATTATGCTGGTGATTTGGATAGAAGAAGATCTCTGATAGGTTATATCTTCAATCTTTCTCATTGTGACATTAGTTGGAAAGCTACTTTATAGTCTATAGTTGTTTTGTCTACGACAAAGGCAAAATATATGGCAGCAGCAGAAGCAGTGAAAGAAGCCATTTGGCTTAGAGGTTTGGTTTGTGATTTGGGTTTACAGCAGGATACTTCTGTTGTATTTTGTGATAGTCATAGTGTGATACACTTGATTAAGAATACTATGTATCATGAAAGAACAAAACATATTGATGTCACATATCACTTCGTTTGTGACATTGTCTCTCAGGGTGCTATTGTTGTCAAGTCATTACAGAGAATCCAACTGATATGTTAACCAAACCAGTTCCATTTAACAAGTTCAAGTATTGTTTGGACTTGATTGGTGTTTACAGAAGATGATCACCCTTTGGGGCTTTGGACAACAGTTATTTGGTAATCCGAGGAATTTCATATTTGAAGAACTTGTTTTCCATTTTGAGCCAAGGTGAAGATTTGTTATTTTTTTATTGGCCCAAAATGTTATGTCCTATTATATCATAAATAAACCTTCAACATATCCTATATATATATATATATATATGTGTGTGTGTGTTGCTACGTGGGTATGATCTGTGAGCGTAGTCGCTAGAGAAAATA